>OX438909.1:19690548-20290548 GCA_949316265.1 Diarsia mendica | reverse complement strand
TCTGACCACGAGAGGCGATGTCCGCGGGATTGTCCTCTGATCTCACATGGCGCCATAGTGCGCCTGGGACCGCATCCTGAATATGGCTGACACGATTTGCTACGAAGGTCTTCCAGCGGGAGGAAGGCGATCGAATCCATGAGAGCGTGACTGTCGAATCTGACCACGCGAACATGGCTGAAACGGGAAGAAGAGGTTGATAAACCTCACTGACGAATTTCAGTAGATCTGCCAGAAGAGCAGCAGCGCACAGCTCAAGTCTTGGTAGGGAAACAACTTTGATAGGAGCTACCCTTGCTTTTGACAACACAAAAAAGACCTTGATGTTATCACACTGGTCGATAACTCGAAGAAACACCACACCAGCGTATCCACGTTGAGAACTGTCTGCAAACCCATGAATTTCGCACGATTTGATATGAGAAACGGATAGATGACGCGGAATTCGAAGGTTTTCAATGGAAGGAAGTTCTTCGGTGTAGCGATTCCACAGTCGTTTGATGTCTTCAGGAGGATCTGCATCCCAGGAAACTCCAAGAACCCACAATCTCTGCACTAAATACTTCGCGAAGAAGGTCAACGGTGACAGAAAACCAAGAGGGTCATAGATTTTTGCTAACTCGCTTAGAATGCTACGTTTGCTGCAAACACGATCTTGAGGCTTGACTTCGAAAACGAAATGATCAGAGTTTGGTTCCCACTTCAAACCTAATATTTTGAGAGTGTTGGACTTCTCAACGTCCATCGAAACGTTATCTGTGAGACAATGCTCCGGAGGAAGATCACAAAGCAACCTAGGGTCATTGCTAGCCCACTTGCGCAGCTCCATGTGACCTCGCTTTAGAAGCTCTGTCACTTCCGACTTAACTTGCATGGCCTGGTTAAGATTAGAACACCCAGTGACGACATCATCGATGTACACGTCAGTCGATAAAACGGATTTTCCGAGAGGTAAGTCACTACCTTCATCCTCGGCGAGTTGTTTGACGGTACGACAAGCAAGAAAGGGTGATGAGGAGACACCGTAGGTGACAGTATTCAAGCGATATTCCAACAGCGGTTGGGATGGATGGTCTCTCCAGAAGATTCTTTGGAAATCACGATGTTCTTCATGAACAAGAATTTGACGGTACATTTTGCACACGTCCGCTGAAAATACAACAGAATGGGTACGAAACCGCCAAAGAATTTCCAAAATGTTAGCCTGTAACTTTGGACCGATAAGTAAGGTTTCGTTCAACGATACGCCAGTGATGGCGTCACGATTTGATGCGTCAAAGACGGCACGAAGCTTCGTACTGACGCTGTCAGGACGAAGGACACAGAAATGAGGTATGTAATACTTTCCCTTCTGCACATCCTTTGCAGGCACAAGAGTCATGTGGCCACACTGAATATACTCAGTCATGAAACTCGAGTATTGTTCTTGAAGAACCGAATCAGCAGAAAGTTTACGTTCCATCGAATGAAAACGTCGAAGAGCAGACTCTCGCGATCCTGGGAATGACGGTTCCTTGTCTTCTACAAAAGGCAAAGTGACACTATAGCGTCCAGTTGGGTCACGAGTAGTCGTATCGCAATAGATTTGTTCGCAACGTTGATCTGCTTCACTCAACTTGGTGACGCACGGAAGCTGGTCTAATTCCCAGAACTTCTTGACTTCTTGAGAAAGCTGCTGGTCGTCTGTAACGAAGAAAGAGGTGACACTTTGTTCAGCCTGGTGATCACCAACACTTCCTAGAAGAAGCCAGCCGAACACAGAATTCAACGCGGATGGCTGCTGCGGTCCTCCTCTCACGCATCCTGGCAGAATGAGAGATGGGAAGATTTCAGCACCAATAAGAATGTCAACTGGACCAGGTTTATCACAATCCGGATCCGCTAGATTGAGACCGCGAATATGAAGCCAAGACGATTTGTCGAGCCTGACGCTCGGCATGTTCCCGCATATGTTAGGTATGGTCAATGCTTCAAGATTGAACGCCACTTGACCGTTAATACCTACCTGAAGTTGAACAGCTCCTGAAATGGAGGCTGACGATTGACCTACACCACGAACCTGGCGTGAAGTCATGTGTTTGTCAAGTCCTAGACGGCTTACTGCGTTTTCTGAAATGAAATGAGCCTGACTACCAGTATCGATAATACAGCGTAAAGGCTGGTAGTCGCCCGACGAATCACGAATATTTATAACGGCAGTAGATAGAAGAACAACCGAATTATCACCCACGTTTGTCAACACACGAAGGGGCTCACTGACTGATGGAGGCTCCGGGTCAGGAATTTTAGCATCATTTTCCTGATGCAGGAGCGTATGATGCTTCAGATGGCATTTCTGGCATGTGAATGTCGATTTGCAATCGCGGACAATGTGAGACGGCTTCAAACAATTGAAACACCAGCGATTTTTATTCGCGATGTCACGTCTCTCTTGAATCGACTTATCAGTGAATGATTTACACTGCGAAATGGAATGAAGTTCCGAACATGACGGGCACTTCGAAGCAACTCGTCCCGCAGTGGTGGAAGGCGCAGAAGATTGGGTACCTTCTGCCTGGTTTGTTTTCTTCTCTGAATTGGATAACAACGACGACGTAACTTTCTTATTGTTGTTGTTGTTTGACTTGACATCGGTTTTGTAGTTTTTGCTAGTAGACGGTTGAGGATCACGATTACCAGAAAAGTGAGTATCACGAACGAGTGCATCGCACTGCGCTTCGAGAAAGTCCTTAAGGGCACTGTAACGGGGTATTTCCGAGGTAGGATGCGCTTGTTCAAAAGCACACCGCGTTTTTGAGTCTAATTTTGATAGTAAATGATAACACAATACGAAGTCCCAGTGAGCCGTAGGTAAGTTAAGACTTGTTAGAATAATGAGGTTTTCGTTAAAAAGGTCCAATACGCGTCGTAATTCGGTAGGTGAGTTTACTTTTAGATTAATGTTTTGCATTTCTCGCCAACAAGTAAATGCGAGTTCACGTTTATCACGATAACGAGCTACCAATGTCTTATATGCTTCTTGATAGTATTCACCCTGGATAGGAAAGGTACGAATTAGTCCTAATGCGTCTCCGACTAGACTCGCTCGGAGATACTGCATGCGATCCGAGTCCGACAATGATTCATTCAGATGAATGAGCGAGTTGAACGCATCAAAAAACATATTGAACTCCTTTATGCATCCCGAAAAACGTGGCAAGTCGATCTTTGGAAGTCGAATTGCTGAAGCAGGCGACATCTGTGTAGCAGCCTTTGCAACGACAGAAGGAACAAGAGCACGATGTATAGCAAGCACCTGAAAATAAATATCATCGAATTCGGTACGGATTTCATCTTCTTCCTCCACTTCAGAATCTTCGACAATACTTAAAATGTCCAAATGTGCTTCTTCGAAATTATTAACCAGTTTTGTTACTGTCGAATAATGTACGATGAATTCATCCAAACGTGAAGAATCCGATTCTACCATTCGTGCAACTTCTAACGTTTTCCGCAATCGATTCAATGCTAAAGTCCGTTTACGTCTTAATACGGGCAAGTCAGCGCACGTGAGACCGCTTGTTTCGAATGATTTAGATTTAGACATTTTCTTCACACCACGCCTCGGTACGTAAGCCATAGTCTTTAATCGATAAGCAAAACAAAAATAATCGATTATCAGAAATAATTATTTTCAATAAAATCGATACCAAAATAACAATCGATAGTTTCGACAGAACGTTGGTACAACTCTATTTCTCAGACTACCCCGCCTACTATTTGTTGCAGAATACCTTTCTACCTACCAAACTCCGATTCGTAATTTCTATGAGAATTGTAACGATAACGAACTTTGTTATTATTCACTAACAAATAACCTTGAATTAATGTATAGGTACACAGCAATGACTAGGTACCTACCTACGTTTACGAATTGAATTGATTTGTATGATATGGTTTGTTTACCTAACTTGTCTTTACTTTTTATTGTCGTGACGAGAACATACGTGGTTGCTACTACATGTACTGAACAGAACGATTAATTTACATGTAATAACATAGTAGGTACGGAACAACAATAAAATTCTGAACGAAATAATCACACAAATCACTGAATAAATTATGTGTTGAACTTTTGAAAACGAGCTACCAAGATGAAGCAATACGCAAACAACGGATTGAAAAATATACCCAAGTAAATAACCGGCGCCAACAAGGCGGTTAGGTAAATTACCTAGACTGACGGATTGGAATGTTTGCTACTTTCTTCATCAAATTACGATTTTGGATTAAAATAAATACGCGAATTATGCCTGACGGAATTGTTCTAAGGTGTTGTTCATATACTTTGGAGAAATAATCAATATCTAACGAGATTTGTTACGATTAAATTATGGTGACATGGCGGTCGACCATTTGTGCAAATTACGAAAGTTAATGAAATCTTTCTCGCTAAAACTTTACGATTACTGCATTATTAGCAGTCCCTGGTTTCGGCACCAAAACAATGTTACGAGAAGGATTAGTTCCCGTATAACATAAGGGATGGAAAATTCTAATTGAACCTCCAAGCGTTTGCGGGAGCACTAGACACCGACAAGATAAAACAACACAAAGCAGCCTTACCTTGATTCCCACAGCTAGATCCACCAGTTCAAGTTCCCACGCACAATTGCAGCCCTTTTATAAGGGGACACAACACTTTAGACACAGGATTAATATTTATTTTCAATTAGTTCGAGAGCGGCAGCGTAGCCATCTTCAAAAGTTTTTTAACAGACTAGTAGGGAAGCGCTTGCGTTCCGTTCTCCCATAGATAACACAAGCACTCGAGTGTTGGGCGTGAAATCGATTATTGATTATCGACTAACTGTTGATTTGATGTCTGCGGTTTCTTGAGGTCCTGTTACTACCCCAGGAAGACTGCTTGCGCTTATCATCGCGCTTGCTTATATCTTAATCAGTGAACATGTACAATTGCAAACGCTTAGAAATGAAAATACGCGAAACATTAGGTACCATTTGAATTACGAAATACGGTGACGATACATATGGGTTTGTATACTATCGATTTATACCAAAATATAGACATGTTGTCACTGATAATTCCAAAATACAACATATTTTTGAGAAGTACTCGCACATTTTCGGTTGAGGCAACTATAAGTCTGTAAGTCTTAAAATAATTAACAAGGAACAGCAATTGACGTCAACTGTTCCTTGTTAATTATATTAAGACTTCTCTTAGTCGTGTAGCTCATTTCAATCCCTAGGTAGATCAGTAAATGTTTTGAAAGTAAATCTTATGTGGGAGCTGTAAAATAAAGTAAAGGTGCAATCGTGGCGACACCTGGGAGTCCGGTATTAGCATTTTTTTTTCTTTATAAGCAACAAAACATAATATTTTTACAAATCTTATTTTAGCGTTGACTTAACTTATTGATTTACATCGGTTAGTAACTAGGTATGTGCAGTAGGGCTATTGCGTATCTTTTTAATGTCAGTGGCTATCATAAATGTCCATAGATTAACTGTAAATTGGTTATGGTTTGGTACATTTTTTTCTTAAAAACTCACCATTTGACAGTTATTTGATAGACACTTTAAGTTATCCACTGTCAAAATAAAAACAATAATTAATTAAAAATAATTTAAAGAAAAACCATGTTTTTTATTATCATCATTAAATATACCGATTTTTTTCTAAAAAATGATTGTTTTATTTATTCACATCATTACAATGAAACAAATAAATTATATATATATGTATCTATAATGTTTGAAGTATATATTAAACCAAAAATTATACAAAACTGTTGATACTGAGATTGGCAGTTTCAATTCTTGGATATAATATACACACCGTTTCAGTTCAGTTAGACGTCATAGTAATTTTTTCATATTATCAATTATTGTTCTCTTCAAAAATATGTTAATGCCGTACTGTATCAGATTGATAATATCAGGAGTAATCACCATACTACGTTTGTATGGAAGAATGACTGGCTTGTGCAACCTTAAAATGGTAGCGTCATTTTCATCAGCCTAAAAGATAATGGTCTGCATTAAAATGTACGGCATCATTTTTTCCTAATTTATTTATGTTAATACTATTTAAAACAAGGGATAAAATTTAGAAAACTGCTACATTTCATTAATCTATGATATTTAAACTTTTGCAATAATTTGCAAAATTTCAGTTTTTGTATTTCTCTATAACTTTTTTTTGAACAGTTTCTTTTGGACAGCAATACTATATAACAATTGTATTTTACAATATCATGTTAAAAAAAAAGTTCCCGTACAGGATCAAATGACTTTACAGCTTTAAAAATCAAGGATACGATGAAATTAAGATAATTATTGATATACATTTAAAATGAACAATATTTTTTTGACGGCATTATTTTTAATAGTACTTTTGAGTGCTAGATAATGTTTTGGAACCGAAGCCGTACTTTTTCAAATCACCCCCTGGACCAGCGGAAAGAGAGGGGGTTACAACCCCCGATTATTTCCCCTTGTCGCATGATTTTTGTACGGCGTTGCGGAATAATGGATTAGAAGCAGTATTGAAATAGTATGAAACTGATGCCGTACAAAATCAAATGACCAAATTTACCCTCGAAATTGTCGGAAAATAAAATAAAAATTCCGACTTTGTGGCGCAACATTTTTTTACGGCACTACGCGTTTTCTTATTATTTTTCATGGATCTATCGATGGTAAGAATGCCGTACAAAAATATATGACCAAAATGTACCCAGTCTACCTGTACTTTTGAATTCTCACCTGCACTCGGTTGGACAGCTTACAAGTGACGGCATAGTGCTGAATCTTATTATTTTATGCTCCTATATCGTTCTAGATAGGTCACCTGGTGGTTCACATGACCCATAATTTTTTCAACACGGGCCAGTAGTCTACAGTGGCATTGACCGTGCTTTTACAAATACTGGTGTGTCATCCTTTAAATATAATTGAAATTTAGTTTTAAATGTGCCTAATCCTTCAGCAAAAACCTCTGGAAACATGTCTCGTAACGATGCCGCCAGAGAGTTTTCATCGGTCATATTGTAGCATTCCACAACAGCTAACTTTAAATACTTAATCCAAGTACGGCCCATTAACGGCGGGCCGCCGTTATCAATAACGTATAACTTTAGTTTTGCATGTTGCTTCCCACATACTACGTTAACTACAATATAACCGATGGTCTCGATGACGTCACCCGTATACGATTTCAAAGATAACAGTTTATTCTCGATTGGAACGTTTTTAAAATTATTGTCATAGTAACATTTTGAAATTACTGATATTTTGCTTCCAGTGTCTATTTCGAATTTACATTTAACATTTTCTACCATCAAATTTGCGTAGTACGGTCCATCACCATCATTGTTAACCACCAAATTGTAGAAGTTACAAATGTCATCTTCCGAGTCCGAGTCATTTAAAAAAAACTGACTTTTCGAACTTTTTGTGTTCTTATTTTTAACACACACTGCTTTTAAATGGCCTTTTTCACCACACACATCACAACTATATTGCTTGAACCGACATTTGGCCTCGGAATGGCCCGATTTTCCACATCGCGAACACGTGCGCGGCGCCTGCGCACGACCCGAGCCTGCGCCGCCACCTGCGCCGGCCCGGCCGCCGCGCGATGCGCCCGCACTCGCACTTATCCGATGCAAACCGTCGTCATCCTGCTGCGATGGCACAGGCGCGCCACCACCGGTGCCGGGCCGCGTGGCCGCTGCGCCAGCCGAAGCACCCGCCATTGCTGCGTGCCGCTCCGCCGCCTCCAGCGCCAGCGCCAACTCCACGGCGCGCTTGTAGCTAATTCCTCGTTCTGCGAAGATCCTTGACCTCATGTCTTCTTCGTTCAGCCCCGATACAAATTGGTCTCGTAGGCACACTTCCAAACATGCGCCGAAGTTGCACGTTTTAGCTAAATGTTTTAGTGCTTGTAGGTATTCACGAATATTTTCACCCTGCCTTTGTAATCTTTGCCGAAATATGTGCCTCTCGGCGATTTCCGACCTGTCTGGTTCCAGGTGCTCCTTTACTAGTGCAACCACGTGGTCAAAAGTTTTTGATTCAGGGGTGTCGGGTGAACACAAATCACACATCAACTCGTAGCACTCCGCGCCTACTACCGTCACTAAAGTTGCTAACTTTAACTTTTCGTCAATATTGTTCAGTGTAATAAATTGATTGACCCGTCGAACATACGCATCCCAATTATTACTCGCTAAATCAAACGGTTCTATTCGTCCAATTGGCATTTTTAACAAAATGTTCACACGCGTAGGGTATCGGTAACAAAATCGCTCGTCGCCAGTGTTAGATACGGGACACGTCAATGATACAAGGCTACTCAACGCAGACTGGTTTATTGGCTCATTACTTAAATCTACCCCACATACATAACAAAAATAATATGATTCTGTTTAGTCCGTAAGTTAGATTATCGAAAAATATTGAATACGAGTTTTTTGTTTTATCAAATCAATAAAAAAATGACGAAGATAAAACGCGTCAAAGATCTTGGAGTGGGGCTTGAAACGTCACTTGTGTCGTCAAAATGTACTATCATATGACGTCACACGAGTTTTCGAAGCACTGTATCGTCTTCATTTTAAGTTTACGTGAAAAAAGAAAAAATACGTGTCCAATATTTTTTGGAAATCTATCTGACGGACTAATTAGTATTTTTTTTGTCCGATCCCCTATTATAGACGAATAGCAAAGATGTTTAGTTTTCTATTACACATTTTATTTCTATAACTTTACGATGATATAGCTTTATTGTACTTAGGAGAGTTATGCAATTGATACCTTAACATCCCTAGCCTGCATATTGTCATGAATGATTGTGAAATGTGCATACTATTGGTGTACCTATTTTAAATAAATAAATTGTGATATACGTGTTTTTCTGTATCTACCAAAATGGTAAAGGGTAGGTAAACCCTTTTTTTTGGGGTGGTTGGGAAATCAACAAATAACCCCTCCCGCTCTTGGACAGCGAAAAGGAGTGTCACGACTTCTACTGACTAAAAACCACCCATGTTCCTTCTTAGCCCTTTATGTCGATACCGCGGTATCTTGCATCGGTTGGACTTAGTATGCTGAATACGGTAGTCCGTAGTTTATAATGTGTAAATGCATTTCTATCAATGATATTTAAAGGGTAAGTAGGGTGACTAGTCCGTTGTTTGTACGACATAACCTCTAAAATTTTAAACAGGAATATCTTTAATTCTGACGTAGCAGAGCAAGCTCATTTTTACTCGTTTCCGCTCGACTCTTTGTTGGTGTTGGTGGAAACACACACGTTAGCAGTTTTCAGTAGGTAAAAGAAGTCATTAATGGGTCCGCTCAGCTTGCGACCGACACAGGGCTTTAACATTCTGAAAGCGTCCGTAGTTTATTTTGTATTTCTATAGTTGTTTTTCGATTAGTCCATTGTTAATACAACATAACCTCTAAAACTTTAAACAGGAATATCTTTAATTCTGGCGTACCTTTATAAGTATATCTGAAGACAAAACTGTTTAGGAATTCCAACTCTATACAAATATATTATTTCCATAGGCTGACGCAAAAAAAAAATATCAACAAAAAGTTCGAGCGTTCGCCAGCCTTCTTTGCATGAAATGAGCAAGCACTAAGTACATTAATTTATTTTTACTATTGAACACGATCTTTTTTGTATCGAAACTTTTTTATGAACGTAGCAACACTAGCAACTCAATCAATAAAATTAAAAAAAAAACATATAACTCACTAGTGAATAATAGCAATGAAAAAGTCACAGTTTGATTATAGGTGTCATTATGTGCCTAATTGCGGTGAAATTATAGCCACTTTATGAGCAAGTGTGTTGAAAAATAATTAAATACGCGGTCCGCCCGGCGAGACGTACACACATACACACACTGACGTACCTGATGGCGAGGTGCACGAGCGTGTGGCCGGCGTCGAAGGCGGAGGCGCGGTTGAGCAGCGCCACCTCGGGCTGTGTGAGCGCGCGCGCCGGGTCGCCGTCTGTCGCCTGTTGCCTCGCCCTACACCACGCCTGCGAGACGTACACACATACACACACTGACGTACCTGATGGCGAGGTGCACGAGCGTGTGGCCGGCGTCGAAGGCGGAGGCGCGGTTGAGCAGCGCCACCTCGGGCTGTGTGAGCGCGCGCGCCGGGTCGCCGTCTGTCGCCTGTTGCCTCGCCCTACACCACGCCTGCGAGACGTACACACATACACACACTGACGTACCTGATGGCGAGGTGCACGAGCGTGTGGCCGGCGTCGAAGGCGGAGGCGCGGTTGAGCAGCGCCACCTCGGGCTGTGTGAGCGCGCGCGCCGGGTCGCCGTCTGTCGCCTGTTGCCTCGCCCTACACCACGCCTGCGAGACGTACACACATACACACACTGACGTACCTGATGGCGAGGTGCACGAGCGTGTGGCCGGCGTCGAAGGCGGAGGCGCGGTTGAGCAGCGCCACCTCGGGCTGTGTGAGCGCGCGCGCCGGGTCGCCGTCTGTCGCCTGTTGCCTCGCCCTACACCACGCCTGCGAGACGTACACACATACACACACTGACGTACCTGATGGCGAGGTGCACGAGCGTGTGGCCGGCGTCGAAGGCGGAGGCGCGGTTGAGCAGCGCCACCTCGGGCTGTGTGAGCGCGCGCGCCGGGTCGCCGTCTGTCGCCTGTTGCCTCGCCCTACACCACGCCTGCGAGACGTACACACATACACACACTGACGTACCTGATGGCGAGGTGCACGAGCGTGTGGCCGGCGTCGAAGGCGGAGGCGCGGTTGAGCAGCGCCACCTCGGGCTGTGTGAGCGCGCGCGCCGGGTCGCCGTCTGTCGCCTGTTGCCTCGCCCTACACCACGCCTGCGAGACGTACACACATACACACACTGACGTACCTGATGGCGAGGTGCACGAGCGTGTGGCCGGCGTCGAAGGCGGAGGCGCGGTTGAGCAGCGCCACCTCGGGCTGTGTGAGCGCGCGCGCCGGGTCGCCGTCTGTCGCCTGTTGCCTCGCCCTACACCACGCCTGCGAGACGTACACACATACACACACTGACGTACCTGATGGCGAGGTGCACGAGCGTGTGGCCGGCGTCGAAGGCGGAGGCGCGGTTGAGCAGCGCCACCTCGGGCTGTGTGAGCGCGCGCGCCGGGTCGCCGTCTGTCGCCTGTTGCCTCGCCCTACACCACGCCTGCGAGACGTACACACATACACACACTGACGTACCTGATGGCGAGGTGCACGAGCGTGTGGCCGGCGTCGAAGGCGGAGGCGCGGTTGAGCAGCGCCACCTCGGGCTGTGTGAGCGCGCGCGCCGGGTCGCCGTCTGTCGCCTGTTGCCTCGCCCTACACCACGCCTGCGAGACGTACACACATACACACACTGACGTACCTGATGGCGAGGTGCACGAGCGTGTGGCCGGCGTCGAAGGCGGAGGCGCGGTTGAGCAGCGCCACCTCGGGCTGTGTGAGCGCGCGCGCCGGGTCGCCGTCTGTCGCCTGTTGCCTCGCCCTACACCACGCCTGCGAGACGTACACACATACACACACTGACGTACCTGATGGCGAGGTGCACGAGCGTGTGGCCGGCGTCGAAGGCGGAGGCGCGGTTGAGCAGCGCCACCTCGGGCTGTGTGAGCGCGCGCGCCGGGTCGCCGTCTGTCGCCTGTTGCCTCGCCCTACACCACGCCTGCGAGACGTACACACATACACACACTGACGTACCTGATGGCGAGGTGCACGAGCGTGTGGCCGGCGTCGAAGGCGGAGGCGCGGTTGAGCAGCGCCACCTCGGGCTGTGTGAGCGCGCGCGCCGGGTCGCCGTCTGTCGCCTGTTGCCTCGCCCTACACCACGCCTGCGAGACGTACACACATACACACACTGACGTACCTGATGGCGAGGTGCACGAGCGTGTGGCCGGCGTCGAAGGCGGAGGCGCGGTTGAGCAGCGCCACCTCGGGCTGTGTGAGCGCGCGCGCCGGGTCTCCGCCCGCAGCCAGGTACGCGTCCACCAGGCGCGCCTCGCCCTCCACCACGCCTGCGAGACGTATTCGTAACACATTAACCATAACACTCACGCACGCTGTAGGGTTACTTTTGTCGGGCTATCATAAACGAGGCGAGAGACTGCTAGAAGGGAGCGCTGTGTCTCTTTCAATCAATTGCCAACAGAGAAAAATGGTTAAGATATTAGAAAATATTACACCACACCTCACACTACAAGTAAAATAATTTGCGGATTTATTTGGCTTAAGCAATAATAAAAACAACTCTCTTTACTATATTCTTTTATAGGTTTTCAATCTGTACGTAACTCTAATTGATTTATTTTTAGCCAAATTTAATCCATACTAATATTATAAATGCGAAAGTAACTCTGTCTGTTACTCAATCACGCCTAAACTACTGAACCAATTTGCATGAAATTTGGTATGGAGATATTTTGATACCCGAGAAAGGACATAAAAAAAAACTTTATTCAAGGGGTACGAAAATATTACTTTTGGTCGCGATAACCGGCATCGGTAGCGATAACCGACATCCGCGCCGTTGAAACCGAAGGCATCAGCTAGTATTTTTATATTCAGAAGCTATTATAATTATATTCGTTCTGGTACGCACAATGCTGCAATGTCCCAATCAAGAGGCTAAGTTCGGATAAAAGTCCAGTTAAACTAAACTAAATATTCGTTCTGGTAACACTAAAATCAATCCATAGTGTTGAGGTGGCATTTCTGACTATTGAAAATTATAAGATAAAAACAGGTTCCTTTTTTTATTTTATTTTGTACTGTAAAATTGGTAAAAAATAATTCACATGGTTGTCTGGCATATCACTGAGTTTTGTTTACTAACAATGATTAGTGTTACAATGACTGGAGACGCTTTGCAGACTAAAGACTGCTTCCGTGTAAATACACGGAAGTTTTAATGAAAAATTTCATTAAAACTAGTAATATTATGTGCATGACAAATATAAATGTATCTATCTATCGCATTATTTAAATAGCATTATTTTTGTTTGTTACAGCAGCTACCGAGAACTACCAGATGAAAACAAGACTGCTCAACTAAACCTTTAACTTGACACCTCTTATTCAGCAGTAGCACCGAGCGATCAAGTAGTTTATATTAAACTAAGCCACTAACCGAGACAAGCCTGCAGCCAGATCCAGTCAGTGTTGTTGTTGCGTCGCTTGGAGCGTCTGTTGTTGGGCTCCAGCTCGTGGATCGACGCGTTCTGACTGTTGCACAACTCGTTGATACCTGCAACGTCCAACAACATGGCACAGGTGACATTACAGGAACTGTTACTTCTCAATCTATATCTATAAAAGCGAAAGGTCACTCACTCACTGATTCATCACGAAATCTCGAAAACCGCTGGACGTATAAAGATGATTTTTGCCAAGGGGGTAGTTTTTAGTTAGTAGACATCCGCTATTAACGGATTTTGCGACAGGGCCGCATTAGGGTGGTCTAAGGGCCCTCGCAAGTTTGTATGAAAGTCCTTAATTTTTTATGCTACAATCAAAATTTTTGCAGAGAAGTAGTTTATATTATAGTTAGTAGCCGTCTGCTATGAATTAATTTTGAGACAGGGCCGTCTAAGGGAGCCGGGAGGTCTAAAGGCTCTCACAAGTTTGTCTGAAAGTCTTTCATTTTATGTGCAAAAATCTTGTTTTTTTTTCAGGGACGGGGTTTATGGTGAGTAGACGTTTGCTAAGAACAGATTTTATATTAGGGTCGGATTAGGGAGGTATAATGGCTCTCACAAGTTTGTCTGAAAGTCCTTAATTTATTGGGCAACAGTCTTGAATTTTGGCGGGGACGTAGTTTATGATGAGTAGAAGTTTGTTAAGAACAGATTTTGGTACAGGGTCAGATTAGGGAGCTCTAAAGGCTCTCACGAGTTTGTATGTAAGTTTGATTTTTGTACTACCGGCCTGAAATTAGCTAGCAGAAGTTCTAATAATTGGTATACATTCACTGGGATTAAAAGTAAAAATTAGTGTCCCGCAAGGCTCAATGTTAGGTCTTATCTATTTTAGTTTATGTATAGATAAATCTTGTACCCCATAAACTTCCTTTTCAACACACTTGCTCATAAAGTGGCTATAATTTCACCGCAATTAGGCACATAATGACACCTATAATCAAACTGTGAGTTTTTCATTACTATTATTCACTAGTGAGTTATAGGTTATTTTTTTAATTTTATTATTTTTATAAGTACAAAAAAGATCGTGTTCAATAGTAAAAATAAATTAATGTACTTAGTGCTTGCTCATTTCATGCAAATTTGAATTTAAATAGATAATTTCAACTTGTACGTTTTTATTGAATGAAATTTTCACTCAAATAATATAACTTTTATTTTCTCTGTAATAAATAAAACTTTTTCCTCATTTTATACGTGGCTAAAACTCTATCGCGTTCATTCATTTAGTCTATGGCCGAACGCCATTGTTACAGTATGACCATTTTAAGTGTGAATTTCATGGTGGCGCCACTGGTCAAGAAAAAATGCATCGCTACGTCAAACTTAGTACATTTATTTTAGTTCCGTATTTTCCCGCATGCACAGATAAGTTGGTCGAACTGTAGATGCGTGCGCATAAAAAAAAACGATTAATTTTTCCCGCTATTGTGAAAAAAAATCAGAACTCGTTTTAACTGTTGAAGATGACTTTTTAGTATTATTTTCTTCACAAGTGTGTTGAAAAACGTCGTATGATACACGTGTGTATTGATGATTACCGTCCTCGGCTTTCTTAAGACCCTCACCTGACGGCTCGGGTCTCAAAGGCGCCTCAGCGGTAATCACCAACGTTACACACTTGTACTATAATGTACTATTATATTTTAGATAAAAAGTCGTGCCACAAATAATGATAACGTAGATAACGCCCACATGTTATAATGGCTTTATCGCAATTTTTTTTTGGGTCACGGGCTTGTAAATGTGGTGATGTTCAAACTGCAGCAAAATGATGTGGGGACCCGATTGAGATAGTGATCCATAGGTTGCTAACAAGAAAGTCCCGTACCTAGCGCAGACCTTGCGGCGGAGGGCGGCGGGGAGGGCTGCGGCGCGGGGTTGCTGCTGCCGCACATCGCGCACTTCAGCGACTTGGGCCAGTTGTCGTATGTGCACGTCTGCGAACAACACTCTACTCGTTAGTACCGCGATGTTTATGTATGTCTCCGTCGGCTAGGCACCGATAATTACGTCTTGCATGCTGAAATATTGAGAGACTGACACGGTTATCTAGACCGGCGCTAAGACGTAGTTTATTGGGGATCAATGATGCCGTGCCCAACTATGTTTTTGTTTATTTGTATGACCTACAGATAGTTGTTTCGGGTCTGGGTATTTGTGTATGTGAGTTTAAATGTTTTTTTTTTTATTGTTTTTGAACGCACCCACGATACAGGAGAAATTCCTAGTGTGGGGCAACGTTTAAAAAAAAAAAACAATATTAAAACCATGCATTGACTTGGAAGTGATGAAGAATTGTGCCAATAAAGAAGTATATTCGACACTCGAAAAAGGAGAATGCAAGAATTAACTGATTCGACGGGCTCTTTTACCATCTAGTTTCAATATAAGGAGTCGCAGTTAATAGTATAGATTAGTTAAGTGTAGGCTTGCACTGACCGGACAGGGCCACTTGGCCATGGAGGAGGCGCTGGCGCCCTGCGGCGACGATATCCGCAGCGGCTTCAAGCGCTCCGCCACCGCCTCCGCACCTGAGGACCAACGCTCATGTACAGCCGCTGTACCACTCACCGGCACGGCTCTTGTGGCGACATTATAATTGTCGGAGATTTTAATTATTATCTTGCAACACCAACATTAAATGTAAATCCTCATGTAAATAGTGGCAACACTATTCCCTTCCATCTGCGACACTGGTCCAATACAGACGTACAATTTATATTCTCGTATTTTATTGAATCTTCCCCTGCACCAACGTACCAGCGCCTCACCAGCTACCCAACATCTATCGCAAGCTTACACAATAATATTGATTAGTTAATAACGCTCCCACAGCCAAGACAAAGGCTTCCGCTCTGTGAGAGTAAATGGCTTGTAATCCGCCACGTAGATTAATTCTTCTTCGATTTTTTGACATTGCACTAGTTTTGACGTAATTAGCTGGGGGGTAAGAGTCGTTAGCAGGACTGGTGCTCATCAGTGATTCAGTGGCAAGTAAATGTTGTATGACACTACGCTACGCTAAGTTACCGCAGATGTCGGGCGAGGGCAGCGCGCTGGCGCCGTCCTGCAGCCGGAAGATGTCCTCGTTGAGCACAGACTTGGGGCTGCGGCACATGATGCACTGCAACAATTTGAAACTTCACATGTTTCATCATCGCCACTCAAAATACACGAGACAACAAAGACAAAAAAACACTCAGCAAGATACATTTATCTTTACGACTTCATCATCGGCCGCTCCGTGCCACCCACTGTTGAGTTTTGGGTGCTTTCCTGTACGACTTGACGCCTCCTGATCAGAAGGTCTAAGTAGCAAAATGTCCAACAGCGCAAAATGTCTAGTGAGCAGTAAGTCTACTTAGCAAAATGTCCATGTAGCAAAACGTCCAACTATCAGGTGGTCTGTATAGCAGATCGTCTATTTAGCAAATCGTCAGATTCTTTCACAAAATTCAACAAATCAACACACACATTTCATCGAGAGGGAAATGGACACGGCTTTACAATATTATGTACATACAGACTAATGTTTAATACCAAATACAAAAGAGCTGCAAAAGCTTGAAGGTCAAAAGTTAGTACCCTTTGAATTTTTGGTAAACCTTGGCCATATCAAAAGGATATTAGGTAAATAAATACAGGGGAGTTTGTGCGCCAAATTTTCTAATAACATTGAAGAGGCTATTGAAGAGTTATTCTAACCCAGACTTTTTTTACCCGACTGCGCAAAGCAAAGAAGGGTTATGTGTTTATCAGTCTATGTATGTATGTATGTATGTATGTATGTATGTTTGTTCCTATGTGGCACTGTAGAGGCCAAACGCCTTGGCCGATTTTGATGATCCGTACGTCAATCGATTCGTCTTGACCTCGCGAGTGTCACTAAAAACATTACAATAAACAATACTCACTAAAGTAACAACTAGTCGCCATATTGTCAAAATGAAAAAAAAAAATTTGACGCACCACATCAAGTGGGGTATCGTTGAATAGGTATTTGAAAATGAATATTAGGTTTCCTTTATCATTTTTCATTTTATAAAACCGTTTAAGATATATAACGATTTAAAGTTATTAGAACAAACAATATCGCATTTCTTACTTATAACCGGATTTTTTTACGTGTACGGAATGAATATAAAATCGAATCGAAATCTACCGTCTTATAATAGTAATAACGAAGTTAATGAAAACTGACTAAAAAGTGTTAAATAAAAAAATGTAGTTAAAAAACTAAAAAACCCGACTGAAAAAACGGAAAAGCAAAAAACAAGCACATTTTAAATTAAACAAAACTTGGAAGCAGGCGGGGTTCATTTGAATATTAAATTATGAAATGAAAATAGAATGGACCCCGCCTGCTTACAAGTTTTGTTTAATTTAAAATGTGCTTGTTTTTTGCTTTTCCGTTTTTTCAGTCGGGTTTTTTAGTTTTTTATTATCAAATAAATTTATGTAATTTACAAATGACTTTTAGTTTCTATCGTATGTGTACACATTTTAAAAATGACGTTTTGCTAAATAGATTTTCTGTTATACAGACCATCTGCTAGTTGGACGTTTTGCTATTGCTACATGGACATTTTGCTAAGTAGACGTACTGCTCATTACACATTTTGCGCTGTTGGACATTTTGCTACTTAGACCGTTCTGATCAGGAGGCGACTTGACTATATTTATTCTGTTTCATGAGTCCGAACCATCACTTGAAGGTACAAAATGTACTAGCATAATTATGACGCCATACGAGTTTTCGAAGCACTGTATCGTCTTCATTTTTTGTTTACGTGAATAAAGAAAATATAGGCATATGGTCAATATTTTTAGGCAATCTATCTGACGGACTAATTTTTTTTTTTGTCCGATCCCCTATTGTAGATGCAGAAAGTCCGTATTAATACTACATAATTAGTAGCGCAAAGCTGCCAGTCATTTTACCTACGGTTGTGCTAAACTATTCACATACAGAACACTGTGTGAGCTAGGATGAGACATGCGAAAGGAAAGAATATAACTAGCTACACATGACATTAATATGTAAACAAATCATTCGAATAATGCCCAGATGACCACTGCTAAAGTTACAAGAACTTTCGCTCGTTAACAAGATGATTAACTCAGATCAAATAACAGCCAGATAGAACATGCGCAAAAAACAATGTGAAGTTACCTAAAATTTATGTGTGCGTGACAGCTAGGAGCGACAGTGTAGGGACATGAGCATCTGCGTGTGTGTAATGTTGCTAGGTATTGGGAAAAAATCCCACAATTTTTTCAATTATTGTATGTACTAAACTACTAATGTATAAAATTGGAATTAATGCACTTTAGCATATAGGTGCTTAAGTAATATCAATTGAACAGAATAATAATTATTAAATAAATAAAGGTGGAATAAAAGTTATTTATGATTTAAGTTAACTTGTGCCCGCCGTGCTAAATATTTTTTTATTGAATAGTATTGAATGTTGTTTAAGTATGTAATATTACTTTAGGAATGTATTATTATTTCTATTATGAGTCAGTGATACTTGAATTAAATGATTTTATTTTTATTTTATAATTACTAACACTTTATTGAGTTAATTAATTAACATCAGACAAGAACAATACTTTATGACGCTTTCTGGAAATTGGTCTTTTAACATTTTTATTATGTATAGGTATTATAATTCGAAAACATAAAAAAAGAAAGAAAAAATATTTTGATATATATGTAGATCTTTCGCAGTCATTAGGTAGTCAGTGACCTGAAAGTCTGACAACCAGTCTTACCAAAGGATATCGTATTACCCAGTATTAACTGGGTTGTGAAGGTCCGATAGGCAATCGCACCATGTAAAATACTGGTATTCAGCTGCATCCAGTTGGACTGGAAGCCGACCCCAACATAGTTGGGAAAAAGGCTAGGCAGATGATGAACAATATTTAGCGGTTGCTAAAAACTCAAAATCGAAAATTAAGCACTTTTTGGTTGGTTAAAATAAAGAACAGTTTAATCAAACAAAGATAATTATAAAATATGCTATCTGTTCCCCGCGGTGTCACCAACAGCTCAGCCCCTAAGGGCCGTAGCATGATATTGTATAGTTTATAGTCTTCCTCGATAAATGTGCTATCGAACACAAAAGTATTTTTCGAACCAGAGATTAGCACATTCAACCAAACAAACTCTTCAGCTTTATACTATTACTAGCGGACGTCCCGCGGTTTCACCCGCGTAGATCCCGTTCCCGTGGGAATACAGGGATAAAAAGTAGCCTATGACACTCAGCAATAATGTGGCTTTCTATTGGTGAAAGAATTTTTTAAATCGGTTCAGTAGATCCCGAGATTACCCCTTACAATTTAACAAATATACAAACACACAAACTTTACCTCTTTATAATATTAGTATAGAAGTATAGATTAGTATAGATTAGTATAGATTACACAAAATTATTTCTGCATAAACATGTATAAATTCATCGATCTTCCTACACACAATGCAAATTCCCCTAATTCAAGGAGACCTATTTCGATGTAAACTGGCAACACAGACGAATAACTGTCAATATTTTTCGTTCTGAGTGTGTTGAAAATATTAAAGGGAAAATAAATACCAAAACAATAAAATAAACAATAGTAACCTATGGAAAGATATTCCATCTTCTTTTCTTTGTTTTTGGGAACAACTTTTACAATGTATAAAGACACAAGACGGCATGATTTGACATAAAATAATAAGTCACTTGTGACGTCTAATCAGTACGACGCGTAACTTAGTACTGACGCGTGGTTGTATTCTCTTTTGAATTTGTATTTGCCTTGGTGATAGCAATCTCGTGTTCTACGCGCTCTATCTGGCTGCTATTTGATCTGAGATGATTAAGTATTAACACTTACAAATTTTAAACTAATAGGTATTAAAGATAGTCAGATTTATTTAGATCTTGCCCCGTTCACAAGCACTTCGATTCGATTTTGATTCGGAAAGTTATATGTATCTCGCTCACTGCCAAAAAAAGATAGACATTAAACGGCTTATCGAATCGAAATGTAATAAGAAGCGTTAGTAAATACGGGGCTGAGTGAGATGTACGTCGCAGACGTGTGGCGAGCATGGAGCTCGTGACGGGACAGGCGGCGCGTCAGCTCTCAAAGTGAAAGTGTTAGCAATTAGATAAATGCTGTATGCGATATAATTGATATCTTGAGAACGGCAACAGCTATCACTGATGCTGTTTTTCTTCGTTTTAGAATATCAGACATAGACGTTCAATCGACATAATCTATCGTCATAGTTTCCCAGATTGGTTCTCTAGTCATCTCAGCGTGCGACCCAGTTTATTCTAGACAACAATCCAATCAAAATGGACGAGAACAAAAGCAAGCCATTGTGAATACGATAAGCGCGAGCGTGCACACAATACACAAAACGTTATAAAAACCAGTCTTTGTGGTTTATCGTGTAGTTATGAGCGCCTACATAAAACGTTATTAATTAGCGAGTTACGTGAATAAACAATAATAGTCATAGTTTATGAGGTGGATCGCGACGTCCGTCGTGTCTGCGCCCAGCGGATCCCACACATTCTGTTCGGCTAGATAATGCGAGCTCCGCCACTCACTGAGTATCAACACACAGAAACGCGATACCATATTCATGCATTGACTCCGTACCACTGCCGTATAGTTGAGGTGTCGAACTTTGTATTTAAACTGGCATTTGAAAACTTTTTAACAAAAAATAAAACCGACTTCAAAAAAAAAACACTAAAAAGTCAAAAATAAACTTTAGAAGAAAAAAACAACACAAAAAAGTGAAACATAAACTTAAGAAGAAAAATCAGCTTCTGAAGTCGGTGACATTTGTTTGTTTGATTTGGCTTTTTTTGCCACCGACTTCCGAAGCTGATTTTTCTTCTTAAGTTTATTTTTCACTTTTTTGTGTTGTTTTTTTCTTCTAAAGTTTATTTTTGACTTTTTAGTGTTTTTTTTTTGAAGTCGGTTTTATTTTTTGTTAAAAAGTTTTTATTTTTCACTTTTTAGTGGTTCACATGTGCTTACCCCTTCACAACGTACCGGCGTGATGTTATGTTATGAACTGGTGTAAGCAATAGACAGACATGAGATTTCAGCAATCCCAGTCCATTTGCTATCGTTTGTTGAGGAGTTCCGTTGCCTATCTCCGAAGTTCTTCATCAGATCTTCACTAAATTGAAATGGAACCACTCCGAGAAAGTACTCTTCCAAAAACTACTCAAATCACTGCAAGTGTGCCTATAAAATTTGAAGAGTTCTCTCTATTTCTCCAGGATCCCATCATCAGATCCTGACTTGGTGATCATGGGACCACTTGGGAAGTATATCCTTTCCAACAAAAAAAGAAATTTTCAAATCGGTTAGCAAGCGACGGAGTTATGAGGTAACAAACATAAAAAAAAAAAAAAAAAAAAATACAGTCGAATTGATAACCTCCTCCTTTTTTTGAAGTCGGTTAAAAAGTACTGCAACTAAAAAGATAGTTGGGCTACGTTGACGACAATTTATAGTGAACAAGAGATTCCAAGTTCACAACCTCACACTTGAAGCTTCGGAAACCATGTTCGGAAACCACAACGACAACACCACGTAGGTATCTATATAAATAAAAAGAGAAGTCCTGACTGACTGACTCATCAACGCCCAGCCCAAACCCTTGGACCTAGAAAGCTGAAATTTTACACAGAGGTTCCCTTTATAACGTAGACAAGGAATAAGGAAGGATTTTTTGAAATTCAACCCATGAGGGAGTTAAATAGGGGATGAAAGTTTGTATGGAAAATCGTCATTTTCACGCGGGCGAAGCCGCTGGCAAAAGCTAGTTTTCTATATGAATGCCGGGCAAAAGTAGTTCTGATTCGAGATTATGTATACTTATTACTTAGTACCTAATAGAAGGAGAGCCGGCTGCAAAAATACCTACCTCATCAGGTACCCCAATAGGCTATCTTTAGATCGTTAACCGACACTTAAACACGTAAAAAAAATCAGGTCTGCCAGTGCCGATCCTGCCGGGTCATGGAAAAAAATCATATTTTTTGTCGTATTTTTTTGGTGAAAATTACGTCACAAGGTACCCGAATTAAAGTGCTGGCAACAGTTAACCATTGATTAATTACGTAAAAAAAAGTAGGTCTGCCATTGCGCACTCTGCCGGAAGTACTTGGCAGACCTCTAAAATATGGCCCCTCCAGCACCATGAACCTACCTCATCGAGTACCCTGATGGAACCTACGCCAAATAATAGCCAAGATGCCCTCGATAGAGGATCAAAAGGTCTGCTAGGTCTAATCTTGCCGGAACTTAGTGTTCAAAGCATTTGAAGTTGGTATGGTAAGTAGGCAGCATTATTTCATACAAAGAAGAAGGGGCGAAATGTCCCTTGTAACACTTTCTCCTATATATCAAATGAAAGAGCGTAAAAAATAGATCATTTTATTCTAAAACAGTAAATGTGTGAATAATAGGGGAAAAAAGTTATTCACCGATAAACAGAGAAAATATTTTTTTTATTTTTTTTTCATCTGACATACTTGAGTGAGGTGTCTATTGATAGGTCTTTTAAAATGACTGTGATGTTTCTAAGATCATTTTTTCTCAAAGTCAATCGTTTGAAAGATAGACAGTTTGAAAGTGCTAAAATGTGTCCCCACCCTCTCTAACTTTTAAACTAAGAGAGTGAAAACTCTAAAAAAAATATATGCAGTAGATCGCAATAAAAAATTACAACCAAGATTAGTTTGAACGAGATAAAGTTAGCCGTTTTTGAGATATAGCACATTTAAAAAACCGCAAATATAACTTTGTCATTCATACAATTACTATGAAAAACAAACTTATCACAAAATGTGTATTTCTATATTTAAAATGTCACTTACGGGATATCTTCCGTGATTTTAATTTGTTTTGAGTTCCCGACAAATTAAAATCACGGAAGATATCCCGTAAGTGACATTTTAAATATAGTTATGAACCGTGAAAGCTTAAAACAATGTGTATTTCTGTTGCCGCTTTAACAAAAAATAATACAAATTAAAGGTGGCTCCTACGATGGTACGGAACCCTTCATGTGCGATTCCAACTCACACTTGGCCAGTTTTTTTTTTAATCCAATTTGTTTTTATCTCCAATTATTCACGTTTACTGTGTGAATAATTGGAGATAAAAATTATTCACCTATAAAGAAATGATTTTTATATTGTATTTTTTAGTAGTGACCCGCCCCGGCTTTGCAAAGGTGCAATGTGCGGAATATAAAACTTCCCCTTGAATCACTTTTGTCTATTGCTGAAAACTGCATTAAAATCCGTTACCATGTCTTAAAGATCTAAGCGTAGAAACAGGACATTTAAAAGAAATAGAAAATGACTCTTAATCCACTCTGTCATTGCGAAGCATTGTGTGTTTATGAGCAATACACTCAAAAAGTATTCGTACTCGTATATCGTAGAAACGATGACATCGTCCCAAGCACGAGCAGGGCCAACGAAGTTTTGAAAATGGCGGCGATGTGTTTCTGTGTGATTTCTAATCATCATTATTTCATCAGAGCTGTGGTGGCCCAGTGGCTGCCCCGACTTACGAACAGTAAGTCGTGGGGCTCGAACCCAGGCAGGCACATTACTTTGTGTAATTTATTTCAACACCACTGCTCTCAAAACGGTGAAGGAAAATATCGCGAGGAAACCGGCATATCTTAGAACCAAAAAATTCGAAGACCTGTGACATCTACCATCCCGCACTGGGCACGCGTGGTGGATTATAGCCCATCCCTCTCCCAGAGAGGAGGCCTGAGCCCCTGCAGTGGGAACATAATAGGCTGATGATGATGATTATTTTAGCCGAAAGACGTCCACTGCTTGACATAGGTCTCCCCCAAGTGTCGCCACATTGACCGGTCCCGTGCATCTCGCATCCAACGGATCCCCGTAACCTTCACCAGGTCATCGGTCCACCTAGTGGGAGGCCTTCCAACGCAACGTCTTCCAGTTCGCGGTCGCCACTCCAGAACTTTCGGCCCCATCCGTCATTCGTTCTGCGAGCAGTGTGTGGTTTTATAAAAATATCCTCATGCATGGTCTCCCCTTCATCGTCGGCGTGGTGTCCCGAGGTCAGCGCGTAGACCTGTATGACCTTCAGCACAAATCTTGAGGATATTCTGAGTATAAGGTACACCACCCTGGTCGACACACTCTCGATCTTCACCACGTTATTCATGAGGGACTTGTGGACGATAATCCCAACACCATCCTGGGACTGCCGGTAACCCTCTCGGAAGTAGAGGCGGATTTCAGGATTATCGTGTCCTTCGGACCTCAAATAATTCCACAATACTCCATCGCAACCTGCTCAATTCCTCTTCGAGTTCCTTTATCATCTCGTCAGTCCGGAGTGAACGCGTATTGTATGTTGCCAGGTCAAGTCGCCGGTATGTTTTGGGGTAGCCGGACCTTGTCCCCCGCTGCCTCGACCGCTACCGTAGTCGAGGGTAGACGGGCTGCCGGGTACTAGGGGCCATTTTTGTGCGCTCATTTTCATTTGGGAAGGTTAGCAGACGCCACGCTTAGCAGACGAGTTGGCAAGCGCAGTAAGGTCATAACAAAGCACAGTAGAATGCTGCTGCCCATTCTCTGGTACGTCCCTTAGTCGCCTCTTGCGACACTCACGGGTAGATATGGGATGGTGCTATTCTTTACGTCCGACACCATATGGAACGCGTTTCTACGTTTAGATCTTGTAAACTACCCAATAGATTTCAATGATTTTTTTAGAAATAGACAGAGTAATTCAAGAGGAAGGTTTATATTCAGCACATTGCACCCGTGCAAAGGGCGGGGCGGGTCGTCGTCTTTCGGCTGAAATAATGATGATGAGAAATTCGGACGATGTCATCGTAAAAAGTGCGAATACTATTTGAGTCTAAAAAATTAAAAAATCATTTCTTTATGGGTGAATAACTTTTCTCTCCAATTATTCACACAGTAAACGTGTAAAAAATTGGGCAAAAATAAATCAATTATTCACTCACACAGTAAACGTGTGAATAAATAAAAAAAAAAATTGGAAAAAAAAACTGGCCAAGTATGAGTCGGACTCGCACATGAAGGGTTCCGTACCATCGTAGGAGCCACCTTTAATTTGTATTATTTTTTGTTAAAGCGGCAACAGAAATACACATTTTGTGATAAGTTTGTTTTTCATAGTAATTGTATGAATGACAAAGTTATATTTGCGGTTTAAATGTGCTATATCTCAAAAACGGCTTACTATATCTCGTTCAAACTAATCTTGGTTATAAGTTTTCATTGCGATCTAAAGCATATATTATTTTTAGAGTTTTCACTCTCTTAGTTTAAAAGTTAGAGGGGGTGGGGACACATTTTAGCACTTTGAAACTGTCTATCTTTCAAACGATTGACTTTGAGAAAAATGATCTTAGAAACATCAGTGTCATTTTAAAAGACCTATCAATAGACACCCCACTCAAGTAAGTCCGATGAAAAAAAAATAAAAAAAATATTTTCTCTCTTTATCGGTGAATAACTTTTTTCCCCTATTATTCACACATTTACTGTTTTAGAATAAAACACACTTACACGAAAAATGTTCAGAAATTAAGAAAAATCTTCATAAAATGAAAAGTACTGGGCCAAACTATACTAATTTTTTATGGGACCAAATGGCAACCATTCCGCATCAAACTAAAAAAGAATCACGTAAATCGGATCATAAATCGCAGCGTAATCGGTGTACATACATAAAAAAAAAAAAATATACCGATCGAATTGAGAACCTCCTCCTTTTGGGAAGTCGGTTAAAAATGATCTATTTTTTACGCTCTTTCATTTGATATATAGGAGAAAGTGTTACAAGGGACATTTCGCCCCTTCTTCTTTGTATGAAATAATGCTGCCTACCTACCGTACCAACTTCAAATGCTTGGAACACTAAGTTCCGGCAAGATTAGACCTGGCAGACCTTTTGATCCTCTATCGAGGGCATCTTGGCTATTATTTGGCGTAGGTTCCATCAGGGTACTCGATGAGGTAGGTTCATGGTGCTGGAGGGGCCATATTTTAGAGGTCTGCCAAGTACTTCCGGCAGAGTGCGCAATGGCAGACCTACTTTTTTTTACGTAATTAATCAATGGTTAACTGTTGCCAGCACTTTAATTCGGGTACCTTGTGACGTAATTTTCACCAAAAAAATACGACAAAAAATATGAATTTTTTCCATGACCCGGCAGGATCGGCACTGGCAGACCTGATTTTTTTTACGTGTTTAAGTGTCGGTTAACGATCTAAAGATAGCCTATTGGGGTACCTGATGAGGTAGGTATTTTTGCAGCCGGCTCTCCCACTATAAAACCTAAAAACTCGACTGGACGAGCGAGGCCGGATTTTGATTTTTATTAATAAGATTTTTATATTCAGTTTTTCAGTTAAATAATGTAAAAGATTTCACAGACTGTTGAACTATTTAATTTTTAGAAATATATATAAAAAATAAATATATAGATGGAATTATAAAAAAAATGGAATTCGAAATGAAAAACAATAATATATTTAATATGAGAAACCTAAAGATGATTTTCAAATACCTATTTAATTGTTTCGATTCAAAGCTACCCCACGTAAAATAATTCGTCGACTTATCTTTTTCTCTATTGCGTCTGGTTGTGGCCATATTAAAAGATGACTGTCATGTCTTTAGTGAAAATTGTTAGATTACAACAAATCTATTGTATCAAAACCACCCCACGCGTTTGGTCTCTAGAAAGTGCCACAAAGTAACAACAAACATATACATAGGTACATAGGCTGATAAACACATCACCGTCCTCAGTCGTGTAGTGATCCAATGATCCTTCTACATTATTGTACAATGGCGATGGCCGCAACGCAAGTGATGACATGTGAACTTGAAAAAGTGTTACAATGGAGTTGATGGATACCTTTCGTGAGAGTGGGAAGTTTTCGTAGGTGCACACGTCGCAGCACCACTTGGCGCCCTCTGTCGCCGGCACAGAGCTTGCTGTCATCTGAAGCAATTATATGTTGCTGATTACGTCACGACACTACTTGTTCGTTGTACTGTGCAACTTACGCGCGTGGCGTCCTGAGGGTGACGACAATGCGACGTTCTACGAAGTCCTACGCCTAAATTATTACTCCAGTCGTTAGAGCTAAGTTACCAGGCACAAAATGAGCATAAAAAAATCATAATAATATTTTTGGAAGCAGCATAACCCAGACTTAGAAATGCATGAGGCTGGAGCATATCAGGATAACATAGCATCACGCCGCTAATCACCGAAAGGTTAGGTAGAGGTCAAGGTTCCCATGCTTAGTAGTTGCACTTCATAGTAACAGCAGAATTGTGAACACCACTCCTAGGGCTACGAAGGGCGAAACTGCTACACAAGGTCAAACTGTAGCCACTGACATACACTTGAATGAACAATATCTACAACAAAAGTTTAGTTCTGGTTCAAATGATGTTTGACATTGCTCATTAGTCACTGCATTAAGCAAGCTAGCAACACGATAGCACTACTTTGGCCAGTGTGGTGACCATTATTATAATGTTGTGCTTTGTATTCACCAGTGACACCTGAACACTGAGCAACCACTACAGCAAGCAATAATTTCACTTACTGCCCAAACCAGGTACAAGTTTGTAACTTTAGATGGAGAGGGGTATCTCTCAAACTATCCTTCTGATATTAAAAAATCTGTCATTGAAAGAACTACACTATTACAGAGTGTCATAAATGACATATTTCTTCTATGGACTAAGTTGAAGGCAGAAGCCAAGCGCTATAACCACTCGCTATACTTTAATGAGCAATCAATTGATACTGATGAATGGTTACTCAGCATCCTTCAAATATTTGG
This sequence comes from Diarsia mendica, assembly GCA_949316265.1. Taxonomy (NCBI): domain Eukaryota; kingdom Metazoa; phylum Arthropoda; class Insecta; order Lepidoptera; family Noctuidae; genus Diarsia; species Diarsia mendica. The sequence goes on along the minus strand of OX438909.1, from coordinate 20,262,364 downwards.
CAGTAAATCAGTCACAATTTGGAATAACTAAAATATACACTTTGTTAAGTAGATGGCTCATTAATTTTACTCAATTTGATCAGCCAACAGGTAAAAAATTAATTGCATTTGAAAAACTGATTATAATTTGCTATAAGATTAATCTAAAGTTTATTTCTCGGAAGCTGTATTAATTGAATATTGTATAACAATTGTTTGCAAGGTCATTATGATAATACAACTACTGCATTAGGTGAGACAAGCGGCTGCACCGCTCCAGCTGCACACACTCATTGTAACATGACATGTGACCTTACAGCTCTGCTACTACTTCCATTCAATTCATGTTAATGGGAATACTAAAGAGCTACTTACTGTTGTATTTTACATTGATAACTTGCAATGATTGACATCTACTTATAATAAACAGATAATTCTGCTTTTGTGCCACAATGGCAAGAGTTAAAAGGAGTTGCAGAAGAAATTATTAGTTGCCAAAAAGATTTGACCAAACTTTACCCATCACATTCCTGGAAATTGACTGTTTATGTAACATTTATTAGTACTCCTCATAGGGACAAGTGGACAACCATCACTATTATATCGACACTTGAAAGGCAATCAAAAATAACCCTCCTTTGGCTTTGCCGTAGTCGGGTAAAAATTACCAAGCAACATTGTGTGCAAGCAGGATTCTCGTCTTAACTCTTTAACGCATTGCTAGGGAGTTAAATCTAACTTCCCTCGCCCCGATAGTGTTGCTTAGTAATTTTTGCCTTTCAAGCATCAATATAATAGTGATGGCCATCTCTATGAGGAGTACAAAGCATCAATGATATGTAAAATCCAAGTATCAAAAGTTACCCAGTACCTCTGCAAAAATATTAAAACTGGTATCACAAACATGTTTAATATAGAAATTATACCCAATTTAGCACATTTACTTTCAAAGTCTGTCTCAAAGTGCAATAGTTACTACTATCCCAGGTTCAAACTACTGTACTAATACAATAACAAGTTCAGGTGAGCGTGAAGAGTTGTTAGCACAACCATGTAAGATATAGTATGTCATGTGACAGTTGAGGCAAATGGAAACTTGTACCTGGCTGATGGTGGTCTGTGAGACGTTGGTGGAGGCGTCGACTGTGGCGCACTCGGCCCCTGGCGCGCACGTCTCGCCGAGCGACGCGCTGTTCCTGCTCCCGTCATTCTGCACCTCCTCACTCATCTTACCATCAATTATAACATTGAGAATTAACTTCACGCGCGACACTTCACAATCAACTACTATGAGGTTCTCATTTTACGAGATTCTTTATTATTGCTAAACTTCTATTTACACAGGTGTGCTGTTTGTCAACGAATGTTTCTTTACGTGCGCCTGGAGACTGTTTTCTGTGACCTAAAAACAAACGTACATGATGACCGTTGAGAATACCAACAAATACTCACGGACAGACAAAATAGAAAGGAGAGTTTTATTTTCACCTCAAGAATTTCATGGTCTCATTGACAGATCGCGACACAACTTAGTCTGAATGCGAAACTTATTAATACAGATCCGAGGTTGTTGATATGAAACTTGGCATCGTTCTTCCTAGAATTTTGGCGTCGTTACACAACATAAAACATCGAGAGTGCGATGGCATAAGGTCAAGACTACTAGAGCGATACGATTTACTTACACTGTGTTGCCGATGTGACGATCCACTTCGAACGGTTTTGCTCGTGAAAGTTGCCAAACAATGGATAAAACAAACCCGGGGGAGACGGAAGAAAACATAAAAGAAACAATGGAGTTAAAGGCAATTATGTTTAAACGGTATTTTGACAAATTTTGTGTCAATTTTGGTGTCATTCAACGAAACGAGCGAGATGGCTCAGCTCACTCACCTTTTGTCAAAATTGTGTAGTTAGTACTAAATTGTTATTGGATAAAATGATCATATTTTTAATAAACACCAAGTTTCCGCCAATAAGAAACATGATTCTTCAACAACACGAACTTTCGTCCAATAGTAATACGTTATATTAGTTTGTTTATTCAAACTGGCTACCCTAAAAAAGTAAAACGATTTCTGTCTCTGGTTGTGCGTTCCGTTACATCGCGTTTTGCGTTGATCCAAATAATATTGTACTTTTTTTTTTTTTTTTTTTGGTGGGTGGATAATCATCGAATAACCCCCCCCCGCTCTTGGGCAGAGCGAAGGGGAGTGTCAGACTTCTACTGACTAAAAACCAACCCATGTTCCTTCTTCTTCGCCCTTGTGTCGGAGCCGCGGTAACCTTTCGTTAACCACAGCCCCGACGGGAATAATATTGTACTTCAGTGACAATCTGTGCTAAGAAGATTATTAAAAAATGACGAATGGTGTCATGTAAATGACAAATTTTTGGTATTTATCACTGTTTTCCGCATTTTCAAAATAATATTTTTTTACTCCATGCTGGAATATTTTAAAATGATTTAGTAATAAATAAAATTCAATTTAAGAATTCGAATGAATTTTAGACGCATTTTGTCAAAAAGTTCTTTACGGTCGTCGTCATCCTCGGGGAAAAGTCAGAAGAAGCCAGAGGAAGTAGCAAAATTGCAAAGTGAATTAGAATTACTCAAGCAAACGATCGATTCTTTAAAAGTTTCTGTAGAAAGTAGAGATGCAGCAATAGGTACTCTAGCTCGTGAAAAAGAGAAAATATATGTTGAACTAAAAAGTGCTCAAAGAACTAATAGGAACTTACATCAACAACTTGTTGATGAAAGGTGAATATATTGTGCTGTCCCATTGGCGAAACACTTACTTACTTTTATCATGTTGAAAGTGAAACTCATAAATAATATAAAATGTTTTGTCTCCTCAAACATGTATCGTAAGAAGCGAACTCAAAATCTTGAGTATTATGGCCTAGGGTATTTTCTCAGCGCCCACATTAGGCCTATAAAATGCACTATAATGTCATTTTATTTTAAATAATTTTAGGGACATTCATTCTAAGGAAAAGGACTTTTTCATCAACGAGATTAAGAGATTACATAAACACGACGAAAACGAAATAAACGTTCAAGAAAGTAAGGAAGTAAGTGACAAATAACAATCAAATAAGGTGAATCTTTCAAGATAGCCCGCGAAATTCTTTTTCTTTTAGTTTTTTTCCAATTTGCCGATCAGTGTCAGATTGTATTTTAAATAAAATAGGATACGTGACCGTAACAAATGTGACTTTACTGAATAATAATGATTAAAATCACTAAGAAAATACAACCCTCTCAGTTCATTCATATTAGGTACTTCCTGCGAGAAGATACTACTCAACTAGAACGTTTATTCTAGGTAGGCAATAGTCGTCTACAACTTTGAGTGTAGAGCCTCCGATCTTGATACGAGTGGGTGTTACATGGGCATTCAACATGACCTTGGTTTTGTCCATGTTCATTTTAAGACCCACTCTTTCGGAAGCTCTACTGAGGTCATCCATCGAGCATTGTACTGAGGTCCTCCATGGTCTCAGCCATGACCACTATATCGTCGGCAAACCGAAGGTGAGTGATGTACTCGCCATTTACGTTGATGCCTAGTTTTCTCCTGTCTAGAACCTTCAAGACATCCTCCAGTGCAGCGGTGAACAGTTTCGGAGATATGAAATCTCCATGTCTCACACCTCGCTGCAGAAGGATAGGTTCCGAGGTCCGGTCCTGAAGTCGGACTGACATGGTGGCATTTTTGTACAAACACCTTGATGTACCGGTAGTCGATTTGGCATCTTTGGAGAGACTGCAGTACAGCCCAAGTCTCGATTGAATCCAAGGCTTTCTCGTAGTCCACAAACGCTAAACAGAGAGGCAGATTATATTCTTCGGTCTTCTGTATAACCTGCCGCAGCGTATGTATGTGGTCCACGGTGCTAAAGCCTTTTCGGAAACCGGCTGGTTCGGAGGCTGAAAATCGTAAAACCTGCTCGCGAGACGATTCGTGATGACTCTTGAAAACAACTTGTAGACATGGCTTAGAAGTGAGATGGGCCTATAATTATTCTTCAGCCGGGCATTATCGCCCTTCTCGAACAAGGCGTTTTCCCATCGAGTATGACAAAACCGAACAGCTTCTGAAGGGCTTTAAGTACCGGTTTGCCACCCGCCTTCAGGAGTTCGGCCCATAGAAACTCTGGATCTCCCTCAGAAGCTCCGGTTTGGTGGATACGATTCTGCCATTATCGGTCTTTAGTTTCGTGAGCTCATGAGCTGGCTCTGCCCAATAGCCAGATCTCTTGCAAATTCCTTCGAGCCATTCTTCCGCCCTATTGCGTCTTTAAAGTGGCGGAGGTCGCTTTTCAAGGATTTAGAGATCCGTTTATTGAGCTGCCGGTAATTCCACGCCTTGTCTGAAGACTGCAGGATCACCTCACGCCACTCCTTCAGGAGACTGAGAGTTTGATCAGAAAGTTTTCTGTTCTTTTTAACCGACTTCCTTTAAACGACGTGTCTTAAAGAACTTAGACCCAGTCGTGTGGACAGTTTCCACGAACACATCGTTGAATTCGTCCACTGAGCTTCCTGGGCACTTGAACTTATTCTGGAGTTCAAGCTGAAAGCTCTCGGGGATTTGGATCTGGATTTGTGCTGGATGGACGGAGCGTAGACTTAATCAGTCGAGACCTTTCAAGCGTGATATTGATGTTCAAAGTGCCTCAATCATTATTAAATTCATCTGTAAAGTCACATTTGTTATGGTCGCTTATCCTGTTTTATTTAATACTAGCTGATGCCCGCGGCTTTGCCCGCGTTGATACTGTAAAAACAATCCTTGATGCGGATAATGTATCATTCTAAAATTTCAGCTCGATCGGTGCAGAACTTTTTGAATTTTTGAAGCGTACACAAACCAACATAACATTTTTATATAGAGAGATAGATAACAACTTGACACTGATAGGCAAATTGCAAAAAAAAAAATGAAAACAATGAATTTCGCGGGCTACCTTGGAGAATTCCAAGCGGTGCAAAAATTTTCTTTTAATTATCTTTTTTCAGTTATCCGAAAATCAAGTAAAAGTCTCCTTACTAGACGAATTAAAAGTTAAGGATGAAATAATTTGTAATATCGGTGCCAAGTATTTAAAAATGAAATCGAGCAAACTGGTTTTCCAAAAGCAATTCGAAAAATTACAGTTTCAAAACGAAAAGGTATTCTTCAATAATACTTTCAGTTTCCGGCCACGGGCGGACGGTTGCACTAGTTATTGTTTCACACAAGTTTAATATTCTTAAAGAACACGTTGAATACTTTTCTTTTATCTCATCAGAAAATATGGTACAAGTTAATGTTTCATGAGTTAGTGCATGCGACACCACTAACTGCAAATACAACTATTTTTTTTTCAATTTCTTCGTCATTTGCTATGGTAAACGGTTTGTGCACTTTGTCTCTTGCCATAGGGCCGTTTGTAGACGCCTGTATTATTATTATTTTTCAGATATGTGAGGATATTATTTTACTGTTACAAGATAATAGAAGAACCTTGGATTGTCTTCTAGATAAGTTATTAAAATCTGCATCAGTATCTCCAAACAGTAAAAAGTATTTAAAACTATTGCAAATTAACGCCAGTTTGCATTACGAAAATACTCAGCTTAAACTACAACTTACATCTCAGCAAGAGTTGCCCAACAATGCAATACGACATTACTTTATGAAGTGTTGTCGGATTGATAAACAAATACTGTCTGGAAGTAAGTCAAAACACACAATGAATCGTCATTATTCTCGTTCAAAGTTAAAATTACATAGAGTGCTCGAAGGTGTTAAAAGTTTCGAGTATATTCATAGAACTTTTTCGCCACATGATGTCCAAAGTACGATTTGTAGATCAGTTTCAGATTCTTGTATCGTGAGATCGACTATATATGAACTATGTTAGTAATATAACTACTTTAAATCTAAATAAAAGTGTTTTATTACGATTTTTGCGAAAAAGGCATGAGTTTATTCATAAACCTGTAAAGAATTAAAAGGATGTCGGCGATAGCGCCAAATCGTAGCTAAGTAATGCCGTCGCATCAACCTCTATAAATAAAGATTGCTTTGTCATTGATACGCTAAAAAATGAACTTCCAAAGCACACTCTCCGAAATGTTATGTGGTGGAGCTCGGGCCTTGGGCCTTGGCTCTGTTATAGAAGTTCTTGGGAGTGAGCCTTTTAGCACGTTGCTTTATAGCTTTCTACGCCTGTAGCTGACACTTGACCGATCCATCTCAAAAGAGCGAACAGTGCTATTCAGCGTTCCATGCACGATTGAACTTGTGTTTGGTTGGTATAATGTGAATAGCTTTTCCAGCGTGAAGTAATAATTTTTTTTTTTTTTTTTTTTTTTTTTTTTTTTCATCAAAAGTTACATCAGTAGGTTTCATACAAATTTTCTGCCAAACTGCAGGACAGTTTGTCGGCAGTGTTCTCGTGAATACAGCTCTTAAATCAAAATAACATCAAATAAACATTGAATATCCATTTGTTATAATATAATATCCAAGGGGTAAGTACATCGCTTTGTATTTTTTGTGTACAATCACCAGCACCAGCATGCACACACTTAGAAACGTTCAAAGTCATTTTCGCCTACTGTATTGATTTCATTTAATTGTTACGTAAAGAAAATAAGCTTTTGAAACCCTTATTACTTACATAAATCTAACGAACATGCCCCTACCGCCCCGACCACCGCCACCGCACCCCCCGGTGGGAGACGAGCTACCCAGAGCAGTGAGACACAATGGCGGCCGCCCGACCGACAGTAGCACCAGCGTTGCCGGCGCGGAACTTTTGTTCCGAATTCGGAACTTTGAAGCCCTTGGCGGAACTTTTGCGGAACCTCAGCTTTGGCGGAACTTTTCGGAACTTTGGCATAAACCAACCAACAAACAAGCGACATTGGAATGAAATTGTCATAATTTTATTACAATTATTACCTACCCATCAATCGCGACTAAAGGATATATTTTTTATCGTAGTCTTGGCTTTATGGACTAAGTGTCCTTTGCCTAAAATAATAAATAAAATAAACTCGACTGACAGGATTAGCGATAGATTATTTTTTTTCACTGAAATGCTCCAACCAGCCCGCGTAATTCAATTTTTCTTTCGTTTTTTTGCAATTTGCAGGCCAGTGCTAGGTTGTATGTTGATGAACATTTGATTTGCGGCTGTAAGACGTATGTAGTTACAGAATTATAATCATCAAAATCATCAATACAACCCTCCGAGCTCATAAAGGTGTAAAAATGACTTTTGATGAACTTGATGATTGATGATTGTGATGAATAAAATTCTGTAACAACGTACGTCTTCAATTAATATTTTAATCAACATATAACCTAGCACTGGCCTACAAATTGCAAAAAAACTTAAGAAAATTAAAAATTGCTGGTTGGAGCATTCACCAAATTTTCTTTAGACAAATGTTTTAGAGCATTTTTTTTTAGATCGTCTGGACTAAATTGGTAGTTGTAATGAATTAATGTATCATGGTAAAAAAAATATATATAGGTATGTTTACAGAAAATGATTGATTTTATTATCGTTTTTTTTTTTTACTCAGGCGGAACTTTTCGGAACTTTTCAGATGAGGAATCGGAATAAATCGAAACTTGCTGCCGGCAACACTGAGTAGCACGTCGCACGCGCATGCTAGCACTGCCAACTCACCTGGGTTAGGTACATAGCAGTATTATGTGCACTTCACCCAGCGTACCCGCACAAACACTCGCCCCAACCAGCCGCTAACAAAATAACTAAACTTTATTCCTATAATACTACGATAGACATTCCATCAACAAGTAGGTATAATATAAATGAATCTCTGGACGAATACGCCGTGCGAAGCGACACCATAACAATTAAGGTTCCAGTGCTAGGGACACAAACCCAAATAGTGTTTGCGCAAAATATTTTTCAAAGCATTTTTTGACATTGTTTCGGTAGACATTTCTTTAGGTAATTCATTTAGCAATGTTGGAACTAGCCACTGCCGCATCCTCTGACCGAAATAATTCCTCACCTTAGGGACCGAGTATTTGTCTTTCTTTGTCACTTTACGGGTTGGTCGGTTATACACTTTTTTTACTATGAGTTCATTTTTGTTGTGTTGTTCTATAATTATAGTAAGTTTAACTTTTTTCTGTATGGGTAATATTTTACAAATTTTAAATAACTTTTCGTACTCCTTATTAATGCTAACTTTAGTTGCCTTGTTTACAAGTAATTTTAACAGTCGAATTTGTAACAGCTTAATTTTATTTAAATGTACCGGAAATGTCAGTCCATAACCACCCAGACCGTAGTTTATTGTTGCCTCTGCAAGTGCATGGTAAAGAATGTACATTACTCGCCTACTAACGATATATTTTAAATTGTTCAGTTTCCCTAGTACGGAGCGCAGTCTATTACACACTGTGTCTATGTGCACGTCCCAAGTGAATCGCTCATCAATCAATAATCCCAAGTATTTATATTTCGCCACACGCTCAATAACCTCACATTGGCAGTTTGCGTTGCTATCGTGGAGACATTCATAAGAGTGGCCCTTTATTGAGATATTGGCACTTTTAGCAATTTGGTTATACGGAGACGATATCAGCATACACTTGGTTTTATTTATATTTATAAGGATACCGTTATCGTGCGCCCACTTGACCACATTATCAAAGTCTTTTTGCATTATCGACTGCATCAGTTCACAGTCCCGACCGCTGTATGTCAAGCACGTATCGTCTGCATACATGTATGCCTTACAATTTTCCAGGACATTAACCATACTGTTAACGTGCATGATATACCCTACCGGTCCATAAACTGACCCGGTCGGCACTCCGTAATCAACTTTACCGAGGTCACTGACTATTCCCTTAACCCTAACCTTTAGATTCCTATTAACTAAATACTGCCTGAACCACCCTTTAACAGGCCCTCGTATTCCACACTCATCCATGGCCTGCAGCAAGCCCTCATGTTCCAGAGTAATGCGTCTAAACTTTGCGAGAACACTCAGCTCATCAGCTGTCTAGCGGTTGATTAGGCCAACTGGGATTCAATGTAGGACCCAAAGTCGAAAAATAATCAGTAATCGGGATGGATACATTTCGGAATCAATATTCCGTACTAAGTTACTAATAATTTATGGTAACTGATGATGATTCTTATTTTATTGGACGTATGTTGGTTGTTATGAACGCGATTTCAGAACGTAGTTATCATTGTCTATGAAATAGTTTTTCGCAATAATGTTGCCCGCTATTAACCATTTTCTAATTATAAGGGAGTATTGAAAATATTGGTGATCGTTTAATTTTTTTTACGAAGTCTTGGAACAATCAAGTTTTAAGAATGTCCAAACTACATGTCAAACCTAGTGTGGTTAATCTGATACACATACGCAAACATACTTAGAAACAAAGTTCCCAATCTCAAAAAGTTTTTATTAACAAACTAAATAATTGATTTACATAGAAAATATGTACCTGTAATCATTTTACATAATCCATATCCATACTATCCATACTTCCATACTTATACTTTAATATTATAAATGCGAAAGTAACTCTGTCTGTCTGTCTGTCTGTTACTCTTTCACGCCTAAACGGCTGAACGGATTTTGATGAAATTTGGTACAGACATAGTTTGGAACTTGAGAAAGGACATATTTTTTTTTTTTTTTTTTTCGCGAGATAAACCAAAAATCTGCCGGAAGTCACTATTCCACGCGAACGAAGTCGCGGGCAAAAGCTAGTAATTAATAAAAAAACCTATATAAATATTTAGTGTAAATGTAATAAAATATGTATCATAATAGAATTTAGTAGATTTACCTATTTTTATTTAGATTTATGTTAAGACTTTACTGTACCAGTAAATTATCACTTTATTTTTTTTTGAGAATACGATGAGGTATGTAGGTATCTAATTATTTAAGAATAATTTCCTTTATTCACCAAAATCATCAGTGGTGATTTTGATAGAGGGGTGGTGTTACAAAATAACGTGTTGGAAGGAGACTCACGAGTGTTTTATTGGCAACATTGATCTCCAGATTTGTGTGCGCCGGCATCGCACGTGAACGTGTCGCAAAAATCTCAATAAATTAGTGAAATCATCATGTCGGACGAATATTTCTATGGTAAGTCTTTATCTTTATACTATTGCGCTTACTTTTCTAGTTTTATTTGCATGTTTCGCATTGTACTTTGTTCTAAAGTATGATTATAACATAGCGTCAGGTTTGACACCCGGCTCTCGCCATTTTATTTCACAATTTAAGTAATTATTTGTTTTAATCGCTATTTGTAGTGTTAGCATGATATTTAATTCGTTCGCGTTCTTTGTAGACTCATAAATGTCAAGTATTTAGAGTTAGTAACTGACTTGCCGCCATTTTTGATTTTAAGGAAATTGTAATGGCATAAATCTTCTGTAAGTTCATAATGGCGTTGTAGAGTATTGAATAAATACTACATCCCACACGAGATAAGTGCTATTGATTTTTTGCCAACGCATGGTGCGTTTTAAATGTCCGAAGTCAGTGGTGGTTGGGCGCGCAATTTGAATGTGCAGCGTCCAAGCCGCAACCGATTACATGCCGTTGAGACGCCAAGCATTTGTAAAAATGCCAAATTGCCAACTCCGCTAATACATACATACAAGCTCACGGCGAGCACCGTTGTTGTTTATGGTCGGCGCCGCGATGTCAGCGTTTTGAGGTTATGATGACAAAATTAACACGATGCGGTCGCCCGCTGTGATGCCGCCATGTCTCACGCGAGGCGGTACCGATTGTTTAAGTCGTGTGAAACATGTTAATAAGGTTGGTGATTGTTTCAGGTGTAACTCTGTCGGCGTCACATCAGTCCGAGACATGGGACCCAGAGGCGAAGGCGGAGTACCCCCGCAGCAACAAGCTGCTCATACGTCAAGCACTGTTGGGTCCAGATGCCAAGTCTGATGAACTCAATGTTGTTCAGGTATGATTACATTGTCTCAGTTAGGTAATTAATGTATGAGTTAGTGATACATAGATTAAAGTCTGAAGTATGATGCATGAATAAATCCCGTCTCTTCATAGTCAAGACTTCATGGTTAGTTTTATAGTTTGTACATATTAACTTATCATATCTTACTCTAAATCTCGTAGAGATTAAAATGATTAACATCTAAGTTTTATTTAAACTGCATTGCATCATTGACAGGCGATATAATTCACTATCTAATTGTTCAGATAGTATAAAATGAGCACCTACAAAGACTGTCTTAGCCAGTCATTATTTTCTGTCAGTCCTATCTTGATAGACTATCAGTCATATCTAATCAAAGTTGTCCGTCACTTAGGCAATGCCACCTATTTGATTTGATGTTATTTTGTGCAGGTAGAAACCATGTCACTGCAGGAGACGGTCAAAATCCCAGTGGCAGTATTGAAGGCAGGAGAGTCAAGACAAGCACGGCTTGACATTGAGTTCCCAGATGCCCCTGTCACATTTACTCTCATTCAGGTAATGTGTGGATATTTTATTGTGTAACTGTTATTTTGAATTGACCATTCAAGGTGTTCCTAAGGAAAGGACAACTTGAAAATGAGTCCTAATACTGTAGTCATGTTAAGTGGGTTATTTTTAGACATTTTTTTTGTTTTGTTATGTAGGTATGTTCAATTCAGGGATCCTGTTTATAATGATCTCTATTTAGGATTCAAACAGATTGAAATGATGATAAAAACACACCATTGGTAATTTGATGGGCACGCGACGTCGTTTTGACTGTTGCACTGCCTGCTTGTGATTGCTCGAGGCATTTGGCTGATCTATCAGTTATACTAATTTAATGTGATGTCTACAATGATGCATTTGTATAAACAGCATTGTGTTATACAGGGATCAGGGCCAGTGCATTTGATTGGTCAGCACCTCTTAGGTGCCCTTGTGGAGGAGTTTGAAGACATGGAGGAAATGGAGGAGGAGATGTTAGATGAAGAGGAAGGAGATGATTCTCAATTCAAGGTATGTTCATGTACCTGGCCACTTTGTTACAAAAAAACTCCCCTTAGCAGTTTTATATACTTACTGAAAAGTTAGTTGTGTCCTTATATTCAAATGTCTCGAAATTATGCCAGTGATATAGTAGATTGCTGAATTTACAGGAAGATGAGAATAAAAGGAAAGCATCAGCAGGCAAGCGCAAGACTAATGAGGTACTGAAAACCTTCAACTAATATCAAATTACACAAGTGACTGGCTCTGTACACGCTCTACAGAGGGAAAAGGATCTGTGGCCCAGTTCTGTTAAACTATGACAGCTCATGTAAGATTTTAACTAAATCTTTGGGGCATACATGCAAAGTTGATTAACCTCATTTCACTGTCATTTTTCATAAAACTGGGCTTGTAAATTGTGTGGTGTCTAAATTTAACTTTAAAAGTGTTATGAAAATTGGCTGTTGGTTTTCTGTATACTCATTCAAAATAACCTTTACCTTCTGATAGCTGGATAATTTCACAAAAACATTTTGACGAGCAAGAAAGGCCACCTTGCATTGTAAAAGTAAATAACTTAATGATACCGAGAGGTGTTAGCCTGTGCATCTAGTGCTGTAGATGGCCTTTTTTGCATAAATTAAATGAATTCATTTCCTAATTGGGTTGAATATTTTGAGCTGTGGTTTTGACTGAGGAAATATTAATAAATTATTGTTATTACAGGATGAAGATGATGAAGAAGGAGAGCCTAAAGGGAAAAAGGCCAAAATGTCAAACAACGCTAAAGGCAAGGCTCCGTCGCCCAAGAAAAACGCCAAGAAGTGAACCGCCTGCCGCGCCAGCCCCGCCGGCCCGCGCCCGTCCGCTCGCTGACGCGTCGCATGCGCGCCCAAAACAAAGAGTCAGACAGACCAATTCCATTTAAGACTGACAACACCCTCGATCAGTAAACTTTAGGTACCTATACTTTACCTGGTGTAATTATAGGAGATATCTCGTTGACGATAGCACCACAGGCCAGTAGTTGGCGATCGGACGGGCGCGGCCGGCGGCCAGCGTATCTCTTAGTTGTACGACATAGTGTGGTAATTCAGTCTAGGTTAGTGTTGTATCGACTCGAGCGTGCCTGGGTGAGTGGAAGTGTGAGTATTTGTTTTTGATAGTTACATAATGGTCGAGGTATCTGCAAACTTATCGATCCGATCCTGCGTGGTTACCGACGATCGAGTGTGATTTCTTCACTTATTTTTTTTTATATTTTCTTAACTAAATTTCCATTCCTTACTGTGGTATAGTGTTATGGATGTCAAATTTAATATTAAAGTAAGTCTTAAATTCACAGATGTATTTTTAAGTTAAGACATAATTAAGCATAATCAGTGTACTTTTAAGACATTGATCATTTTGTATGGAGTAGCTACCGGTCGACATGTAATTGAATTTTCTAACGATTTCTCATTTCAGAATGAAAACTGATAATCTATTATAGTTTGTTTGTACATATACATTATAAAAGCATAAGAACGGTAACAATAAAAAGCATTTCTAAACATTCTCACACCTTTTATTTCTCTCATCACATAAGTTCCCTGTACTAGTTAGTACCACCATACCTCTGAATAATAATGTTGATTCCACATCAACAACTTGTTTTGATAGTAAACAACACAACACAGTCTTGGGCCTTGGCATTCTCTTCACTTTTTATTTATTTAGTACTTGGAGGACTTACAGCTGATAAAAACAAACAAAAAATTAAAATAAACCAATCAATTTTTATCTAACAATGCCTGTAATATTCGATTTCGTTCTCGTTGTATGTCGTTTGACTCTTCCACGGCCCTCACCAAGCTTTCAAACTTGTCATTATCTTTCCTGCCCTGCACATCTTGCATTACTCTCTTTATTTCAGTTAGCATAATATCATCTAAGTTCACACCCTGACTGAATGTAACTGTTCCTGTGGGCTCATCAAATATTTTTTCAAAATATGAGTAGTATGGCCAGTTGTTAATTTTTCCAGTTTCTTTCTTTTTTTCAGCCAGCCTGATGTACGTTTGTTTTAAGTTACGGAATTTTCGATCACATTCTTCTGAAGTTAAGCCTATTTTAGGAGCAAACAATCTCCACACATTTTTCTTTTTGACTAAAGGATCTCTAAATCTTTCTCTGTTGTCTACATAAAACTTTAAAAGCTGCTTGACATAATCATCTTCTTGTGATTTGGATGTAACTTTTGGTGGTCCATCAGTGGTGCTTGTATAGCTGGTTGCTCCACTGTAGATTGCTTCAAAATCTTTATAGTAGCGCCACTTTGTTATACTTCTTCCAGTATCTGCTCTTATTTTCAGTCTAATAAAAGTTTGTTTTAAGTTCCTGAACTTTTTGTCACAATCTGTGGCACATTCCCCTACTGACGCTGCTATTTCTTTCCACAACTCTTTCTTTTGGTATTTCGGATTTTTAAACTTATCAGCTATTTGTTTGTACTCCTCTATTAGCAACTTAGTTTTATTTTTGTCCCAGGGACCTATACTGGGATTGTAATTGTAAAATATTCTCTCAAAATAGTTATGATATTGCCACTTGATAGGTTTTCCAGTTTCTCTGCCCTTTTCCTTCCAATTAAAGTATGCTCTTTTTAAATTCTTGAACTTATGGTAACAATTGTACTCTGTTGTCCCTAATTGTGATGCTATCTCCCTCCAAAGATCTTTTTGTGAGCAGTCAGGACTTCGGAACTTACTTAAGTTCTCTATGTAAAGACTAAGCAATCTTCTTACTTTATGCTCCTCCCATGGCTCCAACACAGACGGTGGAAGTGATTTGCATTCTTTGAAAACCTCTTCACATGTGTTGTAATGTACCCATTTGATCTCTTTGCCCAATCTTTTCTTCTTCAACAGTCTGATGTAAGTCCTCCTTAGGTTTCTATATTTTTTACTACATTCATCAGAACTAGTACCCAAGGGGATGGCAATTTCTTCCCATAGGTATTTATCATTTTTAAATCTGCAATCCAAGCACAAAGTAAGAAGTAGTTTCGTTTTGTTCCTATCCCAAAAGTTGTCATCATCTTTGGTCATTACTATCTCCTTGTCACTTTTTTCAGAAATATTTTGTTGGACAGCTACAGGAGTCTCGTTAATTTGTATATATTGTCTGTTGTCCCCACTATCCACAATATATCTCTCTTCCTGTCCTGTAACTAATGAAAATTAACTAAGTAAGTTTCTATAATATATTCTACTTCAATAGAACGAGTAGTAACAGAACATACATTTTCAATAATGTAGGATTTATTAAATACTGGTATTCAGCTACATCCGGTAAGACTGGAAGCCAACACCAACATAGTCGGGAAAAGGCAAATCAGATCATCATCAGCCCATAATATTCCCACTGCAAGGACTCAGGCCTCCTCTCTAGGAGAGGGATGGGCTATAAACTACAACGCGGGCCCAGTGCGGTGAATCAGATGCCTAATGTTAACTATCAGAACTTACTCTGGGGGTGCTGGATGGTAAAATTATTACTACTGAATATGACATTGCTTTGATCTTCTCTGAGGAC
This sequence comes from Diarsia mendica, assembly GCA_949316265.1. Classification (NCBI taxonomy): domain Eukaryota; kingdom Metazoa; phylum Arthropoda; class Insecta; order Lepidoptera; family Noctuidae; genus Diarsia; species Diarsia mendica. The sequence goes on along the minus strand of OX438909.1, from coordinate 20,246,798 downwards.
AAACCAGTAACTCTGGTTGTGGGGATTGTTAATATCCATAATGAGAGAAAGTTACAAAGTGTTCTAGGATAATCTTAATTTAATAAATTAAGATTTTAGATTGTCAACAAAATCGCAGTGCGAACACAACAAGTACCATTCTGTAAACTATAATCTTTGACAAGTTGACATAAAAATTCTTTGAAGTTGACAACAAGCAAGCACTCCAGATTGATCACAGACTATATAATTTAAGTTTAACACAGATAACATCGTGAAAAAAATTTAATCTCTGGCATGGAACTATTAAGTTACCATTATTATTATTCGACTACTGCGAAGCAACCGCAGTAAGATATCATACTTATCATAACATAAGCTTTGGAACAAGGTGGCATGTGACCACGGCTATTCTCTGAACATCACTATGAAAGTATGTCCGCACTACAGCTAAAAGATAGCACTAGAACTGGAACCCTATTATTTGGCAATAATATACAGATGAGTTCAGTGCTGGACTGGGACACGAAATCGACCCAGATATTTTAGAGACGGTCAGCCATCCACTCTCAAGAGAAAGAAAAACTACAAACATTTGAATCAACTGAAAAAAACATTTGGAAGAGAATCATTCTAAAATTATAAAGGCGCGGGCCACACACAAATGGCGTCGGGCGCGTACAAGGCACGGGCGCTTTGTCGGCACACGGAATGACGTGGCTCGGGCGTGGATAGAAGACTCTTCATCCATTTAGGAGTTTTATTACATAACCTGTTGTTTCTATTATCTATGTGTACATAACCCTCCATTTGGGCTTCGCCGCATTAGGGAGAAATTTTTTAGTTTTTATTTTGGGCTACTACACCTATAGTAAGAAAGATTTTTTTCTCGTGATGCCCATTGTGTGGGAAATCGTTAGTCATGATGTCTTTAAAAAAAATATTGCGAATTTGATATGCGATAGGACTGGGCGTACCGCATGATAAAATGACGCCTCGAATTTGGTCCCAAATAGGTCTTAACTAAACCGAAGTTTAAAAGAAAATGAAAAATTAAAATTTTTTGTTATTAACATTTTAATGAAAGCTTTATTTCATTTCTTTATACATCGATAATACCACGCCACGCCGCTCATACAAGGTTAGGTTTACGAGCAGCCTGATTAGTTCATAAAGATGACGTTAGTGTTTCTCTTTATGGGGAACGCATCGAGCAAAATGTTCGGACGACCGTATCTTTAGTTTTTATATCAATGTATGCGATACTTTTTCGATTGAGGGATTCTTTTGAGTATTCATTTTTGTTAAACTCAACTACTCAAGTGTCTCCCCGCCACCAGCTAATGGGTTGTAATGTGTTTGGGTGTGTGAAAAAAATCATGGTGGTTGTATAATTAGGTAACGAAATTAAAAGGCAAACTATCACCGATGTAGACTTTCCAAGATTACGAGTAACAGTCGAACAACTTAGAAAATGTACTTGCAGAAAATATTTTTTTCCTAAACATAATGACTTGGGAGCATAGGTTTTAAAACTGCAAATGTAAGTTTGTATTTTTTTTACAATAAAAATCGTCGTTCGGGGGCTGATTGGCAGGGTGGATAATCAAAGTCTACATATTTTGTTAGGCAACTACTCAACTACGGACGTTGACCGACATGCACTTGGCCGTATTTTCTCTATGCTCTATGGAAACCACAAACTTTAGACGAGTAGATTTGACAAAAAAAAGAACGCGCATGCGCGCATCATGTCACCTCACTAGAGGATTTGACACGCGCTGAGAAAAGAACGACGACGCCATTAATTTTATTGTGTTTGTCGTTATTGGTGACTTTGGTGATAGTGATTTGTATTTGTTAACAATTACACGAATTTTGGAACTCTATGTTTAATGCATACCTACTAATTGAACTCGTTTCATATTTTACTACAGAGTATGTGTAGGATATTAAGTTAATTTAGAGGAGTAATCTGACGGTGAGTTAACAGACATAGCCGGTGCGCGTTGTTTTATTTAGAATTTGTGAATTTCCATTTAGACTACAAGATAATAGAAAAATTACTTGGCTACGTGATTGGTTGTTGATACGTATAAAAAAGAGATAATGTTTGTTTTCATGTTAGAGTTGGGGAACCGTTGGCGGGAAAGTCCGGGAAACAGTTATGCTGTCCTGTCATTGTTGATTACTCGTCCAGAAATTGACGGAAACTTCCGATTATACCGTAACCCGCGAAACTCAAATCTTGTTTTAGTATTTTTTTTGTCGCGATCATATTGTGTCCATGATTTTTTAATGAACACGATGTTTGATTATGTTAATTTTTTTGTTTTTTGACTCCTAATGTTACATATCTCTTTTAAGAATTTAGCTAGCCGTTCCGTGTTTCAATGTAATTAATTGGGGACTGTAGAATGTAGATTCACATCCACTGTTTCTGTGTGTGAAGACATCTTGACTAAGGCAAGGTTGTACTGTGAGCTCCTTGCTTGTGTATGTGGCAATTAGGAGTAAGTGTATCAGAAATGAAGACTGATGGGGTACTCTATGAAGATGTAGCGTCTTCTGATAGTAGATCAGAAGACGCTGCTACACCAACAGCAGTACATACTCATGCTCAGCAGTTGCACTTGTGACCACTGTACCAATGAGGCAGTCACTAAGAACTATTATCAACATAGAAGTGCTGAAATGTATGCCTATCGAAGGTATATTACAGTACAAGCAGTATGTAGATCGATTATTTAAATACATTAAGGTGCAAGTAGTTGTAGTGGATGGGCAGGAGAGATTCTGTAGAAGAATGAATATCCTGCAGAGGGGCTACAAACTTGTTCTATTTAGGATTGCTAGAGGATACTGTGCTTGGGAAAATTTTCTACTTCAACTAACCCGAGCCCGCCATGGTTTAACCTTTTGAATGCCACAGTTAGGAATTGCTGATAAATGTGCCCAACGCACCTGTCATTTAGGGACAAAAAGAAGACATAATTTCAAATAAAATAAAATTGTGATGTTACAAGTGATATTTTATTCCATAAGTTTGAGAGGAAAAGTAATAATTAATTGGTTGTTGATGAGATGTTGGAATATTTTTGTGAAGGTATTTGCCCTTCTATTCGTGCGGGCAGTAAGTTCTTTCGACCACATACACACTAGTCTCAGAGTTTCTAAACTACCTCAAGGGCCTCTGACATAGTTTGACGACCACCATTTGGCGGCCGAGACCACCGGCTTATACGTGCGGAATTATCTTTTTAGGGTTCCTTATAGTTTCGCCATGTCTGTCTGTCCGTCTGTCCGTTCGTCCTCGCTTAATCTCTGTGACCGTTAGCATTAGAAAGCTGAAATTTGGTACCAATATGTGTATCAATCACGCCGACAAAGTGGTAAAATAAAAATTGGAAAAAAATGTTTTATTAGGGTAGCCGGCCCTATAAAAAATCACTTCCCACTTTACATATTATGTAAAGTGGGAAGTGATTTTTTTTTTTAATTTCAACCCTAACGTGTGATATATTGTTGGAAAGGTATTTAAAAATGAATAGGGGTTTACTAAAATCATTTTTTGATAATGTCAATTTCGGAAATAATCGCTCCAAAAGTAAAAAACAATGTGTCCCCCCCCTCTAACTTTTGAACCTTAAGTTTAGAAAATATGAAAAAAGTCTGAAAAGTAGAACTTTCTAAGGACTTTCTAGGAAAATCATTTTGAAAGTGAAAAAAAAAAAAAAAAAAAAAACATAATGGATACGCACCTTTTAACTCATAAGTAAGTTGGAACACTTATTGTGACGGACCGGAAACTACGGAACCCTACACTGAGCGTGGCCCGACACGCTCTTGGCCAGTTTTGTTTATTTGCACTGAATTCGTGGCTGGGCATGGGAGGGAGAGTCAATGCGTTTACACTCTGGCTTTCAAGAGATCATGAGATTTCCAGATAGACCATTGCAGTTTGAGTCCAGAGATGTTTTGCTGAATTACTTCTGTATTCACCTGCAGTATAAACAAATCTCATAATTTAAGTAAAAACATTTTGTGTTTGTTTCGCAGAAATGTCAGGCGGTCGGCTGGTGGTGCTGGACCGGGCCGGGCGCGATGTGAAGCGCTTCCCGCTGGCGGAAGGCCTGGCCACCCTGGGCAGCGACCCGGCTTGTGACATTCGCATCATGCTGCCCACCGTTAGCCCACACCATGCCACTGTTGTGGTTCATGCTAACCAGGTAATGTGCTGTTTCATCAATTTCTGCCACATACTTCTGCATGCAAGTAGTTCAAATAATTTATTTGATGGTGTGGATGCAATTAAAAGAAACCTCTTCTTAACTTACACAACATAATTTTCACCCGCCAATCAACCTCCTTTTTAACCGACTTCCCAAAAAGGAGGAGGTTCTCAATTCGATCGGTATGTTTTTTTTTTTCTATGTATGTACAGTACACCGATTACGCTGCGATTTATGATCCGATTTACGTGATTCTATTTTAGTTTGATGCGGAATAGTTGCCATTTGGTCCCATAAAAATTTAGCATTGTTTGGCCAAGTACTTTTCATTTTTTTTTATAATTTATGAACATTTTTCGTTCGTTTTTTTTTATGTGTGTTCGCGAATAACTTCGTCGTTTATGAACCAATTTTGATGATTCTTTTTTTATTGGAACGGAGATATTTAAAGAGTCGTACCACGATTATGGAAACCAGATCCTGGTGATGGAATCCCAGAGAAATCGAGGGCAACCCTCAAACATAAGCACAGTATTACGTGTTTCGTGCTTTTTCTGACGATATACAAGCATAGGTTTCATAGTAAATATTTCTATAAGATACATAACTAAAAATAAAAAAAAACTTTTTTGCAAAAAAAAACAACCGACTTCAAACCAAAAAGTGAAAAATAAACTTCAAAAGAAAAATCAGCTTCTGAAGTCGGTGGCAAAAAAAGCCAAATCAAACAAACAAATGTCACCGACTTCAGAAGCTGATTTTTCTTTTGAAGTTTATTTTTCACTTTTTGGTTTGAAGTCGGTTGTTTTTTTTTGCAAAAAAGTTTTTTTACTCTTTTTACTCAACTGTGGCGAAGCCCAAAAGGAGGGTTATAAAATGATTTATTATCATAAGCAGTCAAATAACTCATAAATAATACTTTGTCTAAAATTAGCATTGGGTTGGGATTGTACATTTAGAGCAGTTTAAATGAGATTTTTGTAAAGTTGTCATAATATGGTGTTGTGTGTCTCTGTCAGACGGTGGTGCGCAACGTGTGCTCGGACGAGACGCAAGTGAACGGACGCCTCGTGAGCGTGGCGGCGCTGCAGCACGGTGACGTCATCGGCATCGGCGGCCGGCAGCTGCGCTGGGAGTACGCAGACCCTGCGCGCCCGAGACCGCAGGCGCCCGAGCCCGGTGAGCACAACTAAATATATAAAGTGGCTGGTAATTACTGACTGATAGGATACTAACACGTGATTGTACTCATGATAACAGACAACTTTTACTATGGAACCAAAACTAAAACCGCGAAAGAAACACTGCTGTTTGGTACATTTTGCAGACTGTACTTCGGAGTGTATTTCTACAGACTGTACTTCGGAGAGTGTGCGCAAGAGCTCCACGAGCTTATTCCACCATCTCCCTTCTTCCATCGAGAGACTAGGCGTACTGCAGGTTATCACCCATACCTTGTCGATGTTCCACACATTCGTACGAAGCGTTTTGCTAAGTCTTTCATTATTCGTACAGCCAAGGAGTGGAACACCCTGCCTGCGTCGGTTTTCCCGAGTTCATATAACCCCAATCTATTTAAGTCGCGAGTAAATAGGTATCTTCTGGATAAGCTCGTTCCATCGTCGACCTCATCTCTGCCCTTAGGGCAAGATTGAGGTCAAGAGCAAGCCCATATTAATTAAAAAAAAAAAAAAATGACCTGTTATACTTATACAAACATAAATCTCTAATTACCAGTCACCCTCTATGCCTGTAGGGTATCACCTTTCTGTTTCCATTTTGTTTGTCTTAAAATAGTTCAGTTAAATTGTATTATTGCTAGGAAAGTTTTGGGGTAGTTCTGATTTTTTCATTCCATATGTGTTTTGGGGTGCTAAATCTGAATCTGAGGTTTGCGGACAAAATTTCGTGACGCAACATTAAAAAAAAACAGAAAAGACAGTTTTATTTTTGCTTTTTTGCTTAAAACTCGAAAACTATTAACTTTTGGTAAATGGTCTGTTTACAGAAATTAAAGTACTTGAAATTCTCTACAAATACCAGTATTTAGTTTTTTTTTTTTCAGACGAATCGTTCGGTTTCTAGTGCGAGTTGAAAATTGTAAATTTTTAGCAGTTTATGCAAAACCCACTTTTTACATTTCAATATTAAATTTTTATGGATGCTGTCATTTGATAAATGTCACCTGGTTTTCCACACAAGTAATTAAAAAGAAAAAAGGCAAAAAATATGCAAATTCAGTAGGTATTATTATTATTATATATTATTATTATTATTAATATTATTCGGTGCCGAATGCCGATTGCCATCCAGTTTATAGTGCGCTAGTGTGCGCTACACGTACACACGTATACTACAACGTCTACAACAGTTTAGCACATTGTTTCCGATTGGAATGTAAAGCGGCTTTAACTGCTTTTTAACTAAGTTATTTTGCTTTTTTGCAATCTAGCTATAATATTTGAGTCAAAACGTGAATTATCCGTGTGACTCGGTCTTTATTTTAATTAACTTAAAAACCTTTCAATACAAATCTAAAAAGTGGGTTTTGCAGTCACACCGGTACAAATTGCCAATTTTCAACTTGCACTTGAGACTGAACGTTTCGTCTGTACAATAACCAAAATAGTGATATTTGTAGAGAACTTTAAGTACTTTAATTTCTGTAAACAGACCATTTACTAAAAGTTAACAGTTTTCGAGTTTTAAGCAAAGAACCGGAAAAAAGCAAAAAAAAAACCGGTTTCTTCTGGTTTTTTTAATGTTGCGTCACGAAATTTTGTCCGCAAACCTCAGATTCAGATTTAGCACCCCAAAACACATATGGAATGAAAAAATCAGAACTACCCCAAAACTTTCCTACTAGGATCACTTTACAGAACAAATTTCCTGAATTAAAAGGAGGTATCTCTGTAAAGGAGGGCAGGCATACACGATTTTTTAATACGTATGTGTACGTATTACGGACAAAGATTGGATTTTGGACGACGGTGTTTCAATAGCATCTGAGCATTCTGTTGGTGATCTGATAGGAATTTTACTAAGTTGATCACTTCCATATTAGCTACGGACTTTGGAATGTTAGTCTATAATAATATATATTTTCTGGTTTATTAGGCGATGCCCGGGTCCATCTATTTTAAAGAAAATTTATTTTTAATAAAGAATGTTCATTGTGAATAGTTTATATTATGACTCGTTAGCATATTGAATAAGGCGTTCCACTCTTATTCTGTTATTATAATATCCGAATTCATTTTTCTTCTGGTTTTTTAACTCGATTTTTGCATTAACCTTTTTAGCGCCACAGTCACGTAATAGACGACAAGCCGAACAAGCAAAAAAGTGCCCTAAGTCTGTCGTCGTAAGGTACTTTTTGGCTTGTCGTCTTACTTGACCGTGGCGGTCAATGGGTTAAAATCAGAATCGCGGTTACTGCTGTCACGACGAAAAATTGCGGTGAAAGATAAAGTGTTTCAATGAATTGACGAACAATAATCATCATCAATGTTGGGTGTTTCCTTACTCCTATAGCCAGCCAGATTGAGTGTCGTCAGATTAATAAGTGTATGTGGTTTTGTTTAGCGCTGCACGTGTCAGGTCCGGGCCGAGCCCCGCGGTCGTTACGTCGCGGCTCGGGCCCGGCGGGAAGCGCCCGGGACCGTGCGCTGCAGCGAGCACAGGAGATGTCCTACCGCGCCTCCATGCCTGGTAACTACACCAACATCAGCATCGCACGACTTATCCATTATTTACCCGTTAAAGTAATGTACAACATGATCGAAGCCCCTTCACTGAATTTGAACCTAATCGCAGGAATACTCCTGTACACATTCGATAAATCATGTTGGTAAGCGAATAAGTATCTTTTGACTAATGAGATGAATAATCAAGGAGAAGGTAGATTAAAACAAAAAAAAAATCGTGTATTAGTCTTACTAAAGTTAACTGTTTCTTGTGGTAGTGCGATAATGAACTTTATGTGTATGATATGGTTCAAATTCTTTTAAATATTGCGTCTAGTGTACGTCTAGTATGCAATCACAAGTAAAATTTAATTTCAAAACACTATGGTACTAACACTAATAATTCGTATTCATTAACTGGGTTCGAAACCAGAATATGAGAATATGTTTCCTCTGTGAATGTTAGCGAGTTTTGTTGCCCAACTAAGCACACGAGATGTCATTGACAGGCAGCGCCGGCGGCAAGCAGGTAGCCATCGTGCAGCCGCAGAGGAGAGACACCAGCGATCAAATAGGTAAGACCTGACTGCCAACAAACGCATATCCTACATAGTGTAGGTAACGTCGCTAATACATTGCCACGTTGTAGACAAGAGCCCGCCGCGCTCGCCGCGCTCGCCGCAGCAAGCCAACAAACGCGCCAGGACATCCAAGACCGACCTCGACACATCCTCGGGTGAAGCAGAACAAGACAAGAGTAAGCGCAAGTCGAGCGCGCGAGTGAGCCCCAAGAATGCGCCGTCCAACTTACAGAGTACGACGAAGGCGACGTTGTGGATAGAGTCGCGGAAGACAAGTCCTCGCAGTCGTCCCAAGCCGTCCCCCCCTGCAGCACGAGCACGCAGGGCTACAGCAGGCAGCTCGGCACGCAGGGCCACAGCGGGTGGGTCAGCCCGCAGGAGCACGCCGCTGCGCCTCACCGTGCTCAAGCGTGCACAGAGCGCGCACAAGCTGAGGGTCACTAAGATTGAGGGACCACTCAAAATGGGTGAGTCTTCAGTCTACCTACCTTAACACATGCCTTTTATTTAAAGCCGTCAGTCCCATTCATGTACTTATTTCAATTTGTGCAATAGGGTAGATATAAGTTGATTTGTCATTGGAAATAGATCTAAATTTTCCAAAAAGTCCTTAATTACGGACTGTCTAGCACTAAATCCATTTAGTTCGCTGATATCATTACTGAAAATTTGGTGTGTAACTGTGTACACTTGTCACTGCATTAGCGACCTCGAGACTTGCGTCTTCCGACGTTAGTGTCTAAATAATGTGAGTGCAGTGACCTTGAATTAAATGAAGTTGGTAAATATATCGCAGCGATAACTCCCACCGCAGCGCCATACTAGCCGTCATTCATTATCATATAGCCGCCGCATTACGATTTACATATTATTACGTAATCAAACACTCGCTGACTGCTGCCGAGTGCATGCGCGACACACATCTACCATTTGTTCTATCATTTTGCTTTAATTGACTAGCAAATTAAAATGTAAGTTCCTATTTCTGAATGCTCTACTCAAAATAAATAAATATTTGCTCTGTGACTTGTCCTTTCTATCTATTGTCGCTTTTTTGTTGCGAGATTTAATATTTCAGCTTGTAATGATGTATTGCACGCGCTGACGTCACTATCTTCTGACTGCATTTCCCGTTATCTGTTAGTTGGCGTGACTCAATTACTGAGCTCACGGAGATTTATTAATGGACTTGTGTCGAATAGTAGGTGAAGTAATAATAGTAATGAGGTGTTGTTGGTGCTTACGCACAGATCACACGAAGCAGGCCGCCATACGTCTGATGACCGGCCACACCCCCCACACACCCAAGTGCAGTCCGTCGTACGTAGTGAAGAAGCCCAGCCCCGTGCGACGCACGCCGCGCAACACTCGCGCTGCTGTCGACTGCAGTCGCGACACAACCCGCAACAGTGCCGCGACACTCGACGACACTCGCGCGACACCCGGCCACGTTAGCACCAGGCGAAGTGGCGCCAACAGTACTGTAAGTACCTACTAATACTGAATGTACAGGTCACTATGTAAAACATAACAAACAGCGAGTTTACGAAAAGGTTCCGTTTTGAATATCTTCGTCTCCGTCAGCGTCACTCAAATGACGAATGAAAATATTTGGGATAAAAAATATGATTTTTCATCTCAAATAAAATGTCGTTTCCCAGCAATAAATTGTTGCGTAGGAATACTTAGTTTGATTGTACATAATGCTTGGTTGACGGCTTCCTGAAGACTTCGTTTACACCCTGTATACAACAAATAGTACAATTCAATTTCGCTCGAGCTTCCTCTACCAAATGAAAACAGAATCACGAGAAACGAATCAATAATATCAGAGAAAATAATTGGTGTAATGCATGAAATCCAAATTATGGAGGTGCCAAATGGGGAAGAAAACTGTCAAATAGTTCCACGTAGAGGGCGCTGCACGTTGGCTACAAACAAACTGTCTAACTCCATAGAAATTGAACAGTATCTTAATATTTTGTGACTTTTTTCAATATTATGGGTCGTTGTGTAGCCTTTGGATGCAAAGAAATAGGCGTTGTCAGATTTCCAAGAAATTTGCGCATGAAGAGAAAGTAGGAAAAGGCACTGAAACTAAAAAAAATCAAAACAAGTAATTTTTCGAGGTTATGTGGGAAACATTTCAACTAAACAGACTACGAGACCACTTCTAAGGCGACAGGTTAGTACGATACCTATTATTAATTCGGACTTTTATTAATAATTTGAATGTGTGGGAGAAACAAGGGTCGAACGTTGACTCGGTTTCTCCCACTTCAAGTCAACGTTCGCTCATGGGGGATTTAAGCCGCACTGATATAATATGCCAAGTATTAACATCACCCAATATTGTTTCAGGCTTTCCACTCCAACACAAAATTTTGAAGAAATCTGCTGTGCCCTCTATATTTTGTTGGAATGAATCACAGAGTGTCACCTCAGCTCGAACTGAGCGATTGCAACAGAGAAATGCAAGGCGTTGCTTATTATCAAGCCCTTTATTATCAAACGAACCACTGCCATCGACCAGCTTTGATCTTATTCCAGACATGAACATAGAAGAATTGGTACTTTTCAAATAACTATACATTTTGTAACATTTTAACAAATGATGTATTACCTTAGTTTGTTTAGTATTAGATCATTAAAAAGCAAAAAGTTAGTGAGTGAAGTTTATTTTACAACTTGTAGAACCATAATATTGCCCAGAAAACAGCTAAAAGTCAATAAAATGTTAAATCTATTGTAGCTTTCGACAAGCTCCGCTTTCTTTACTTGTTGCGTTGCTCCTCGTTTTTTCAATTCCTCCTTCAACTGGGTGATACGCCAGGTAGCATACATTGTGCAGCGACAAATTGAGTTAAAAAACCCGCGCAAATACTTAAAAAATCGTCCACACAATGCAAACGTTTATTTAAAAAAAATTGACATGTGTAGCCAAACACCAGCGCCATCTCGCGGCGAAGTTTCCAGGAAACAACCCCATTATGGTGGCATTCATAACCTCCTTCTTTTTTAGAACCCGGTTAAAAAAGGCGCGAAATATTATAATAATTACATTTGAATGGTTATAAGAACAACGTCTTTTACCTAAACTACACGCTACAACCTTGCGTCGGCGGCGAGCGCTAATAAATAGCTATCAATTGAAATGGACGCGCCCCTCAATGCGCTCCGTACATAATGCACATTGCAATAACGTCGATACGATCGTATACTTCCAATATGACTTGTTTTATATTATACTAGCGGACGTCCCGCGGTTTCACCCGCGTAGATCCCGTTCCCGTGGGAATACAGGGATAAAACGTAGCCTATGACACTCAGCAATAATGTGGCTTTCTATTGGTGAAAGAATTTTTAAAATCGGTTCAGTAGATCCCGAGATTACCCCTTACAATTTAACAAATATACAAACACACAAACTTTACCTCTTTATAATATTAGTATAGATAGTGCAAAATCTCTTATTGAAATAAGGTCTTTTTAACGACAAACTGCATCTTAGAAAAAAGACCGTTTCCCAGATAGAAACATAGAAAAAAGTGATTAAAAACAGTAATTGTTTGCATTTGTTTAGAAAAACTAGGACCACTAATTAATTAAGTTTTTCAAACTCATTTGCATATGATGATTATTTTATCCAGTCATCTAAGCTTTGTGGTTACTATATCGTCGATTGTTGTGATTAAATTGTTTTATGGGTTGTTCACTATTTAATAGATGTGTGTATTGAGTTATAACATCACGCCTGTAATACCCGAATAGTTAGGCAGAAGTGCAGTTAAGTTCAATTGGGGGCGAGCTTATTGCCATCAAGTAGGCAAAAATCTTGACTCCGGGTGCTACTGAGAAATTCTTGACCAAAGAACTCGATAACACTTACACACAGTATTGACTTATATATTATAAACATGCAAAATATTAATCAACTACCGACTAGCACTTATAATTATTTCATTGTTTTCTTAGGTAACCATTTTAGAGATAACCGATTCAGACGATCGAAACTCATCGCTGCGAAACAGAAGCTCATCGCGCCGCTCTGGACAGAAGAGTCCCAAGAAGTCATTCCGGTCTCTGTCCACGGGCAGCCCCAGGAAGTCCGCCCTCAAGGACCCCTCAGCTAAACGCGGAGTGCGCAAGACTGAGTCTATCAAGTTCGACCTCAGCAACCTGGAGAATAACTCGCAAGACTCCGACGTACTGATGTTGAGCTCACTCACGCGGACGTCGCACACAGACGATGACGTCACGCTGCGCTACTCCTCCTCCCCCGCGGCCTCCCCCTCCCCGCGGCGCTCCATCCACTCCCGCAGCAGTCGCATGCTGCACAGCTCGCTGGGCGCTGACGTCAGCCTGCCGCAGTCGCCGCACGCACGCACACTCACACCGCAGACGTCGCGCAGTCCCAAGCGCTCGTCGCGCGGCAGTCTGATCCTACAGAAAGCTCTCGACGAAACGAAGACGTCGACGTACTCGCGCCGCTCCACCAGGTCCGTGTCGGACAGCAGTCGCAACACGACCGCAGCCCCGGCCTTCCGTACGCGCGCGTCGCGCAACGACCTCGAGTCCTACTCCATCGTGGACCTCGTGTCCATCGACACCGACGAGTCCGCTCTCTCCCCGTCCGTCTATAACTCGGCGGGCTCCGCTACCAGCACAGCTTTTGGAACTCCTCAGAATAGCAGCGGTCGGAAGACGAGATCTACCATCGAGCCGACGCTGCTCGGGTCCAGCACGCCGTACGTGAAGGGCCGCACGAGCAGTCCCCGCGCTGTGTCGTCACCCGGCCGGCCCACCAGCCAGTCCATCCACCGCAGCTCCCGCTCCACACGCTCCAAGTCAACACCGGAGAACTCGGAGGATGCTAAGAAGCACATCTCAGTGAACAGCACACGCATCTCGCGCGCCTCCCGCAGTCGCTCGCGACTTAACGACAGCGAACTGCTGCTGCTGGACGATGACGAAGACTCGCCTCGGACCTCCAAGAGAATCAGCACCACATCCAAGTCCGGCTGGACCAGTGCGCACACACTCGGCGACGACACAGAGATGTCGGCCGCGCACAGTCCCGCACAACACGACGGCACCTTCACCCCGGAGAACAGACACAGCCCTGAAGAAGCTAGCACCCCTGTTCTTAGTATTCAGAGTCTTTTGGAATCCAGCCAAAGCTCTTTTGCTTCTCTAAACCTGACAAAAAGAGGCAGACCATCATTCAATACTAAAAGAAAGACCATCGGAGGACTCACTGGACCTAAAACCAGAGTTGGTGCCAAGTCCAAGTCTTTGAACTTCAGCGCCAGGAAAACAAGATTGAGATTAAGTAGTGACTCCGTGGAGGTATTAAATAAGACCGATGAGAGTGAGATAGTGACGCCTAAGAGTGCGGTGAAACTGGTGCCTGAAGGAGTTAAGAACAAACACTCGACTGCCAAGAAGCCGCAGTCGAAACGTTCCATCATCGACGACTTGAACGAGTCTGATATCGTGAAGCAGCTGTTCAACAGTCCGGTGAAAAGGAAGCTGTCGCAGAGTATGACAGAGTTCTCCAGGAAACAGCTGTTCGACGACGACGACTTCGTGCAGACGAAGCGGCCCACGCGGAACACCATCGCTATAACCGGACGCACACCCGACAACTCACTGCTGGATCACACTGAGTCGTACACTCCCGAGATATTCGTGAGTCCCATCAGCACTCCTACGCGTAGTCCCAGTCTGGAGGGGATTAAACTTATGTTCGCCAAAACGACCCCCGAGAACGATCTCCGCAACGTCCGCGGCGTCAAACGTCTACTACGTACACCGCGCACCAGGAGATCTATCAAGAATGACTTGACCAACGTGTCCGGAGTCAAGCAAATATTTGCCAAGAGTCCTAAGAACCGCTTGAGCGACGTCAGAGTTAAGGAAGTGTTTGTTTCGTCTCCTAAAAACGACTTGCGGCGCGTGACCGGAGTCAAGTCTCTGTTCCACACTACTAACAAAAGAAAGTCGCCGAGAAATGAATTGGATGACGTGAGAGGAGTGAAGAAACTGTTCAACACGAAGAGTCCGGCGAACGATCTGCGGAACGTGTCGGGAGTTAAGAGAACGTTGCGACGTCACAGTCCCAGGAACTCGCTCACCGACCTGCGCGGAGTGAAGCGCGTGTTCCGGCGAGAGAAACGGAACGACCTCAGTGACGTCAGCGGAGTCGAGGAGCTGTTCAACTTGTCCAACTACTCGTCGGCCACTGTGTCTACGCGCGCAGAGAGCTTGTTCGACCAGCTAGTGGGCAAGCCACAGGTAAGGGCGGTGTATTCTAAAACATTCTCCTCGAAAACTGCTCAGAAGACCAAAAATCTCAGAGGGAAGTCTCTCCACGTATCTCTAGACCAAATTACTGCCACTGACAAGTCCTGGTTAGAACAGGAACTTAACAAACGACTGCAAATCAAGAATTATCTGGACTCGTTGAAATCTGCCAAGGGCAACAGATCCAAGGCGAACAAATCGAAATCATTGCACGCGTCGCTAGACGAGGTGACCGACGTCGACGTGCTGTTAGACCAAGAGCTGAACAAGGAACAACAGATTAATAAATACCTGGAATCTATGAGATCAGTCGACGACTCTAAAGCTAATAAATCAAAGGTGAACAAATCCAGAGGCAACAAGTCGAGGGTCAATAAATCCAAAGCGAGCATATCGAAAGCGAACGCGACTCGCGAGTTACTGAAGTTGGTGACTGCGACGGTGGAAGGTGACGCGCCGCTGCGCACGTCTCGAGTACGCAACAGTACTGTTGTAGTGAGTAACGTGAGTACTCACAACAAGGCCACGTCAGAGCTGCACCTGCCCATAAAGAAGCGCTCGCTGGTGGACGCGCACACGTCGGGCGTGTCGCTGCCACTGAAGAAGCGCTCCGTGCCGCAGTCCGCGCCGCAGTCAGTGCCGCAGTCAGTGCCGCAGTCAGTGCCGCAGTCCGTGCCGCAGTCCGCGCCGCACTCGACGCCGGTGAAGTCGCTCGGCGCGGCGCTAGCGCTGGACGCGTCAGTACTAGCGCGCGTGTCACCTATACGTGCCAACGACTACACGCTCTACGTGGAACGCGATACGAACCTCACGTGAGTTTGCTTTCTTACTCCATTTCATGTTTTCGGTCAAATTATCATAATATTCCTCTTTATAAATGCATTAACTTGTCTAGTCTTAGATATAAAGTCCTTCTTCTGTCATTGATAAACCTGAATATATTTTTACAAATCAATAATTATTGGTTAGACAAAAAAACTACTCAAATACAAAGTATTTCTGAAGCATTTTAAGTAAATATACTTATGTTAAAATTAATTCCAGATCTACTCAACCGAAAGAAACGACTGAACGGAGACCAAAGAACACAAGAGGCACGAGGGCTAACGCGGAACACATCGAAACTGAAATTGTGAAACCATCGCCTAGGAAGACTCGAGGGAAGGTGAAAGTGGCGAGTCCTAAAGCTAAACCAACTAGCCCTGCTAAGGAGAAAGCGGCTGCAAAAAAAGCAAGTCCCGTTAAAGGCAAAAAAGCAAGTCCTATTAAGGCTAAAAAAACGAATCTCGCGAAGGCTAGCCCTCCTAAAGCTAAAAAAGCAAGTCCCACAAAGGCTAAAAAAGTAAGTCCCGCAAAGGTTAAAAAAGCAAGTCCCGCAAAGGCTAAAAAAGCGAGTCCCGCAAAGGCTAAAAAAACTAGCCCTGCTAAGAAATTAGCCAGCCCTGTTCCAATGAAATCGACGCGCTCTCGCAGAAACAATGCCTCGGCGTTCGAATCAAACACTAAAAAGCGTAGAGCGTCGTTAGTTGTGGCTAAGAAGTCTCCAATCATGAGCCCGAAACCAAAAGCAACGCGGAAACGAAAAGAGCCAGAAACTACCACAACGCCTATTGTGACTCCTAAGAAAACTCGCGCCACTCGCAAGAACGAATCTGTAAAAGATGACAAGCCTAAGACACCAAAGAATACCAGAGCTAAAGTACTGAAAGCTACCGTAGTCGTGAGCAAACCCTCGCCGCAGCTGAAGCCGCGCGCGACCCGCAGAGCACCAGCCGACCTCACTCAAACAGAACCTACGAGAAAGACACGCAAAGCTGTAGCCGCGCAAGATAAACCAGAATCTCCAAAGAAATCTCAACTACAACGTAAATCACCGATCAAACCTAAAACAGCTCAAGTTCAACCCAAAACTAGAGGACGAAAAACTGTTGCAAGCGAAATTATAGACAACGCGGAGGTTGAGAAGCCTAAGGCTAAAGCTAAGAATGTACGCAAAACAGACGAACCTGCTGCTAAAAACACAAGAAATAATAGACAAGAGAAGTCTATTGAGGAAGCTCAACCTGTGAAAACCCGCGGCAAGAAAGCAGTGTCACAAGAGAGCGTGGAGTCTGCGCCAAGTGCGAGAGGGCGACGGGCTGCCAAGTCTGTCAGTATTGCACCGGAGGTTAAAACTCGCAAACGTAAGTCGGACACAGCCCCAGACAATGAGATACCCTCTAAACTGAGGAAATCGAAAGAAGTCGCTACGAGAGGCAGACTTGCGACTGAAGGGAGCACAGAAACTAAGAGTACACGCAAGAAGTCCGCAGTGAAAGAGACTAAAGAAGAGAAAGTGAGTGAAGCGCCGGTGAAGGCCGCTCGTGGCAGGAAAACGGCGCAAGTGGAACCGGCGAAGGCGACGAAACAAACCGAGCAGAAAACACGAGGTCGAAAGGTGAGCTACATTTACGATTGTTTTACACTTTACCAAATATATATGACAATAAAGATAGTATTTGGGTAACATTGTGATTCCTGTTTGCAGGCTAATATTGAGAATGTTCCCGCAAACCAGGCAACTGGGAAACGTAAGAGACAAGCTGCCACAGAACCATCGCCTGTGAAGGAGAGCAAGACGCGCGCGACTCGCGGGAACACGCAGCCAGAAGGTATGTTATCTATATTTATTACTGTAGTCGTAAACACAAAACTCTAATATAGCCTGTTATACCTAAAGTAGAAGATTACCATAATAATAAATAGAGTAGCACCATATTGATCTTAAAATGACAATAAAACATTGTTGTTAAATGCTAACGCCTATAATGTGTTCGTGAACAGGCAAGCCAGCGGGCCGGAGCCGACGGAGATAGCGTGTCATCGAACAACAGCGACTCAAGTACAAAATTAAATAGTTTACTTAAGGTCAGTCTATATCATTTAATTTTGTTCTTCATTCTGGGCACACAATGGGAATAAGGGAAACAAAACGAAAAAGTAACTTTAAATATTATAAAATATATTTTTCTTACCAACTACACACATGTATACATAATCATACACAGTCCGACTAAATCCTTATCACAATAGCATAAAGTTTCAAATGAAGGGATTCCATTATTTACATATTATTTGTTTTTTTCCCAGATGCGTGCGGACGACGCGTGCTTTATATTTTGTGAAGATTTTTTATTAAAAGTATTTTTAATGTTGTAGCGTTCCTTCGGGACTTTGTGTTCAATGCATATGTTTCTATCAGAATATTATGTACGAAGTATGAAAGAATAGTTAATATCCAGGTGATTTCTATTCATACTGGTTAGTGCGCAACGAATCTATTACGGAATATATTCCAATCGCATAGTTTATCTGACCTGATGATGTGCAACTAGCATGAATATGTGAGTACATTGTTGTTGTTCAGTCTCTTATTGAACAACTGTAGGATAATGTTTGCGTTCGTACATACTTAATGTAGTTATACACTTACGAATAGTTCTAGTTCAGCTTTCTCGCACAATGTGGGGCTACAGTCTGATACCGCCCTCGAGCCGGATCCAATGTTGTCTAACGTTCGTAGTACATAACATAGCGTAGCATTGCACTAACGGCTTCCACTTGAAACCTCACTATCCATCATGTTTGCTACTTATTAATTTATAATTATGATTTTAAGCTCTTTTTAATATTAGTTCTATATGTTTAGTGTGACAACTGTAACGTAGAGTAGCTTTTTGAGTTGTAGTGATATTTTACTGTAATAGGATTTACTTTAAGAATCCGAAGGAATGAATTTAATTTAGTTTGATAACATAGCGGGTGCTAGGTGAACGCACATTATGTTCCGAGTTTGTGTACTCTTTGTATCTTTATTTCACTTTCCAAGTTTCTTATTCTGGAATTTTATCTCATTTGACGCTACCAAAACTAGTTAGTATTTCATATTATTGGAAACATAATAATGCAATGAAGGCAATATTATATCGGGAACAAAGTACATTACCCATTGAGAAACGACAGATTTAGATAATTATAGAAGATTGACACGCGTCAAAATTATTATTAATATAAGAAGTGGAAGTGATATTTTAGAAATATTGTTGCTTACCTTTTAAAAAATAAATTTGTGAATTATGGACTGCTGATTTTATTTCTCACCTCTAAGGAATGTAAGTTTATTCTCTGCATCGCGAAGTCGCCCCGTCATGGTGACTTTCCTTTCGCACGAGGAAATGATGAGCGACTATTTCCTCGGTCAAGAAACGAACAAAATATTGTAGGTTTCGTGTCAGTAAAAGAGCTACGTAATGATATTATAAGTCCATCACTGAGTGTTGACACCGTCGCATATAGTAGGGTCGGGCTAGACGGGCGCCTTGAACTTGACGGGGTTGGAGATGCGGAAGATGTTGGGCAGCAGCGCGGCGAGCTGGTGGAACAGGTCGGGCGCGATGGGCGGCGGCAGCGCGAACTGCAGCGTCCGCAGCTCGGCGCCTCCCCAGCCGGCGGCCTCCAGCATGAAGCCCTTCACGCACTTCAGCACCAGCTCGCCGCGCCGCACGCACCACGCCGCCGTCATCTCCTGCAACAACACCGACACCGACCTTATTGCTATCAACACATCTGTACTCTGCTACACGCGACCACATAGTACTACGATATGTGTACAATACGGTTCATTGGCCGCCATATTATGTCACTATCTCAGGTTACTAAAGAACAAGCGAGGTACATACACTGAACGCGAATCAATCTGTGTACGGAAATGAATCCGCCATGAATCATACATAAGACAAGCTATCGAATTATAAGCTTATAAATGTCAAGTCACACCTCGGACATCTCATGCCTCAGCAGTAGCGGTATGGATATGCTGGTGATGTCGTTGCTGCACGCTGCCTTCAGGATGTTGCGCAGACCCAGTATCGCCGGGTGACGCGATGTGATGTCGCCTGCAAATTATACAACTGCTTTATTATGCTACTTATTTTGACGACGATCCAAAAATACCAGTGGCAAGCATGGTGAACGTTGACAGCGTGATTGTGCCACGCTTATGCTGTTGTATGCAGCACTCACCGGAACGCAGCGAGGAGTCATCGACGATGAGGTGGAACACGACGTGAACCTCAGCCAGGTTGCTGTGCTTCGTGATGAAGATGTCGCCAGTCTGCAGGTTGCGCTTGGTGCGGAACCGCGAGCCGTTGTTGTGGGAAGGGTTGGAGCCGTTGGCCACGTTCTCTGCTTGCTCCTTCACGCGCTGCTTGTTGCGACGTTCCACCTGCCCACATAAAGTAGGTAACATCGCGCTTGTTCCACCGGCAGAGGTAAACTACACTTACATTTAGACAGTTATGTTTAAATCTAATGGAAGCATTTTCCCACTAATCGGACACAATTCAGATTCCAGGCTCACTGAGGAATTCCTGTTGGATAAACTGCATACACTTTGTCCAACTCGGCAATCGATCCAAAAACAGATAAAGAGTTAATTAGTAAACGGTCTAGCAAAAGCTCGAACCCTGAGGACCTGAGCGCTTAGTGACTAAATTGGTAGCAACAAGGTGGTCAAGAAGCCTCTTCTTACAATTTTTTTCTGGGATTTAGTTCCAATATGCGTCGAATTGGAAAAGATGAGGAGAAATAGAATTGGAAAGTATGGAAGAAGACATGCTGATCCGACCTCAATTGAATTGGGATAAGAGCAAGAGACTGATGATGATGCGTCGAATTAAATTAGTTCCAGAGACTTTTTGTAAAACATATCGAGAAAAGGATGGTACGGCCGTGCCGCTTTATTGCTCGACTTGGCGGGGGCACTGCCGTGCCCCCAGATATAACGAAAAAAAGGCTCACTCACCGGTTCTTCGACCTTTTCGCTAATATCCCTGAGCTGATGGTCCACGTCGGCGAAGTGATGCTCAGTGCTGCGCGCGGCCGCGCTCACCAGCAGCGTGGTGGGCGGCGCGGGGCGGCGGGGAGGACTCTCGCTCAGCAGCACCACGCCCGACAGCTCGCCAGAGTACAGCGACAGCGACGTCTGCAGGCGCCGCGACCCGTCGCTGGGGCTGTGCAACATACAATCATCCAGACAGGCTCTTTAACCTGTCCCAGCAGACCACAGAACGTATACGTACTTGTCAACTTGCTCGACGGCGCAGAGGTCGAGAAGGTCGCAGGCGACGATGCGGATGTTGTGCGTCTGCTTGAGCTGGCTGCCCAGGTGGATGGTGAAGCTCTCCTCCAGGCGCTCGCCAGAGGGCGCCCCCGGCGACGGGACCGACACCGCCTCGGGGGAAAATGTGGCTAGGGGCGAGTTGCTGCAAACGTACATACTCGATTATAGTCCCACGTACAACTGGAAGCTTTAAGACCCAGCAATTGCGGCTCATTTACCTGGGTGTATTAAGAGCCGAGGTGCTCTGATACTCCTCGAGGGTGTTCATGAGCCAGGTGCGATGCTGTGCGCGCTGCGTCTGTCTGAGGGCGTCCAGCTGTGAACCCCAGCGCCCCTGCACCAATGCCTGCTGCTCAAACTGCTGCGCCGCTAACGCGTTGATCTCTTCTTCTGTTGTGCTTGTATTTAGAAGGCGGACTTTTTCTTCCATTTCTTCAGTTTGTCTGCCAAAGATCAAGATTAGACTGTTTTTTTTTTTTTTACAAATTGTACTTCATCACTCTAACACTCTTCATAGTCATCGTGATTTTCTTAGGTATTTGTGTTAGATGAGCTTTAACCAGAATTCTGTCTTCTTATTTATGAGATCCACAATAGACTCAATTTTTTTTTTACCCATAAAGTACTTATAATCTTGAACAATCTCTCCCCACACTCAAATATAAATCTCAAGCATGGTTAATGAGAAAGCAGAGAGTTCGCCCTCATTAATTTTCAAAGAATACTGCAGCTTTGCGTTGGGCCATTCTTTTTGTAAGAACCTAAGTTAGAAAACTATCCAATTGAAATAAATTATAATAAAATATATCAAATACTGTAAACAAGTCATGTTCGAATGTACTCCTAAGTGCATGTGCTTACTGTCGAATGTGCGAGAATTCAGCACAAATACACAACAACGGAGTAAAACTGTCATTCAAAATTGTTTCTAGTGTACAGTCAGCAGCACCAATATGTATACAATCAGCAATGTTTAGAACCAATTTTCGCCTACTGTATTGTTTTTATTTTCATGTTACGTAACGAAACTAATATTTTGGGAGCCACAATATCAAAGAAATAGGTGCATCTCAAAGTTACAATCGTTATTTCACGACAAATTCGCATTTGAACTTTACCAAGTGTATACATGTTATTGCTCGTGACTGTACTCCAAGATGCTATGAAGAATGCTTACGTCTGTGTTAGTTTCTTGATGTCTTCATCCCTGTTCTTGAGTGTGTTCATCACAGTCTTAGCATAAGAGTTCTCAACTTGTAGAATAGTCTCAAGTGCGGGAGAGTGCACAAGCTTGTGGTACGCAGCTGCAAACACCTCTTCATCCGACGTGCCCTTCTGCTCCGCAAACTCCATTACATTGTCTTTGAACAGCTTCTCCCAGCCCTTCACAATACCTTCCACGTTGATCTCACTGTTCTTCAGCTGGTTCAGAAGCTTCATGTCTCTCTCATTGTGGAAGTTTTTAGTTTCTTCTGCTACAAATTGTGCCAGTTTCTCATTTAATTCTGGAAAGATTTGATTGGGTAATTTTTTTTTGTATTCGAATTGTTTATTATTAATTCATTGGCTTTGTAAAAAAATAGACATTGTTTACTTGTTACATTATGTAGTTGGAGTAGATTGCAAATAACTGGAGTTGGTGCAAGGGTTCATGAGCATTCTTGTTTTAGTTAGTGTATTTCATTCTTCCTTTTATTAACTTGTGCCACACTAGGGATTTCTCCTGTATTGTGGGTGTGTTTACAAACATTTGAATTCACATACATACCCTGAAAAAGTATCTGTAGGCGAAAAAAATATTTGTTCGGTGCGGGCATCGAACCCGCAACATGCAGCACAGTTGTCAATCGCTCGGTTATTGCGCCAACAGTGCCGTGTTTCATGAAATACAGTTACTTTTAGGTACTGTTGTGAAACCACCTCAAATTTAAAGTTTGCAACACTTATTTTAATATTAAAAATTTTCACGCTGCAAAAGAAATTGGTTAGAATCCTGGTAAACATTGAGCAAACCGATAGTTGCAAACCCTTCTTCCAAAAACACAATATATTAACCCTTCCTTGTATATATATATTAGAAACATGCAAATTTGTGCGAAATCATCAAGAATTCTATTCAAAACGTGAAGACATCCAGTCACGCTATCAACTCAGACACCGATCTAGACTAAACATACCAAGTTCTCGACTAAAAATGCATTCAAAAAGTCCTTATGTAATGTCCATTAAAATATACAATAAACTTCCCAGATCAATAAAAAACGAAGAAAAAACTCACATATTTTTAAAAAAACTTAAACATTTTTTGGTTAATAAAAGTTACTACTCAGTAAATGATTATCTAAGTGATAGACTTTTAAAGTCATAATTTTAGTAAGTACCCAAAATAAAATGTTATTTCATTTATTATCTGTTACCGGATCTCCCAATAGATACTTATTTATATTCTATATTATAATTTATATTTTATACATAATATGTAGTTTATCTTAGAAATTACCTACCAACTATGTTATAATTAAAATTTACAGAGTGCTTCCTCTCTCCTGACTCACATAACTTGCTGTGCCCGACAGGGTCCATGTGATCTAATTTTAAGTTTTACCACCTAAGTACTACATGTGGAATGCAATAAAGTATTGAGTATTGAGTAAAAAGTAACATTTATTTTTAGTAGTAGCAACACTACACTGTTTTAGTAGAAAAACTGATTTGTAACTATGTTTTTACAACGGAATTAAATGAACGCCCTATTCCTCGAGCTTATTAATTTATTACCTCCGAGTACCTATACTCTACTTCCAAGACCTGAAGACCCCAACATTTTACAGGTACACCTCTGCCTAACCCTTCGGGGATTGCAGGCGTGATGTTATGTTATGTTTATAGCAAGTTCCAAATGTCATATATTACAATAATAATGAAAATACTAGATACTTAATGGAAAGTGGGAGGTAAGCGAAGCTAACTCGTACAAACACTGTTTATCTACAACCCCTGTTTCGAGCCGTAATCAAAACATCTACGTGCACATACAATACTAATGTTCTAGGCACGATATTAAAGCGAAAATTATTATTTACCTTCCTCCAGATACACAGGAATATGGAACATGTTGATGACTCTCTGCACGAGCTCCCTGGTGGAGCCGGCGTGAGGAATGTCCACCGGCACCTCCAGCTTGAACAGCAACTCCTCGTTGGTGCATGTCGGGAACGAATACTTGAATGTCTTCGTTATATTCTGGCTAATTTCTGTAGCCATTGTTTTTTTTTTTTTTTTTTTTTTTGTTTATGGCAATCTGCCGAAGATTACGGCAATTTCTGCCAGTGTCGCGTAGTGACTGTACATGAGAATTTTATTAAATAAATATTTACAGAGCTTTTTGTGGCAATCCTTTTAGCCCTGAAACAAACACAAAACATAAAAGTTAGTAAAGTTAGTAAGATACAATATGTATATACATCTAAACAATATATATAATAAATATATTAGAGTTTAATATTGTTATTAGAAATAAATTTAATAAAAGCACGTATAATTTGGGGATTAGGGAAAAATGAGAGGAGGTGACGGACATTAATGGGTTTTTGGATGTTCAATTTTTTAATAACTTTATCAAACGAGGAAAGATCATTCAAAGGACAATTTAAAAATATGTGATCCAAAGTACCATCATCCAGACCACACTCACACAAAGAACTGTCGCGGACCCTAATTTTATGGAGAAAAACTGGGGTACAGCAGTGGCCAATACGGATTCTGCATATAACGGATGTGACGGTTTTGGATGTTTCTTTGTATTTATAAAACCAGGGCTTGGGGGGGATGGTTGGTTGAATAGATGCAAACAAGCTAGCCTTTAATTTGGAAGATTGAGACCAGTGAACTTGCCAGGATTTAAAAAGATCTGCTTTGGCCTTGTGAATCAAGTCATAGACCTGGACAGCATAATGTTTTTTATCTGCCAGATTGCTGCTGACCGCATTTTTAGCTGCTATATCTACCAGCTCATTGCCCGTAATATTCATATGACTAGGAATCCATACTAATATTATCTCAATGTTTTTTTTTAAACAAGAATGTAGGACAGTTTTGATTTCGACTATAATTGGGCTACGTAGGTTATCTTTAAATGAATTTTTAACTATTGCCTCCAGAGCACTCCTTGAATCAGAAAAGATGACTGCTTTTGTAATAGCTGAATGGGAGGAAATAAATAAACACGCCTCCAAAATTCCAATGCACTCCCCGGTAAAAACCGAAGACTCAGGAGGGCACTGGAACTGAAGGAATATCTGGGAGTTGGGATTATAAACAGCAATGCCTGTTTTACCGTCAGAGGTCAATTTAGAAGCGTCTGTATAAAATTTGTAGTGATCAGGCCATTTGTTATTAATAGTCGAAAGAAAACGGTCATTAGCATTGGTGGTGTCCTTATTTATTCCAATATGAGTGATCTTTGGAACAAAATTAAGAATTTCATAGGGACATGAGTAAAGTGGGAATTTATTACACTGAGGAATGGGAGAATTATTTTCCACATTCAGGATACTCCTAAATGAATTAAGGATCAAAGGGGGGTCTTTATGTTTCCAATAGTCGCTTTGTCTACATAAATTATCTAGTGAGGAAAGCTTAGAAAGAACTAAGTGATCACTAAGAAGATATGCCTTGTACAAATATTTATCGGCTAGATATTGTCTACGGAGGAGAAGGGGAGGATCGCCACTCTCAACTTGCAGTGCGTTGGTAGGAGTGGATCTCATACAACCTAGTACTATGCGGAGGGATTTCGACTGAATGGTTTCCAGCTTGGCCAATGCAACCTTACCACAGGGTTCCAGGAGGAAAGACCCATAGTCCAGTAAACTTCTTATTGTAGCATTGTATATGAGTTTGAGAGTAAAGGGATGAGCCCCCCACCAAACACCCGCTAGAGCACGTAGCATATTAAGGTTCTTCTCACATTTACTGATTATATAATTGAGATGAAAGACACCAGATAATTTACAGTCCAAAATTACCCCAAGGAATTTCACATTATCCTCAACATTGATCGGGGATCCTTCAATTTCAAGGTGGACATTGGGTGTTAGACGTTTACGTGAGAAAACTACAACGGAGCTTTTAGGAGCTGACAAGCTAAGACCATGAGAGATTAACCACTGGTTTAGGGAGTTAAGGGATATTTGCATGGATTCCGTAGCAATTTCCACAGACGAGGTAGGAATATATAAGCATAGGTCATCTGCGTATTGTAAAATCTGGCAGTCGTTATTAAGGGACTTGTGAAGATCCGAGGTGTAAATACTGTATAAAAGAGGGCTTAGTACTGAACCCTGGGGTAGCCCACGCCAAACAGTTCTGGGGTCATATGATTCTCCTGGAACATGGAGTTTAACACTACGTCCTGCCAACAAGTTACAGATACAGTTAAGTATCTTTACCGGGATACTCAGCTGGCGTAATTTACTTCTGAGTACGGAAAGAAGGACACTGTCGTAAGCTGCTGAAATGTCAAGAAAGACCGCTAGAACTGACTCATTTTTGCTGAAGGCAATCCGGGCATCTGTCATAAATATTCCAATGCTATCCATTGTGCTAGCTCCCTTTCGGAACCCAAACTGAGTTTTTGCTAGAAGACCTCGGCTTTCAACTAACCACTCCAACCTGTTTTTTAGAAGGTGTTCAAGGATTTTACCTATAACAGGGGATAGAGCAATGGGTCGAAAGTTTTCAGGGCAGTCAGGTGTTTTCCCTGGTTTTAGAATGGGAATTATTAGTTGCGTTTTCCAAGCATCAGGGATATGGGAGAGAGTAAAACATGCGTTGATTATTGATAAAAGGTATCGGCGACTGTGGGACCCCAATTTTTTAAAAAACGAATATGGGTGGCCATCTATGCCTGGGGCGGAATCATGAACGTGTTTGAGCACTGCATCTAGTTCGCTTAACAAGAAGGGAGCATCTAAGGGGTCATTGGAAATTTCACCCCCCCCAGAAGGTGAAGGGCATTCTCCCAAAAAAGGAGCGAAAGGAGGAGCAAGTTTCCTCAAGAAAGGTTCTGCAATGTCATCAGGCATAGATGAGTAGTTTCGGACGGAGCAGCCACGTTTAAATCGTTTGAAATTTTGCCAAACAAGAGAGGAGGGGGTTGAAGGGGAAAGTGAAGTACAGAATTTCTTCCATCCTTCTTTTTTTTTTTTTTTTAGTAGGCGCCTAGACCTGGCACTAATCCGGTTGTACTCGATCAGGTTTTCAGAGGACATATTTTGAGCATACTTAAGTTCCGCTTCATTTCGAGATTTAACCATGCTGGTACATTCCCGATCCCACCAGGGCGGAGATGATATTTTTCCGGAGGCTGAATTTTTAAGCGGTATGTTGTCATCCGCGGCAGAAGAAATTGCACCGGAAAATTTCAATATGCAGTCCTCTAAGTTGACTGGGGAAACCTGGGGCAAAGTGGAAATTATATCCTCAAGAGTTTGAGTATACAATTCCCAGTCCGCGCCAGTAAGTCTGTATTTTAAAAGAGGGGGGTTATCCCTTTGAGGTAAGGACCTATTGATCAGTGTAGTGCATATTGGATAGTGGTCGCTACCATGCGTGAGGTTTAGTCGTTTCCACTCCAACTGGGCGGACAAACTAGCTGAACACAAGGTAAGGTCTACACAGCTTCTACTCTGGCCAGGTCTAGGCAGCCGAGTGACGGAACCATCGTTGACAACACATAAACTCAAGTCTTCCAACAGATCAACTAACTCTAAACCAGGGAGATCAGAATGGTCAGAACCCCACAGGGAATGATGGCAATTAAAATCACCCAAAATTATAACAGGATTCAGTGAGGAACATAATAATATATTATGAATGTATTGAAAGCAGGAGGGATTGGGGGAGGGAATATAGACAGATATAAAATTAATGCCAAGGATATTAACACCTACAGCATTAATCTCATCTCCGTGGGGAGGCAGGGATAGAGAGGAGAAAGAAAGAAGATTGTTCACTAGCATAGCAGCCCCGCCATAACCGTCAGAACGGTCATCCCGGAGAGTGCTATAGCCAGGGAAATTAAAATGGAGTCGTGGAGTTAACCACGATTCTGAGATTGCAAAAATTGCAGGTTTATATAAATTAATTAGGTGGCAGATTTCGTGTTTTTTGGGGAGTGCGCTTCTGGTGTTCCACTGCATGAGATTGAATGTTACGATTTTTAATTTTATTGACTATGTTGTCAGCTACGTGGTCAGGTAATGCGTAATTTGAGAGTAAGGTGGAGAGCAAAGTAATAATAGTGTTCAGGGTCTCTTCATTCTCATTATGAGTGGGAGGGTGGTCCATCAGAGCACAACCATTAGGAGAGGGGGGGAAAGAATAGCTGCTAATAATATCCTGATGGGCCCTACGGTCATAACCAGGATGGGGCGGTGTGTAGGCCTTTGGGCGGGAAGTAACAAGTTTCTTGCTGGAGGAAGAAGTAGGGGGTTGGGAATGAGAGGTATAATTAGGAATTGGGCGACGGGGGGGACGAGGATCATGGTTAAGAGTCTGGTGGATATTCAGTGCGGGAGGGGCTGACGCCGTAACGTCTGCAAAAGATCGGTAGGAGGGGGCGTGACGTTTGGCTGCTTCAGAATAAGGTATGTTATCCTTAGCCATGGTGGACTTGATGTTACGCTGACGCAGGTATTCCGGGCATTGACGACTGTTCGCAGGGTGTGCACCTGTACAATAGAAGCACTTAGGCTCTTCAATGGAACACCCATCCCCAAAGTGGTCACCACCACAGCGGTAACACCGTGGTTTTGACCGGCATTGAGTCCTGGTGTGTCCATATTTACAGCACCCGAAGCACTGGACAGTGGGAAAATTATAAATCTCAACTGGAAGGGAATTGAAGCAGCAAAAAACTCGATCCGGGAGGCTCTGACCATCAAATGTGATTACTACACTCGGTGTAGGAATCCATTCCGATTTCCCATCATTTGAAACTCTGCGGTTCAATCTCCTCACCTTCAACACCTTACCAAGTGGGGACTTCAGGGCATCAAAGACTTCAATGTCAGTCCAATCAGTAGGGACGCCCCTCACAACACCCATCCTGGTGATGTTGAATGTAGGAATCATGACCGTGAAACCTTTTTGTTTCATCGATTCATTGTCAATGAATGCATTGGCATCTTCCGGGGCCTTGAACTCTACTGATACCCGGTTTCTTCCTATTTTCTTAATACCACCATCAACAATATTCACAATATTAAGTTTTTGTACTAATTGGCCGAATTTTATAGGATGGAGGGTAGTGCCAGAGCTTGGATCAGATTCGTTAAGCGATGCGTAGACTAAAAATGGATGACTATCTAAATGCGAGTATTTTGTGCGTGAGATCAACGACGGGGCCGTGACCCGGTCGCGTTTAGTCGCTGAAGCGTTTTCGTCCGTGACATTGGTAGCATCATTGTGATTGTCAATGAGTTTCCTCTTTTGAGAAGTTACTTCTACTTCCATTGTCTCAAATTGAGACAGTGGAGCCGTCAGAATAGACGCATGTGTAAATAAATCTTGCGATTGTTGCTGATCAGGATGAGGGGGGTCTGGCGGGCGACCAGGAGGCCGCTCGTCATCCGCCATTGTCAGACAGCATCGGCCAGAGGCCGGTAGAATAAAATATTTAAAGAATAAACACTTACCAAATGTAAGATCACGTATACAAACAAAAACAAACACAGGACAAGAACAAACACGTTACATAAACCCAAAAACCACCAAAAAAAGCAGAGAAAGAGCCAAAAATCAGTGCGAGAACCAAAACAACATGTACTCGCCACAAACGCCTTTTGACACCTAGCCATTGTTTGTCATAAATTCACAACAATCACATCACAAGTCGACTCGATTGGAAGGACTGTCAATGTCATTGTGACGTTTTTGTATTAGTGATAGAGAGTGTTTCGTTCAGAAATGGCAAATCTGCTCCTCAATGGAAAACAACAGAGTTTCTACGGAAAGTCGACTGCTCGTTTGTAACTTTGTAAACCATTTGTGGAAAACATTGATGTATTATAACCCTAGATGCACAATCACGAACAAAACAAACAGTCGAAGCTGTCGCCAAACACTCACCAATACACGCACTACTACATAAGTAGTTATCGTTACACTATAAACATATTTTTTTGCAAATTCAACCTTACGCAGATTATTTAAAGTTGTTTTTACAATGCAGTTATAAAAAGCAATAATAATTTTACTACCGAAGTAAGCCGGTAGGACAAGGTATGGAGTGGAGACGAATAGGTACTTTTTATGTTTTTTTAATACTTAATTATTATTTTAACAGTTAGTTAAATTGTGTTTTAAACACATAATTATACTTTTATCTAAGGGTAAATGTTTTTAGTTAGGATCTGACTGTGTTAGTGTACGTGTAGTCGTGTATAATCAATGAAACAAGTATTATCCATTCGAATCATTTATTTACATTTTTGGTTTAAAGGTATTAGTAGAACATTATTATCGAAACTAAGTAGTTATTAAGTTTAAGGTGTCAAAAACGAAGTCAAATTGACGACCTCTTCTTCTTTTGAAATCCAATTAAAAACTAATATAATATGTAACGTATACATAATTGTTAAAAACATAAAACAAAAAACTTATTGATTAAAAAAACACAAATAAACACAATAAAAAAAAATCGACTCCATTCGATACGAACAGGGTCATTTGTATAATGCGACTAAAAGAAAAGTCTTGTAATACATCGTTCTTACGCTAACAAAGCGACCATTGAAATATGCCGTATTATACTCGGACCGTTTAGTAAAGTTTTGAGAGAAATTAAATCAAAATCACGTATTGCTTTCTATATTACGCCATAAACGCAACAAAAATAAATCAATAAACATTTTTACTTACCGAAAATACGATATCCCATCCTTTTTTAATGTCTTTGAAGCTGTATTTTTGCAAATTCTCAGTGAACACTTCGGCATTTTGTACGACCGTGCAGAGACGCGAGCGACGCGAGACTATTTGAAATGAGTTCACGATTTGTAATTTTGCACTCATTTTATGCGGACGGTTTTGAGACGCGGTTTGTGTATCTTGGGTTTTTTAATATATCAATGGTGGAAAATGGAAGTTTTTTATTTTGCCACCACATATTAACTTTAGAAGATGACTGTCATAGGATGCTGGTCCTAGGTTAGGACAAGTGTTCACCAGTCTGGTCCATCTTTCAGGATATACAGGCGTGATGTTATATAAATATGAGTATTAGATCACAAGCAACAGACAGATGGAATTCCACCTAAACTTGACTAACCATATCCCGCCTCAGGCCGTAGACATCATTCAATAAGTTGGACTTCTATTCTATTTATCTTCGGGGACGCCGGCAGACACCAGACGGGCGATCAGTCCTTTCGTTGTGGATTATTTCGCCCAGTTCCCCAAGTCCAAGTCCAAGTTGTTCTTGGACTGCCATTTATATTATGGAAAACAAATAGTTACCTATTTCGTTGAGTCGATTAAATACCGCATAGAGGTATCAAATATAAATATAGGGAAGAACAAGAGTTCTTCCCAAGTAGGTATATCGGGTGTGGTTCAGCAGGTTGTCTTTCTTGACGACTTGGGATTGGAACCCAAAGCCAGCAACTTTGCAAATAGGTATTATCAAAATGATATTATGCAATCAGTGAGTATGTACCTATATGTTAAAAATAGCTTGGAGATTATTTTCGTATCTACAATGTGTGTGAGCAACGTGTTGTTGGACCAGTGTTGGGTTTCACGAGTTTTACAGAGTTGAACTGTAGTAACTGCAAGTCTTGCGACCTACCTACAGCCATCGCAAGCACAGAACAACAGACTGGATCTCTTGTGTGGGTGGGCCCACACAAGAGATCTCTGACGAGGTGAGGAACTCTGACGAGTACCTATATAGAATACATCAAAGTGTTTCTTATTTCTTCTTTATGATAGAAATGTGATCACTGTATGTGAAACGTTTCCAAATATTTTATGTAGGTAAGTATGTATGTATAATGTTTAAATATAATTCTACCCACTAATAAATAACTCTAAGGGTCTTGTCTGACTAAGCAGGTGCATCATGTGTTGTAATGATAAGATTCATGTTTCTGTAAAAGTGTGACCTTTAGGACACATGTCATTTAGTTCAGACTTTATAGATTCTTTATTTGAAACAGAATATGAATACATAGTATTCCGTATAAACATCTCTTCTGCAGTTGGTCAAACATAGTACAGGGGCAGTACTACACAATACTTTGGTAATAGTAGAACTATATTTTCATTATATATAAATAAAAAAATGGAAACAATAAATTAATTACATAAAGAAATTAAATAAAAAATGTTGTCGGTTCACATCGTGGTCTTTAATCCGATGAGTTTGAACCGCGGCGGCCGGGCGGTGTTCTGCGTGCGCGTCTCAACACCTCTTGTTTCGATGATGACAATGATGGAATATTTACGCGGCCTCGCCGCCCTCTTCCTCCTCTGCGCTGGCGGTAAGCATGGTGATCAGCTTCGTGGTGTCGATGAAGCCCTTGTCGTCGATTTCCATCTGGTCGTACGCCTCGTCGACTTCGTCGGCGGAGAACTTGTCGCCCCAGGTCATGAGTGCGTGCCTCAACCTCTCGGAGTCGATCCTGCCCTCGTCGTCGAAGGTCTTGAAGGCGTTGATGACAACGTCATCCTCGTCGGAACCGCCGGACATGCGGTTCGCGAAGAGGGTGAGGAGCTGGGTGAAGTTGATGGGGCCGGATGCCTCATTAACCATCTCGTCGAGCTCCTTCTCCGACGCCAGCCTGCCGAGCGAGTCGAAGGTGGCGCGCAGATCGTTCTTGCCGATGATGCCGTCCTTGTCGTGGTCCATTAGCTGGAAGGCCTGGAGAAGAGAGATACATCGTCAGACGTACAGAATATAACAACAATCTTGGAAGTGCTCAGAACCCTGCAAAGTTTGGGTATCAGGAAGTCTTTACTCAATGTAAAATCTCTAACATCCTTAGCGTCGTAGTAAACTGTGCTAGACTGATGATGTCACAAGCGTACAATTTTGAAAATGTGCATTATGAAATACAAAGCTAACAAGAGATGGCCGGCCATGTTTACTAAACAGGCGGCTGAGCACGAGCTAAACACGATTGTGACACAATTCCTCAAGTTCTAGATAATTGACGCAGATAACTGTTCAAATTCGTAGAATGATAATTTTGGTAAGATTGGTCTTATAAACATTTGAGTGTCCCACTCCTATGTCTTCTAGAAAAAGTTGTCCGGACTACTCCGGACTCAAGAGATTAATCTGGTCAGGCAGAAAATTATGGTTCTTAATTTTTGATAGTTTAAGCACAAGCAAATACAGTAATCCCTGCTTTTACGATGTTGATGCCCTTTACATTTTGATGGTATAAATACTGGTACAAAATACTACGACAAAGAATACACTCAACATACATACAATGCTACATTATTCGTTGTATTTGGGAAAAGTCTAAGAGACGATATTTTGTGGTGATGATGAGTGACGATGCTTACCTCCTTGAACTCAGAAACCTGCTTCTGTGAGAACATGGAGAAGACATTGGAGCCGGTACGCTTGGCCTTGCGGCTTCCGCGGGACGACTGCCTGTCACTGCCTCCAGTGGCGGCGGGCGCAGCTGCTGCTGGCGCCTCTTCTGCTGGTGCATCTTCCTTTGCCTTCTTCTTCTTTACTTTCTTATCTTTATCCGCCTGTAAACAATAACATTCATTAGTCAAACCCCTTCCAAAATTATAGCCAATATTTGTGCGTGTTCAATGTTCAACCTGTGTTCTCCGTTAAGTTTGTGCGGCTCTAGTTTATTTCCATGGTGCGTTAAATATTTGTGTTTGTGAAACAAAAGTTGATGTAAGGTGGTCGGTGTAAAGTAACATCGAACAAAAAAGGCGTAGACCAAACAAAACGTCGCAGTATGGAGGCTTAGGTGAATAGTGTTAGGTGAAACAATTTTCGAAGAATAGTGTTTCGAAGAAACGTAGGGGACCCGTTTGTAGGCCGTTTAATTTTAGGCTGCGAATTCTTCATTGCAACGTCAGTAGACTTGATTATTTGTACCGTTTCTATTTTCGTCATAGTTGGCTCGGGAACTACTTTTCCTTTCGTCATCATTAGTGTTTATTCTCGTATTGAAAGTTTCATCTACTTAGGTACATGATTTTGTTAAATTGTTTGATATTTAGGTTTATTGATTTTGTTTTCAATCATTCATTGCTTGATAATTACCGCGTGTTTTCACCGGCCGAGTCCCGATTAGGCGTGGCTAGTGGCGCCTCTATATTTAGCCCGGCCGGCCTGTGCTGCCGCCCGCCTCATATCCACTACTCAGTTACATCATGTTATTTATAGAAGAGCGTGTGCCCCCATTTCTTCAGCTTCAGGTGAATTTTTGGTTTCATTACTAATTTTGCATCTATTTAAAATTTTTGTTTTGTTTGATTCTTAAGTAATTGTTATATGTGTTCAGATTTCTACGTTTGGTTCCATTTCCGATGGACTTCCTCATTCTTTAGGTTCAGACTTTAAATTAAGTTAATTTGGATTGCCTTGAGTTTGATTTGCTTGAGGTATTTGAATTTAATTTATTTGAGTATTTATTCCACAATTTGATTTTACTTTGGAAACCGGAAACGAGCGATTCTTTAACACAATTGTCTTATTGATTTAATGCACTTGCATAACAATTATTTGTTAAAGTTCTGTAATGCCAGTTAACGATTACTGTATTGTTGCAATATGATGGTAAGTTATCACCACCAGTATCGATTGGTGCATTACTGTAGTAATAGTAACTACATAATGTATGTAATATATTATTATGTTATCGCGGCGTTGTTGCGTTTTATTTGCTGAACCGGCGACGTGTTCTTTGGTATCTGCAGCGCGAGTTTCTTCAAAGTGTTCACAACTTCATCACAATTCACTGTACTATCACTTATGTATTCACTGGTGTCACTGTGTCTTACACTTACCATTGTGTTGTGTGTTGGACGTTCGACGAAGGAGTGACTGTTCCGCTCGGCAGTCCCACCCTGACTCTGAGTTTGCGTTCCCTCTCGTAGATCCAGGAGATTCCCCCCTCCACTTCTCCCGCCTCCCGGTGGCCGCTGCGCCAGCCATTCCTTTTTTAGTTCGACAAATACGATAGTCTTCAAATCAGCATCAGAACGGTTTGGGCGGCTCACTGGCTCAGCCGTGGCAACGCTTTTGTTTGGATTTAAAAATAATCAGCTCACCTGTCACTGTTTCCTGGGTACAATGAACGGCTCGATTCTCTACAAATATAACTTTATTGAATGGAAGTTTTCCGCGATCGTATCTCCTGTCACTTTGTCTTCCACATCTGCTGGTTGAGGATCAGCCGCTACTTTACCACGGCCCGTCATTTAGTTAACATCTTCTGATTCGTGTACAACTCGGCGCTAAGCAGATTGAGATAGTTACTTACTTACTAGATGGAGATGGAGGTTTCAGTTGTAGTGGTTTGGTTTGAGACAGTTTACTAGACGTTTTTTCCAGAAGTCCTTAAGTCTCTTGAGGTTATGAGCCGGCGGCGGCGTGGTCGATAATGGGCGAAACAGACTTTGTTTATGTTGAAGTGTATGTTACGTTTATATTAGTGGTTTCTAGTTTTAAATATGGCGTGGTGGTGCAGGTACAAAATGCAAGAAAGCGATACTAAAACAGTGTGCAAATGTAGAAACATAGTAATCATTTATGTAGGGTGTAATGTCTATCGCCATCATTATAATGTAGGATGTAGGGTGTAATATGTGTGCCATCATATCTTCGTGCCCTTGTCTCATTCTACTTGGGGGCGGTGCAATACGTTCCTTCTTCCATTCTGAGTGTGTGGGTTTAATGTGTGTATATCAATGTAACTTAAAGAGCTGAAGGGTTGCTTACCATGATCTCCTAGATTGTATTCATAGTTTGGGGATAATATAATAGGGTTTTCCATAACATTCCGGAGTCTCGATATGTGTGGTTGTTATGGGTGTGTGTGGTATCATAAATGTCAGTGCCTGCAGAGGAAGAAGAATGCTATAGAAAAGATGAATGCACTATGTCAGGAAAGTTATTAAAGGAAGGGGAGGCGAGTGAATGATAGAGTACCGGTTGACAGGGGAGAATGCAAGGAGAAGGCGTGTTGCAACGATCATAAAAATGGTTTTTACCATTTTTAATGATCGTTGCAACACGCCTTCCTTGTCCTTTTGGACAGGAAGAGGATGATGGCAATATGAAAAATGCTAATGTGCCCCTACAACAGAACTTAAGCGTTACTTGCGAAATCTATAGGTTCTATGGTAAGCTACTATGCCCTTCGGAAGTCGGAGACAAGTTTGATGTTATGGTATGCTAATAAGTCATTATTTTCAATTGTATGTGTGTGTGATGCACATTGTATTAGCTTGTCAAAGGGTCAGTAGAGACCAGCAGCTATTTTTCGTAACTGCGGTTGCAATGACTGTTAACATAATAGGAATAGGTGTCATGAAATATTATTTAGTGTCCTTGCAATGAGAGTAACGAACCATTATTATGTACTGTAGGCCTGCAATTTGCAAAGATACAAATCGTATGATTAGGTGAGATGATTCTTTTCAAGGTATTTGTTAAGCTTCGCAATCATTTACTACTCTATGTTCAGAAATTGGACAACCCATGAGTCATAGGGTCATCCCTATGAGTCATTTATGCATTTGATCAAATTGATCGTGGTGTTGTTGTGGCGATACGGCAGTATGAATGCTAGATCTAGGGGGGGTCTACCGTTATCTCTGCAGAGGGAAATAATATACAGAGCCCTGGGCAGGGTAATGTGGTAGGTAGCTAATAGTTTTCATACAAAATGCACGTTAGCCTTCTTCATATTATAACAATGTATGGAAACCGCTTGACCGCAGCTCATGGCCTCTTTTGAATGGTGAAAGGAGAGCCGGTAACCTAATTTTTCATCCGGAAACAGTGTGGATCTTTTAGTTCATTTACCTTAGTATCTAAAAACATAACACGCCTGTGTTCTTTGGACGTGTAGGTGTCGTACATTACACACACACACACTGTCACACTTGTCAGCCCACATCTATCTATATATCTATCTATATAAATAAAGAGAGAAGTCCTGACTGACTGACTGACTGACTGACTCATCAACGCCCAGCCCAAACCCTTGGACCTAGAAAGCTGAAATTTTGCACAGAGGTTCCCTTTATAATGTAGACAAGGAATAAGGAAGGATTTTTCGAAATTCAACCCCTAAGGGAGTTAAATAGAGGATGAAAGTTTGTATGGAAAATCGTCATTTTCACGCGGGCGAAGCCGCTGGCAAAAGCTAGTTTTACATAAAACACATCATTTACCACAGCCGTGCATCAGCTGAAACACGTCAGTATATATGTTCTGTGAACACGTCGACTAGTGGACATGGGCTCGCACATTGCTTTACCTTATTCTGGATCTAATATGTTCACAGCTGGGTCACAGGACTGACAGGACTCTCTCTGTGAGAGGGGCTGCTGCATGTGGGACCCCATAATCTTTTATCTGATATAACATAACATCACGCCTGTAATCCCCGGTGGGTTAGGCAGAGGTGTACCTAATAGTACACACACATTCCACCAGTTATGATTAACTCCCATGTAATAGGGGGCGAGCTTATTGTCAACAACTAGGCACAGATTTAGATTCCGTGGCTGGTACAAAAAAAAAACATAAATCCAATAATAATAATAATAATAATATTTATTTATTTTCAGGCTACTTTGGCCCATAGATAAATACCTTACAGACTAACATACATACGATATAATTATACAGCTTGTGTTAGTAAATAAAACCTTAAAACTATATTAGTATCACTACAGTTGCACTACGTCACTGTGCGATCATGTGGCACTTGCCCGCGGAAGCGTCGAAACACCACCCCCTGCGGCCAAAAGTCCTCTTCCAAGACGAGGTGCAGATAGCATGTCGGTACTCGCACCACAAACGCCTTAAAGTTGACGTTGCGGCGCGACTCGAGCAGCTGCACTCTCGCCACGTACTTGATCTTCTGGCGCACGTACTCCACGATGTCCTCCGTCGTAGTGGTGTAATGTAGACGGGAGAGGTACACCGGAGTGTTCGGCTTTGCGGCACGAATATGCACATTGGGCTCCGATGGAGCCGTGCCGCAGCGGTTCTTGATGGTTCGCTGACGGCGCTTCCTCCTCAACACCGTAACGAAACCATCATCAGCCTGGATCGGTGCCTTTTCGGGCACAGGCTTCTCGGAAGGAGCATTTTTCCCCGCAACAACGGTAGCAAAATCTGTAGGTCAACTATCTATTGATGTTCATATTTTATCCGAATAAATGTAAAGATTACAAATAAATACATACTAAATTGCTAAATTACCTAATGGAGTTTTAAAATAGTTCCACTAATTAAGATTAGCTAATTATTGTATGTGTTATTAGTTATTTGGCTATAATGTTTGACCATTGCCATTGGCGGGAATCGTTGATGTAATAAGTATGAATTGACGGTTATAAAAGCAAATGTTACCGCCAATACAGGGTAGATAAGCTGCAACTATTCTACGAGTTAACTAGATAATACGAGTAATATCTGGATCTGTACCCAGAGTCTTATATTCTTATTAATTTATTAAGTACCTATTCCATGTGTATAGAATAAAGTTCACATGTAAACGTCCTACTAATGAACCAAGATTACAAAGTGGAGAAAGCTGTAACCTATTTGTATTGTCCTAAGGATCTACCTACAATGTTTATGTAAGTTATTTGATATTATGCTCTGAATATTACTGATAACTATGTGTTAGAAATATGTACTATAATATGGGTTACCTATATTGATTGTTGTTTATGCAAACTGATAAATTGCTGTAACTTGAGACAGTCCAAGACAATGTCAGGTTGTCTTTGCATAATACTTTAAAATGTGTTCCCGTGGAGTTTCTTATCCATTCTTCTCCACGAAGACTAGGGACCTAGCGAATGGAATCGAGTTTGACGTAGTTGACAAGACTTAAAGAAATAAAATGAATATGTCTTGTCTTTTGTGCTTTTACTTCATAAAACCCCTGTTCCCAACACACCTTTTTAAAGAGACTTTCGAACACAGTAAATAACTAGTAATCATCCTGACACTCAAAGTTTATTAATTGGTGGACATTAATACATATACATATAGTCTTACATCCACTGATGTAGGCCAATAACACTCTGGTTGACACGGGAATCGAACCCAGGGCCTCATGCTCAGTAGTCGCGCTTGCGACCACAACACTATCTCTGTCACCACTTATCTGATCTCTATCTTCAAAAACACTTCCTTTAATTGTAAAATGTCAATAACACTTTGTCCTACATTGGAATCGAACACCTAAATATACAATGAATATCCGCGTGGTATGGAAACAGACGCAGTCCTACATTCTATATCGGTTCGTATTGAGCCCGTGAATATGGAGCATTCTTGTCGGGCTGCCAGCGGCCGGCACACCGCTCGCCGACACTAAACTATACCGGTTTACGGTATTGCACGTACAATACCCACTCTTAGGATAGATTGGAAATGGATACTAAATGCGTGAGAAAGTTGAATGAATTCGTATTACCTATTTACTTTGCACGGACTGCAAACAACTACCCATTAAAAACTGCCAGTCTGAGGTCCGTATTACAGAACGAAACTCAAGCACTGATCTCTGTTTAAAACTAGTTTTATGTCGAGTTTTGATTTTAGAACGTTCCTCAAGCATAGATTCATTGATTGTAGTTCAGCCGAGTATAGCTTTATTCTAGATCATTACTCAGTTGTAGATTATGGTTTAAGTAGAGATTGATCTATGATCACGCAAGTGTGGTCGACACCCCGCTTGAGCAGAGATTTCCTTGTCAGTGTCAAATTGTCGAATTGAAGTTTATATTTTGAAAAGATTTGAATCTCGATTCAGCTGAATGTAGTTTGATTGCTGTTCTGGAATAAGACTGATCCTCAAGTACAGATTCTATGTTTAAACTATGATTGGGCGATTTAAGATCAAACTGGACTTGAGTTTCGTTCTGTAATACGGACCTCAGTGTAGTAAACTCAGACTACACTCAGACTCTGACAGTTTTTAATGGGCTTACCTAATAATAACTGTCACTCGGGTCGATCTTCAGGTTAAGCTACAGTTGGTCCGTGGATGGGTGACCGCCCATTACATACCGAGTTTCCTCCGTGTCTCGGAAAGTACGTTAAGCTGTTGGTCCCGGCTGCCTTATAGATCTTTGGCAGTCGTTACAGGTAGTCAGTGACCTGAAAGTCTGGCAACCAGTCTTACCAAAGGGTGTCGTATTATCCAATACTAACTGGGTCGTGGAGGTCAGATAGGCAGTCGCTCCATGTAAAATACTGGTATAGAGGTTAGGCGGCAGATGATGATTCTGACTAATATTATAAGTCCGGGTGAGACTATTTAGCGATTGCAGATTATAAACGGATTCCATTCTGAGATACACATAGATACAGGTAGACTAGAAACTAGAGTTGGTTACACCCGGGCTAATCATCGGGCAAAAGCTATGACAGCAACCTCAAAAATGAAAGGCACTTCAGTACTCTAAAGTAGTCTAAAGTAGGAAAATACAAGCAGAACTCTATGTAATCTAGAGCCAAGCATTACACTGTATAACAGAACAACATGCTGACTGAAGCCCGACCTCTTGATGTCTAATAGTGACGTCGATAGGTACAGGTGAGATCTAAGAGATGTTATTGCCGCCATTACGTCGCTTAGTAGACGAGCTGTTACTACGGTTGGCTCGGTATGACAGTCTTTCGCTAATTAATTCATGACTATACTAAAACTATTTATGAAAGAAAAACGAGATAATGATAGCGTGACGGATTACAGAGGAGTATGGAGGAAAACACGTGTTGCGCCGATCGCAAGGGACATGGGACAAACGCAGGAAGATGATGGTGAAATGATTTGGTATGCTAGCAATGTCTGACGTCCCGAGGAGCCGGACAGAGTGACATTTTATCGATGATACCTACGATGGACAAGTCACAAACTAATAGGACTGCTGACATACGCTACCGCACTTAAGTTTGTCAATCCTGTTTAAAATGATTCTCGCTTATCTGGGCCTCTGGGCAGATCTCTCCATTACCTTCATTCATTTCCTGCAGGGTGGGTGTGAAAACTGATAGGAAAGAACTTAAACTGACTTCTGCTGTACTGTACACTACAGGGGAGAACCATCAAAGTCGTTCCAAAAGAGACGTTGTACACACGGCTACACATCAAGCTATACAAAACCAGTATAATCTGATCGTTCATTGAGCGAAAAGATCCAGTAAAGTGAGGCCAAGATTAACTGGTTTTGTATAGCTTGATGTGTAGCCGTGTGTACGATTTTTACAAAGACAATATACAAGGTGGAAGGAACGTCAATGCGTTATGATGACTACGTAATTAGTGCATTTTACTCTCCCCACATGTCCCCCATATTCGGTATGACATTTAAAATACATGGTTATTGTTTGTGCGTCGATGCACCTCCGCCCTGTATTTTATTTCAAAACGAATTTCTCAGCTTCTCTGCAAATGTTCATAAGTTGTTTATAGTGATGTATTACGTAAATTGCATGTGTATCAGCTGTTCTGACGCATTTGGTCAGTATTGAGGCCACGGCTTCCACAGCTGACGGATTGCTGCGACCTCCACGTTTACCTATACAGGTGGTTGCTTTTCCAATGCAAGCCAAGTCATGCAAGTCCAGTATGAAAACCGTAGGTATTACATCTAGTGACTTTACATAAGTATAATATTACGAGCTTAGGGATTCGGAAGTATAATAATTCATTTATTAGAAGGACCTAATAATTCACAAAAAAAAACAATAAATAACACGAATGTTACATTAAATATTTCAATACAACACAAAACAAAAAAAAAATGCAGTGCATGGTATGGTATGTGTCACAGACTCACAGTTATATTAAAGTGGACAATTGTAGGTGACGTGTAAACAAGTCACTAGCTATTGTAAGACTAGCCAGAGCAGAAGGAAAATAAATAATAATCTTCTATTTGAACAGACAATCATGTTTTAATTCAAAGGGGGTCAGACTGAGCACACATCAAAATAAGTACAGAATAAATAGCTACAGCACATCAAACACATCAAAATAAGTAGGTACAGAATAAATAGCTACAGCATAACATTAC
Source organism: Diarsia mendica (assembly GCA_949316265.1). Classification (NCBI taxonomy): domain Eukaryota; kingdom Metazoa; phylum Arthropoda; class Insecta; order Lepidoptera; family Noctuidae; genus Diarsia; species Diarsia mendica. The sequence continues at coordinate 20,204,533 of OX438909.1, read as the reverse complement.
AAGTTTTTTATAAAATTCACAGTACTTACACAGGTATTTTAGAGCTCTTCTCACTTTCAAAGATCAGACAAGAATGTCCCGTTAAAATGGCGCCTTGGACCTTTTATAACCGTCTGTACTACAGACTGCAATAGTTAACTGTCATTCCAATAACCGTTGGCGCCATTTTAGCATATCAACTCAATAAAATAACTTATTTATACAAAACAATTCTCTAATTTATAAAAATACTGTAAATATCTTAAAACTATTTTTAAATGTATTTAAATAGCTAACATTCGGCCGTCCTGAACCTCGTGCGTCCTCGTACGGTACACAAGTATGATTAGATTACCAATATATAGTTAAATACCAACATTAGAATATTCGTTATAAAAGACTAAGTTTTAGTTCATCTTTAAACATTACATTTTACACAAGTTATTTTAGAGGTAAACATTACAATATTATAACTTATAACATTTGTGTTACGGGTAGTATAAGTAACTTAAAACCATGTTAATAGCACTTCACTTTCACTTGCACGATACTAGCACTCGCTTGGTCTGCATCGCGCTCATGGCGCGGTCTGCATCGCGCTCATGGCGCGGTCTGCATCGCGCTCATGGCGCCGACTGCATCGCGCTCATGGCGCCGACTGCATCGCGCTCATGGCGCCGACTGCATCGCGCTCATGGCGCCGACTGCATCGCGCTCATGGCGCCGACTGCATCGCGCTCATGGCGCCGACTGCATCGCGCTCATGGCGCCGACTGCATCGCGCTCATGGCGCCGACTGCATCGCGCTCATGGCGCGGTCTGCATCGCGCTCATGGCGCGGTCTGCATCGCGCTCATGGCGCGGTCTGCATCGCGCTCATGGCGCCGACTGCATCGCGCTCATGGCGCCGACTGCATCGCGCTCATGGCGCCGACTGCATCGCGCTCATGGCGCCGACTGCATCGCGCTCATGGCGCCGACTGCATCGCGCTCATGGCGCCGACTGCATCGCGCTCATGGCGCCGTCTGGATATGTCTTGAATACCCCAGGCTCCAATTCATCCTGTAAACCCCTGGCAACAGGCTTCATACATCCTGAATACCAGTGGTAATAATCGTCAACATGTCCTGAATACCCCTGGCAACGGGCTCCATACGTCCCGAATACCAGTGGCAACAGGCTCAATTCATCATGTAAACCCCTGGCAACAGGCTTCATACATCCTGAATACCAGTGGTAATAATCGTCAACATGTCCTGAATACCCCTGGCAACGGGCTCCATACGTCCCGAATACCAGTGGCAACAGGCTCAATTCATCATGTAAACCCCTGGCAACAGGCTTCATACATCCTGAATACCAGTGGTAATAATCCTCAATACGTCCTGAGAGTACCCCTGGCAACGGGCTCAATGCGTCCCGAATACCAGTGGCAACAGGCTCAATTCATCATGTAAACCCCTGGCAACAGGCTTCATACATCCTGAATACCAGTGGTAATAATCCTCAATATGACCTGAGAGTACCCCTGGCAACGGGCTCCATGCGTCCCGAATACCAGTGGCAACAGGCCTCAATTCATTCTTTATTACATAGCCATATCCAACAACATATTATAAATAAATCATCTGTAAAAGCCCAAAGCCCAATCAAACAAACCTTATTCTAAAACGCTTCATCTACCATCGTTTCATCAATATAGCCATATTTAACAACATAATAATATATTTTAGCTCATCGTAAAACTAATTTAGTTAATAAAGCCTTCGCAATATAGGTATCTAATATCGTAATTAAGCGATAGTATTGGAGTAAGTAGTGCTTTCGGCTTTGACCATACATTAAACTTATTGAAACTCTGAATAGCTTCGTATTCACTATTAGGTTTATTTTTTTGTTTTTATTATTATTATTTCAACTGGGTTCTATTAGTAGGTCATCATCACTTTATTTAGTGTCAAAGTAACATCGATATCGGTATAACCACTCATATTAATATCGGCTAAAACACGTAATACAATTCTCAAAGTCTTTGACTTATTTTTAATTTGCAGCAATTCGTTAGTTTTAATAAAGATTACGTGGTCCTGCTCAATAAAAGTTTGACCCATCAATAAAAGAACTTGTAATAAGTTACCAGAGACTAAAGGATTGCCTTCACGGAATCTACTTAGAGGTTTATGTCACATTTTCCTAAACAACTAACTATAGATTCGCCAAAACCTTTACGTTACGGGCAACCAACTCTCTCGGCATGGAACAATGATTTCCAAAGTCAATAAATCAATCTAATTTTTCGTTAACTAACGCTGTTTCCAAAATATTTTCGCAGTTATTTTCGTGTTTTGCGGAAATACTAAAAATCACCTAAGGAGTTGTATCCTTTCTATCGGGACAGTCGTTTACTAAATGTGCAACTTTGTTACAAGCAGTACACCGTTTGACTGTTTCTTTACGTTTATAACAGGGACTGAATTTCCCAAAAATAACGGTACCTTTAAATTTCGGTACGACGTATTTAATATTTCGATATCGTTATTTTTTGGTAGCGAAATTTTGAGGTTGGTAATGCATACCGGTATATTTCGGTAGAAGTACCATTTATAACCGTTATTATAGTACCGGTAGCGGTACCTAAACCTTAATAAATAGGAGTTTTCTTTGACGCACCGCCTCGCCACTCGGTCTGTCTTCACTTGCCGATTGTATTTTATACTACAAAATACACAAGTACTAACGTTTTTCACCGCGCGCACGCGCGCCGCGCCCCGTCTCGCATGCATTTCGGTGCCGAAATCGTGTAAGGGTTAAATAACGGTTCACCGTAACCCTTTTTTTTAAAAAGGTACCGGTATAGCATGTTTTTGAGGTATCTTAACCTTTAACCGTAACCGCTTTCGGTCCCTGTATAATACGAGTGACCTTCACCACGGTTTACTTCTAACATTTTTTTGGTATCTTCGTGTTCTATTACTACTAATATAACTATGTTATCCTCTGTGAGAAAAATATTTATTTGTATTATTTATTTATTACACACTTAGAAATGCCCATTTAATAGAATAAAATTATTTATTTACTATCTACTACCCTCATCCGTGTGTCACTGGGGGGGGCCTACTGAAAACCAGCGCTGAGTGTTTTACACCCAGCATATGCTGAGTTGGTTACCCTTTCGTTATGGGCATGCTCAGCGCAGTTGAGCTGTTTAATTTTAAGCTGATTGTTGTTATTTTTTTTTATGTATGTGCTGCTCTATTGTGTTGCTGCTGTCCATTAGCGAATAAATAAGTATTCTATTCTATTCTATTTGGCTGTGGAGGCAGTCGTATTGGTTTCGGTTTTATTATGTTTATTGTCAAATTACGTATGCCTGCTGTACAGTTTTGTCAACTCTTTAATTAATTTTAACTCCCTTCAAATATACTAATAATAATTTATAGAGATGTACTAGGCGGCTTCTAAGCTTGTTCTTAGGTATAGAACGATCTTCAATACCAAATAGTATGCGGACTATGCGGTCTATGGCATTTTTGCCGGCAATATTACACTATTTAGTACTGCTTTGTCGTAGAAGTACAAGCAAGCTTAACTGACAACAATTAGGCGTAACTCTCGTCACTTGGGAAAGACGAACGTAGTTTGTTTTGCCATTCAGACCAGGAAAACATGACACTAGGAAGTCCTTGGTACCATTTCTGTGCGAAACTTGCAAGTTTTGGCAGTGCAATAAGCAAATAGAAGTTAATACATTTAGCCTACTTGGCATTTAAGTATTTGGTTTTTTTTTTTTAAATATCGACAAGTTCACTAAAGTTTAAGATATACACAACGTCAACCACTTGCCATAAAAGAAATTATGCGCTCCACCCTCAAGGCGATATTATTTTTGTGGCAATAAAAGTATACCTTATGTAGGTATATTCCAAAAGGCTAAAACTATAATTGTTCCAAAATGCTTCTACTCAGTAAAATAATCTTTAGAGTCCTTTTAACGACAAAAGTGGCATTTAGGTACCCTATCCAATTTTTATTTTATACAGAGTTTTTATTACCTGCAAAAATGACATCAATAATTCTGAACAACTGTATTAAATTCACTGTCACACAATTGTCATAAGTATAATTTCCCTATTAAATTGTTTTACTTAATATAAAATAATTAACTCAGAATAATGTTTAGTGCATGCTAAAATAGGATGATGATAAGGACAGGCGACTGATTGACATGTGACATGAATTGTGATGATTTAAATAATTTTGGATCGGCATGTAATTTGGTTAATTGTGATAATTTAAATAAGGATTGCACGTATGATAACATAACATAACATCACGCCTTAATCCCCGAAGGGTTACTCAGAGGTGTACCTAATAGTACACCCACATTTCGCCAGTTGTGGTTGTAAGTAAGTCCCATGTAATAGGGGCGAGCCTATTGCCATCAACCAGGCACGAATCCAGACCGTGGCTGTTACTGATATTCCTTATGGAAAAAGCCAATAACACTTTGCCCGACCCGGGAATCGAACCCAGGACCTCATGCTCAGCAGTCGCGCTTGCGTCCACTAGACCAACGAGGCAGTCGCACGTATGATATTTAGTGATTATTCGTTATAGAAATTCAGACACAATGTAAAAGTTGTAATTGAATAAATTAATTGAAAAATTGAATTGTTACATTGCAAAGATTGCAACAGGTTACCAAGTTATCAGCACTAACCAAAATATAACACCACGTTGTACACTTTAAATGTTTTGACTTTGACTTCGTTATCCACATCCCTATACATTGTTGAAATGAGTAAATTCGTTAATGAGAAGGCAAAATCTCTGATAGTTCCTCGTAATAGATTGAGGCTATGTGACAATAACTGCTACAGTAAGATAAGAAAAATGAATAATTTATAATTAAAGAGAACTTTAAACATTTGGGTTTGTGACGGGTGTTTTTATTCAAAAGACGATTATTTTAAATTTAAACAAACACGATGTGATTTGTTTTTAGATCACTTTTACTTGAGAACATTTTTGGAACTTATTTAAGTATAGGGTAAGTATAACATAAAACTTTGACATACAAACTAAGCAGGTAAGTAATATTTTCTTTCAAAACAGATCATTGATTCACATTGACATAACACATAGGTAGGTACTTACACAAAATTATATTCTGCTAAAACATTCAAGAAACAAATCTTGCTATTTTTTTTCCATCCACCCGCAAAAAGTACAATTTACTGTAGTCGCAAATACTTTTACCGGAGATGGAATGCGAACACCGTGCCACAACAAAGTAACGCTGCAGAAGGGCAACTTTGTTTAAAAAGTAATGCATGATCATATATTTTTTTTTTTTTTTTTTTTTTTTTTTTTAGACATTAAATGAGGTCAAATTCGGGAATCATATTAAAAAAAAACAGGAAAACGTTCATTGTTTCCATCTGTTCTCATGGACTGAACAACTCCCTTTCACATTTGTGCCAATAAAATTGTATTACTGACCTGTTCGGTAACGTTATTGTTACCCTGAGGGCCTTCTGTTGATGTGGATGCTCCTCGTGCCGCTGCAGCTGCGCCTCGTGCCATTGCGGCTGCGTACGCTCCACTGCGGCTGCGCCTCGCACCACTGCGGCTGCGCCTCGCACCACTGGGGCTGCGCCCCGCACCACTGGGGCTGCGCCTTGCACAGCAGCGGCCGCCCCCTTGTACGGCACCGGCTGCGCCTCGCACAGCAGTGGCCGCCCGTTGTACGGCAACGGCTGCACCTCACACGACGGCACCGGCTGCGCCTCGCACAGCAGTGGCCGCCCGTAGTACGGCAACGGCTGCACCTCACACGACGGCACCGGCTGCGCCTCGCACAGCAGTGGCCGCCCGTAGTACGGCAACGGCTGCACCTCACACGACGGCACCGGCTGCGCCTCGCACAGCACCGGTTACACCTCTCTGATCTTGGTCGTGGTGTCCTCACGGTATGCTTGCTGAAGGTAACACCCGGCCTCGCGATCGCCGCTCAATCCTGTCACACGCTACGCCGCCGCGCCGTGAGACCACCCACGTGGTGGAAACTGGTGCAAGTTTTCCATGATTATCTGAAATAAGAAATCAACGGACAAAAAGGGGCACCCACAACTAAGTTTAATCATACACAATATCAAATAACCCGAACTTAGATGGCTTTAAACCGTTATGTAGGTTAATCAAAGATTACAAACAATGGAATAAAAAAATAAGAAAGAAAAGAAAGAAAAAAAAAATAAAGTTCAGAACCAAATGACAGAAGTAGTTAGGGCATTAATTTAATTCTATCCCACTTCTGAAATGTAAGACTAGCCAGAGCAGAAGGAAAATAAATAATAATCTTCTATTTGAACAGACAATCATGTTTTAATTCAAAGGGGGTCAGACTGAGCACACATCAAAATAAGTACAGAATAAATAGCTACAGCACATCAAACACATCAAAATAAGTAGGTACAGAATAAATAGCTACAGCATAACATTACAAGTTTTTTATAAAATTCACAGTACTTACACAGGTATTTTAGAGCTCTTCTCACTTTCAAAGATCAGACAAGAATGTCCCGTTAAAATGGCGCCTTGGACCTTTTATAACCGTCTGTACTACAGACTGCAATAGTTAACTGTCATTCCAATAACCGTTGGCGCCATTTTAGCATATCAACTCAATAAAATAACTTATTTATACAAAACAATTCTCTAATTTATAAAAATACTGTAAATATCTTAAAACTATTTTTAAATGTATTTAAATAGCTAACACTATGTTTGGTCAATCAAGTCTGTCGGCTATCATCATTAGCAAATCCAAAGAGCTGACGCGAACTTTGCGCTATCAGAACGGCACTACAATGTCGCAGCAGCCCCATCAGTACTCTGAATGCGTTGTTTGGTATACTTTTTGGGTGTGATTCATCCACAGGCTGAACGCTTAAAGACAGGTACAGAAAGCCCTGAAAAGGATTTGCTTGACCGACCCTGTACAGCGTGCAATCCTGCGAGCTATCATCTTACCTCTTACTGCCAAAGGCCTCCGCTCCCTCTGGATATCAAGGTCGTCTTGGAGACCGGCTTACTAAATGCTCTAAGTATTTGAATGAACTCTGACCAGGGAAACCCCGTACAGTTTAATGGAAGGTAGGTACTGCTATAGGACATTTAAAACCGGCCTCAAAAACCATGAATTTCGTTACCTTATATTTAAAACCGTGTCTTCAGTATAATGTCTCACCGATCCAAGTATGACAGTCTAGTCTCATGTTTCTGTTGCATGAGTCTCTTTGTGAACTTCTGGCGTCCTCCTCGTGGAACCTAGGTTCGGTGTTTATTATAGGTCCTTGGTCTGGTGATTTTTAATTGAATGTCTGTATTCCACGAAGTCGTACACAGAGGCACACCAATACTTATCTCGAGGAAGACCCTATTGCCTTAAATCTGGCGCTAGGCTTATATTAAAAAAACTCTTTAAATAAGAAGTCAATAACAGTTCCCCTTCCTTAGTCTCTATAGGAACCAATCATAAGAAAGAAAAGCATACTCAATACTCAATACATTTATTGCTTCCACAAGTTTACTTAGATGGTAGGTTTTACAAAGTTATACACACACACACAAAAAGCAAAAGCATCAAAAGTATGTAGCTCACGTATACACCATTGCATGTAAGACAGCCAATAGGAAGCGCCACAGAATGCAAAGCGAACATAATAGCCATCGATTCATTATTTTCACAACAGATCGGTGAGGAAAGTATTGGCAGTAGTCACGTTGCGCCACCTCCATCGTACACCAGTCCGGGACAGTGCCACTTGGCAGCGGAGTGGCGTGCCGGGACTGCCGCGCGACCCACGGTGACAGAGTGGAAGCTGACTCACTATGTATGACATGGTGATCTTATCCATCCATAGAAATATTATACATGCGAAAATAATTATTTCCGTCTCCGTGTGTTTGAATCAATTTTGAATGATACCTTTCAGATTTCGATAAAATTTGGCAGATAGGTCGACCATGCTGTAAAAAGGAGTGAAGTAGGACATAGGATATAGGACTCATCCAAGTGGTACGTTCGCGGATTTTTCCTAAAATGTATAGGTACGTACGAACCCGCGAGCAAAATCTAGTAAAACTCCCTCATCATCTCATCTGCCTAGTCTTTTCCCAACTATATTGTTTTACATGAAACGACTGCCTTATATCTGACCTCTACAACCCTGTTAATACTTACTGGGTAATATCTACCTCTTGGTAAGACTGGCTGTCAGACTTTCAGGTCACTGAAACAGCTTAACGTGCTTTCCGAGGCACGGAGGAAACTCGGTATGTAAAGGGTGGTCACCTATCCACTGACCAACCTAGGCAAGCGCGGCTTGACCTAAAGATCGACCTGAGTGCCACGAGCTAAAACTCCCTATGAGGAATATATAGGTACCTCTATCTACCTACATTGATGAGGACGGAACGGACGGAAAGAGTCAGCCGTTTGACACTTTTACATTTCATACGGTATGTATCAAAAGACATTTCATGATGTCTGCCAACTTATTACAGATATCTACTTCGTCATAGATTGTTTTATAGTAGTTTATGCGACTGTGCATAATGCCTAATTATGTATAGTTGCATACACTAATTTATCTACCCGAAAATCATAAGGACTCTATGATGGGCTCAGGAACCTTATGGAAATGACCAGCATTGTTACCGTAATGCAATAAAAAATAAACAGGTTATTAGTTGCATTCGTCGCTGCATTTACGATATCTGGCGGAGTGTTCATGTTAATTTCTGAGTCACTATCACTCATTTTCGACAGAAATAAAGAACTTATCAGAAAATTTGTCTACTCAATGAAAGGGAATAAAAAGCTAACGAACAAATGACAGCTCGAAATGGCGGCGTTTCGGATATCTGTCATTTTTTTTTAATCTTATGCAAACGAACAAAGTCACTATTCTTGTGTCACTCGAGATCAAAATGTCGTGCGATTTATAATTAAAATCATACTGAATTGGGGTTTCGTATCGATAGGTATCTGTTTTAATGTAGATACTAGAATAGCACACTCACTTGAATTTTACATCACCTGTTCCAAATTTAAACTCTTAACCTACTGTTTTCAGTAGGTTATGAGCTCATTACAGTTGTTAATTTCTGCTGGTTGGTAATGCTGGTCATTGCCTATGGGTTTTGAACGCATTAGAGAGGGTTTATGATATTTGGGTAGATAAAATAACATTATAAACAATCAATTCATTTTCTGGTGGGCTGGCTAAAAAGTACGCCGACGACAATCTCAGATTAGTAGAGATGGTTGCATCACGGGTGTACGAGTACCAACTAATAACCATCTTTCAAACCGCCTTACCAAGGACCAAGGGACATCGTATTACCCACTTGTTGGGTTGTAAAGAGCAGATGCAGTCGCTCACATGTAAAATACTGATAGCAGACCATAAAATATTTGAAAAGGCTCTATAAGGCTGATGTTGAAGTTAGGCGATGAAATTATGAATGGAATGAATATAATTTGTACTTTTCTTTGCTACTGAGCTTGTTTACAAAACATTGGAGTGTACTGTGTACACCACGTCTAGGTTATCCTCGCAATGCTATCAACAATTTATGAAATCTCCAGCACCGAGACTTCCTCTTGAAATTGCGCAGATGAGCAATATGTCACATATCTTAGTGTAACGAGCAGTTATGAGATAGCACTCGTATTTAGCGCGTAGATGACATCTTGAGATTTGTTCACAGATGTTAATTAAATATTATTTTTAATGAACTTCATGTTTCACATAATTTACCGGTCATTGACTGACCTGTGGCGAATTTTAAGATGTGTGTAAAATTCTTCATCGTCATTAATTGACGTCAGTTATAGTAACGTAGATAAGTACGTAATATTATAATTATTATGAAAGTTACGTTCCTCTTGCATAGATCTAACTTGCCCGTAATTCTGATGTATGCTAAGCTCTTTTTAGGGTCGACATTTTAATCAGCATAGACGTGACACAAGCTGAAAGAGAGAAAGTGGGCCTTAATTCAGCAGCACTTGGGTGCGTAGGGCCCGGGGACAGCAGTTATGTTACTGCAGATCACGATTCAAAGCCCATATATATATATATATTCTATATATATATGGGCTATCTATATATATCATAATATATATATAAATATATTCTATATATGATATATTCGCCCGCATGCATCACCCAAGCTCTGGATTCTGGTACACGAGAGTGCAGGTACACGTCACGAGCCGGGAGTCGAACGGCGATACCATCGGTGTGGATTGGGTCCATATTGGCTCACCTAAAGTTTTTTACCCGAAATTGTTCTTCCTAACGATTTGTAATCCGAATGATCACTCCTCCTAAAATTTTTCATCCTAAAGTTTGAATTCCTACTATTTGTAATGCTACTGGCGATGTTCCTAACACTCATGTTTCCGAAAATTTTAATTCATAATATCGTTAATGTAAACATATTTCAACTCCTACTGTTTTTTATCCTAACGTTTTTATCCCTAAACATAATTACCATAATATTTTCACTCATACAACTGTTTAGAATGATTAAAGGTCGTTTCACTGATTTTTGTCTTGAAATGAAATAAATGAATGAAATTCAGGTCAGAGTGTCGTCTTGGGGGCACTATGAAAAAAATACTTAGAAAAATTTCGCGACCAATTTCCAGGTAGCACTCGCCGGCCGCTGCCGCGGCACCGCTCGCTTCGCTCGCTCGGCTCGCGCGTAGTTGGTCACAGTTCTAACCTAACCTAACCTAACCTATGGATATCTTTGCATAGTATATAAGGTCCCATTCAAATAGGTGGACAAATTTTAACACAGCGTTTAGTAAGCATAACTAAAGACATCTAAACAAAAAAAAAACACTATTATTATAAAGTGATTTTATTTTGACTTAAAATAATAAATTGCCGGCACTCTCGAACAAACTTATCCTATAAAAGTAGGTATTTTAATGTCTTTTTCTTATATATTTTTTTACTATTGTCCTTATTTTAGCGGTCTAAATGATTTCTAAAATTTTGTCCACCTATTTTAATGGGACCTTTTATAATACTGATTATTATGTTTAAAAAGTAATTTAAACAAAAAAGATATGACTTTGAATAATAGTGTAAAAGATGGTTATGTTGAGAAAATATAGGAAAACAAATAATAGTGTAATAGATGTTTATTGCTACTGACATTATGAAGTTGAATGCTTAGGAATTAAAACATTAGAGACAGAGACTTTAGGAATTGCGATCGTTAGGATGAAAAATGTTAGGAAGAACATTTTCGGATTTCCAATTATCGGAGTTGAAATTTTAGGTGAACTTTGGCGCACCCGTGTGGATTACAATGACCTCGTTTCAGCGCGTGACTCAGTGTGCGCCAGGAATAGTCAGCCGGAGTGCTGCGCGGGCGCACCGACGTCACATGCGGTTATTTTAACTGAATATCGAACATATAAGGTACAGAAGTTCCACATCTGAATATCCTCGAGAAGTACCTTAGCAGTAACTTCATTACATGAAAGCCCGATCGTCGTTGCTGTTATCCAAGTCACAAGACAAATCTCATTTGTTAAAATTAGGTTTATTGGTCCTTTTTGAACGTCTAGAATTACGTACGACAATTTTGTACTGTCGTAGTACACATAGGTATCATTGCATTACTGGTATAGTTTACGCAATAGTTTCGATTACAATGCTTGTCTTTCATGTAGGAAAATAAGTCAAAAGTAACGCGATGCTTTTTTTGACACACAACGGATGCGGATGAAGTTAAAGTGTCAACACGCATACACACACTAAGGTAATACAGCCACATAACCCAGCACCCACCCACACTGTAGACCTACGTGTTGAAGAATAATTCGGATGCGCACACAAAGAGAACCAAGTTACTGCTTTAGGCTGCAGCTTCACGAAGAAGTCGTCAGAAACTACAAATCAAATAACATAATTTCGTTGAAAGTTCTTTTTACGTTTTTCTCTTCCCGACCCAATTTATACGGATCTAGAAGCGAATAGCTCTCTCTAATAATTATTTATTTGAGCTTTCGATAGACAGTAGACACCTATCACATTTAGATATGTCGAGTTTTAGAGTCTATTCTTTATTTCGACAACGGAACCCTAAAAAGAACCAATTTTTATTAACTAAAAGAACGTAATGAGCAAGTATTGAAGGTGGTTCGAGACCATTGTCTGATTGAATTAAGTAACTGCATAGTCTGTTCTTCAACTATTTACAGAACCTTCTGTAGTTCCCGTGTCTGTCTCCCGTGAATTGTTATTCGGTGATCAGGATCGCTATGTTGGTGTTATTCCGATACGCGAGCGATGCGAAGGTCGCCTATTCCCCAATATGTTGCCATCCACGTAACATAATAATGCTACGATTTTCAGGAATGACTGCAACATTACCTAATGCAAGAGCACGTGCTATTTACTGTAGTGTGGTGACTGTTGAACGAGTACCTCATGTTCGCTATCCACATCACTTACGAGGCGTGAATGCCTTCTTTTCCTTCTTAGCGTTTCGATGGCAATCAATGTAGTGTTAGCCCAGAACAGAGCTACTACGTTTGGCGCTTTCAGTAGGGTCCATCAGTTCCTGTAGTGAACAACCAGGAGGACACGCAGGACACGATATTAAGTGCCTCATGGTTTGAGGAATTGCACTTCATTTACAAGCCAGTGCGCATTCATTTATGGACCTCCACCTCAGCGGGTTCTCCTTGCTGCGACCTATATGTGAGTTCGGAGTTTATTTAGGGACTTCCAGGTCGACCATGGCAATTTATGTGCAGGTGGAAGATTTTCAGCAGTTGACACGAATACTCAATAATTTATTGCATTCCACATGTAAAAACTTATTTAGTAAAAATTAAAATTAATGGGTTAATTAATGGGTTGGTTGGTTAATTATTAATGGGTTAGGCAATGATGCACTACGTCGCCAGAGCTTTATTCTTTCGGTATATCGCTCGCCAGTAGGTGGGGTCACCGTCACACACTTCAGAAAGCTATTTCGATTGATTTCGATTATAAGTTAGGTACAAATAGACATGCGAGTTTTACCCTCATTGCAATAACTTCCTAATAAATGGTTTCGGTAGAGACGTAACGATTGAGATCAGATGCATGTATTTTGACAATTAGTGTATCGGGTAATTACGGCACGGTTGGTGCAGTGGCTCAGCGATTGACTGCTGTGCTAAGTGTCACGGATTCGATCCCCGCACTAAACAAATAATTGTATGCCTATACAGATAAGTATAGTTAATAGAAAATTCTTAGTGCGGGGAAAACTAAAAAATATATATTAAACTAGCTGACCCGGCAAACGTTGTTTTGCTAAAAAAAAAAAAAAATTTAGGGGGATGAAAAATAGATGTTGGCCGATTCTCATAGATACCGGATAAGCAGACCCCGGCAAACGTTGTTTTGCCATATAAAAAATTTCAGAAAAAAAAAAAGATGAAAAATAGATGTTGGCCGATTCTCATAGATACCCGATACGCACAAAAAATTTCATCAAAATCGGTCAAGCCGTTTCGGAGGAGTTTGGCATCGAAAACTGTGACACGAGAATTTTATATATTAGATGGAAATGGCTTAATTTAAACCATAAAGGCGTAATCGGCCTGAAACAGTTCCACTGCTGGGAGTGGGAAACAGGTCTGCTTTCACAGAGAAGGACTGGACCGCGGACCCAGTCTTTCCGGTCAGCTCAGTGACCAATCAGGAGAATAATATTGCAATTAAAGTGTTAATATGAATGTTGTTAGCGAGACAGACTATCGAGCGTCTGACAGAGATATCGATCGATATCCTTACAATCGATTTCCTTATCGATCAATATAGGTAGTAGGGTGGTATTTAAAGTACAATATTTAGAAAACATATACCTAGATGAGACAGATGCAGAACTAAATTAACTTTGACATTGAGCTTAAATTGTTTCAAAATGATCGCTGTCGTTAACCGAATTTACATTTTGTTGGCGTCCAAACGATACTTATAGTGAGTAGTGAGGCATCGGTATGAGGGTAGTTATAGCAATAATGTCGTAATTATGTAATTAAAGCACGGTCATTATTGTAATGATACTTGTAAAGTTAAACTGCAAGTATGTAAAGTAGCAGCAAACATACGTTCGTCGAAAAAGGCTTTTTAGGTTTGCTCATTGTTCGGTAGTGTCTGCTTTACTGGCTCCGCATATCCAGACTGGAAACAAATAATCAAAATGTGACGCAGGTATTTGACTCCTGGATCCTATACATGCAGTTTATCGCAGTTTTGAGAATGAATATGAAGACTTGTGTTGTGATTTAGATGTAATATGGATCCTAAAGAAAAGATGCATCGATTATGTGTCAGCTGATTTGGCTAAAAATGGGGTCATTTAAGATGATGGAGTCTAAACAAATATAAATGGTGAAGTTACATAAAATCACAAGGCATTGCGGCCATAAATCACCTTGCCATGCTGATTTTTTGGCAATTTCCCTCACTAGTCTAGGAACACAAGACCGAGTGCATTCACAAATATCCAAACTCCGAACAACTGTTGAGAAAATCCTGACGGTAAAATCCAGTAACCCTGTCCCGGATAAGATAATAATATTATTATAGTAATCACTGGGAATCAAACACAAAAAACAATTGCTCTACATCCCATTTACCTAAGGCCATATCATTCTGAAGGTGCGAATTATTTTCCGTAAGTTTGACACAGCTACTGCGACTAGTGGGTCAAGCAAGGTAATGCTCATAAGTCTCATAACACACCTCATGGCCAAATGGTTTGTGGAATAACAACCAAAGTACTGACCACACGCGCTAAAAGATATTTATTTTTAGGGTTCCGTACCTCAAAAGGAAAAAACGGAACCCTTATAGGATCACTTTGTTGTCCGTCTGTCCGTCCGTCCGTCCGTCTGTCAAGACCCTTTTTCTCAGGAACGCGTGGAGGTATGAAGCTGAAATTTATATCAATTACTCAGGTCTACTGTCCCTTGAAGCTGTGAAAAAATCAAACTTCTAAGCCAACGCAATCAAAAGATACAGCCGTTTATGCCGCAAATTTTCGACACTTGCAAGGGAATCAAAACCTACAGGGTGCTTCCCGTGAACTCAGAATCTTGAAATTTGGTACGAAGCAACGTCTTATAGCATAGATAAAGGAAAAATTACGAAAACCATAAATTTTTAGTTACATCACAAAATATATTTTTTTTACGGAACCCTCGGTGCGCGAGTCCGACTCGCACTTGGCCGGTTTTTTTTATTAATTGCCAGTAATTCTAGATTAAAAAATCGGTATACTGGATTGGTACATATGGCGTCTTTTCGTCTACCCAAAGACCAACAGAATCGGCTGAATGAAAAATAAACTCTAATTGTTAACCCCTTTAAATTCCGTGGAGCTACTTAAGTTGTCCCAAGCCGCTTCCTGCTTTCGATGAATTCAATCATTTTCTCCGATTTACCGCGAAAATCAACGAATGACGTCTGATCATTTCCTTCCATACGACCTTAACATCTTGTATCCTGCTCTAACTATCTACCTGTCTTGTTCTCTAAGTTGTACTTGAGTGTTAAGTCAGTGCCTTTCACTCCGTGAGAGAAACCAGTGGCATCATGCGTGTAGACGTGAAGTCTAGTTAACTTTAACTATAGTTTAGTGACAATGATTTACGGGTTTAGTCATGTGAGGCCAAAGTTCTTGTGTTTAGTGTATTTTGTGTTGATTAGTGTTGGTAAGTTGGATCACATATTTCATCAAAAGTTTGTGCTTGAAGTTTTAAATCCGGTTTTGTTGGTTTTAAGTTGATTTCTCTAGTGTTAGTCATGATTTAGTTTAGGAGGAATATTTATGGAAACGATGTTGTTGTTGTTCTGCCGAATTGTTGATAACTTAACCCCATGTTAAGTAACTTCTTAGCATTCATAAATAATAGTATTACGTGGTACAAACTTTCCATTTTACCAATATTCTGCAATAGGGCTCAAGATTTTAGCAGCACAGAGGCAAAATAAACCCAGTTTTAATAATTGGTTTTAAATTAACCTTTTGAGTTTGAATATAGAATTTCAACGTAGAAAATAATGATTAAGAATTAGAAACTTTTGACACAACACATCATTATCCTTAACTCATTAACAATACTAGCCACAAATAATTTGCAACAAAATGATTATGAAACAAACTTTCTAAAGTGCATAAGATATCTCTTTGTTGGTGTCCAATCACAACAAAAACAAGTAATGTCCCAAGGGCATACAGTCGACGGACGTCGAACTAGTTACCAATTGC
This sequence comes from Diarsia mendica, assembly GCA_949316265.1. Taxonomy (NCBI): domain Eukaryota; kingdom Metazoa; phylum Arthropoda; class Insecta; order Lepidoptera; family Noctuidae; genus Diarsia; species Diarsia mendica. Next base: position 20,188,182 of record OX438909.1, on the reverse strand, counting down.
GATCACGCTTCGGAGACAGTCGCATAACTGGACACTAGTGGGTTTATGTGTGTGTCATGTTTACTATTTGTCTACGGGTTTACTCACGTGTATATTTCTTTCAATACTTCCTAAACAGGGTTGATAGTAAGAATTATAACTACATACCTTAGATGCGTACACAGAATAGATAAAAGAGGTTTTATCTATTCTGTGGATGCGTATTATGTTTAAAATGCCCAAACTTCGAATGTAATTACGTATTCGTGGTAAAAGAACCGGCATGTTGTTTACAAAATAACTCGGTTTAGAGAGCTGTAGATGCATCGATCTGTATTCCCTTGTCTAAGATACAACATGATGACTTAATCAACCTCTATTGCCTGTTCCAGAATTATCAAAATGTCTGGTCCTCCGCGCGTATCTATCGCAGCACGGGCTGCACGGCGAGGTGGAGTTCTCCCACAAGAACGACACCCTCATCAGCATCCGCACCAACCTGAAACCCACGCTGCAGTTCCCTGACGGCGTGTGGCGCTGGACCATCCACGAGTTCCCCGTCGACTACCGCGACCTCTCCGAGGGCCGCTGCTCCGATGCCAACCTCGGCAAAGAACTCATTGATCTCACTGAAGAACTGGGCTACCTCATCATACCGGGAAAGGACCACGCAGAATTTGAAAGCAAAAATACTCTCACCGGCCCAAACGGACTCTGGGGCAAGAGTATAGTCTTCGAAACAGCTGAACGAGACAGGATAATATGCGCGTCTATAGTAGCAACAGACAATACTTACGAGAAGAATGCGATGGCAAGGTTCTCATCCCCAGTGGCTGGGACGCTGCACTTCAGGTGGCTATCAGCCAAGGAATCTGACGAGTCAGACTCTTACATCCAAGCAGACTTATATCATACAAAAGGTGTTTCAGAGAAAGTACCATTTACAGAGCATAAGTGGAAGTTATTTGTGACGGATATTTTTGATGCAGACAAAGGGAACTATGAAGACAATTGTAATGTTCTTCAGCTAGTGTTTGATCCTGAGAACAGCGGGGATGGGATGAGTGTGGGGGACCTGGACAGCAGACTGGGGCTGATCAAGGTGGCGACGGACGCGAACGTGATGAAGACTCGCACGCTGTTTAAGGATGACGTCATCAACGTGCTGCGCAGTGACATGGAGGTGACGCGTCGGAGCCTGTACGTGGTCATCTATGACAACAGACACTCTGACAGTTTCCTAGCGTGCGCCAAGTTGAGGCCGATAGCGCCGAAGAGTACCAAGTGAGTTTATTCTTAATTCTTTTAGACTAGATGTTTTGTAGGTACGTAATATCCTACATCGCTTAATAATAGGTTAATTTTTTAAAGATCTAGGCCACCAGCCACCAGACACAACCCCTTTTGGCCAGAAGATCCACCGCATACCTACTTATACCTCATACCTGTAAAGAGAAGCAATATTATGCTTTCAAGCTTGTACGCGTGGGTGACGATCTCATGGGTTGGCGGTTTGTGTTATCGTTTTTTGAGCTATTTCTGGCCACACACAAAACAATGAATAAATTAGGTACATGTTCTCGTTTAAAATATTCCAATAGGTATAATAAAATAAAAACCGGGTCGGACTACGTCGATCGCTATGTTCTAGTCGTTTCTAACTAAATGATTGTAAATATTTTTCCTTAATTTTATTCTCTTTTATTCTTTTCTTTATTCGGAACAATTGTTCAGACTTATGATCTGTAAACCTGTTGGACGTTTAAATACTCATAAGTATGAACCTCAAAGACATCAATGCAATAATTTGACGGAGCGTTTGGTGCAGTGGCTGAGCGATTGACTGCTAGTATGCGAGTCGCGAGTTCGATCCCCGCACGGAACAAATATTTGTATAGCCTATAGGTTCCGGGTTTAGTTGTTTGTGTATGTCAGATAAGTTAATGCTTGTAAACGTACCCACGATGTTGAAGAAACTCCTAGTGTTACGTTTAATTAACTGTAATGAATGCAATCGCATTATATGCATTTGTGTCAGTAAGATCGTCTCATCTTTCAAACGCTTAGGGCTATGTAAACCAGGCTGTAAAATTCTTCATCCTCAACAGAAAAGGTGTTTTCTCTGTCGAGCTAAACTGCCCCACAGTGGTTGTCGGGTTTTTCAATAGTCTCAGGTCGCGTAACTGTAACTGCACGATATAGAATTAGTTCTTCATTTGGTAAGTAAGTAAGTTTTTGAAGAAAGTATGTACAATTACATACTTTTCATACGATGTTGCTGTAATACTTTATTTGGTGTTGCTATAACGAATGCAATGCAATCAATACTCGTAATCTGGCGAATAAACAACATCAAGAGAAGACTCAAGGAGAAGATCAAGGATATTATTGAATTCCTCCCAAAGAATGTTCATTGTAGCGGTGTTCACAGATAAACTGCATCTCGCCAACGTACTTTCTACGTTTGTCAATTGACGTTGGTATTCGGGCAATTTCTGCAAATGTAACAGTTTTTGAAAACTTCAGCAAGACATTATTAAGCTGATAGAAGTTTCCTTAGATTTCGCTCCCGTGTAAATGTTGACGAATTACCCAAAGAATTAAGCATTACCGTTTAGTTTTTATTTGTCTACTAAAAACTTAGTAGTATGACAGCTGCCACACTGCAGAGGGTGCATATACTGTTCCTGTTACTGGGTACCGGCCTGCTTACTGTTGGGGGCTGTAATCCACAACCAGCCATGGCCAGCCATTCCTACTCCTCATACTGTTCTCATGTTTTGCATGAAAACAGACAAATCCTATTCACCCAGAGGATCCAGACCCATGGCCATTCTTAGCTCACTAATTGAAACTGTCATTCATTATGTATTTCCTCACGTCAGAGCTCTCATAAACATGGACGGAGTCCGCGGGTCCATCGACTTCACGCAGCGCTCGCCGTTCGACCCCACGTGGACGAACTTTCAGCTGGGCGCGTCCGACGGGGACTACGAGTCCAACCTGCGCTTCGTCAGCTCCATGCTGCAGTACACCGTGAAGGAACTGCCTCCCAAGCTCGTCGATGATGACATGGTGAACTTGTGCAATACCACGGGAGCGATCTACAATCCTTCGGAACTTGATCTGAAGAGGCTACCTCCGCCAGGTGAGACTTTAACCCTTTTTTTTTGTGGGTGTAGAATCATCGAATAACCCCCCCGCTCTTGGGCAGAGCGAAGGGAACATGGGTTTGTTTTTTAGTCAGACTGACTAAAAAACAAACCCATGTTCCTTCTTCGCCCTTGTGCCGAGGCCGCGTTATGCCTTTCGATAATCCGCCGCTCCGACGGGAAGACTTTAACCCTGATAATTTACCACACCAAGTCATTGGTCGACCTTGTGGGGGGCTTTCCAACTCAACATCTTCCGGGACCTAGAGAGGAGTAGAGGAGGAGGGGGAGGTTGCGGGGACCCGCTGGATGCGAGACGCACAGGACCGGTCAATGTTGTGACACCTGGGCCACACTTTTTTTTTAATCGTCGCCTTACACTAGGAGTTTCTCATGTCTCGTGGGGGCGTTTATAAACCTATAAGACCAACACTCAGATTCGGCACAACTATCTGTAGGTCATACAAATATTTGTTCGATGCAGGGATAGAAGCCGCGAAATACATAATTAAGCATAACAACATCACACTTGTAATAGTCGAAAGATTTTCAAGTTTTCTATCGGGAGCAAGGGAACTCTATCGTTCCCACATAGATTATGTTAAATCATATGTAATGGGGGGCGGGGGCCTATTGCCATCAATTAGGCACAAATCCAGACTCCGGTGTAACTTTTATCTTTTCATAGTTACTTTATCTTAAAAATTATCATCAGCAACAGAAGTGCTATCTGAAGAGGCTAACAAAACATCGAAACATACAGTAACCAGGTCGTTTAAAATATTCTCAATGTGAATCAAATACAAAGATGTATTTCAGGAGTGATTCTAAGAATAGCGATTTGTTAGTAAAGTAGGTAATTTGACTAAAGCGGAAACACCTATTTCCTACAAAAAGTGTATATTATTAATTACTATCATCGATTTTCTCTTTCTCTTCAAGTGCCTCTCCAACTAGTGAAGGTTGGCAGTCAGCTCCGAATATCCGATTTGGTCTTTTGACAGTCTAAAAAGTTTGGCGGCGCTCTTAACTCCCGTCCATTCCTGGATATTGCGCAGCCACGATTTCCTCCTACGACTCACTTCTCTTTTGCCTGCCACTTTGCCCATAATTATTAGTTGCTAGAGTGCGTATCTGTCGTGCCTTAATACGTGGCCCAGATGGGCTACTTTCCTTTTTTTGATGATCAGCATTAATTGGCGTGTCCTCCCATGGCAGCATGGTGCAGCACTTCAACGTTGGTCACTCGACGTGTCCAGCTAATGGCCAACATACGTCTATGGACCACATTTCGAATGCTTCGATACGTTTCCAGAGATCCTCCTTATTTGCCCAAGCCTCACATCCGTAAAGAAGTATCTATAAATAGTATAGGCCATATGAAACATTGAAGTAGGCGAGTGTGCAAAAATATTTTAAGGCTACTACTGCAAAGAACCTTTCTCATGGCATTGAAGGCACTACGGTCGATTTCATTCATTCGGACGATTTTTTAACTATGCCAATTATTGTCTCAGTGGTTGAATGAAAGACCTTAACATTCACAACCCAGCTCGCTTACCACAACCATACCAGACAAACGATGATGGATGGTCATGGAAGTTTTTCGGCATAATCAGGTAGATAGCGTCGAAGCGTCTCTTGGGGATGAGCCAACAGGCAACAAGTCAGCCAGCCAATGGAGATGTTTACGTCTTCACTAGCATGACGAGTCGCGCCGTAGGCATTCTCGCGATCGACATGTTTCCAAAATAACTCTCTACACGACAATAATTGTACGGATACATTCGTATTCAATATAATAATCATATCATTATGAACCCTTTCGGGAGGGCCATAGCTAAATAATAGGTGGAAGGAAACCTGTAAGACTTTTTTTTGTAGTCATCACACCAGTATTTATCGGTGAAAATGACAAAACAATGCCGGACTGAAATTATGTCGAAGTCACAACCAGTTATTGCGTGTTCCCGTTAAAGTTCATCCTTGTATGGTTCCAAAATTGATTTGTTCATGGATTTGCTAGATAATACCAGCCGCTCGGATCAATCTTCAGGTTAAGCCGCACTTGCCTAGTTTGGTCAGTGCATGGGTCACCACTCATTACATACTAAGTTTTCTCTGTGCTTTGGAAATAACGTTATGCGGTTGGAATATTTATCAGTCGTAACAGGTAAGTAGTCAATAGTCATATCATATTACCCAATCCTAGCTGGGTTAAATTGTAGAAATGAGATAGCCAGTCACTCCATGTAAAATACTGGTATTCAGCTTCATCCGGATAGACTTGTAGCCAACTCCAACATAGTTGAGAAAAAGGTAGACTAAAAAGACAATGATTTACCAAATCACCAATATGCAACAGATCCTTCCTTCCTTTCTTTCCTTCTTTTTATTGCCTCCTTTCTTATCATTACTTATAGGCATGGGCACCCAAGACCAGTACCCCGTGGGAGACCTGCTGGGCAAGCACAAGGATCGTACAGACTATCTGAACCACAAGTACCTGCTGCCAGGCCTGGCTAACGAGCTCAGCGGCGCCTACTGGGACGTCTACCTACCCCTGCAGGGTGTTAACAGCGTCATGCATCGAGCAGTTGTGCTGGAAAGGTAAGGGTTTTAGTTTGGGTGTTTCTGGAAGTTGATTTGTGAAGTGGTTAGTGGTATATCGTGCACTGGCCAAAAATATGGTTTAATATATCAGACACCGGTAGGAATGGTCGATGCACTTGAGGAAATTACCATTAAAGTACGAAACGTGGCCCGTCGGTAGATGTTGGATATACAGATGGCACTGACGGCGTCAGCAGTTAAATATTTGATAAGGTCAATGTCAACCTTAGAAGTGACGACGCATACATACCATTGGGAGTCACAATCTCTCTTCTTAGTCGATACACTCTTGTCAGAGTGGTCGTGGTTGCGCAGACGAGGTACACGACTGCTCTTTCAGCGATGTGCTTCCATTGCTGCCGGTTGGAGACGTTGCGAGTACACTGGACCATGGTAGACTTAGTAGCCTTTTTGTCACAATACTTTCTACCAACAATACTATTTTGAATGACAAAATTAATTACAAATAGTTTCATACAAACTTGGCTCGCTACCTTACAATAGTTATAACCGCCATCTCCACGTTTCCAGACGTCCCCCAAAGCGTGACATCTGCGGCACGATCTCGCAGTACGAGACGGACACGGAGTACCAGACACCGATGGCGTCAGCACAGGTGGTGCTCCGCTACCCGCTGGTGGGCACCGTCGTGTTCCGGCAGCCGCAGGACAAGCCCTGGGAGGACACCACCATCATTGTAGAGAGCATGGTGAGTACTACGCGTCCATAGGCTGCAGGTGGTCCTGAGCATCTGAGAGCCTCATATGGTAGTTAGCCGCTAAAGCTTGAACAGCTGATATAATATGTATTTCAACTCTGTTAAGGCCATAAGGCACACGAATAAACCAGATACTTAGATGTTGATTATAGTCGTTAGGATACAGCACCTGGCCACGCCACGTATCAAGCGATACACATTGTGTGACAGCGATAAACGGAGAAAACAAGTACAAGATGCTACTGGGTAAGCTCGTTCCATCGTCGGCATCATCTCTGCCCTTAGGGCAAGATTGAAGTCAAGAGCAAGCCCATTTATAATAATAAAAAAAAAAAAAAAGATTGCGACGACGTCGCAGTCGCATCGCATGAGGTCCAAACGTGGCGTTTAATGTTCTCAAATGTCTTGCATTGCTATGGATGCCATTGGAATTGGATGTGTTTTCAGACTGGTTATATTTCTTGTTCAAAAGAATGTGTTATTGTAGGTCCACGCCGACGGTGCGAACGTGAACAACACCAAGGACCACCGCTGGGCCATCCACGAGCACGCGCCTGGAGCTGACTACTATAACTGGACGCAGAGGTGTCTGAGCGCCGGCAAGGTCTACACGCCGCATGCGCTGGACATCGACACACGGCATCCGGAGGCCTACTGCAGGCCTGGCCTTGAAGGGCTGTGCAGGCTTGGGGACTTCACTACGAGGTACTTACTTATCTTAATACCTCTAGAATCTAATAAATCAGGTGATTTATAATTTTAAAGCCTGACAGATTATTTGGGAGAAATTGTAAATTCTTCTAAAAATATCACTCAAGTTTCAGTCGACGAGTCTTAACTTTAATACCTTCTGTAGCTTGAAATTAATTTAAAATAGACAGTAACTTTACACCTGTGTGTTCACGGCGACCGGGACTTACTGTTGGAAGGCGATGTTGCAATCCAGACAGTCACTCTAACAACAACTTCATGAAGAAACCCGCACTAGCCAGCGAGGGAGATCCTGGCACACTTACTATTACAAAGAGGACGCCTGTGTTCCATTAGAGGGGAATCATAGGCAAATTTAATGTACCTCGATGACTGGTCAGGAGCTCGTGGCTTAATAATAACTGGCACTCGGGGTCAATCTTTAGATTAAGCCGCGCTTACCTATCTTGGTCTGTGAATGGGTGACCGCCCATTACATACCGAGTTTCCTCCGTGCCTTGGAAACCACGTTAAGCTGTTGGTCCCGGCTGTCTTATAGATCTTTGGCAGTCGTTACAGGTAGTCAGTGACCTGAAAGTCTGACAACCAGTCTTACCAAAGGTTATCGAATTACCTAGTATTAACTGGGCTGTGGAGGTCAGATCGCAGTCGCTCCATGTAAAATACTGGTATTCAGCTGCATCCGGTTAGACTGGAAGACGACCCCAATATAGTTGGAAAAAGGCTAGGCAGAGGATGGCCAGTCATCATTAAACACATTACCTCTCTCAATTCCAGACACGGCATGCTCCAAGTGGCGGGCAAGAAGGTGGACTCAGCTCGTCTGACGCGGCGCCTGTTCACCGACACCTCCATAGGACTCGCCGGGAAGCAATCCATCATGAGGAAGTCGCTCGTCATCTACGACGACCATGGACCCGTCGCTCGTGGAGAGCGGATGGCCTGTTCTATGTGAGTTACTTCCTACTTAATTCTTCATTCTTGCCCTTTTCCCAATTTTAATTGGGGGGGGGGGGGGAGGGCTCGAAGAGGTGTGTCTAAAGGCGCGGCCCCACCGCGGTGCACGGAGAGGCTACGCACGTGTAGTATGCTTCGCTTTGTAAGAAAATGTATGTGGTTGTGTCCACTGCAACCCACGGAGAGGCTACGCATGAATTGACGTCATTGATACATGCGTGGCTTGCTTGAATAGGTGGTTACATAGCTCAACGCTGTCGACGTGGGTCTACGTTTCCACTGAAGTACACGAATATGACCCACGACTATGCACAGCTCGCTTATCGATGTACAATCGCTTATTGTGTTATATCGTAGCCTCTCCGTGCGCTGTGCCACGCTATACATAGTCGTGGGTCATATACGTGTATTCCAGTGGAAACGTTGACCCACGTTGCCAAACAAATTAATACACGCAGCTAAAATGCGCCGCGTGCCCGTGCACAGCATGCGCCGCGGTGGGCCCGCGCCTTAATTGTCTCATGAACCGCGAACGTACCTGTACCTACTCTTGTTAAAATATCTTTTATCTTTGTTCTGTTGGATTGCTTGCATGTGTTCTGTAGCTGTCTGAGAATACAGTAACATATAATTGAGATTGCTGTGTAAATAAGAACAGGAACTTTACCGACACAGTTCACTACTGGACAAAAGATAGGACAAAGATGATAAAAACTGAAGACTAGTGCAAATTGTAATTACTACAAAAACTCTTAGAAATCTCGTCCTACTCGGATGTATGCTACCATGCACCGTTGCAATACGATCTTGGTGCTTATATCCTTAATAATAATCCTTCCTTTATGTATGTCTCCGCAGCGTGAACGGCCTGCACCGTCGCAAGGCAGTGATACGCGACTGGTTCGGTAACGGCGAGTCAGCGCCGCTGAAGGGCCGCATCGAGCTCACGCAGCAGTCGGAGTACGACCTCACCAACGTCGTGGTCACGCTCGACGGGTTGGTCGACGTCAACAACTACAAGATACATGTGGTGAGCTTCTACATATAGAAGGTTTGACGGCAAAAAAAATAACAAAAAAACGAAACAGCTAACTATAAAATTGACAAAGAATAAGCTTTTTTTTTGAAGGGTCGGAAATCATCAAATGACTCCCCCGCTCTGGGCAGCGCGGTAGGGAGTGTCAGACTTCTACTGACTAAAAACCACCCATGTTCCATCTTAGGTCTTTGTGTCGAGGCCCCAGTATCTCTTTCGAACATCCCGCAGCCCCGACTATTAAAATTTTCATCATAGACTAGTTCATGGAGTCTGATAAACTGGTAGACGCGATGTGTGATGTTGTTAATATGACATTTTAAGATTACAATTGGGAGGAATCTGAGGTGCTAGACCAGTAGCAATTGCTTTGCAGTTTTCAGATCTTCTTAATTTTCCTTTTCCGGGGACGGCTACGCGACACCTCGCAGCGAAACATGACGCCGACGTTGCGTGTTTAGTTAAACAATTTTAGTTATGGTTTTACTGTTTTATATGTATTAATTTGTTATTATTGTTTTAAATTATTGTGTGTATTTTATGTATGGGCCTTATAGATGCCTGAAATAAAATGATTATTATTATTATTATTTTTCTCTTTACAGGTGCCCGTAGAGAAAGACCTGGAGTTCCCTTGCGAGAAGACCACGCTCTACGACACCTTCAACCCGTTCCATGTCAACAAGAGTTTAAGTCCTCCTCCTACTAAAGGTACAGTCTGATATTCTCTTAATAAGAAGTTAAACTCACAGGTCTACAAATGTTCTGAGATGCTAGTGAAAACGCCGAGAGGGGACATTATAGACGGTAACACTGATTCTATTAGTGATGTTCTTCAGAACGGTCAGGAACGCACAGTGCAATATATACTTATCTGTGACCAATGTCGATAAAACAGTATGAGTACAATGTAGGTAAGGATCGCAGCAGCTGGCTTTCTGTGGTTTCTACCTAGCATCATCGGGCTAGGTAGTCTGCAGCAAAGAAAATACCTTTCATAAATTTTGATTGTTTGTAGAGCAACATACGTATTGTGCGTGCAAGCAGACATTTCAACGACATATTATGCAAGGAATATGACTTAGATCCATTGACAACTAGTGTGAATTCGGCCAGAAGGCGCTTAAGCCTCAAATTTTTCAAGTAGCAGTAGGTTAAATTATCAGTTGTTGTTGTAATTGCATGTAAAAACATGCGTTGCGAACTAAGTTTTTTTTAATATTGTATTTGTTTCACATAAGGCGTTTTTTTGTTTTGTGCTCATACCATAAATCATTGTATTATATTGCTATACGTGAGGACTTGTAATTGGCTTTCCGGTGACTATGGTTTCTTCTTTTTGTTTGTTTTTATAAGCTGTAAGTCCTACAAGTACTAAATAAATAAATAATTATAACGTAGATAATTCCCACTTCAGGAACAGCAGATCAGTACGAGCTCGGCGACCTGGGCGCGAAGTACGGGCTGGTGGAGTCTCACTCGCTGAACACGGTCTACAACGAGACGCAGGTCACACTGTTCGGACCTTACAGCATTCTGGGGAGGTCCGTCGTGCTGCATCGCAAGGTATGTCGAATTTGAGACACTGTCAACTTATCTTAGACACACAAACGCTACTAAAATGAACTCTATGGCAACATTATTGAGTTAGGCCAACTGAATTATCGCACTAGTTCGAACGAACTAAACACGTGTGAAGTCGCAGGCATAATTTAAGCTAGTGATTTATGAAAATGAAATAGGCTCTCAACATCATCATTCTTCACAGCATGCCTTCTTCTTTCATACATCTCTATTTCTCGTCACCTCATGAGACACCTCCTTTCTCGCCATATCATTCTTAACACAGACCATCCATCGTTTCTTTGGTCTTTCTCTCAACATAACACTGCCAAAAACCATGTACCAACTACCAACGTTCGTTAGGCTGTGAGTGAATCTTACTCAGTTGATTACTAAAGTATGTCCGTTCCTTGCAGAAGAACCGTCGCTGGGCGTGTTCATCAGTAGAGCGCGGCTACAGCCCGTCGGAGGCGCGCGAGCTGCGAGCCATCGCGTCGTTCCACCACCCCGGCGGGTTCGCCACCGGCTACATCCGCTTCACGCAGCTCATACACAACGACGGCAGCGCTAGTGATACTGTCATCGAGGTCAAGCTCAGGCATCCCGGAGTCAGGGATACTAACAAGGTACGTGGAATCACTTAACTCTTGTCATTTGATGAAATCAGAACAGGGGTCTATATTTTTTTAAATATTATTGGATGGTGGACTAATGACCGACCGACCATCTGAACACCACTGTTGTATGTGTAGTGTATTATATATTGTGGGTACTCGAATAAATAAACCAGTCTATCGCCAGCCACCGTGTTTCATTGACGCTCCACTGGCGACGAGCTCGGGATATTTTTCTGTACTCGCTCATTTTTTTTATTTCGTTAAAATGCCGATTGGGAAGTTGGAGCCATTTGATTTGGCCACAAACAAATGGCCCGCGTATATACGTCGCGTTAATCAGTATATACTGTTAAACGAAGTGAAGGAAGAATTAAAAGTGCCGATGCTAATTACCGTCGTGGGTGATAAAACGTACGAGCTTATGTGCGATTTGTGTTCGCCGGTTTTGCCCGAAGATAAAAGCTACAAGGAGTTGGTACAGTTGATGACGGATCACTTGGAGCCACAACGATCCGAGATAGCAGAGCGCCACGTGTTCAGACTACGTCGGCAGCGCGCCGGCGAGCCGCTCGTGGACTATTTGCAAGCGCTTAAACATCTTGCGGCTACTTGTAATTTTGGAAGTTGTGCTAAGTGTTCAACTCTCGAAATGAACCTAAGGGACCAGTTCGTTTCGGGCCTAGCAAGTGAGGCCATGCGGTCAAGAATTTTTGCAGAAAAAAACATCGATTTTAAAAAAGCGGTGGAGCTGGCGTTAGCTCTAGAGGCCGCGGACAAGCACGCGGAGGTGAGCGCGACCACGGGATCGGCGCAGACCTCGGGTGCGGGCGGCGAGGCGGGCGAAGGCCTGCACTACGCGCGCTCGGGGCGCGGCGGGCAGCGTGGCCGGCCGGCGACCGGGAGCGGCGGCGGCCGGGCTGCGGCGGGGAGCGGCGGCGGCGGCGGCCGGGCGGTCGCGGGCTCGCTCGCGGCCGAGGCAGCGGGCGGCAGCGCGCCCCACTGTTGGAGGTGCGGGAAGGCGCATCGTCCAGAGCGTTGTCGTTATGCACAATACAGTTGTGATGAGTGTCGTGAAAAAGGGCATTTAAAAGTGATGTGTAAGAAAGTGCACAGTTCTAGTGATCGTAGTAGCCGGCATAATTACGTAAGTGAGGACGAAGAAACGGACGACATGTTTAACATTTACGTAGCAGCTCAAGGTAACAGACCATATTATATTAACGTGTGCATAGACGGAAGTGCGTTCGAATGTGAGGTCGACACAGGTAGTCGCATATCGGCTATAAGTGAACTGCTGTATAAACAAAAGTTTCATCACAAGAGACTCACTAGCGATAATTTAATTTTAAGAAGTTACTCTGGCTCACGAATCGAATCGCTCGGATACATTTCTGTCGACGTTAAACTCGGGGATGTTTACGGTACTTCGTTGCGACTGTATGTTATAAAGGGTGGAGCTCGCCCTTTATTAGGCCGCGAGTGGATGCGCGCTCTTAACATAACGCAGATCAATTTAAATGAAATTATCGACGATGGATTCGTGAACCAGTTGTGTGCCGAATATCCGCAAGTATTTACTGATAAACTAGGTACATGTAAGCAAGCCATTGGATTACAGCTGACTGACCAAGAACCGGTTTACGTGCGCGCGCGGCCCGTACCACTAGCCCTGCGCTCGCGCGTCGAACGCGAGTTAACGCGGCTGGAGGCCGATGGTACTATTTACCGTATAGACCAATCCGACTATGGGACTCCGATAGTGCCCGTTGTAAAAGAAAATGGGGACATACGGATTTGCGGGGATTACAAAGTCACGATAAACCCTAAGTTAAAGCGCGATTACTATCCTTTGCCTCGCATAGAAGAGTTGTTCGCGAACCTCAGCGGTGGCGAACAGTACACAAAAATAGACCTCCGGCATGCATACGAACAGTGTCTTATTACAGAGGAATCACGCCCGTATACGGCGATTACAACTCATATAGGTACATTCGTTTATAGACGTACACCATACGGTCTATCTTGTGTACCAGAGAAGTTCCAAAAAATTATGGAGGAGACTTTGCGAGGTGTACCTAAATGCGTTGTATTCCTAGATGATGTGTGTGTGACGGGGTCTAATAGGCAAGAACATATGAGTAACTTACGGGCGGTGCTAGAAAGATTGCGTAATATGGGGTTGACAGTTAAGCTAAGTAAATGCAGGTTCTTACAGGACCGCGTCAAGTATTTAGGTTTTATAATAAATAAAGACGGTTTAAGACCGGACCCGTTTAAATTAGAGGCTATTGCCAAGGCACCCGCGCCGGAAAATGTTTCGCAACTAAAAAGTTTTTTAGGCATGCTAAATTACTACGGTAAATTTGTAAAAAATTTAAGCACACTTTTGTCCCCACTACATAACTTATTACGTAAAGACGTCGCTTGGGATTGGAACACCAAATGTGAACAGGCGTTCGCTAAGGCGAAAAGTGCCCTCCGCAGCGAGAGCGTGTTAGCACACTATGAGGAGGGGCGACCTCTCGTGTTGTCGGTAGACAGTAGCGCGTATGGGCTGGGAGCTGTGCTGGCGCACCGCTACCCAGACGGCAGCGAGCGCCCGGTCAGCTACGTGTCGCGGACGCTGAGCGCGGCCGAACGCAATTATAGCCAACTAGATAAAGAGGCGTTGGCCATATTGTTCGGGATAACTAAGCACCACCAATACCTATTTGGCAGGCGTTTCTTGTTGAGGTCGGACCATCAACCACTTACTTATATATTCGGAGAAAAAGGGGGCATTCCACAGACAGCGGCTAGTAGGTTGCAACGTTGGGCAGCACGCTTAGCAGCTTATGATTTTCGTATAGAATTTGTTAGGTCGATAGACAATGGCCCGGCCGACGCATTATCGCGGTTACCGTTGCCACAGGAGGGTCGCTCGGTTGTAGCTTTTAACTATATAAATGTAATACAAGAGTGTTTGCCGATTGATTTTAATGATGTCGCTAAAGAGACCGAGCGAGATACGGTATTATGTAAGATTAAAGGTTACGTTATGTTCGGCTGGCCGTCAGTCGCAGGCTGTGACGAAGAGAAACCATATTTTTCAAGAAAACAAGATCTAGTCCTCGAAATGGGGTGTCTCATTTATAAATATAGAATTGTCATTCCTACTTCTCTTCGCGAGCCAGTGTTGAACGAGATTCATGAGGGGCACTTGGGAATGAACAAAATGAAAAACTTGTCTAGAAGTTATGTGTATTGGCCTAGCATAGACCGCGATATAGAGGGTGTGTGCCGCCGCTGCGAGGCGTGCGGTGCGGTGCGGGACGCGCCCGCGCGTGCCCCGCTACACCCCTGGGAGTTTACCATGCACCCGTGGCAGCGCGTGCATGCGGATTTTGCTGACTGCGGCGGTCAGCGGTACTTAATTATGGTTGATGCCCATTCCAAATGGATAGAAGCGATAAGGATGAGAAGTACGGATGCGGTATCTACAATTAAAGTTATGAGGGGTATTTTCTCGCGTTTTGGAATCCCGTCACAGCTTGTGACGGATCATGGACCGCCATTTCTTTCGAATGAATTTAAGTCATTTTGTGAAAAGAATTGTATGAAGCATGTGACCTCAGCCCCTTATAGACCACAAGGTAACGGGGCAGCGGAAAATGCCGTAAAGTCGGTTAAAAAGGCGATAAAGAGAGCAATGCATGAAGGTGCAGAGGTTGAGACAGCTCTAAATAAATTTCTTTTTCAATATCGCAATTGTGCCCACTCGACGACGGGTATATCGCCAGCCGAGGCGCTGCAGGGGCGGCGTCTCCGCTCGCGCCTGGACGCACTGCGCCCCGACCGCGCCGCCGCGGTGCGCGCGGCGCGGGCCCGCCAGGAGACGCCGGCGCCTGCCGCGCCCCGGCAACTCGAGTCAGGCGACAGGGTGCTAGCTCGCGACTATACCGCAAGGGGGGAAAAGTGGTCAGAGGGCACTATTGTAAAAAAGACCGGTCCCGTTTCCTATAAGGTTGATATGGGTCAGGGGTTAGAATGGCGTAGGCATGTCGACCAGTTGATTTCAACAAATAAAAATAGGTACTCATTGACGCACACCAGTACTACCCCCGACCCAGACGACTCGGAGGTTCATAAGGAGGTGGGGGACGCAAAGGATGGTGCGGCGGAGGAAGTTACCCAGGCGTTAGGGTCTAATGACAACGAAGATTCGATTCTAAAGAGTCAGTTCCCGCCAAAATTGGTTAGAGACCCCGTGTCGCCCAGGGAGCCAACTCCGCCGCCACCAGGTGTTTCCGCTCGTGCACTGCGTGCTTACCAGCGAGCGCAGAAACTGTAACAACAAATGGATTAAGTAGTTTTATGTATAGAGATTATGTATTAAGAGAGATTATGTAGTTTTAGGCATCAGATTGAAACATGTACCGTGTCTTTAATTTAGTGTGGAGAGGTGTAGTGTATTATATATTGTGGGTACTCGAATAAATAAACCAGTCTATCGCCAGCCACCGTGTTTCATTGACGCTCCAGTATGTAGGTACGATTTTGATGATAACAGTGACAGCCGATTAAATATTCACCAAACAATACAATTTTTAATGAGAAACTGTCTTAGTAGTGACAGTAAGTTCTCGGTAAACAACCAGCACGTCGGTGGTACCAAGCCTGGTCTCGGATCTTTACATGTGTTGGAGATGTGCCGGATGACTGGTGCAAATGCAACAGCAGCGATTCCGAAAAGTTGATAGACATATTTTGAGGTTCTGTGGTTCTGGCTCCCCATAGAAATAGGGGCAAGTTTCTGTATATATGTAAAGAGTGATAGTCAAGGTTGTGCTTGGTTCCAGACGATGAACCACAACTGGTCGATATTCGTGAACCCGGTGGGAGTGGACGCGGCCGTGAAGGTCACCAACACGCGCTGTGTGGCGGGCGGCTATCGCTGGAACCCTTACTTCACGCAGCTGGCTGACCCGCTCAACGTAAGTCTGATATCAAACATTATCATCATCATGCAGCATCAGCGAGAACAACGTCTACTGCTGGACAAAGGTCCCCCTCCTTTTTTTTGTGGGCTGGGAAAAAATCAAACGACTTCTCCCGCTCTGGGTAGAGCGGTAGGCAGTGTCAGACTTCTACTGACTAAAAACCACCCATGTTCCTTCTTAGCCCTTTCTGCCGAGGCTGCGGTATCTCCGCAGCCCCGACGGTGGACAAAGGTCTCCCCCATAGTACGCCATAACGAACGGCAACCTGGCGCTTGCATCCACCGGTTGTCCGAGACTCTAACGATGTCTTCGGCCGCTTTCAAACTTATCTTGTACCTAACAATTGTCTTCAACTTGAACACAACAATGCTAGAAAGGCAAGAAACAGTAAAACATAGTATTGTTGAACGACGCCGTCGGTTGTGCTTATACTGATTTTTGCTGGTCGACCTTCTCAACAATTTTCTGTAGATGTCTATGGCCTGACCAATTTACTTTCGAGTTCGACACAGGGAAGCGTATAGTGTGTACTGTAGGTGTGTTCCTATAAATATTTGGCCAAGAATCAAGATGGTAAGTTTACTAAAGGCTTAAGAAATAATGGTGTGATTTGATTTCTGTTCTTAGCACGACCTGTACAGCCAAGAGTGTGGAGCTGATAATCCACTTCGATGTGACGTCGGAGACCTTACTGCAAGACTGGGAACAATAAGTTAGTATCACTATTTCATCCATCACTAAAACTTTAATTAGAGCTTTTTTAAATTGTAGTCAGTTCTTAATCTTTTTGAAGGCCTATTCTGCAGGATTCTTGGACAGCTAAATATTATAATTTGAAAAGCCGCCTCACCTTTAATTACCCGAACCCAAATTTAATGCTTTTGCGCATAATAGTTACTCAAAAATTAAAAACTAGAGTCTCTTTTAGAATCTCCCACTAAAGGTTTGAAAATGGCTCGGCCTGTATTGTTTAATGGCCGACACAATAAGCCATAGGTAATTCGAAAACATTAAACACTGGTCCAGAAGCTAACCCCCAGCAACTCCTGCCCCCAGACATAGGCCTCAAGCGGCAGATGTTCATGGACAGCAACTTCCCGCTGGAGGGCACGGTGAGCGCCGTCGGACGCAGCATCGTGATCTTCGGGCCCGACAGGAGCTCCGAGCGCTTCGCCTGCGCCAACATCGAGCCCGACAAGGACATCATCAAGTATGCCAATATCATGAAACCGCCGAGGTTTGTGCTGTGAGTATCAGGGATTTATTTTATGTATTTTTATTGGTTCTGACCAGCTTCGTCACTCAATAACTTTAAGCGGTAAGGACTGTTAAATATGATTCATGCGGGTAATATTTGTGATTTCATCATTATGACTTTATCAGAGTCATTCGTCATACGTTGCTCAACGAGAAGCATGATCTTTGTCATTATAACCAAAAAATTGAAAATGTGCCATATTATTATAACGAAATGATGAGCGACTGCATTCTGAACACGGTTTGAAAACAAAAATATTTCAAAAATTCCTTTCCTGAACTATTACAAATACAAAAAATACAAAATACAAAATGGTTTATTGCTTCAACAAGTTTACATTTTTACAATATTTGTGTTTGGAGCTCCCCTGTAAGCAAGTAATGCCTGTGTTGGGGAGCCCCGCTCTTCCATAGCTAAGCAATACAAAATATGAACTAACCTAGGTATTTACAGCTAGGAAATACTTATTTTATTCGTGTGCGTGTCTGTGTGTGTGTGTGTGTGTGTGCGCATGTGTGAGTTTAAGTGTGTGTGTGTTATGCTTTTGGTGTAAATAGATAGATATAGGTGTGGATAAGTTGTGTGATTATTACAACTAGGTACCCAATTAGCACAAAATTTTACCTAATGTGTTCCAAAAGTGCCTCCGTATCGCCATAATTTAGTAATTTTATCCAATCTATTAAAGTTTTTTTACATTCGTAGTATTTTTTTGGGTATATGTTAATTTTACTGTTAATTTTATTATAAAGGAAAGCTGATCGCTTGTTGTATTGTCTCCCCGCAAATACAGTTTTTGTATGGGGAATTGGAACGATTAGATCTTTTCTTCTCTGGGTTATTTTACTTGAGTCATATTTTAGGGTTTTCTGCATTTTTAGAATTATTTGAATAATGTATAATTTACGAACTGAGAGCAAATGACTTATCTGATACAGGGTTTCAGTAGGATATCTTAACTTTTTAAAATACATGATCTTAATTAAGGACCGTTGGGCGCGTTCTACGTTGATAAAATTGGTTTTTGCAGCCCCACCCCAAACGGGGATGCAATATGTCAAGACAGACTGGACTAAAGCCACGTAAATCTCATTTAATATGTTTCTAGACGAGTTTCGTTTACTGTTTGTATTTATTTGTTTTGGTGCGATATGTCTGAGAGTCTTGAAAATCCAGCTTAATCTCCTAAGTCTGTTCGTTACTTGATCAAGGTGGGCATACCAGGATAATCGTTGGTCGAGTATCACGCCTAAATACTTTGTCTGTGTGACCTGTTTAATAACCGAACAATCACAATGTTTATCATTAGTATCACCGCATACATGAACCTTTATGTTATAATTATCATTAGGTAGTGTGTTTTTGCTAATACTAAAACATATGTAGTTAGTTTTAGATGTATTAAGTGTGAGCAAGTTATTGTTAAGCCAGTTAGCTACTTGGGCCATGCCTACCTCAGCTTTTTGCTTCACATCGTTCCAGGAGTTACCAAAGAAGACTATCGCAGTATCATCGGCATATGAGAAGACCTTAGCGTTATTGATGTTCATGTTGCAGAGGTCATTAACGTATACCAGGAAGAGTGTTGGGCCTAGTACACTTCCCTGTGGAACGCCGAATGATACCTCCGCTTGACTTTAACTATTGATGTTCCTTTTTCCCAAATGAATTGGGATAGGGGCAAGAGAACGATTATTATGTTTAATTGCCCACTGTAGCGTCATAAGGAGGTGTGTAGTCAAATACCAGGACCATTACCAGTTGAAACCAAAGCGCTACAAGTTTCGACCAACTACAGGGAGGGGACGCGAGATGCGCGGTGTTGATTCCATAGTCCAGTCACTATAGCACAAAAATGGATCAACCTCGGAGTGAGACATAATAGCATTTTTGTACCACCTTTTTGGCATTCTAAAAGTTGTCCCAAAACTCTCATGCTCAGACCCTGAAATTGAAGGTCTGGAAAGAACTTTTTTTTCAAGCAATATATCGATTCCCCCGCGTGTCTTCTCTGCTCATCTCTCGTGAGATTCCTTCTCTAACAAAGCTGTGTGTGTACAGCGGCGCGTTCCTGGCGGACGTGCGCTCTGTGCTGGGCGCGCCGGAGTGGATGCTGTCGCTGGACGCGCGCCGCACGCGCACGCTGCACGGCGGCTCCTGCATACAGCTACTGCTGCACTTCACCGGACCACACGCCAACCGACTGGAGCTCGACTTTACCAAGTACGTACATTATTTTAAATTTTACTATCATCAATGATCCCTTGCGGAGTAAAAAGGAGTGTCAGACTCTTACTGCTGAACGAAGTACTCAAATGACGAACTTTTCTATGTTGGCGTTTGGTCCCGTAAAATATTATTATGTTTCTTGTTGTTGGGTAAGTCTTTGAGTCTGAGGATGCTTAGTGTTGAAGAAAAATTTTTTTTTACTTTAAAAAAAAAAGCCACATTCAGGTAAACATTTTGAGCTATAAGAGAATTCCAATTTGTATGATTCTTTTTTTATTTAAAAAACCTTGTTTATAATTCTACTATTAATATCATAAACGGGATATTTACCATGTTTGATTGTTTTTCGGGAACTCGAAAAAACAATCAAACATGGTAAATATCCCGTTTATGATATTAATAGTAGTGTCAGTGACCATGTCAGTTTAAAAACTTGTTTATAATTTCTTAAAATTAACTCCCGAACCACAAGCAATTAAAAGGATAGCCATGACATTTCCCTTCCGTTTCAGATTGTTGGCATCAGGTCGGCTGGACACTCCCAGTATCTTCAGCCCAGGGTTCATCAACACTAAACGGAAAAGGACCATCTCATACCGCCCCTGCGGCACCACAGACCCCAATGAAAAGAAAAGTAAGTGTTCACTCATTATTTAGTTTAAAGCACTTCCCCATATGCGGCGTCCTAATTGGCAACGGTCGTACGATCAAACGATGCGTTCATCGTCGTGCAATGAAAATTATCGTACGATGGTCCAACTAGTGTCCTAATTGGCAACGATCGATCGTACGACCAAACGATGTGTTCTCTCTCATCGCGACTCACCTGTGCCGTACCCGCTCCCCGTGTTCTGCTCGCACGATGACGCGTGAAGAGATTGTAGTTTTGATTGGATGATCGTACGACCGTTTTAATTATTTCACTGTGGTCGCACGATCACTTGCAAGCTGACGAAACAGACACTGAAAAAACTAGTGTGTTTAATCTTTTTACTTTACTTAAACTAGTGTGATTCAGCTTTTTTTCCGGCAGGAATTTCTCAGTAGCAGCTACGGAGTCTTGATTTTTTGATTGATGGCAATAGGCTCACCCCCTATTACATAGGACTAAACATAACTGGCGAAATGTGGGTGTATTTATTTAGGTACACCTCTGCCTAACCCTCCGAGGACTGCAGTCGTGGTGTTATGGTGTATAATTATTCACACTTCAATAATTTCCTCGATATTTTTTATAGAACTAGAAAACATTTGCCCATAACAATCTGTTTTATAACCTTCAATTTAAAATCCACATCACCGATGCAACCCCATGTGTAACCGGACAGCGGACTCCTTTATCAAAACACAGACAGTCGCTATTCCATACATATACCTGCGAACGAGTTTAATTAATTTCCTTCGACATAGGGATGTTGTAATAAGGGTGGTTCATATTAACTGGATGTGTGGCGGAATTATTGATAAACTAGGACATTCGGTTATCATGCTAGTTTTATTTGTTGTTAGGAAATAATATATAGGAAACTGTGCAGGTCTGCCTAACCTTTGGGGGATAACAGGCGTGATGTTATGTTATGTTTACGATATCAAAATTCATTCTTATCATAGGATTTCATTATTATCATATTATTTTTCCTCGCTGAGTTATTCAGGAAAACAAATTAAAGTCTGACCGTGTTTTCAAAGTTCATCAGCTGTTCACGAAAACTTATTTCATGTTAAATTATATTTTCGTAGTAGGCCAATTGGCCCGACGTATCTCTATTCATTTCTTGGTTTTTGGGGTCGATGATAACGAAGAATCTTTTGAGACGGTGAACATATTAATCACTATCATCATCACTACATAGTATGAAACAAAGTTACTTCCCGCTGTCTGATATAAAATTATAAATATTTTAATAGATAGAGTGATTCAAGAGGAAGGTTTTAATACCTTTTTTGCATCCGTGCGAAGCCGGGGCGGGTCACTACTTGTACCTAATTATTGTGATGTTCAGATTACCTAATAGCTACAGTTTGCTTCAACGCTGTGGTCAGCTATTGACAGCTTCTGGAACATTTAGTGAACTGTGCTGTAATGAAATAATGTTGGTTAATATACGAGTAGTTCAACATTTTGTGATTGAAGTAACTGTTTCCAAAACTGCAGCAAAAATTAAACAGAAGCCTTATCGAACTGAAACGGGGCAGGTTCGAAGTCTTTTTTAATAAAAAAACACTTTTTTACCCCTTGAAAGAATTTTATTAAAATAACCCTCCTTTTGGGCTTCACCACAGTCAGGTAATTAGGATTTACACCAATGATATTATAAATAAAAAGATTTACACAGAGATATAATTGAAATGTGTCCGCTATGAAGTTCAAGGTATGACTAGTTGTGGTAATATGTCATGAAAATCAACAACTATATGGGAAACGGAATATGACGCCTATGAGGTGTCAGCGTTCTTATTTTATATGGCTAGGGCTGTCTTACAATTTATAACAACCCCCCCATAAGATTGATCATTACGATTAGGAGTAATGAGAAATCTAAGATGAAAACGTTGAACTTCGTTTTGGTTACAAACTTGGTTTTAAAGTTACGATACCTGTTATGGCGGGAAAACCACTGGAGGAACGCTGTTCCTAAATATCAATAGGCTCCGCCATATTGTCTACGCCATTGATTCATCTTCGTGGCAGATGGGTAAATGGGTAGTTGAAATCACACACAATATTTGACTCAAACACCAAACGTTTATTTCCAATAGTCCATTTAGGGTACTTATAAACTTTCCGGTTTGAGCCGCCCATTCACATTCATGATTGGTCTTTTAAGGAGAAGAATAGGCAAATAAACTCCTTGTACACTGTTTTAAATCATGTTACAATTCCCATTAGCACTAATTAATATTAATCACATCAAAAACCACTTTCATTACTTAATAGGTATTGCAATTATTAGCTAAACGCGAGACAACGAGCGTCTAACTTAAAAATACATCGATTGAACCATGTAACAGCTTAGTATTACACGAATCTGACATCAAACTTATGGCTGAGGTTAAGATTATTGTTTCACACGTTGTTGGATTCAAATTGTAGAAAACACATTTTCTGGAGAACATACATAACACTAAGAATCACTTCACATTTATTTACTGACTCTAATTGTGAATAGAACATACGATCTATTGTTACAGCCACATAAGGTTTATTAGGAGCAATAAGTATGTAAGTGTCAGCCGTGTCAGGTCTGGTAACGTCGCGCGTCGAAAGGAGCTGGAAGAGAAACATTGTGATAGAGGATTTTAGTGATAATAAAAATCGGGATAAAAACTATCCTATGTGGTAATGCAGGTTATAAACTATCTGTGTACCACATTTTATCAAAGTCGAAGTCAAAAGTCAAAGATCTTTATTGTGAGACAGTGGTTACAGGGTTGTTATTGTGTTTATTTTTTATGTGCGGTTGCAAACTTGCGTGGGCCCTTAGACCACCCTAATCCGGCCCTATCGCAAAATCCGTTCTTAGCGGACGTCTACTAACTATAAACTACCTCCTTGCCAAAAATCATATTTATACGTCCAGCGGTTTTCGAGATTTCGTGAGGAGTGAGTTACCTTTTGCTTTTATATAAAGGCTCTTAGAATCGCGATATCTCAGGAATGGTAACTCTTAGAAAATAATAATGAACGGCATTTTTGTAGAGAATTTTAAGATCTACAACTTTGGTTTGAGGTTTTTTTTGATGAAACTTACCGTTTTCGAGAAAAAATCAAAAAATCTCAAATTTTGTCCTTTGACCCCGAATAACTTTTGTAGCACACATAGGATCGATGGGGATTTTTAAGACTTTGTTTGTAATGGTATACCCCAGCTCTCCACCAATATTTGGCTCTGTGGGAATTATTGTTATTTGACCACTACTTTTATGTCTAAATTGACCGGACTATGTAGTCATTTTGCGATTTTTGAGTCAAGTTAATTATTCGCTTCAGCCGTGAAGAATATTTTTTGAATTTATTATGATCCATTTTATTAGACGTTTTTCGATACATCCATAACAATTCTCTTTTCCGTCGGCAGCATTTGGCTATGCCCTTTGAGATCCATGTAGGTCTTTTGGTTGGTGTATTTTTTATTCTTATAACAGGAAAGCAAAGACTATAAAATAATTGAAAGTAATCAAAAAAAATATTAAAAGCTATTTCTGCATCGTTTTCGCCAAATACGTCAGAAAACGTGAGACTTTCTATGCACTGCTTAAATTTACTTTATTGCTGTTACTAAAATCTCTTCTAAAGGTTTACCATTGTTTAATTCGGCAGGTTTTTTTTAACTGGACATGATAAAATTTGTGCAGTATGGTCCGAAAGAGCAAAGTCGATGATGTCGCACTTGCTACCTCTAATATTGTTGATGACATTATCGATACATGTATCGCTAATTCGCTACTTAGACGCGTTGATTCTCTGGTACCAAATTTTAAGTTAAAGTTGAGGATAGTATTTTCAAATTCAGTTGATGAATAGGTTCTTTTTTTAAGATGTATGTTAAAATCACCACTAATTATTATTTTTAATTCTCTGTGACGTAGCTCTTTATTAAGAATATTAATCAAAGTTTCAAGAAATTCAAATTCAAATTCAAATAATTTATTTGCATAATATGGGTAAAATAGATGGTACATAATGCATTACATAATACAAAAAAAACGATCCTCATATTAACCATTTCTGGTATGCAAAAACTTAAAACCTAAAAGATACAAGTTTATGAAAAAAATGAATTAGGCATCTACATAGGTACACACTTATAGGTATTTGGAATTACATACTAACTTAAATTAAACTAATTATATTGCACTGATAGGAACATACTTAATAAGGCGCTACACTAATTTTCTATTCTTATAACTAAGGTATTCCTGGGTCGTGTAGAAACATTTATTTACTAACCAGGCGTATAATTTTTTTCGGAATAAAGGTATTGATCTTAGGTCTTTTAGTTCAGTGGGTAATGATGTCTATATCGCTTTTCCGAGATTTTGGCACGCGATACAAGCATACAATAACAATAGGATGTTCAATTAGCCTTATAGCACAGCATTCTATCAATACTTAACTCTTCAATATATTTAATTCTTTGAAATTTTAAATCGTTTTTTATGATAATACATGATCCGCCATTTCTGTTGTTACGAGTATAGCTAGCCGCAAGAGAGTAATTTGGTATAGTGAGAAATATGTGATCTTCTTGGTTCTTATTATGCTCTGTTACACAAATGATGTCGACAGTTTTATCCATTTTCTCGAGCTCGTCTAAATGTACAGTGAGTAGATTTGCTTTGTTTATTAACCCGTTTATGTTTTGATGCATTACAATTAGTTTGTCATACACGAAATAAATCATTTTCTTTTGCATTTAAATTATTAATATTAAAATCTTTGGACTGATTGATTACATTTATATCTTTAACTAAACTTACATTATTATCACAGATTGTTAGGTCAGTCTGAGTACATTGGTCATTAAAAGTTTTTTTAATGTTAAGTTTCCGGTTGTATTCATCAAATTTTACTTTATATTCAATGTGACATATCTCTTTCAGAATATTACGAGAAAGCTTAATACAGGTTTTCTTGTTAGAATTTTTTTCTCTACTGTAATCCATATCTATGTACATGGAGTTTGAAAAATTACGACATACAGCTTTAAAACTATCATTTAGCTGGCGCAAATTCAGATATTTGTTATAGGGTATTTCCGAGACGATTACATTTGCATTTCTAACTTTTTCTAGCCAGGTATTTAAATTACCTGTCAAACTATATGCCTTGTCATTAATACCCGCCCATACTACAATATAATCATTTTTCGTTAAATTTTTTGTCGCCTTGTCATGACCATTTAACACATCCGCCAGCATGGCACCCGGTTTCGAGTAACAAGTAACTTTGTACTTGGGTCCAACAAGATCTTGAAGTATATTTCGGATGTACCGTACCGTCCTTGCTGGTCAGCCAATATAATTATATTTCTCTTGGTCATATCTTGTTTTGACATTGGTGTTATAGGTTTTGTAATGGTTATTATTTTAGCTAGGTCAATTTTGCAGCAGGTAGAGTTGCCTTCATCGTAAACAGGTGCACAGGGTCCAGGTTTTCCTATATTATTTTTGCCTTGTGATTTAATTTTAATGATTTCGTAAACTTCTCTGCATGTTACTGCAGCTGAATGAAGTGGAGAAACTCTGGGTGTTATTATTTGACTAGTGATAAGTTTCCTTCTCAATGGTGTGCGAGTTTGTGCTCGCGTGGGTGTGGGACATAATGTGCTAAGGGTGCTAATCTTTTTTAACAGGCCTACAGTTTTTTCTTTATCTCTTAGACTCTGTTTTAATGTAATAAACTCTATATTTAAATTTTCAATATGTGCAGCAACTAGTTCTGAGTTCGTATTGGTTAACTGCTTTTCCAGGTCTATAATGATGGAATTATCGGCAATAGGTGTGGCATTTTCGCTTTGCGTTGATATTTCTAGAAGAGTTGAGTTAAAACTACTATCGTTCAAAATTTCGCAGTCGGAATGTCTTCTCTGTTTACGCATAGTAACATTGTCCATTTTTTCTCTTTAGTCGAATATTTATTTGCTACGTGTAATGAATCGCAGTCTCAAAAGGCTAGTGTCCAAGTCTCAAAATAAGTTCAAGAGTCAAGTTTCTGAACGAAATCTCGTAAATCAATTCTATCTGATGCGTGGTTTACACTCTCGCCTCGTGGCTCGTCTCGCACCTCGCCTCGCAGCTCGTCACTCGCGCGAGAGTGTAAATGGGCTACAGGTGTGTCTGTTCACACTCTCGCGGAGTCTCGCGAACTAACTAACTTCTTTCTCTCTCTAACCCACTGAAGTAACAGCGCGAGTGTAAACGACGCTCGAGGCGGGCGCGAGTGAGCGCGAGGCCCTTTGACTCGTGCCTAAAAAGCCGCCCCGACGCGAGCGCTGCGAGTGACGAGACGAGTTGCGAAGCGAGTCACAAACACACCGTTCACACACTCGCCTCGTGCCTCGCCTCGCGGCTCGTCTCGTCACTCGCGCGAGAGTGTAAACCACGCATTAAGTTGCAACACTGGTGAGCAGTCTTAAAGAGTTTTTATATTGTCTGTGGTCAGTCTGTGAAATCATTCGTTCTTTATTAACATTTGTTTGTCTCCTCGCTAGTAGCAAGTTGAAGTATTGTCTTTGGTTTGAGATAAAATTTGCTTGATTTGAAATATCAACCGACTCACCCTGTTGTTTCTGTGTTTATTTCAACAAATTATGACACCGATTTCTAGTTATTAATAATGGTTATGCCAGTCCACAATTTTCTTCATATTTTTCCATTTGTAAAATACGCACACTAACACTGATAACCGTTTTTATAAACAACTAGCTTTTGCCAGCGGCTTCGCCCGCGTGAAAATGTCGATTTGCCATACAAACTTTCATGCCCTATATATCTAACTCCCTTAGGGGTTGAATTTCGAAAAATCCTTCCTTATTCCTTGTCTACATTATAAAGGGAACCTCTGTGCAAAATTTCAGCTTTCTAGGTCCAAGGGTTTGGGCTGGGCGTTGATGAGTCAGTTAGTCAGTCAGGACTTCTCTTTTTATTTATATAGATAGTTTTTTTTTTTTTTTTTTATTATTGATAGGTTCGCGTTTGACCACTGTCTCACCTGATGGAAAGTGATGATGCGGTCGACGATGGAGCACGCTTACCTAGAAGTAACCTATTCACTCTTGACTTAAAGACCCCTAGGTTATAGCTATCCGGAAATACAGACTCTGGCAGGGAATACCACTCCTTACTGTACGCACAATGAAAGTATTCCCAAACCGTTTAGTGCGTATGGGTGGGATGTCCACCATATAACGGTGGCGCATCGCCGTACGTCTTGTAGTCCGATGATGGAACGGGCTTGGCGGAATTAGATCGTGCAATTCCCTCGCACACTCTCCGAAATGTAACCGATAGAAAACCGAAAGGCTAGCTACTCGTCGACGATGTTCAAGGCTCTGGAGCTTTGACTTGACAAGCGCGTCATTGCCGATGAGTCTCTTGGCTCGTTTCTCAATTGACTCTAGCGCATCAAGCTGGTATTTAGCGGATCCATCCCAGAGATGAGAGCAGTACTCCACACACGATCGGACTTGCGCTTGATATAAGTTGAGCAGCTGTTTCGGTGTGAAATACTGTCTCACCTTTGCTAGGATTCCCAGTTTCTTGGCAGCCAGTTTAGCCTTAGCCTCGATGAACGGACCGAAATTGAGGGTTGACGTAAACGTAACGCCAAGAAGCTCAATGTGATCGGTTAACGGCACGGTCACACCACGGAAAGTAGGAGACTGTTGGAAATCGCTCCTTTTTGCGGAAAAAAGACATGCCTGGGTTTTAGCAGCATTGAACTTGACCAGGTTGGCGTCGCCCCATTCGGAGACAGCCTTCAAGGACAAGTTCAACCGCTCCACCATGGCTTCGCGTAGAGACCGGATCTGAGACCCACTAGCCCGCGCGTTGGACGTGTACCTCTCAGCAACAGTGCTGTCATCTGCATACCCAAAGGTGCCGGGCACTAGCAGACTATTAATATGCAGCAAGAATAAAGTTGCTGAGAGAACCGACCCCTGAGGCACCCCGGCATTGATAGCCAATTGGTCAGACGAGCAGCCATCAATGACCACTCGAATAGACCGATCCCTCAGGAAGTCTGTAATCCAAGCACAAAGTCCAGCAGGTAGACCGAAAGAAGGAAGCTTTGCAATAAGGCTTTCATGCCACACCCTGTCGAAAGCTTTTGAGATATCGAGGGAAACGGCAAGCGCTTCACCGTGTTTCTCAATGGCCTCACTCCAGATGTGAATGGCATACGCTAGAAGATCCCCAGTAGACCTGTTTTGGCGAAAGCCATACTGTCGGTCACTGAGGATATCATTGGCTTCTAGGTATGCCAGGAGCTTTCTATTCAGTACACGCTCCATAGTCTTACAGAGTACGGATGTGACTGAAATAGGCCTGTAGTTGGCCGGATCAGCTCCACTGCCCTTTTTGGGCACGGGTTGCCTGCTTCCAAGCTTTCGGTACTTTACCAGTCTCAAACGAGAATCGAAACAGGCGTGTCAAGATCGGAGACAATTCAGGCGCACACGTCTTCAGAACAATTGCCGGTATTCCGTCAGGGCCACTAGCTTTGTTCACGTCAAGATTACGCAGCACCCTACAGACGTCCTTCTGATGGATGCGAATGTCCGACATACTCGTATCGCATCCAGCAGGAGAGGCCGAGGGGCTGGCGTCGCCGCTGTCAAGACGTGAAGATTCCGCAAAAAGAGTGGCAAATAAATTTGCCTTATAGATATTGTGATTGTTATGTTTTTCGAAGTTTATTTCACTTGGGTTCAATGTAGCACTTCGCGAGCATTTACTAGTGTCTATGTTCAGTACACACACAATTTAATTACTTTATTATTGAGATTAATAAGAGATTTCTATTTTTTTAAGTTTTTTAGTACACGGACCATGTTTACATCAGCATTGACAGCTGTCAACCTTCAATTTCAATTTATCCAAATCCGTTCAGTAGTTTTTGCATGAAAGAGTAACAAACATCCATCCATACTTACAAACTTTCGCGTTTCTAATAAATTATTAAGAAGGATTCTCTAAAATATTATATCCTCTCTTGCAGACAGAAATCTAAAATATGTTGGTAGTGCAATTTTGCTATCTACACAAATTAATATTTGACTATTATTTTCAATGGAAGAAAAAATAAAAAATATTTTTATTATATTATTATATCTAACCCATACTGTCCCACTGCAGGGCAAAGGCCTCCCTCCATTCCTTCCAACGATCACGATTCCGTGCTACTTCTATCCAATTCTCAAGGAAGACATCCAGTTCGTCCCGCCATCTCCTTCGTGGTCTGCCGCGACCCCGTGTCACTGTTTCAGGGCACCACTCCTGAGCTTTACGGGCCCACAGCTCGTTCGGCATGCGACAGACATGTCCTGCCCAGTCCCATTTAAGTATGGCAGCTTTTTGAGCCATGTCAACAATTTGCGTCAAAATATTTTTATTTAAACAAAATGCTTCATAATTATACAATGACTAGCTGAACCCGCGCATGCGTTGCAATGCGTTTTTCCTACCTACCTATCTACTGTTATAAATAAATATGCAACTTGTAACAAAATATCATACTACTAGCGCCATTCTTGTATGCATGAGTGTAAACTTATACAATTACTGTAGCTGTGGAAAATAAACGTCAGTCTGTAGAAAATCATTAGCGAGTTTTATTATCTACTACCCTACGTACTACCCTACGTACTACCCTACGTACTACCCTACGTACTACCCTACGTACTACCCTACGTACTACCCTACGTATTACCCTACGTACTACCCTACGTACTACCCTACGTACTACCCTACGTACTACCCTACGTACTACCCTACGTACTACCCTACGTACTACCCCACCTACTACCCTACCTACTACCCTACCTACTACCCTACCGACTACCCTACCTACTAACCTACCTACTACCCTACCTACTACCCTACCTACCTACTACCCTACCTACCTACTACCCTACCTAAAAAAAAGTATAAAAGATCCTTCTCCTGGTTCTCAGCTACCGCCCTACCAATTTTCAGCTAAATCCGTCCAGCCGTTCTTGAGTTACCGTATTTGTGTTTGGAGCCTCCTTTTAGGCAAACAATATAAGTGAGTGCTTCTGAAATTGCAAAAGTTCTATTGACATAGCTGACACATAATTATTTATTTTAAAGCACGTATTTGAAGTATCCGAAGTTAAAGGATCATAATAGGCAGCACCTTTAGCGCTCTTAGACCCATCAGTAGGTATAGATTTTATAATAGTCTTGATAGTTATTCGGTAATTCTCTCAGGATTCACGTGATATGGCTTTTTGATCGAGTTCAAATTAATCTTTATTAGAAAGGGTGACCAATTGACCAACCCCCTTGGTTAGCCCGTTACGTTACCCCCCGTTACGGAGTTGTTTATAGTCCCAAAAAAAAAAGTCGTTTCCCAGCAAAAATTTTGCGTAGGGGTACTTAGTTTGATGTACAGAATGCTTGGTAGACGAGTGTGTGATGGGTTACACCCTGTATTTTGTATCTCAATTTGATCTTGGAAAAGGTAGGATATCGACGAGAATTTACGAACATTGTTAAGGCGAGATTGCAGTACTTTGTTTTTATGTACGCACGACCTCGCCCCCCGCCCTGCCGCGCGAGCGTTATAATGCCTAAATTTTGACTGTTTTTTGCTTCTTGGAGAAAAACTATAAAGAAATTACCTATACAATATGTTTTCAACATTTACTTCAAAATAAAAAGTTCTATCTATTGATATAACTTTTATATAAATTCATGATGAAATGTCTTAGCAGTACACGTTTGAAATTGTGATTTAGAGTCATGTTTGATAAAAAAAAGTATCGAGCCGATCATTCTAAATCGCGTTTCTATCTTTACGATTTACTAGAGAGTATGTTCAATTTTTATGTAATGATTTTTATTTATTAAAAAACTCGTATTTAGTTCGATTTTTATAGGTTCAAAAACCTTAAAATTACTGCAACCCGGCCTTAAGATGTTGATTTTGTAAAGGCGTAGTAGATTAGTGCATTCTAGTTGAATTTTACTAGAAGAGTTAGTAACACAGAAATTGGAAACTTCTTTGATTATAGCTTCGACTTATCTAAATGCGGTTTTATAAGCCAAATGTCTAAGAAGGTTTTTTTTGGGGGGGGGGGGGGGGGTGGTAAATCATCATATAACTCCTTTCAATTGGGCAGAGCGGCAGGGAGTGTCAGACTTTTACTGATATAAACCACCCATGTTCCTTCCTCGCCCTTGTGCCGAGGCCGCGTCATCTGTTTCCGATAATCCGCAGCCCCGACGGGCATGTCCTAGACGGCTGAAGTAATAACCAGAAATTGAAAAGATTGGGCTAGTCATCTGTTGCAATTTTTATTTCGTCGTAGTGATGACGAACGTATTGACTATTCCTTAAAAGGGTCACCCTGTGCTTCTTATCATTGATTTTGACAATTTCATATGGTCCTTTCCATATGGGAGACATGGCTTTGTTTAGCTTATGATGACGCCGTAAAAATACCATGTCACCTATTTTGTACGGCAGGTCCATTTGTTTAGACTTTTCTTTGGACGATTGTATATTTTGCAAGGCCCTTTGTCTGCTATAATGTGCGTATAACCTAGAATTAGGAGTACGAAAATAGTCTGTAAAGGTATTTAATTCTAATGTGTCGGCACCTTGGGGCATGTGAGGTTTAAATCCGAACAATAACTCCATCGGTTGAAAGCCGGTAGTGGAATGCACTTTAGTATTGTACGCTATCATGGCAGTTTGTAAATATGCGCTCCATGTATGTTGATTATCTTCAACCAACTGTTTTAAAGTCGCGTGGCTTCCTTCGAGAGCGCCACAAGTTTGTGGATGATAAGGAGAGGCGAGGATATGCTTAATGCCGTAAACTATCTCTAAATGTTTTAAAACATATATCGGACGTAAAGTTGGTCCCTTGGTTGGTTACGATCCTACTGGGTATACCTAGATGAGAAATGAAATGTACGAATTTTTGTGCCGTTTCTTCAGCGGAACTTGTCTCCATTGCATATGCTTGCGAATATTTAGTTAAATCGTCTTCCAATGTAAGGATATACTTATAACCAAAACCGTGAGTTTCAGGGAATGGTCCTACAACGTCTAGGAATACCTTCTCCATAGGTTTCGTACTAGTGGATGTTATTATCATAGGAGCACGATTTGTTTGGCGTAGTGGTTTGTTTATTTGGCAGGACTTACAACTCTTGACATAGTTTTCTATGTCTTGACACATACTTTCCCACCAATAAAGAGTTTTTAACCTATCGTACATGCGAGATATACCCGGGTGTTCTGCAGAAGGTGAGTCATGGTTATCTTTTAATATACGAGGGACTTCCTCAGGGGTAGGGAATAGAATATTATTATGATAGATATGAACTTTGACACCCGTGTTATGAAATAGAAACCCTATAATATTGTATATTTTGGTAAACGATAACTTCGTGAATGGTTCTTGGAAATCGGAAATAGCAAATTCATTTTCTTCTGAATACCGCGCGGTAATCATTTCTCGATAAACTCTTAACATATTAAAAATATCTTTATAAGTCATTTCGTCATAATGGTGAACACGTAAGAATAATTGTGTAAAAACGTGTTTTTCGTTGGACGTACTTTGAAACGTATATAGTTCTCTTTCTAAATTTCGTATATCAGGTAGGTCTTCATCGAACTTAGATATTTGTAGAATTTCAGAGCAGTATGGAATCGAGTCGTCTAAGTCGATGGCAGAAGGGTAAGTAATCATTTTACATTTTGTTCTAAGTAACGAATCGTAATGTTCCTCTATAACAGTGTCGTAGGCATTATTATGTTGTTGACTAATTTGTACATATTTTTCATAAGATTCAGGAGTAGAAGAGATACTAGGATCACGCGCAAGTAAAGGTTTTCGAGACAAGGAATCGGCGTTACAATTTCCCCTTTTGCTTTTTGCTATTTTTCGTTTTTTGCCCTTTTTATGAAATATTTCAAAATCGAACTCGTCTAGCAGAGGTCCTCCTTCGGGGTTTTTGACATTATAAGGAATAAACATTTCTGTTTCTGTAATTTGTACAATAGGACTAGTTATTAACTTAAAATAGTATAAAGGATTCCCGTGAATAAATAATTTCGAATCACCGTAACTAATAAGGGATTTATACCAGTGTAGAAAATTCGAACCAAGAATGCCATCATTATCAAATAAATTAATTTTGTCTGCAGCGATATGGAAATAATATGGAATTTTAAGTTTGTTTTCGAGCTCCAAGGATAACATAAACTTGCCTTTAGTTAATGAGAACGAGTTGATGTCATTAATACCTCGTAATTGTAAAAAATCTTTATCGACTATAGGTAGTTGAGGTAGGCATTTTTCTTTAATGAGGCATATGCCACTGCCAGAATCAACTAGGAGACGAATTGGTTCTTTCGTATGTGAGGTTTTAACTACAATATATGGTAAAGAACATTTTAAATTAGGGAAGACATTGTAAATACTGGATAAATCTGGAGTTGTTAACGGTTGGGAGCTAGAGATTGAGGGGTTTTCCATGTTGTTTGAATGCCTGGATTTAGATGTGTATGAAATTGAACTTTATTTTAATTGTTTTTAAATGTAAATTCGAACTCAGAGTGCCCTACTTTATGGCCAACTTTGCAAGCTGACCTGATTGAGAAATTTTATTATAGATTTTTTCTTCCACTTATAGCAGCATTAAGGTCTCGACAACGAACAATAGTACTTAGTCTAGCTAGGGCGAAGTCAAGGATTGAACGTGTACAGAACTAGATCTTCTGTCATACCAACATAACCCGGGAGTTCCGATTAAGGAATCCGAATTATGAATTTCGGATTGCAGATGTGTCAGACAAGTCTTAATCCTGAGGGCATGATGTGTGACGGTTTCGTTTGGCAATTGTTTGCATGATTGCAGCTCCAATAAGATATGATTATAATGTTTTATTTCCCTGAAGTTTTGCCTTAAAATGTTCGTAACTCGTCGAAGCTATCAAATATTTTATTTAATTACGCTACCTGTGCCTTCCCATGTAATTTTGTTATTATATAAGGTCCCATTAAAATAGGTGGACAAAATTTCAGAAATCATTCAGACCACCAAAATAAGGAAGATGGTAAAAAAAATAATAAGAAAAACGCATTTAAGTACCTACTCATAGAGGAAGAGTTTGTTCTAGAGTGCCGGCAATTTATTATTTTAAGTTAAAAAAAAAAAAACAGTTTATTTAATGTTTTTTTTGTTCAGATATGTTTGGTTAGACCTACTGAACGCTGTGTTAAAATTTGTCCACCTATTTTAATGGGACCTTATATATTTAAGTAGCAAGAACTTTTGACTCTCAGATGCTAGGTGTAGAGCGTTTTGGCAATTTGTTAAAAACGCTGATAAAGTTTCGCGCCCCCCTTGGTATGGGTTTATAGAATTAGTTGATTTTTGTCACTTGAGTTTAGTTATATAAAGCTCGAGGATTGAGAGGGCTTAGGACACCAGAGAGAGTTATGGGCAACAACAGTAATAGTATATTCTACTCACAACAAGGTGACGGTTTCGAAAACGGGACGCATCACGTAGACCTTGGCGAGGAGCACGTTCAGCAACAGCCCAGACGTGCAGCATTAGCAGCAGATACGGCAGTATCTGGATGATACGTTGAAGGCGTGGCCAGCGGTTAGCTTAACTTTAAGCTCACCCAGGTACACGATGACAGGCTTAGCAGATTCGTTGGCTATGGTTGGCTACCTTAGCCAACTCGATGAGATTCCAAGTAACCGCGTTCGGATACCGCTGTAATAACGTGGTTTAAGCGACGCGATGACACGTACTGGTTACAGTCACACCGGATATATTATATCGGATCGGTCACCGTAGATATATACCGAATAGAGTCACACTGGAGACAGCATAAAGTCAATTTTTAGGGTTCCGTAGTAACTGCGGGTTATTCGAAAGAGATACCTACCACTTGTACTTGTATAAAATATTTTCCTATTCACGATGTATGGGAGCGCAGGTTTTAAAACTGCAAACTTACAAACATACTTTGATGAGCAACTACTACATTACATTGTGCGTAGTCCGACATGCACTTGGCCGGTTTTCTATTATACCTTGTAAAATTGTTTCTTCGCTGATTGTTGCAACGTTTGCCTATTTTGCAACGTTTATTTAATGAACAACTATAATCTTCACTTGTTTATTATCACACCAGCGAAGTAGGGAATTTAGTTCAATTTTAGTGGTAAGTAGTGACTTCTTCATAAAATTCCACACTAGTTTATACCAAATCAGAACACCGCACTTTGTTTACTTTATACTTATTCCAGTTCTGCTGCACTTAGGTATTTATCTTACGCTTCTTCTGTGTTACTTGTAATTTTTATTATGTTCTCTTTTAAATATGCCAATTATGATTTATCACCAAAGTGTACGTGGCTTGCGGACTGAAACGGTTTTTTTGACATTTTGAATACATTTGGTCTGGTTCAGTATAAAGTGGTTCGACATGGCTTTCTTAAAAACAGGTCTATTGCATCCAATGTGTTAATCTGTTCCGACTACATGTCTGAACCCGCTCAAGTGGATGTTGTCTACACTGACTACAGTAAGGCATTTGACCTTATAGACCACGGTGTCCTTTTAGGTAAGCTGCTTGCAGTGGGTATCAGAGGTGATTTGTTCAGATGGTTTAAGGCGTATATTGAGAATCGCTGTCAGACAGTTGTACTGAATAGATACAGTTCTGTTACTGTTAAAATACTCTCGGGAATACCACAAGGATCCCTTCTGGGTCCTTTTTTTTATAAATGACTTTGGTTCGTGCTTCACCTGTTCCAAAATAATTCTTTACGCTGATGATATGAAAATGTATAACCCTATATCAGCCGACTGTTTTAGTTTTCATCGGGATTTAGACAACCTTCAAAATTATTGTCTCCTCAATAAGCTCAGCTTAATGTTTCAAAATGTTTTATAGTACTATCTCGTTTCAGAACTATTTTCATAAAACAAATATTAACAGAATAAGCGCTGAGTGTCACTCCTGCCTACTTCTATTCTCCTGGTACTTTGTCGGACTTTACTATCCTGGTTTACTATCTCCAAAAAACAAAAGTGCATGGTATTAAAAAGGAATAATTTATATTTGATTCAAAGATTCCAATACCTCCTTCCTACTTCTATACTCCTGGTAGTTTGGACCGTAGTTGTACCCTAAACTGTGTGATAGAACGAATGAGAAACTTGAGTCCCGCTGGTTTTACAATTTTGTAACAGCCTTTATCGTAGAACTAGTGGGAACGAAAAAATTCATTGACTTTTCATTCCCATTAGTTCTACGATTTTGTACCATCTTGAATCGTAGAACTAGTGGGAAAAATATTTAAAAAAAGTTCCCACTAGTTCTATCGTAGAACTGTGCAGTAGAACTAGTGGGAATGATCCCATTAGACTCTAAGCTGCTCTTTGATGCACATGTTGAGAAAATTGTTAACAAAGCTTCTAAAGCACTGATTTTAATAAACTGACTAGTGAACTTGATTTAGGCATAAATTATTCAACCCCACTGTGTCTCACCTACCGTGTTCAAATATTTATAAAGACCTTTATCTTGGGATGTGTCGTCACTTGACAAGACGATACAATCATCTAACTAGACTTCAGCAAACTTGTGTTCGGACGTCATATCATGAAGAATATGCAGTCGATTTTCCCCTTGCTAGCGACCTTGGCCTTGCTTCAAGAATATTTGCCATGTTTCTTTTAGATTGTAATAGGTCAGAGACTCAGGACTCTCCACCCCCGAAAGTTTATGATTTATAACCGTCAGGAAATCAGCAATCTGACTAGACAGACCAACCACACCCAGCCTCCCACTTGTCCTGCAACGGTATAAGTACATTGATCACTACACCGGCTTGCACTGGTGTGCATCTCTTTGTGTTCCGTGGCACAGGGCGCGGGACGCATGCGCGCCGGCCGCTGCGATCAATACCTTAGGTCTTCTGCGCGCCTAGTACATAGCCGCGGTCTGGCCGCGTAAATAGGGGGATGAGGGGATGGAAAGGGACGGGGGTGAACTGGACTATTCTAGGGTCTGTTTGAAGCTGGATTATTGAAATAGTTCGAATGTTTGTTCAGTTTTATGTCGTTGCGGTTTTTTTAGTTTTTAGTGAGTCTTGGAGACTTGTTTTCATCATAATGTTGTGTACCTTTTTCCGCATTTTAACTCTAGATGATCACGTCATGTTCAAAATATAGAAATGGCTCTGATTGAATTGAATGATTGAACTGTCTTTTATCTTACAAATGGTGAACATATTGTCACACATACAACCTCAATCGTTCTCCCATGGGGGTAGGTAGAAACTACAAAACGTCACTTGCTGGGATCCTTACATACTTGTTTGGCTTCGCTCACGTTCAAACATTGAGGTTGTCAAAACAAAACAAAACGAAGAAGCGAAAATACAACATTTCTATTTAGCTCGTACTGCTCGTAGTCAATGTGACGTAGCATAGTTTATGGGATAGTCAACAGGCTGGCATCTTGCCACTGTTCGTTTACTTGCTACCCCTCGTTCTCCGACCAGTCGACCACCACAGTAATGTTACTCCACAAAATGTCCCTTACCTACCACAACACAATAAGAAACGTTTCTTGGTTCAACTGGTTTTTTGAAGTGAGGGGTAAGCGTTGGGCGATGGCAAAACTTTTGAGTTTTTTTGCGCAATCAAAATAGGGTAGAAAGTTGTTGTTATTCATTGATACTGATTATTTTGCTTATTATGTCTGATAATAATGGGATAAATTAATGAGAACTGAACTAATAATTCATGTAAATAATAATACGCTTGGTATTAGTTTACATGAATTTTTAGTTCAGTTTCCTTACCGATAAATTGTATAGAAAATGTGTTGTGAGGAACTAAAATATAAGAGACTCCATCACCCAGTTCAATGAGTTACACGTGCTTCCTAGTCGCATTCACTTTTCTGAGTATTTTCTTAACCAATGTCGTTGTGTTTTCAGAGAACTCGTACTTCTTCTCGTCGAGCCCGTCGTCGAGCACGCAGCATGCCCCGGCACTGGCGCTGCTGGTGTTGGTGCTATGCGCTGCGGAACTGCTGCGGCTCTAGACTAGTGTAGCGTTAGTTAGTAGGTACCACACCAAACTGTACATAAGTATATTTAATACATTGCTTGTTACATACGCACCAGTTTTATTTTTTTCATCCCCACAGCGCAGTCCTTCCTTTTTTAAGCTATTGCATAGCTTCTATCGCGGGCCTTGAGCGTGGAGAGCGAATCCAGAAATTCCGTAACGAAATTGTTTTTTTTTTTTTGCTATGGTTACGGAAAATAACAAGGTTGTCAACTGAGGTTGTCAAATTAAATAATTAATTATTTGCCTAAGTTGATAAAAAATGCTATGCAATAGCTTTACCGCGGCAGTCTCCGAGTGCCACATTTAGTTTTTTTTATCTACATGGCATCTCGCAGGTCATCCCATAGGGCTGGTTTCTTGCTAACCGGACAAATTCTGTGGACGCCTTGAGTGTAAGGCTTCCAGCCAAGCCTTAAAAACTTATAGACAATATAGATTAAGTGTCAGTTCGGTAAGGGCACCCCCTGTGGGTGACAGAGGAGGGCAGTAAAGGGACAGGCTAGATCTGAGAGAGATTATTGTAGAGATCTACAGTGCAAATGCAGGCTGCGCATGGTCTTTCTGGGAATAAAACAATTTTGGCTTTACTTTCTGCAATAGTTTTTAATTAAACCAAAAGAAATACGATAAATTACCTAAGTGTTTATTTCCAGTACCTATGGTTAATAAACCGAATTTATAAAACCTTTTAAGTAACTGATGTTCTTATTTCAATTGCTCATGCAAGTGAACCGTCCTTCAATCGATCGCTATTCTAGCATTATAAATGCACGTTGGTATGGGGAATTCCTTGAAGGCGCTTCTTCATTACTAATTCAGTATCGGATGGCCGATATTGGTGCCATTAAATGCAATTTGAAACTCTTTACCGACACGCAAATGCCACGGCGACGACTGCATTAAATATTCATTTCCAAGTGCGGCGCCTACCGATATGAATAAGTCACCAAGTCCCGTGTTTAAGAACTTAAAGCGATATTCAATGCCTACTGTACTTTTTCACCCTACGCTTTCCTCGTAAAGGCCTCCCTTATGGCTTTCCAAGTTTGTATACAAATTGCCTTCTCCGTCCAATCTGCATGTTATGAATGAGTCCAGATCGTCAGGCCGGCGTTTCTTGGGCCTGCCTCAGTTACGACGGCCGTCTTCAGGCACCCACTGTGTGTCGATTCTGGCCCATCTGTCCTGATCCATCCTGGAAATGTGACCTGCTCAGTCCCATTTTAACTTCACAGACTTATCGCATAATAAAGAATATTCTATTCCAGTTTAGACTTTAATGTTCTGGTTGCTTGTTGTATTTTCTACTTGAAAATGGTTCGAAAATACTTCCATAATGTTTTATACATCTATGTGTTAAGCTAAGCCCTGTCTGGGAAACTAAAGTGTTGCTCGTGAATAATTGAGTCCTCTATGGCCGCTGCAGTGTCCATTAAATGTAAGTTGAAACAGTTTCGTAGCGATTACCGGCACGCGAATACCACGTGCATCTTATACAGTATTCAGCAACCCTTACGTACGTACGTCTGGTGGCCTCGATACTTTGATAATACATATGATTATACAACTGTCAGGTAGATGGAAGTCCCCACAGAAGACAGGGAACGCCGCATGCGGAAGACTCTACCAACTACTACTGCGAATGTTAGGTCAGACGATCCTGCGGTGCGGTGTATCGTAAACAAGCATTCTAGTTATTTAACCCCTAAGATTGCTCTTAGTCGCGCGCGCTTATCTGGTAGGTTGCAACTACTGAACAGGAGGTCCAGAGGTTGGTTCCCCGGTTGAGAGAGTGTTCATTGAGGTTTTTAGCCTCAGAGTCTTAATTTCAACCTGGTTGATAGCATTAAGCTCGATCCCAAAGACCTTACTTAAAAAGGCGTGATGTTAAGTTAGAGTTTCAACGATCAGTTCTAAGCCGAAAGTTGAAAATCCAACAGTTCTTTTTTGTTTGAGAATTCATTAAGGTACCGCCTATTGTTAGTGAAAGCGAGTAGAACTGTTTTGCGTAAACTAAATGAAATGATTCCGAAAGGTACGATTTAATTAAACAATTTCGTGATAATAGCAAGTTGTTGGAATGGCAAATAATAACAAACTCCCATTTCAAAATGTCCAAACAAACAAAAGCTGTCGACAACACGAACGCTCATCATAATCATTGAATCTCCCCTCGTCAAAACATCCTGCGGCTCTCGAAGCTTCGATTTACGAAATAATGAGCACATAGTCGGTCTAGACGCGTGCAGGAACCCAGGAACCCTTAGGTACGAGGGGGTGGTTACATAAGCGCTGGGCGCATGCGCGGCGCCGCGGTCGATAGCGACCCCAGCCGGAGCGCGCCGCAGCACCGCGCAGACATGGCCCGCGCGTAGCCCGAGCAACATGCGAGCCACTGCCCTCCTCCTGCTCTTCCTATATTCAGTTCAGGCCAACTTAGAAGGCCCATTCCTCTTCTTCGGACCGAAATCCTTAGAAAAATACAAAAGGCCCGCGTTAAAGTACCTCGATCAAGATGAACTCATGCGGATATACGGAGAGCAGGCGGCGATCGTCGTGTTCAACAACCAGGACTCGGTGCCGCTGTCCAGTGGGTACTTCCCGCGGCTGAGGAAGATGCTGGAGGGGCAGAGCACCCTGGTGCTGCCGCAGGACTTCCTCGACGTGCATCCGGACTACATCAGTAACGAGACGCAGGTGGGTGCGGCTGATCGTTCGCGTTGTACTCAACGCTCGATTATATTTTATTGATTCCTCAACGTTTACTTAGGTGGTTACTTGTCTTATATGGGCAGTACAAATACCCCCGTGGAGCAATGTTGTTTACTTTGCCATCTTGATTGTGGTCGACTATATGTAATTATAGGAAGAAAAAATATTTGGATTTATGCCCTCTTGGTTTTATACCTCGTATATATTTAGCTGATGCTCAAGATATGAGCTTGAATTGTTATGCTGATGCATAGCAATTCACAAACAATCGAATCGAAGTCGAATCGATCGTGACACTTTTTCGAGTATCAGACTTTTGGATCGAACGATTGGCAAATGCTATTTACAGATTCGATCGATATGGTAGTACATAAACATTCGTGGTGAAAAATATTGTGTAGCCAATAAATTATGTTTAATGAGTATTTATAAAAGTTCTACTATAGATTGTACTGAATATCCTTCGACTAACTAAAAATATAATGAAAAACAATTATAAAATGATTTTAATTAAATGGATACGCAACGACTCTTGCTTATGGTATAGTACAAAATTACGTCGTCATTCTGATTGGATTACAGTTCCGATAGCAAATAGCTGTCGGCAGGATTGATATCTTCATCTCGAATCAC
Organism: Diarsia mendica; assembly: GCA_949316265.1. NCBI lineage: Eukaryota > Metazoa > Arthropoda > Insecta > Lepidoptera > Noctuidae > Diarsia > Diarsia mendica. The sequence continues at coordinate 20,146,149 of OX438909.1, read as the reverse complement.
AATCGAATCTTCGATTTTGTGAATAGCGATTTTCGAGTGTACGATGAATCGATTGGATACGACGGACAATCGAGTTGTTGTGAATAGCTATGCTGCCCTCAGTACACAGTAACTTCAGTTACGAATGTACTGAAGTTACTGTGTTTTCATTTACGAGGGCAATATGCAGATTGACTGTCTAACATGGATCTGTTTATTATACCTCTATTTTCATATTTGTAATAAAGAGGTATAATACAGGTTAAATAAAGGTTAAACAAAATTTAAAATAGTAACTACATTAAAATTAAAAACTGAGTGGACTTTTCACTTAGTTTTTAATGTAGACACTAAGAAATTATAATGTTAATGTAGGGATTCCAATATGATGAAATAGGTTATATTGGGGTGTTCAGTATACCAACGATGACCTTGTCGGTTGCGGAAGGGCGAACTTGTGCTGAAACAAAATGGCGACGGGTGACCTTTGTGAAGTGGGCTCGACTTCGGAATATTGCGCGGCAATTGTGCAATATTAAGTATTGGTACTTTGTAATATAGCCTTTTTTTTTTTTTTTTGGTGTGTGGAAAATCATCGAATAACCCCCCCCGCTCTTGGGCAGAGCGAAGGGGAGTGTCAGACTTCTACTGACTAAAAACCAACCCATGTTCCTTCTTCCTCGCCCTTGTGTCGGAGCCGCGGTAACTTTCCGATATCCGCAGCCCCGACGGGTTGTAATATAGCCTCAAAATGAAGAGTCAAGAAAATAAAGGCCCTTCTTTGTATTGAAAAATATCTCGAAAGTTATGTCACTTTTCAGGGTCACTTTGAGTAATTTTGTTCCATTAAGGGTTACCGTTCCGTAACGGCAAGGTTTTCGTTGGTATACTGGACACCCGTCCATCACCCCCCAGGTGCTGACCCTGCAGGGACCCTGGTCGGAGCGGGATGCGCAGATGACTGAGACCTTCGCGCGGCTGCAGGACATCTACGGGGCAGGCAGGGTGTTGGGCATCTTAGGTACTTTAAAAAAAATATTTTATGTTTTTATTTGGATAGGTACGAAGACTTTTTGGGAAAAAGGATAGTGTAAATTATTTATGTTCCATTTCAGTATTTTTTTAAAATATATTGCATGCAAAATGTATATTATTATGTCACACATAATAATGAGGAATGCATAATACAGACATGCAAAACAAACGTGCTATAAACATAAATATCACATGCTCATAAATATGATATAACTGCGTGCTCAATATACAAACAAGTTGCATGCACACATGCATAAGCGTGCAACATTAAGAATATAAAAGAAAATACATAGAATGACAACACATTACGCTAGGAAATAGTTTCGTCGGGTAACCATTATAAAATGTCTAAGAGAACACACTAACATTTTGTATACGTTTAGGTAACTCAGTATCGCAGAGCCCATCGGCCGACTACATCGACGGTGAGCCGTGGTCCCGCGTCCGTCGACAAGCGCTGAACGAGACCTCATCCACCAGCTCTCCTGAGGAGGACAGGCCTTCGAAGGTCATACAGAAGTTCGCACTCTATAATGCCACAGGTAAGGTTTGAAATAAACTGTCAATATTTTCAGTATAAGAAGGAGAAGAAGCTTATTCAATTTGGTGGGAATGGGTGGGAATTAAGGTTTTTTCCTTAAAGTTGGGCAAAAGGCCCGATATTTTTTCAGTTTTGAACTTTTGTCTTCTAGAAACTGCAACTTATATACATGGACTCATTATCATTTCCCTCGCTTCTCTCTTTAGCTCTTCTAATCCTAAACTATTCTGAGCAGGTCTACCAGGCAAAGGTGCCCTGCTGTTCTCGTCAGGCTGGCCAGAACTTCGGCGCGACAACACCACCATCATCAGACTCAGCACGCCTGTCGGGGAACCCACCATGAAGCTCACCAGGCTTTACACCATCATGGTGGTGCGGTTCGTGGATGGAGACAGCAGAGATAAGGTGGGTTAGCAGGGTGGTGTAGGCGACACGGTTGGCGCAGTGGCTGAGCGATTGGACTACTGCGCTGCGTGTATATTTTATGACCTACAGATAATAATTGTTTCGGGTCTGGGTGTTTGGTTGTGTATGAGAGTTTAAATGTTTGTGAACGCACCCACGATACTTATACTGTTCCCACAGTTGGGACACAGGCCGATCTGTGATCTCTCTCTCTGATGTGCTGTGCGAGTGCGCTAAAGAGCCGTCATCCAGCACGGAGGCCTAGTGGGGGCTGGTAGATGTCACATAATTATGTTGTTGTCTCAACTGCCTGTCTGAAAATAAATAATAATAGGTCTTCTACCATTTTCTCTATCTCCTAGATAACTCTGGAGTTCAGCTTCAAGCAGTCATCGGGTTGGTGGACAGCAGTGGGGGTGGAGGTGAAGTTCGGGCTCGAGATCTCGGGCATAAGCCTGAAAGCACCCGCCCCGCCTGACGCACCATCCGCTGTGCTTGGCAAGTCGTACCACTGCTCCCTGCCTCTGGTCTACTCATCAGAAGACGCTACACTAACGTTGCCCGATATACAGGTTTGTGACCAAGCGGCAACGGATACTTTACTTTCTTAAAGAAAAGATATAGAGATATACTTTATCAAACAGAAAGTGAACACATGTTTTGGCTTGTGTTACCAGATGCAGATTTTCATGGACAACACGGAGAGGTTCGCTGATGCTTTCGACTGCATCGGCTTCACAACTGTACCAATCTGGTAAGTTTTGTACATTCTCAAGCTTGCAACATTAGAATTTGTCTAAAGAATTAAACTCTAGTAATGACTATTGTGTTTCTCTCCAGGTCGGGCTTGATGGTGTCGTTCATCATGCTGATTGGTCTAGCCATCTCTATCACGATGATCTTGGACATCAAGACGATGGATCGCTTCGAGAACAACAGGAGCAAGCAACTGACCATCACTGTCAACGAATAACTTGTATTTATCGAATAACCCTTGTATACAATCTAAGCCTTCATACAATGTTCTCTAGTTACATATTTAAGTGCAACATTTGTAGCACAAAATGTATTTCTAGTTAGAAATTTCCAGAATAGGCTCGTAGGGTAATCCGTAAATAAATGTTATCGCGTTTTAAAGGCTTTATCATATGATGGGTATGATAAAGTCTTCCCTTCTTATAAAATACAACATAATCACTCTTTGGAGGCTTCCTATAGGGGTGACATAGTCCATCACGATTGTCACTCCGAACACTCTCGTCACGTGCAGTGAGATAGTACTGCTTATGATTTGTGTACATTGCTTCGTGTGCTGATCTCACTGAACGTGATAACCATGTCTTTCCATGCTGGCCTGGGAAAGAAAGAAAAACATAGAAGGGCCAGCTGCTTCTCATCCCGCGCAAGTCGTAAGAGTCGACTGAGGGAGCAGGGTTACAGGGCGCGCGCGGCGGCCTGGCCAGCCGTCGCCCTTCGCGCGTCGCTTCCATCCAAACCCTTTCGCTAGCAACGCTTGAGGAGATCATCCTCTCCTGAAGCGTTGTTCATAGACTATTTTTGTACTAAATGTTTTAACTGCGATTTAAGCCGGGAAAACGCTTAGAAGAAAATACGAGCATACTAGTGTTAATAAGTACTAATATCTGTCTCTGTTCCTGTCCTCTTGTCTTTCCTTAGGTTAAGGGTAAGTAGGTGTAAGTTGTAAATATAGCCGACAATGTCTCGTACCCTGTGTATTAAGGACGTTGTTTAGTTAAGTTAGTTAATGCCAACGATACAAACGATTGTAAAGTGAACTAATATTAAATGTTACAATAAAATTGATAGTTTTCCTTACCTCTCTTGCCTATATCCCAATGTTCTTGCGACGGAGCTAATTTGAAATATTTCCTGCATTTCTTATGATGTAACTGGGATTTGCCTTAGATTCTATTTCTTGGATTTTATTAAGGATACAATGTATTCCAAAATGCTTCTTATTCTGCTTCGTGTCGCCGGCGCGACAGTATTATACTTTTTTACTCCTGAACTTCTTCCTTGCATGGCGTCGTGCGTCGTCAGTGACAGTTCCGAGCTCAATTCGGCTGTATGATGGGATGAACCTGTCATTTTCAAATGTCATCTCAGACGGCTCTTCTCAGAGCAAACCCCCAGTTTCACAAGGATTGTTAGTTCAATCGACTTGTAACCCTTCATGTGGAACGTAGATACACGTGAGGCACAATGGCTTTTTAATTGTGTCTTTATACTCGGCATACGATGAGTTAAGGATTCTCGAAAGAAAAGGCGCAAATTCTCTTAGAGTTCTCAGACATACTTTGTTTACCAAAATGCTTAGTCAAAGTCAAATCAAGGTAAAATAATTGATACTAGTTCAAATTCAAATTCATTGCGACTGGCCTGTTGGTCTAGTGGTTAGTGACCCTAACTGCTATGCCGGAGGTCGTGGGTTCGATTCCCACCCAGGACAAATGTTTGTGTGATGAGCACGATCATTTGTTCTGTGTCTGGGTGTAATTTATCTATAATATGTATGTCGCAGATCGCGTAATGGAATGTCAAGCGTTTATCATAATTTTGATTTAGTTCAATTTAATTTAATTTTTGGTCTGGCAATGCTTGAGTGTGTTTAGTCGGATAAAGTTATCGTTTGTCATTTTTGATGTTAATAAAAAGGCGGTAGACTTGTGCAGTTGACACATTCAAATTGAAATCATGGTGACGAACGGTTGACTTGGCTAACCTCACTACATTCCATTTTATTTGATTTAAATCTGAAAACAGATCTTCAATCCTTTGTTATTTTTTTTATTGTAAAGTGTTTTGGACGGTAAAGTTTAGTGTACCGAACAGTGCCTGTGTGTTATTTCACGTTGGACTCCACATTCGATCATGACTGACCAACAAATCAACGAAGACAGGTCTCTTCTGTCGTCATCAGAAGTGCGATGTGACTCAAACGCCCTACATAGTGTAAGTGACAGTGCTAGCCAGGAAAAGTGTGTAAAGACAATGCGCGTGCGTCTGAAAGTAACACAGAAACGGAAAAGTGGTGTTTTCGTTAGCGCAGCAAAAACAAAAACTTTATGACTATTGCTCTGATGCGCGCCTACCGAAGTACGACTCTGAAAAACGGAATATCGACAAACGTGCTTGGTTGGCAACAGCAAAAGCAGACATGTGTGTTATCGATACGAATAGTCAAGTGTTACGTATGTGGTGAGGAAAGCCAAAAGGTTTCCACGGTTTACCAGAGAAGAGACAGCAAGACTGACAGAAGACCTCACTCCTCGTCTTCTCATGGAAGTACATCATTTGTTCCGGCGAAGTCCAAGGTCAGCTCCGTCACCTGCCTCCGTGCAGGAGCCGAGGCCACTACGCGAACCGTTGTCCAGCAGCGGCCCAGGGTTCCGGCAGCGGCGGCATGGTGGTGGCGCTGGTGTAGCTCCTGAACAACGCCGAGTGGACTTGTGCGTAGTAAATGCGCCTACAGGTATTCTCCGTCACTCTGGTGAGTCTTTTAGTTTTTGTTATGATTCTGGAGCAGAGTGTTCATTAATGAGAGATTCTATTTTGTGTAAAGGGGAATGCCTGAAAAATGCTTGAAATAGACAGAAACTACTAACAGTCCTTAATTCTATTTAGAATAAATTAGGTATAATGAAATAATTCTCAAGTTTGTATACCTAGGGAGAAAATATAACGATCTTTAAAATATTTAACTTGATATCCGTCCCATTCCTTCTTATTTTATCATGGAGGTCAGTGTTTATTTGACATGAGTAATCGACATTCAGCCAAACAGGAATCGTCAAATGATCTTTAACGAACTATTTTATAGAATTATTGCACAGTTATCATTCATTTAATATAATTCGTCCTATTTATACCGTAAATCTAATTAAAATAATATATGCATGTCAATTAATTAAAATCAAATTATTTTCAAAATAGAAAACGTATCGTAGGCTGTATGCATCATAATGTCCTTTGCCTTACTGACACTTTGACATTACTGCATTTTTTTTTTTTTTCGATTGTTGATTTGATCGATTCATGGTTTTGCGTTTGCGACTTGAGTTACTAGTATATTGCTTTTTAGGATATTTAACGACGACTTTGGCCATTTTTTAAGGATTTTGATTTTGCTTCTGTACACGTTACCCATTTTTGAACACGGACTTAGATTGAATGCTGTTTTGTTGTATAATTATTGCATATTAATCCTTAACCTTGACTTAACCTATATTTTAGAAAAAAAATATTGGAACTGGCTTCTACCTAGTTTTTTGATAATGATTGAATTTGTAATGGATTCCCTACGATTTATAGTGCAATTTGGCGTATATTTCATTGTTGTCCATTTCAAGCATTTTTTTGTGTGGCTGATGGGCAATTCCCTTTAATGTTGAGCGTAATTATTACAGTGTCTTTACTATGACGGGTATAGGTCAAACTTCCGTGAATAGTACCTAACCTGAACATTTTAGCTAATGTTGACATTGGTAACATTAGTTTGGATATTGTTTTTCATGTTTTACCTAATGAATATCTTCAACACGACATAGTGATTGGACGTGAAGTTTTGATTAAAGATTTGGTAATTAACATGACGTCTAAAAATTTAATCTTTTCGAAAAAATTACCTAACGTGAATACCGTAAATATAGAGTCGAATATAGAGTCGGATATAGAGTCGGATATAGAGTCGGATATAGAGTCGGATATAGAGTCGGATATAGAGTCGGATATAGAGTCGGATATAGAGTCGGATATAGAGTCGGATATAGAGTCGGATATAGAGTCGGATATAGAGTCGGATATAGAGTCGGATATAGAGTCGGATATAGAGTCGGATATAGAGTCGGATATAGAGTCGGATATAGAGTCGGATATAGAGTCGGATATAGAGTCGGATATAGAGTCGGATATAGAGTCGGATATAGAGTCGGATATAGAGTCGGATATAGAGTCGGATATAGAGTCGGATATAGAGTCGGATATAGAGTCGGATATAGAGTCGGATATAGAGTCGGATATAGAGTCGGATATAGAGTCGGATATAGAGTCGGATACAGAATACTGGTTAAGTACTATAGGTTCACTTGCTGGTTAAGCAGTGATGCAGAGTACTGGTTAAGTACTATAGGTACACTCGCTGGTTAAGCGTGTGGATGAGCTTTCGCTGGTTAAGCGTTAGTAATTGAATCGTTGGTTAAGCGTGTGGATGAGCTTTCGCTGGTTAAGCGTTAGTAATTGAATCGCTGGTTAAGCGTGTGGATGAGCTTTCGCTGGTTAAGCGTTAGTAATTGAATCGCTGGTTAAGCGTGTGGATGAGCTTTCGCTGGTTAAGCGTTAGTAATTGAATCGCTGGTTAAGCGTGTGGATGAGCTTTCGCTGGTTAAGCGTTAGTAATTGAATCGCTGGTTAAGCGTGTGGATGAGCTTTCGCTGGTTAAGCGTTAGTAATTGAATCGCTGGTTAAGCGTGTGGATGAGCTTTCGCTGGTTAAGCGTTAGTAATTGAATCGCTGGTTAAGCGTGTGGATGAGCTTTCGCTGGTTAAGCGTTAGTAATTGAATCGCTGGTTAAGCGTGTGGGTGAGCTTTCGCTGGTTAAGCGTTAGTAATTAAATCGCTGGTTAAGCGTGTGGATGAGCTTTCGCTGGTTAAGCGTTAGTAATTGAATCGCTGGTTAAGCGTGTGGATGAGCTTTCACTGGTTAAGCGTTAGTAGTGTAATCGCTGGTTAAGCGTGTTATGAGGTGCTTTCGCTGATGGTTAAGCGTTAGTGGGTTAATATCGCTGGTTAAGCGTTATTATTATCACTGGTTAAGTGATAGGATTTGTAAGGCTGGTTAAGCGCTACAATGTTAGTACTGGTTAAGTACACCACAGATATTACTGGGTAAGTGCATGCATGCATGGTGCTGGTTAAGTACTGTAGATTTGTTTAGTAAGAGTCGAGAGTAATGCTTTCTTCGTTTTGTGCCGTTATAATTCTTTCATTTTAGTTTGTTATGTTTGGTTCCCAATCAATTGAGCATTAAACGTATTACTCACACGGTTTAATTTGACCTAATTATTTTTGTGATGATGTTCCCTGACGTGGGTCAGGATAGCCGAGTGGTCTAGTTACTTTTCTGGATTATTTGTCTCTTAAGGTACCTCATCCCACGAGGTCGTGTGAAGGTCAGAGATGGCCGTGTCGCAGATCGCGTAATGGAATGTCAAGCGTTTATCATAATTTTGATTTAGTTCAATTTAATTTAATTTTTGGTCTGGCAATGCTTGAGTGTGTTTAGTCGGATAAAGTTATCGTTTGTCATTTTTGATGTTAATAAAAAGGCGGTAGACTTGTGCAGTTGACACATTCAAATTGAAATCATGGTGACGAACGGTTGACTTGGCTAACCTCACTACATTCCATTTTATTTGATTTAAATCTGAAAACAGATCTTCAATCCTTTGTTATTTTTTTATTGTAAAGTGTTTTGGACGGTAAAGTTTAGTGTACCGAACAGTGCCTGTGTGTTATTTCACGTTGGACTCCACATTCGATCATGACTGACTAACAAATCAACGAAGACAGGTCTCATCTGTCGTCATGTATGTATTTAGAAATATATAAATATGTTTATCAGTTGTCTAGTACCCATAACACAAGCTCTGCTTAGCTTGGGACTAGATGGCGTTGTGTGATAGTTGTGGAATATTATTAATAATAATAATAATAATAATAAATTTATTTGTCAGAATATTGTTGTTAGAGGTGTTACACATAATTTGATGTCCATAATATTCTGCTGTTTCCAGCGTACAAATATTTTAAAGAATAATTGTAATGAATTTAGAATAGGTACAGAATAAAAATTAACATTTAAAATTTAACATTAAAATAGACATGCAATATAATGAATAAAAATTAGCCATAGAATGTCACGAATAAGGAATACGTTAACTACTATCAAATACAATGTCAGGATTATTAATTATAAAGTCTAGAATTATTAAATACAATGTCAGGGTTTAATAACTATTTAATATAATGTCAAGAATTATTACATATACTGTCAGGGTTTATTAATTGCAATGTCAAGAATTATTAAATACAATGAAGAATGATAAAAATTTAAATACAATGTCCCAGAGTTGAAATTTCATTCAATCAGGAGGTAAGTCGTCGTCTAATTTAAATTTTGAATTGAATTTTTCATTTAAAAACTCATTCGTTGAGTAGTAACATTTTTGCAATAGAAAGTTAAAAAGTTTCTTTTTAAATGTTGTGATGTTAAGACTTTTAAAGACATTAGGTAATTTGTTATAAACTTGAATGGCCATACAGTAAACATTATTCGAAAACAGTTTAATTCTTTGTGGGGGTACACATAATTTATGGATATCTCGACTTTTCCTTAATACAACATCATTGCGTACTTGAAATAACGCTAAATTTTTACGTACAAAGATACAGAGTTCGAATATATATAAAGATGGGAGTGGTAATATTCTTAATTTTTTAAATATTGGGACACAGCTTTGTAATGGTTGGGCTTTAGTCATTGATCGAATGCATTTCTTTTGGGCTCGAAATGCATTAATAGTATCAACAGAGTTTCCCCATATAATGATGCCGTAGCGGAGAACTGATGCTACGTAACCATGGTAAGCATAAAGTGCTGCATTTATACCAGCTACGCGAGTTATTCGGTTTAAAACGAATATTAATATTATTTATTAGAACTTGCCCAAAGGTACTAACAATATTTTCATCACCACTATCTTCCGGACTCACCGGTGACAATCAGCGCTAATTCCCGTCGCCGTGGCATGCTCCATGCATAGTAACACACGTGTGACAAACGTCCTCCGACTGACCCAGTGCGTGATGTAAGCCACTGATAATGTCCATATTTAGCGGAACTGCTGCACATCTGACATGAGCGGTGACAGGTTCTTTATCTGGGAGACTTACCGTTGACATACTAAAGGGATACATATGTAGTTTCTCAGCACCTACTTCATACTTCCTGAACGTGGCTTATATTAACTTCTGTAGAGTAGAGAACTCTATATCAACATGCACAAATTCATGTATGCATCCTTAATTTTGCGCAAAAAGCTTTCCACACTTGGGAAGTCCATCATGATCTCTCCAAGCATGTTACTGCGATCGACAATCACAGCTTTATCAATAAATTTGTGATAAGTGGTGTCTGTCTACTGTGTGTGTCTACTAATTTAAGATATTAACATACATAACATAACATCACGCTTTTAATCCCCGAAGAGTCGGGCATAGGTTTTCCACGTTTCGCCAGTTATGAACACTGCCCGATCTGGGAATTGCACCCAAGACGTCACGTACAGCAGTCGCACTTGCAACCACTACACCAACAAGGAGTTCCAAGGACACATTAACATAATTACTGATAATTAATATTTTGGCACCTCAACATTAATTATAAAAAACTATAAACAAACATATTTCTTCACATTTTGGCGCCAGTCAATGAAAAGCATTAACGTTCTATCCTTTTAAGGGTAAGTAGAATGGTAGCTGACATTGACACTGGTAGGTTACGATGTTGTGGTTGTAATATTGCCAAAAATAAGTCAACGATAACATGGAATAGGTATTATTAGGAATCAGAAGTGAAATACGTGAACAAAATAAACAATGTTTAATATCTTTTGAATTACACTTTTACAAAAATATCAAGACAAACATTTTAAACAATAATCAAATAGAAATAGCACTAGCAAATGGAATAATCAGTACACGAGCAAAAACATAAACCAAAATTAGCGAAGCACACGATATAGTCGGGTAGCAAGTCCTTTCCGAGCGCCGTCCAAGCAAAAAGTGACCGTTGCACCGCCGCTCGCCTCGTTTTATGAACTTCTGTCGTTTGCCGCACGTCGACCGGACGCTAACCGCACGGTTACTGGCTGATGTCGTGACTTTGAGCCAACACGGCCTCTCCTGACGCTCTGACGTCCTCGTCAGCTTCCAACAAGGCGGCTGAGTCTTCGCTGTCTCCTTGATAGCGTGTCTCACAACGCCAGTGGGGCGTGCTGGCACGGGGGAGTGCCACGCACAACTGCGCCTGTGGGGCGCGCTGGCACCGTGGAGTGCCGCACACAACTGCGCCTGTGGGGCGCGCTGGCACCGTGGAGTGCCGCACACAACTGCGCCTGTGGGGCGCGCTGGCACCGTGGAGTGCCGCACACAACTGCGCCTGTGGGGCGCGCTGGCACTGTGGAGTGCCGCACACAACTGCGCCTGTAGTAGGGATGGGTCTTAAATTAATAAGCTGCTAAATTAACACTGCTAATTTTTTTTTGTGTCAACACCTGTTAAATAAGTTCTGATATAGCTGTTAAGAGCAATGGAGAGGGCTATGCTCGGAGTTTCCTTGCGTGATCGAATCAGAAATGAGGACATCCGCATGAGAACCAAGGTTGCCGACATAGCCCGAAGAATTGCCAAGCTTAAGTGGCAGTGGGCAGGGCACATTGCTCGCAGGACGGATGGCCGATGGGGCCGGAAGGTTCTGGAGTGGCGACCGCGAACCGGAAGACGTTGCGTTGGAAGGCCTCCCACTAGGTGGACCGATGACCTGGTGAAGGTTGCGGGGATCCGCTGGATGCGAGACGCACGGGACCGGTCAATGTGGCGACACTTAGGGGAGGCCTATGTCCAGCAGTGGACGTCTTTCGGCTGAAATGATGATGATGATGATGATAGCTGTTAAATCTAGCAGTCACAACTGACAGTGACAAGTTCCGTTTCTATTGAATTGGTTTCAACACGAGTTATTTAGCAACTAGCGAGCGGGTTGATTTAACTCACCGCTAAGTGCTAACTGCTGAATTCGGAAATATTACATTTAAAGAGAGTTAAATAAAGACTGATCTTCGTTACGAAGGTTTACGCGGGATAAGATAAAAAAGATTAGAAGAAAATTACAAATACAAAAATAACAGACATGAAAAAAAGAAATCGTTGTAAATAAATTGATTCTCATTACAAATACGCCAACAGAAAAAGTTAACAGTCCTAAGCCTGTGAAAAATATGAAGGAAATGAGAATTAATTATGTTAAAAATCTGTCTGTGACTAAATTTAACAGTTGCTAAAAATAACTGCTAATTTTAAGTGTTAATTATTTTTAGCATTAGCATTTAGCAGTGTTATTATTTTTTAACGCTTAAGCCCATCTCTAGGGCATATGGTCTCATCTGTAGGGCGCGCTAGCACCGTGGAGTGCCGCACACAACTGCGCCTGTAGGGCGCGCTGGCACCGTGGAGTGACGCGCTTAACACGTCTGTAGCGCGCTGGCAGCCTGGAGCTACGCGCTTAACACGACAGTAGCGCGCTGGCAGCCTGGAGCTACGCGCTGTACACGCCAGTAGGGCGCGCAGTCGGCCTGCAGCGACGCGCTCGGCCTGCAGCGAGGCGCTGGGCTTCAGCGAGGCGCTCGGCCTGCAGCGAGGCGCTCGGCCTGCAGCGAGGCGCTCAGCAACGTCAGAAGGCGCGCAGTCGCCTTGCAGCGACGCGCTCAGCAACGCCGGCAGCAGCAGCGCTGGCACCCTGCAGTGACGTGCACGTTCACGGTGTCATTGTGGCAAAGCCCTGGCAACCACTGCTAAGGCCAAGCAGCGTTGCGTTGCGTCCATCCTTGTGTAATGGTTACTCTGCAAACAAAAACAAACAAGTTTACAACAGAATTTTGTTCCGCTCGATCAGTCCTGACCAAACTTTAGTTCCATTGGGTGGCACCAAATTCGACTCTCATTAATTAAATCAAATGTACTGGAAATTATCGAAAATACAACACTACTTTGACTCAACTACCTTGAGTCATATACCATAGTCGTTCACACCAACCTTAAAAATTCTATTGCAACAAAAACTGCTGAAATCATCGAGTAAAACCTTTAACACCAAGGCTCTCTAACCGAGTAGTACAACAAGAGAGTAATCTCATTCATTAAGGAACATTCAAGCCGAGAATCAAATTCAAAGAAACATTCACCAAACAAAACTTGTCAGACAAGAATACCAATAGGCACATAGGGATGTATAAGCACATTGTTAGTATATCACACAGACTTCTTCCACAACACTGTAGGCTAGGCTCCAAGTTTGCATACCCCTCAGTGGCTGTTGACATCACAGACTTCCACACACACTGTAGGCATAGGCTCCAAGTTTGCATACCCCTCAGTGGCTGTTGACATAGGCACATTGTTAGCATATCACACAGACTTCCACACACACTGTAGGCATAGGCTCCAAGTTTGCATACCCCTCAGTGGCTGTTGACATAGGCACATTGTTAGCGTATCACACAGACTTTCACACAGACTTTCACACACGCAGCTGAGGTCACGCGCTTGACCAAACCACACGTTCATAAGTAATGGTTACTATGCAAAGAGACAAAACCTGACCAAACATCTACGACAGAACCTGACCAAACATCCATTAGGTCCTACTCTCGTTGATAAAATCAAACGCGGCTAAACTGGAAATTATCGAAAATACAACAAAAAACATTATTGCGTCAAAAAAATGCCAGGTTCACAAAAATCATCGAGTAAAACCACAGATCTCTAACTGACTAGTAAACAAGTCTATCTCCCGTGTGTATCACTATTTGACTTAACACTACGGTCTTTCCAGACCCTGACCTCAACCAGAGCTAAACGCACAACATACAACAAACACACCCACTGTCTACTCGAGTTTCCTCAAAAACCTTCAATTTTAATCAGACTACGACTACACAATAATTACTGGTACTGTCTAACACAATACAGCCGATAGAATCTCTTGGCTTGCAACCACAACTTTACTTCATCAAAATCCTTATAAACATTAACTGATACGTAACTCATTGTCATCTTTCTTAGCCTATCATGTGTAATAAAAAGCAACTTCTATAATAAAGCAAAACTTATCAGACTTTACAGTGCACCTGTATACGGCCTACGTCTTCACACGAAAACAAGTCAACTGATCATATTGCGTAGGGGTTTGCATTTACGCAGACCATGATTATTCGAGTTTGATGTGCCAACAACTGCAATTTTTGGTTTCAAATATACGGAAAACGACTTTTGACTGTATTTTGTTTTGTTCATAATTGCGGCTTTTATTTGAGCATCAGATATCACAAATCACAACGTTGCCCCTCACCAGGAATTTCTCCTGTATCGTGGGTACCTTCACAAATATTTAAACTAACATACACAAGTACCCGACTTAAAAAAAAACTATCTGTAGGTCATACAGATACTTGTATTCATAACGTCATTATAGCACAGTGACCATATCGACTTCACGCGGACACAATGACCGAAATTCGTGTTTAAAATGAGTCCACGTGCTGTTATTGGTCAACCAATCGTTAAGCGACGTATTAGCACCACCATGTAAATAACCACCAATGCGTCCGAGGCATTGCCAATCACCCCAGTGACCTTATAAACACACACATAACATCACGCCTGCAATCCCCGAAGGGTTAGGCAGAGGTACCCAGTATACCCACATTTCGCCAGTTATGTTAAGACATAAGCTTAACCATGTAATAGGGGTGAGCCCATTGTCACAAACAGGGCACAAATCCAGAAAATAACACTTTGCCCGACCCGGGAATCGAACCCAGAACCTTCATGCTCATAGTCGCGTTTACGACTACTAAACCAACGAAATATTAAAATGGTTCGATCTTACTTGTATCAGGAACGAAAGTAAACCAATCCTGTCCGGAGCGTCGCCTCAACCGCGAGAGCGGTTACACAGGACTTCGCGTCCTCACGCGGCTCCTACGACGACGATCTCGTTCGCGCTTGGAACGGCGATCGGATCCCGAAACTTGCTATACGTGACCTTCCACTCCACTTATGGTGGCTACGAGATCGCTTAGAACGCAAGGCACTAGTTTTTGAACGCGAACAACTCAATCTATCCATTGCTAACTACTACCCGCTTTTATCTAAAATTAAAAGCCTGAAAACTAGTTTTTAACTTGTGGGCGAAAAGAATCTTTATCCCACTTCTGATATTAGGAATCAGAAGTGAAATACGTGAACAAAATAAACAATGTTTAATATCTTTTGAATTACACTTTTACAAAAATATCAAGACAAACATTTTAAACAATAATCAAATAGAAATAGCACTAGCAAATGGAATAATCAGTACACGAGCAAAAACATAAACCAAAATTAGCGAAGCACACGATATAGTCGGGTAGCAAGTCCTTTCCGAGCGCCGTCCAAGCAAAAAGTGACCGTTGCACCGCCGCTCGCCTCGTTTTATGAACTTCTGTCGTTTGCCGCACGTCGACCGGACGCTAACCGCACGGTTACTGGCTGATGTCGTGACTTTGAGCCAACAGTATATTATACAAACATGGTTTCAGGTTTACGCTAGCATTGCTCGCTTGTCCTATCGACAGAGATGAATTCTAAGAAGGAACGACCTAATGACCTCTAACCCAAAAGAAGCCTATTAACTAGCGATTTAATGAACTTGGGAACACCGACGCAGGCAGGGAATTACTAATAAAAGATGAAGCAAAACGTATCTTCGTGCAGCGTACCTGCAGTACTGGACTCCCGATGGAAGAAGGGAGATGGCGGAATGAGATTGAAGAGCTATTGGGCACACTCACATAATTCATCATCTTAGTCAATAGCAATCCACTGATGGATATAGGCATCTTTAGTCTTACATCACTCAGGTCGATTTTCGGCAACTGACATCCAGTTGCTACCAGCCACTCTGCGAAGATCATCGCTCCACCGAACCTGAGGGCGTCCTACCTTACGCTTGCCGATTTGCGGTCTCCACTCAAGAACACGTTTACTCCAACGGTTGTCTGTTCTGCGCCTTATATAGCCGGCCCACTGCCACTTCAGCTTACTTATTCTGTGAGCTTTGTCGACAACTCTGGTCCTCTGTCGGATCACCTCCACTTACAGAATTACAATCTGTAAAGGCCCGACTACCATGCAACATTGCGGCGGTGGGTCAGGCTATGGAAGTTGGCCACCAGCTTATCGTTACTAATAAGGCTTTTGCGTCTGCTCTCAAAAGAATCAAGTTCTCGAAGTTCCCTTTAACTAATTTTACTATCCTGGGGAATTAATATTTAGTGCATATCGTCGAATATTTGGTCCAAACGAGTCTCACATTTTATATTCGTATGACAACTATTTAACTAGTAAGTATGTCTCCAAACTCCAAACAACATAATCTCTTTAAGAAAAGAAATTGATTTATGGTAAGGTGCACGACCCCGCTCTGTGTCTAGGTCATGATATTAAAGGTTGAGTCTCAAACTATAATATCATGGGAGTTTCCAAACATGGAAACAAATACGAGTTTTTGGAAAACATATTTTAAGCGGTGACACATGAACTTTAGTTAGCGCTAAAATCGTTTTTTTTTAGATCTTTTTCAATCACTTTACATCACTACATATTATAAAACAAAGTCCTCCGCCACGTCTGTCTGTCTGTCTGTTCGGGATAAACTTTTAAACTTCAGCACCGATTTTCATGCTGTTGTCACCAATAGACAGAGGGGTTATCAAGGAAGGTTTTAGTGCATAATTTGACGCGGGCAAAGCCGTGGGCATCAGCTAGTACTTCCTATTTAAAGGTGGCACTCTAGAAAACAATGCATGTTTTAGTCAACTTCTACATCACGGACTAACCGTTTCCTAAATCATGTGACATTAAGTTGTCTCATCAACATTATCGCTACATAAGTAAACCGCTTTCTAGTGCGAGCTCAATAATCCTGGCCGACAGGTCCTAAGTGTGCTGCCAATAAAAATAGCATCGCTTTTATTGTGCACACTCCTTACTAGAACCGGGAAAATGTTTCATGTGTGATTGTGAGCTCTTTAAACACTGAAGACAGGTATGCTAGCTTAAAATAGTGTGTGACTTCAAATGATCAATATGTCATGAACATGAAGGCCACTAGAGATCGTTTCTTGTTCGATATTTTAAGTTCTAGCAATGAAAACTCAGTTTGTAGCTCTACGAACTTACAGAAGACTGTACGGGAACATGCTTTAAAACAAACAAATATGGCCAAAGTCGACTGGAAAAAGCCAAGTAGAGGTATTCAGGTCTATAGGTGAAACAAGAAACATTATGGGAGGCTTTAAGTTCACAACCCTTCGTACTCGACAAGAGGGGAATACATGGACCATGCAGAAAAAGAAAAGCTAGCAACATTGACATTATTTCTAATGAGAGCAAACCCTCCAGAATAAATCGTCCACATGTTTCTTTAAGAGTAGTAATCATTCTAGATGAATGGATTGGTAGTATTGTAGAGTTCAACGATCTTTAATCATTTTCCAACAATAAATCAAGCATGTACCACACCAGTACATTGAACAACAGCCAATAGTTTCATCTTGACGGCAATAAAAACCCATAGAGTATGGCAGCTGTGGCGACTAGCGACATCTATCGCAACACCTGCGTACTAACAACGATCGTCAGAAGATTCCTACATCGCGCTATTAACATTATCCGCGACATAAGCCTATATAGGAGTTCCCGACTTACAACTGTCGGGCAGTTAGCCCGCCGGACACAACACCCGTCCGGTCGGAGGATCCTCCCTTTTCTATGGGGGATGAGGAACTTTACACCCTGTTTGTTTAAGCGCCGAAGAAGGACAACAGCTGGCGACCCTGTGGTGACTACAGGCTGCTCAACGCGAGGACTATACCTGACAGGTATCCCATCAAACACGTCCACGACCTTACCCACAGCATAGCTGGTAGCAAAGTCTTCTCAACTATTGACCTCGTTAAGGCGTATAACCAAATACCGCTCAGCGAGGACGACATCCAGAAGACAGCGATAACAACTCCGTTTGGCCTGTACGAATTTCCTTATATGACCTTTGGTCTGAGGAACGCAGGTCAAACATTTCAGAGATTCGTCGATGAAATGACGCGCGGCCTTGACTTTTGTTACAGTTATCTGGATGATTTTCTTATCTTCTCGAGAGACCAGGAGCAGCACGAGGACCACCTGCATCAGCTCTTCACCAGGATGCAGAAATATGGCATAGTCATCAACACCTCGAAGTGTGTGTTCGGAGCGGACGAAGTTACATTTTTAGGCTACCGCATCTCTGCAGCCGGAATCAGACCCTTGGAGTCCAAGGTGGAAGCCATCAGGGACTTCCCCACGCCTAAAACCGTTAGGGAGCTTAGGCGTTTCTTAGGGATGTTGAACTTTTACAGGCGGTTTATACCCAAAGCCGCAAAATTTCAAGGTCCCCTTAACGCTCTGCTAACTGGCTCAGTAAAAGGTCAACATCCCGTGGAAATAACAGGCGAGGCGCTCACCGCCTTTAATAAGTGCAAAGACAGCCTCTGCAACGCAACATTGCTTGCACACCCTGACTACCAAGCAAAGCTCGCCCTAGTTACAGACGCGTCTGATCTGGCAATGGGTGCAGTGCTGCAACAGTTCAGGGACGAGCAGTGGCAACCACTTGCCTTCTTTTCACGCAAGTTGAGCCCCGCTCAGCAGAAGTACTCGCCATATGATCGTGAGCTACTTGCGATCTATGAAGGCATAAAATACTTCCGCCACATGTTGGAAGCGAGACACTTCACTGTCTATACTGACCACAAGCCGTTGATATACGCTTTCCATGAGCGAAAGCACAACTGCGCTCCGCGTCAGTATAGACACCTTGACTTTATATCGCAGTTCACAACGGATATTCAACATATCTCCGGCAAGGACAACATCGTCGCCGATACATTGTCCCGCGTCAGTGAACTGCAAACTCCAGTCGATTTTGAGGTTCTCGCAAAAACCCAAACTACAGACCCGGAACTGTTGCAACTGCTACAGTCGGAAACATCTCTTCAGCTAAAGAGGCTTAAAATCGACGGCAGTCCCGTCGAGTTACTCTGTGATGTGAGAACAGCCACTCCCAGACCATTCGTGACAAAACCCTTACGACGGCAAATATTTGAGAGCCTTCATAGCCTCAGCCATCCAGGAGCAAACACGTCCGCAAAATTGGTTGCGCAACGATACGTTTGGCCTGGAGTCCGCAAGGACTGCCGACAATGGTCACGAACGTGTCTCAGCTGTCAACGCACAAAGGTCAATCGCCACGTGTCATCACCATTGGGCACATTCGAATTACCCCGTGCTAGATTTGCATTCGTGCACATTGACCTTATAGGTCCTCTCCCTCCATCACAGGGGTACCGGTACTGCCTGACGGCCGTGGATCGTTTCACTAGATGGCCAGAAGTGGTACCGATAGCAGACATTACCGCTGAAACAGTCGGTAAAGCGTTGCTGACCAGCTGGATCTCCCGCTTTGGTTGTCCAACGGATATTGTCACAGACAGAGGGCGCCAATTTGAATCCGCACTGTTCCAATATCTTGCCAAAATAGTCGGGTTCAAACATCGGAAGACCACAGCCTACCACCCAGCATGCAACGGCCTAGTGGAACGATTCCACAGGCAACTCAAAACGGCAATAATGTGCCACGCTGACCATAACTGGACAGAATCCCTGCCGTTGGTTCTACTGGGTGTCCGGAGCGCAATTAAAGAGGATCTACAAACTTCATCAGCAGAGCTCCTTTACGGTGAGCCATTAAGACTACCAGGCGAATTTTTCAATCCCGGTGACAGCGGCACCACCGACATCTCGGAGTTCACCACTCGGTTACGCTCGTTTGCCGCCAAATTGCAGCCCACTCCAGCTGCGCGCCATTCCAGGGACAAAATATTTGTCCACAAGGACCTCGCCAGCTCAAGCCACATATTCCTCAGGGACGATACGCTTCGAGGTTCATTGCAACCAGCATACACCGGTCCTCATGAAGTGGTACAAAAAGGCGACAAAACGTTTACAATATTAAAAAACGGTAAAAAGGTCAAAGTTTCCGTGGACCGCCTAAAACCCGCCTACATATTGGCCGACACACCATCAACCAACCAAGACGTTCCAGAAGAGGCAAAACTGCCCACGGACACTTCTGTCAGAACTACTAGGTCTGGTCGAAGGGTTCGATTCCCAGATTATTATCGCCCGTAGGACGGTCTCTGGAGGGGAGTGATGTGGCGTTCCTTAGTATTTATCTTACACTATACACATACATAATAACATAACATACACATTATACAACTATACTCTTACATTATCTTAATATTATATCATAATATTATATTTATATATTTACTACAGTCTTACATTACACGATCACCAATTGTACAGTGGAATCGCACCGTGTCTACGTCACGCGGTGACGTAGTCGATGCGCATGAGTAGGGCGCGCGACTCAGCGCGCGGTCGTCCACCTTGACCGACCTTCAGTCCGATCTCGCTATCGCGACGCGAAGCCCACGCAACACTGAGCTATCACGGTGTCTTTATATATATCGTAATCCTTCAGGATTGTCATATTATTAACGTTATTTCTGTGTGCCTTCACTGTGAAACCTATTATGCTATCTATTCACTTATTTCTTGTGTTCCTAACTCGTGTGTGTTGAACTATAAATTGTGCCTTTCTTCCTTGGATATTTACGTGTTTTGTGAACAGATTATAACAGTGAGTAGCTACCAAGCATCTTTCATTTACCGCCTCTCACTACACAAACACAATAATTAGTGTACAACAACACTAAACTGGTGACCCCGACGTGATTACGTCAGAAAGGCTAGAATACCACGGGTGCCTGAAAAGGACATTGGATATTAATAGAGACCAAGGTTAATAACAGTAGCACGATGAGTGATAGCAGTGACTCCGCAAAATCGTTCGGATCCACCCGTTCGCGTCATCAACCTCGTCGCGCAAAGTGCGTGTCCATTGACGAGCCATCCGACATTTGCCGTATTGCGGTACGAATACCACCATTTTGGCCGGATGACCCAGAGGTTTGGTTCGCACAAGTGGAGGCACAGTTCGCGAACGCGAACATCACCAGCGACGCGACGAAATTTAATCACGTCATCGGCAACCTCGAGCACCAGTACTCCAAGCAAGTAAGGGATATTTTTCTTAACCCGCCGGAGAATAACAAATATGAGAAGCTCAAACACGAGCTCATTAAGAGACTGACGGCGTCACACGAGAAGAGAGTGAAGCAGCTCCTCATCCACGAAGAGCTCGGAGATCGCAAGCCTTCACAGTTCCTGCGGCATCTACAAAGTTTGGCCGGACCGAGCGTCCCAGAAGACTTTCTGCGGACAATATGGTGTAGTCGTCTACCGAGCAACGTCCAGACCTTGCTGGCTTCACAGCCACATACTTCCCTGGAGGGACTAGCAGACTTGGCGGACAGGGTCCTGGACATCACCCCCAGCCTCATCAGCGACTTTGGCACAGCACACTGCACTTCGGCCGGTCAGCAAGCAGAGACGCCCTTCTCTCCTGGTCGACGCAGCAGCCAGCCACTACGCAGCACTGCACACTCCGACTCACTGGAGCATACGCAGCATCACGGCAAGCACTGCATCACTCCGACTCACTGGAGCTAATATGTAGCATCACCCCGACTCACTGGGGCATCACCGCAGACAGTTCCGACTCACCGTGAACTATGCGGCATCCGGTTCCGACTCACTGGAACCTTCCACTGGCTGACAAGCGCCAAGACTTAACCTGCTTTCGACCTCCGGTCTCGGAGGGGAGTGATGTGGCGACTAGCGACATCTATCGCAACACCTGCGTACTAACAACGATCGTCAGAAGATTCCTACATCGCGCTATTAACATTATCCGCGACATAAGCCTATATAGGAGTTCCCGACTTACAACTGTCGGGCAGTTAGCCCGCCGGACACAACACCCGTCCGGTCGGAGGATCCTCCCTTTTCTATGGGGGATGAGGAACTTTACACCCTGTTCCTCTACCCCCCAAACAGCCATCACGCGAGACAAAAGCGAAAGTTGTTCCAATGCTTGATGTATGGCCGACGATGGTGAACCACGAACCATGCTGCTCCATCGTGTGGAGGCCATGCTTTCCCTCGCAATAGGGGCAAATGTTAAAACTTATCGGAAAATGTACGTTGATGGATTGAAAAGATTTGTATTTTTCTTTTCGTTGGGTCGTGATGGCCGGGGCCTTATGACCTTGTGTATCCACTGGAATGGATTTTTGAACTGACAGGTGCAGATGCCATCTATATGTTATGGACCAGGTGATTAATGCGGGCATTATTAATAATGCACGAGCATTATGAATAATGTCTAGCTTTATCGGGCTAAGTGATTAATTACTATCTTAACGTCATTATTTATCACATTGCACGGTCATTATTATATTGCTACATGACAATTGGGCAATTTGATAATAAAGCTGTATTTGACGCGGTGCGAGGGCGGGGAGGGAAGTACGCGTGGCGTGACACGCTTTGACCAATCAGAGACCGCCATTCAGCGTGCGGCTCGTGCGGCGGACTTCAAGCGCTATTGTTTTTGTGGTTTTAAAAAAAAATAACCACGAAGGGAATGGCGGGGTCTATTCGCTCGCTTCGCTCGCTCAATCGACCCCGCCATCCCCTTCTAACCTAACCTGTCCGTGTCGGGGTGCCCCAAGTCCCGAGCTCGCTTCGCTCGCTCTTGCATCCAAGTTTTCCTAGTTACGTGTTCGGTACCCTACAAACCGATTATTTAAGTTGTTTAATATTTAGTTTATTTTAAGTTAAATGACAATAACAATAAAAAAATAGTAATTAAATGTGTTTGTATTACTCTGCCCAAAAGGTGATGGGCAATATGTATAATGCCCAGTCAATTTGCACTACATTATTATCAAATTGCACTTTCATATTGGGCATTTTTCATAATGACCGGGCATTATGTATACTGCCCAATTTATCACTTGGTCCATAACATATACATTTTATAGAAAGAAACGAATCGGATTTACGAGTTTCGTTTTTACCCGTCTGCGGCGAAGCCCAAAAGGAGGGTTATTTCATAGACAATAGTTATCTGAGGCTTAGCTTGAGCTCATATCCAAACGAGCGGACAAAACAACACAACTGTGGATAGCCTCTTCTACCTTATAATTTAGACTTTTTCAGTGTTACTTACCTAATTAATCAAAGTTGATCTATGACAGTAGGTATTAATCGGTAGAAAAATCAAGGTTTATAAAGAATTTCTCTAAAGTTTTTCACAAGAATCTATCTTGGACTCCTAGTATACCGCCGTAGGCCGGTGCTGCGGGATTGTTCGAAAGAGATACCGCGGTCCCGGAACACAGAGGGCTAAGAGGGCACATGGGTTGGTTTTAGTCAGTACAAGCCTGACACTCCCTTCCGCTTCGCCATCGTTTCGCCCGGGAGGCGTCAAAAGATGATTTCCCAAAAGATAAAACCGGCCAAGAGCGTGTCGGGCCGACTCGGGCCACACTCAGTGTAGGGTTACGTAGTAATAATTCTTTTTAGGGTTCCGTAGTCAACTAGGAACCCTTATAGTTTCGCCATGTCTGTCTGTCTGTCTGTCTGTCTGTCTGTCTGTCCGTCTGTCCGTCCTCGCTTAATCTCTGTGACCGTTAGCACTAGAAAGCTGAAATTTGGTACCAATATGTGTATCAATCACGCCGACAAAGTGCTAAAATAAAAATTGGAAAAAAATGTTTTATTAGGGTAGCCCCCCTATATGTAAAGTGGGAAGTGATTTTTTTTTTAATTTTAACCCTAACGTGTGATATATTGTTGGAAAGGTATTTAAAAATGAATAGGGGTTTACTAAAATCATTTTTTGATAATGTCAATAATTTCGGAAATAATCGCTCCAAAAGTAAAAAACAAAGCGACCCCCCCTCTAACTTTTGAACCATAAGTTTAGAAAATACGAAAAAAATCTGAAAAGTAGAACTTTATAAGGACTTTCTAGGAAAATTATTTTGAACTTGGATGGAAACAACAGATGGAAACTGCAGTTAACCAATATAATTTGGTCCCTGAATCGTATGAGCGCCTATACAATCCAGAGGTCAAGTTTCATTGGCCCGAATTTCAAACAAAAAAAGAATTATTACTACGGAACCCTACACTGAGCGTGGCCCGACACGCTCTTGGCCGGTTTTTTTGTTTGAAAAAAGATACGTTCAGGACAACAAAATATGCTCGTTCCATCGTCGACCTCATCTCTGCCCTTAGGGCAAGATTGAGGTCAAGAGTAAGCCCATATTAAATAAAAAAAAAAAAAAAAAAAAAAAAAACGAAGTTAAAAAAAAAACTTGCATATAATATACGATTAGACTACAAACTTAGTCCAGAAATTATTTTGTACAACTTTTTGTCTTTTTTGTACAAAAACTGTTTCCATCCAAGTTCAAAATGATTTTCCTTTGACTTTTCATATTTTCTAAACTTATGGTTCAAAAGTTAGAGGGGGGGGGGGGGGGGGGGACACACATTTTTACTTTTGGAGCGATTATTTCCGAAACTATTGACATTATCAAAAAAATTATTTTAGTAAACCCCTATTCATTTCTAAATACCTTTCCAACAATATAATATCACACGTTAGGGTTGAAATTAAAAAAAAAATCACTTCCCACTTTACATATCCGGGCTACATAATAAAGCATTTTTTTCCTCTGTTATCTATGATACACATAGTGGTATCAAATTTCAGCTTTCTAGTGCTAACGGTCACAGAGATTAAGCGAGGACGGACGGACGGACGGACGGACGGACAGACAGACATGGCGAAACTATAAGGGTTCCTAGTTGACTAACGGAACCCTAAAAAAGGCACCTAGTACTCAGGTTGTCGATTCAACTGGTTTTCAGTGTGGACCACAGGCCATCCAAATTGAATCCAAGGATCTAACTGAAGTGGATTTTTTTTTATTGCCATCTCGTATTAGTCAGGCGTAACGGTCAGTTCTCGTTTGATATCTCTATTACACCACCACCACCACCACCACCACACCACACCGCACCATGCTGAGTGGTTATCCTCTTTGTCGCAGTCACGACGTACAAGATGCTAACCATTTATTTTTTATTCATCCTTTTTCTATTTTTTTTTACTGTTTATTATGCGTTATATTGTTTTATTTTCTATTTGTTTCTCCTTGTATGTTCTTGTTAAGCTGCGACGAATAAATATTTTTTTCTTTCTTTCTTTCTTTTCTTTCTATTAGGTCGCTAGTGGACATTAGCTGGTCATAATTATGTTATTTAGTACAAATGTCTGTAATTCTGTTTGTAATGACATGATCTACGCTCGTCTAGCTTATGGATATAGAGAGGTTGATATGCCGTGTTATGGGTTAATGTATTTCATTTGTGGCTGTAAGTTATAGGTTGAAGCGGGTGATGATTAAATATTTATTTATTTATCAGACTTATAAGAGGTCCGAATAAATGATTTTGTGTAAGATTGTTCATTTGATTATTTTTAACCTATGTATTTACATTTAGGTTCGAGGTTTCCCGGTGCTGATGGCGGTGGTGCTTTATATTACATAAGACGTTCGGTGGTAACAGCCATGTTCAGTAATGATCAGAAACAAAAAAAGCCAAATAACAACTACCAATCTGCTTACTGTTTTGAAATTTTTTCATTGCAAAACTGTACAATATAGACCAGAATATAGTTAAGTGGGCACTGTTCGTTCACTCAAAATCTTGCACCACACCCTAAACTAATATTTCCATCACAGTGATAAACTTTCACTTATTAGCGCTAGGGCGAGCGCGGGGGTGAGGCACCTATCGACCGGTAGACCAGGGGGGGAATAGCTACCATTATTGAAATTTTATTTAAATGCCGACGGCACACTTATGTCCGGCGACCTACTGCGGCGAAGTTATGTACTAGTTCAGATAATCGATGTTACGACTCTGTTTCCGATACATCTATATTCTACTTTTGTTTTCTTCGTTCGATGCATTCGCATCCGTATACCATGTGTCTTTCCATTAGCTCTAAAAGCTGACTAAGTCTATGAACCTTTTCTTCATAGAGACACATATACGACCCTGATTTTAGCCACACCGACTTCCCTGGGCCGGCAAAATTAGGTTTCATCGTCGCAAATAATACCTACAAGAAGGTTCTTGTTACACTATCATACAGCCTTCTTAAATAAAGCAGAATTAGTCCCGGACTCCACTAAAGCGGAGAGGTGACGTGCGGAAATCGACCAATCACATTAGTGAAAATTTACCCTTCTTGTGATTGGTCGAAGTGGTAGCGGTAGTACAAAAGAAATCTGGAGAAGAGACTGACATTTTTTTTTTTTGCATCGTATTATAAAACTTAAGAAATAACTGCACACGTAATCTAGCGTGCATATCTTATCTTATACACACATCAACACGGTCTAGGGATATTTCATACTCAATTAAATAACTCGAAAAGTACTGGCCGCATTGGAATCTTTAATACACCGATTTCTTTGTAATTTATCTCAGACTAATTCTAAATTCAAATTTTTGAAAATTCTTTTGTTTCGGTGGCATAAAAATGTCTTAATGTATAGGAGAGGGAATTTTCATTTGTGCGAAATTTAAAAAACAATACGAATTACGTTTAGTTACAGTTTTTTTTCATTTATAAACGAAAGATAAAGTTAACATTGAGGTATTGTAGCCATGCAACGCGACATTTGACGAGGGCGGAGATGTTACGAGCTGTGGGAATGCTGGAAGCTGGATCTGTTCAGCGTAATGTTGCTGAGGCCATAGGGACCCATCAAAATGTAATTTCAAGATTGTGGACACGCTATCGTGCCACAGGTGAAGTAGCGTAGAGGCACCGGGGGCCAAGTCGCATCACTACCCCCAGACAAGACCGATTTTTGCAAATTACTGCGCGAGCTCAACCAAATGCAACGGCGACTCAATTGGTCCAAAGGCTGCGAGTGGAACACCAAGTGCTTGTGAGTGACCAAACTGTAAGAAGGCGACTGCATGAAAGCAATCTACGCTCTCGTAGACCACTCCGGGTCCCACCGTTACGGAGAGGCAATCGTGGACGACGATTAGAATGGGTTCGGAACCACGTGGACTGGGGCCGTGAGCAATGGTCCAATGTGCTGTTCACGGATGAATCCAGGTTCGGCTTCCATTCAGATTCACGAAGGACGCGTGTTTGGCGAGTTCCTGGACGATGGAGCCGTCTCCAGAACCCTCAGGAAGTTCACCCATACCAAGGAGGAACAATTATGGTTTGGGCAGGAATTCGTCTTGGAGGACGGACGGATCTCGTTTGGGTGCGGGGCAATATGACGGCAGAACGATACGTCCAACAGGTGCTGGGGCCCGTAATCTTGCCCCACAGAACACAAATGGGGCAAGATTTCCTGCTCATGCACGACAATGCCCGGGCACACACGGCGAGAACGGTAGCAGCTTGGTTACATACACATAATGTTAGGGCCTTAGACTGGCCTGCTCAATCGCCAGATCTAAATCCCATTGAGCATGCGTGGGATATGCTGCAAAGAAGAGCTCTGAAGGAAGTTCCTGAAAATTTGGCTACAGAAGATCAACTTTTTGCGCACCTAAGAAGGACATGGGACAATATTCCGCAGCAAGACATTGACAACCTTGTTCTGAGCATGCCGAATCGTTGCCGATGTGTTATGAACATCATGGGCGCTTTCTCAGACTACTAACTTCAAGTTTATAGACACAAATTAATTGATTTTTCTATTTTTTTCAGTTTTTACTCACAAATTAAAAGTTAATTCATATACGGTTTCCGTCTATGCTTCATTTTTTTTCCATAAAATCCTGAAATTTTAATCAGTACCTTAACCATTATTAAAAAATGGTAGAATATTAAATAACGTATATTTTAAATATATACATGTCATATAAATAATTAACACATTGATAGTAATTCGCTTTTTTAAAAATATCCCTAGACCGTGTTGATGTGTATTTACGTTTGTTCGTTTGGTATCCACTTTCGCGGCACCGTGCACTGTGGCGAGGTCGTGAGATGACAGATAGGACGAGCAGCGAGTGCATGACATCCTAATGAGCAGGAGACGTGAGAAGCGATTCCCACATTTTCACCTTTAGTTATAACAACTGTGTTAGTGATTCTCGTTATGATTTAGCGACAGTGAATAGGTAGGGGGTGGTAATATGTCAGGACAATAGATAGGGCCCACGAGTGCCAGTGCCTGCCTGGGTTGCGAAATTTGTTCGAAAAATTACCGCGGCCCTGGAATGCAAAGGGCATAAGAAGGAACACGAATAGGTTTTAGTCAGTAAGAGTCTGACACTCCCTTTCGCTCCGCCCAGACTGGAAAGAGTAATTTAATGATTTCCCATAGCTAAAAAAATTAAAAAATAAATAAAAGGGGGTTATTATAAAGAAGTTATTTCAATTTTACTATTTTCGTTAGATTTGTCAATTTTTTAATCCTAATTTTGTGGTTATGTAAAAATTTTCGTAAAAGTAAAAGTTCCGTAGTCAGATTGAAAAACAGAACGTGAACCAGTTTAAAATATGATTTGATTTGTTTTTTTATTTTGAATTTGATTTGTTTTTTTATTTTTATTTTGAATTTGATTTTTTTTTATTTCTTCCGATTTCCATGGATTTGGGATGTCATAATAATGTGGTGTATTTGGGAGAGTAAACGGCTGTATATTAGAGAAAATTAAGAAAAACTAAAAACGGAAAAACCCGTATAAATCTCGATCTAACAATGGTGCGAGGTTCATTTTTGGACTAAAATACTCGGCATAAGATGCGCCATCAATGTACCTAACATCATTATTTCGTATCACATGTAGTTTAAGCGTAATTAATGTTTTTCTTAATACCAGGGCGCAAAAATTACGATTTCCAAAAAATTATCACTTAGCAACTAGACTTGGTAGCTAAATGGGGATACGAAAACTTGCATTTAAAATATCATTTCTGTAAGGTTTTGCAATAAAAAAAGGATGTCCGAAAATCGGGCTTCATAAAACACTGTGCATTGGTGCAAAACGACATGAAAATCGGTGCAGTATAGTTTTTCAGTTTATCGCGAACGGAGAGACAGACAGACGTGGTGGAGAGCTTTGTTTTATAATATGTAGTGATAGCACATAACCGATGTTGTAGATACGTAGGTAGGTACTTGTGTTTAGAAAGTGGTAAAATTTTGTCACATTATCAAACAAGCTTTAGCAGTTAACACAGGAACCGGTTTTATATGACATAACAACATAAATTAGATAAACCAATACGTCGATGCTGTCAAAGGTTTTGTACAAAAAGGCTTGTCAACATTAACGATTGAATAATCATTCCTCATCCTAACCATCCTAACTAATATTATAAATGCGAAAGTAACTCTGTCTGTCTGTCTGTCTGTCTTTGCTTCACGCCTAAACTACTGAACCGATTTGTGTGAAATTTCGGTACAGACATAGTTTGGAACTTGGAAGGACATAGGATAGTTTTTTTTTTTCGCGAGATAAACCAAAAATCTGCCGGAAGTCACTATTCCACGCGAACGAAGTCGCGGGCAAAAGCTAGTTATACATATTTTAACAGACTGTATCCAAGAAAGTTTGGCAAAGTCTTCAGTTGGTGCTTAATAGCATCAGCCAGGAGGAGGTTGCTTTCAATCCTTGATGATACACATTATCTTCATCATTCATTTTCATTTCAGTCAATAGACGTCCACTGCTGGACATAGGCCTCACGTTATCTTAGCCAACCTTTTTAGGACAACGAGGTAGTCAGTCAGTAGTCGAGGTAGTTAAAGAAATGAAAAAGACGAAATTTATGGGATTCTCAATTCTCTTGTAAAAGCCTAAATTACAAAACGCATTGAAAAGATTATCATCTGACTAGGTCCTCTCATCGACGATAATGTATGTACCGCACACCATAATTTACAAAAACACTTCCTACATCTTTATCTCTTGTTACCGAAACTAACTTTTCAACACACTTGCTCATAAAGTGGCTATAATTTCACCGCAATTAGGCACGTAATGACACCTATAATCAAACTGTGACTTTGACATTGCTATTATTCACTAGTGAGTTATAGGGTTTTTTTTTAATTTTATTGGTTGAGTTGCTATGTTTTAAAAAAAGTTTCGATACAAAAAAGATCGTGTTCAATAGTAAAAATAAATTAATGTACCTAGTGCTTCCCCATTTCATGCAACTTTGAATTTAAATAGATAATTTCAACTTATGGGTCGATCTCCAAAACGGGCGTATTCGTGTGATCGCTCTGGTGCTTTTCAGATATTGATATTTAATGGTAATTATGTATCTCATTAAAAATAATGATATTCAAATGGTACATTTTTACTATTGGCCTTCAATTTACACAAACAGTAAAGGAAATATTTAAGTCCAAAAAATTTCGCGACCAGAGCAATCATAATTGGTACCAGAGCGATCATAAATGGTGAAATCAGTGAAACAAAAAAAATAAATCATCATCTGCCTAGCCTTTTCCCAACTATATTGGGGTCAGCTTCCAGTCTAACCGGATGCAGCTGAATACCATAACTTTACATGGAATGACTGCAGTCATTCCCAAGCCGTTACCAAGGGGTATCACATTACCCAGTACTAACCAGTTAGTGCTGGGTAATGTGAGCACCCTAGATTAAGCCGTGCTTTAGATTAGCATGGCTTAATCTAAAGAGTTTTACGTAGGTTTTACGTTATTTCAACATATTCTTTTAGCAGGTTGCTTGTAGTTTCTGCCTATTCCTATATGAAATTGGTGTGAGTTTAAACATATCTAAAAGGGTCATCATCACCTGCCTAGCCTCTTCTCAACTTTGTTGGGGTTTCAGTATAACCGGATGCAGCTGAATACCAGTATTTTACATGGAGCGACTGTCTTACTGACCTCCACAACCCAGGTAATACTGGGTAATATGATACCTTTTGGTAAGACTGGTTAAATCTGGACTGGTTGGATCTTTGGCAGTCGTTATAAATGTAGTCAGTGACCTGAAATTCTGACATCCAGTCTTACCAAAGGGTATCGTATTGTTGTGGGGGTCAGATAGGCAGTCGCTCCATGCTGGAATACTGGTATTCAGCTGCATCCGGTTAGACTGGAATCCGACCCCAATATAGTTGGGAAAAGGCTCGGCAGATGATGATGGTAAGACTGGTTAAAAGGGTACAACACAATAATACAATATTATTAAAACAAATAATTTATTTAATAAAACATGGTTGTCAGTAAAATTTCTTTTATAATGTATCCTCGGGAGAAGGGCGCGATAGGGTTTGTTACCTCTGCTGTCAACCTCTGTTTAAAAACCTCAACATTCTAACCTTGCCTTCTCTGTATATATACGAGGTAAATATTTTTGTTAAAACAAACATGAACCTATATGAAATAGCTTTCAAAAGTCAGTATAGGAAGCTACGTGATAAAAATAAGTTAGAGCTTAAAGTTCCGTACGCAGGTACGGCTTTAATGAGGAAAAGTTTTTTTTGTATGGCCCAAAGAATATATAATAAGTTACCTTGTTCAATAAAAAATCTAAATTTAGTAAATTTCAAGCGCAAATTATGTACTTTATTAATACAGAAATGTTACTATTCTCTCAACGACTACTTTGATGACAACACTTTGACATGGTAATATTTGTTCACTCTTGACGTGACTTGTTAAGACTCTCAAACGTTGACTCGCAGGCCGCAGCACAGTTCTGTACAAATATCAATTTTAATAAAAAAAAAAACTCTTAGCAGTAAGTAACTTTTTGACATTATAACTATTTATTATTGACATTATAAAATTTCATTAAATACTGACATTACTTGACATTACCTAATCCAGTTTATTAAAGTTGATATTGTTATTATTATGTTTTTGACATTATTGATATTGTACACTAATTAATAATTAAATTCTTATCTCTTTGTGTAATAACCCTAACATAAATTCACTTAATCGGCAAATGCCTCCTATAAATGTATATTTGTACGCCAAATGGTAAAACATTGAGAAACTATTTATAAATATTGTAACATCCTGCACATTGCTGTATACCTATGTTTACAAATAAAGAATATTGATTGATTGATTGATTGATTACCAAGTGGAAAATTTCAGAATTTCTGAAAAAGAAAAATACAAAATTAATTGAAAAGAGATTTTTTAATAATATTTTTGGTTATAATATGCATAGTTCATCGTTTGTCATTGTTACAGTCCGGTACTACTACATAAAATAGATTAATAACGTACAATGAATGCAAAATATCATCGCTCTGGTCTTTTTGGGCAGAGCAATCAGAGCCATAGCGATCACAAAAAGTCACAAAATCATAAATATAGCCTAATTTCAAAGCAGTAGAAAGTTGTGATTACGTCTCATATAAAACATCATAACGATAACTTAATTCACATAACAAACACATTCACAAGCTTACTATTGAATTTAAATAACGTGCCATAGCAATAATAAAATTAGAGAACCAAATCCAGAGCAATCATAAACTTACCTTCGTAATGTTGGCACGCGGGAATGTGGCACACAGGTATCCTCCTTGGCGGTTGGACCACTACTGGCATTGCCCCGCGGGAGGGGATGAGAACGTCTATAACGCGTAACTAGGGATGAGCGCGATGTTATACCTCAGCGCAGAGCGATGAGATAAAATGCCCGGTCACGATTTTAAATTCAAATTGTGGCAAAAGTATTGTTAATATAACTAAAAATATTTTATTACTATGAAGATTTACTATTTGTTATGTAATCTAAATAAATTGTGTCATAATGATCCTTCTCATTAAAAAGTTAAGAATATTTTTTCATTCAATCGGGAGTTGGGTCAACCCAGAGCGATCAGGATTTTTGGGTTTACGATTTTTTTTTAAATATTTAAAATAAACTTATTCATAATATTAGCCTTGTATCACGTAGATTAGACACCGAACTTTATATTAAAAAAAAATTGAAAACGTTTTTCGATTTTAAAATGGGTTTATCCAGCCCGACACGAAAAAAAATGCCTCTGGAGATCGACCCTTATACGTTTTTAATAAATGAATCTTTCACTCAAATAATATAACTTTTGTTTTCTCTGTAATAAAGAAAAAAAATACCCATTTTGTCCGTGGTTAAAACTCTATTATCCGCGAAAAGTCAAAAATAGTGAAACCACATTCTTTTAGTCTATGGCCGATCGTCATTGTTACAGTAGTGGCGCCACTGGTCAAGAAAAAATGCATCGCTACGTCAAACTTAGTACATTTATTTTAGTTCCGTGTTTTCCCGCCTGCATAGATAACTTGGTAGAACTGTATTGTGAAAAAAAAAACAGAACTTGTTTTAGCTGTTGAAGTTGGTAGAACTGTAGATGCGCGCGCATTAATTTTTCCCGCTTAAGTGAAAAAAAAACAGAACTTGTTTCAACTGTTGAAGATGACTTTTTAGTATTATTTTCTTCACAAGTGTGTTGAAAAACGTCGTATGATACACGTGTGTATTGATGATTACCGTCCTCGGCTTTCTTAAGACCCTCACCTGACGGCTCGGGTCTCAATGGCGCCTCTGCGGTAATCACCAACGTTATACACTTGTACCATAATGTACTATTATACTGTTGGATGGACTAACTTAATATAATCTTGTTGAAGCAAGTAATATTCCCGTACTGTGACAGCCATCCATAAACACTAGTTATGTTAAATGGGTAACCGATGCGCGATGTTGTTATGATTTAAACCGCTGAGTGATGCGAGCATTACGCACTGACCAGCGCATGCGCATGCGACGATAAACGATCACTTGCGAGTAGCGGGACTGATGGACGTTAGGGTGGGAGTACAGTGGGGTGAAGGAATAATCCTTTATTTAAAGGGTTGGCTTTATAGGGGCTTTCATTACAATTTTTGATTTTTGAACACATTTTGCAGTGCTTGATTTGCACTTTATTTTATGCAGAGATAATTACCATTTAAAGGCCTAGACAAATTAAAATCGTCTATAAAGCGTTTCTTATTTAAATTTTCGGCAATAACTTGAGCAGTTTTATGTTAGCGTTAGCACGTGCCCATTCAATACATTTTATATTTTCGACTCAGACCAACAAAAAAAAAAGAAGACGGCGCGCCACGAACATCAAAAGTGAAGCCAACTTTTTATCTATGTGTGTAGACAATGTCTCGTGAAGTCGTGACGTTCTAGGAGAAATGCGTGTGGTTTTAGTGTAGGTGTGTGCGTGAGCTTGTATGTTTACTTGCTATAGGCGTGTGGTTTTGTGGCTTCACTGTTGGTGTTCGCGGCGCGCCGTCTTTCTTTTTTTCTTGGTCTGAGATTTTCGACCATCTTTATTCTTGTTAGACGTTGTAAAAGTGCCGTGGAGGGTTCGGATTCGGTCTGTATAATTTCTGTTTTTTTTTTTTTTACATTTAAACATATTTTCTTTCCCTGAATACATGTGTTGGAGGGGTTAATAATAACAGCAACTCGGGGTCACTAATTCTCAAGGACAGTCTATGGATGAGTGACAATCATTCAATCATTATTTGTCCAGCTCTCTCCGTGCCTCAAAAAATGCGTTAAGCCGTTGGTATTTGATAATAGGTAAATATTGCTACAGCGGCAATTCTTGAACTAACTCATAATAAGAGAGACCACACCATAGACCATTTCGAACTTACGTAAACCACTTTACTTCGCCGAATCAAGACATCTCGGTAAGAGCTCAAATAGTCTATTACAAATTGCGCAGCAAACAGCACACTCTCAATATTTACCCGACGTAGAGAACAAATAGCGAGTAATGAGCAGAGAGCATTATCTAATAACCAGGTAAGCGTGACTTTTACCTGCTTGTGTCAACATCTGAGATATACTTAATAGTGATTGGAAAGCAGTAGTGGGCAAGAATGTTTGTGTGGGCGTAGAAATCCCAGCCCTGTGGATTGACGTAGATCGGCTTGAAGCCGCGGGTCATCATAATATAACATGATTAGTTTGTGTACAAACTTGAAACTGCCTTATCGAAGTGCGTTTGCCGGACTGCTATATTTCACTGTAGATATTTAGAAAACTCCGCTGGATGCGTGACGCACTGGACCGGTCTAAATAGCAACACTTGGGGGAGGCATATCTCCAGCAGTAGACGTCTTTGGGAAAAATGACGATCATTTAGAAACATCTCAAGATTTGGAATTATTGTTTAGCACAAACTTTCTTCACTTCATATCATAATGAGTGCCTATGATGTATGCTTGCACTAAGTGTGCCCCAGACCTCAACCAAGGTGGCTAGTATCTGGTGGCTACATGCCGTGTACCAGTAATGTGTCGCCACTCGTGGCCATTACGCTATTACCTGCCTATCGACATTATGCAGATGGCTGTCATTTCGACCAGCAGAGCACACGCAACGCTACCGGTACATGCCAATCTGTTGGGTTCCGCACTGGGGGCTTACATTGCAGCTGTCGATTGTGACAGGGATACGTTTGATGGAGATGAAAGGATAAACTGTACATCCATTTAACATCACGTCTGTCTATCCCAAAAGGTTAGGACCTTACCAGTTTTACGGGATAGAACAGACACCGACGCACAAATGGGTAAATGCCTTACTAGAGGAATAAATTTCATAGGTAATGCAGTTTTATATTTCGATGGTCGTGTGTTTTGGTAGATATTGATTAGATGTGACTCTCTAGCTCACGGAAATGGACACCATAATTTAAACGGTTCTGGTGATGGATGTTTCCTATAAATATTAAAGTAAATTTAGAAGATACCTCTAAAAAAATCTTTTAACGAGTAAAAACCATACTAAAATACATGTCATCGTTCTGATTTATTTGCCAAATAATTCTACAAGCAACATACTAAAATCATAGTGTTTTACTTATTTAGTCCAGTCCCAGTCAATAGTTTTTTTTATAAATCGCAAAATACCACTAATTTCGCACTATTCGGCCGCAGCGAAAGACGTAACAACCGCTTTGTAGTGCAAGCTGATTAGAACTTTATTCTAACAGAATTTCAAACGAAGTTTGAACCACCACAAATAGAGTTGCTAATTTGAGGTAGTTTAAGCTCTTCAAGATCGTATGTTTTGGGTGTTGGGGGTAAGCTTCGGAAGTACTTATCCGATTCAAAAATTGTATTTATTAATGTGAAGCTATACTAGCCCCTAGTGTCATTGGCTATAAATAAAACGTTTCCGTACGATAAATTACGACTATAACGCGACCAAAGCCGCGGTAAAAAGCTATATAAAATACTAGCTGATGCCCGCGGCTTCACCCGCGTGGATGTCGTTCAAATTATATACTAAAACCTTCCTCTTGAATCACTCTACCTATTAAATAAAACCGCATCAAAATCCGTTGCGTAGTTTTAAAGATTTAAGCATACAGACAAACAAACAAATAAACAAACAAACAAACAGACGCGACTTTGTTTTATACTATGTAAGGATATAAGTACCTATGGAGATTTAGTCGATGTAGCTGGTTTCAGATTAAAGTTTTATCCAGCTAGTGCGTAGAACTGCAAATACGCGAATACTCGAACAAATGTGTTAATTGTGTAAAAGTAATCGATTATCGCAGACATCATCGCATTCTCGCATCGTTCTAATGGATTAACTTAATCAATTAGGTACTGATCGGAATAGCTCTTACCTATGTTTTTTAGTATCGATTTACAATTTGATTTATTTCGGCTTGTTCTTGCTTTTTAAAAGTTCATTGACAGTGCTTCAGAGAGCTTTTTAAGTAAGTAATATCTAATATTTAATGTATCAATGACAGACATGGTTCAAAGGATACTACATGAAGGACTTTTGCTGGGCGAGTAATTCCAAACACAAGGAATAAGTCTGCTGTTGCATAAATACATATACCATGAGCTCTTGCAACACGGACATTCTATTTGTGATGATGATGTTCTAATAAAGTCTAAGTCTAAAGTAATAGGACTGACATTAGATACCGAAATGCTGATGCAGGCTCTCAGAAAGTGGCTTAAAATTCATAAGAAGTAGAGAGTGCATAAAAGTTAACAAGAAGTAAGGAAGAAAAGGCAGACTCTAAACATACTCTAAATAAAATAGGCCAAGCAGACGATGACGACAATGAACATGTTTACATGACATGACAACATTTGAACCACCTGCACCATTCACACAAGATGACAAACACTCTTTCTCTTTCACACAACGTATCATCAGCAGCCAATTATAAATATTACTTAAATAAAAAACACGACACACAATAGAAGCCGAATGATGACAGTGACGAATGTGCTTGATAACATAATTACTAGGCGTTGCTTATAATTAGGCATGTTGCATCTGTTGTGTGTCGAACTTGACATTGGGCTAAGATGCGTTGATGACTGCGGAGTCATAAGAAGACTATTGAAAAAAAGTGGGGTTTGAAGAATTAGGTTTGGTTGGGGAACGAAAGACCAAAGAAGAGACTGAAAGCATGATTTTTTTCAATTCTTCCCTGTGGTTTCACAGGGAAGAACAAGATAACGTGTTACGGAAGCAACGGGGGGGAAGGGAGGAATGATGGTGGTGATCGTCTTTTGTCGGCACTTTTTAAGGTTTCTTTTCAAAGTAAATTGCGTAGAGTTCTTTTTGCTTCTCGAATGAGAATGAAACAGTTCAGTAAGTAGTGCCTTGGATAACTTGAAAATGTCGCCGTAATCGGTGGGTTCAAACCATTTACAATAAGAATAAGATGGTAACTGTGGTTTTTATAAATATGGTGTGCACAGTGTGCAGCTTATAGTAAGTGTTTATAATATCTAATAGTAATAATTATCAATAACCCATCTTCACTTATAATAAGTGTCAGTACCAAACACAACAATGTGACGAGCTGACACACAGACAGACAGGTGTACATGCAGACGTTTTTAGGGTTCCGTACCTCAAAAGGAAAAAACGGAACCCTTATAGGATCACTTTGTTGACCGTCTGTCTGTCTGTCTGTCTGTCAAGACCTTTTTTCTCAGGAACGCGTGGAGGTATCAA
The DNA here is from genome assembly GCA_949316265.1 of Diarsia mendica. NCBI lineage: Eukaryota > Metazoa > Arthropoda > Insecta > Lepidoptera > Noctuidae > Diarsia > Diarsia mendica. The sequence goes on along the minus strand of OX438909.1, from coordinate 20,108,153 downwards.
GCTGAAATTCATATCAAATACTCAAGTCTATGGTCTCTTGGAGCTGTGAAAAAATCAAACTTCTAAGTCAACGCGATCAAAAGATACTCCCGTTTATGCCGCAAATTTTCGACACTCGCAAGGGAATCAAAACCTACAGTGTACTTCCCGTGAACTCAGAATCTTGAAATTTGGTACGAAGCAACGTCTTATAGCATAGATAAAGGAATAATTACGAAAACCATAAATTTTTAGTTACATCACATAATATATTTTTTTTACGGAACCCTCGGTGCGCGAGTCCGACTCGCACTTAGCCGGTTTTTTTTATGTAATTACTGAGCTATGTGAAAGGTCTGCGATGGCTCCCACGGAAACAAGTACTTACGGACAAAAAGTGGAGCCATTTGTAATGTAATCTCTAGTGATTTTTACATGTTTGTAGTTAATAAGGAAGACAGTGACGATGACAGACAAGAATGTGAATGAATTCTAAACGAGGTTTTGTTAGAGAGGGGCTTAGAAGCAGGCCGAGGTAAGTTGAGTGGTAAGGTATAACATTTATAAAATAATTATCACCTCTATGGGGGAACAGGAACTTAACACCCTGCTTTGCTTAGGTAGGACCTCTTTCATCCACCTAGACCAGAATGTTCCTCATACGCCCCCAAACTGGTGACCCCTGTTCCTCATTCTCCCCCAAATTCCTCTTAGGTTACCCACATTTCACCAATTATATTTAAGTTCCATGTAATAGGGGGCGAGCCTATTGCCATCAACCTGGCACAAATCCAAACTCCGTGGCTGCGACTGAGCAATTCATAATGGAAAAACACGACAACACTTTGCCCGACCTGGGAATGGAAGTGGAACCGACGACCTCATGCAGAGCAGTTGCACTTGCGACCACTACACCCACGATGCAATCAGGTAACGTATGTTTTGAGTAATAACTTTTTATTCAAATGTAATAGCGTGTCAATAGCGTTATGTAAAGATAAGTGAAAAAAATCTATTTAGATAAAAAGAGAAGTCCTGACTGACTGACTGATTGACTGACTCATCAACGCCCAGCCCAAACCCTTGAACCTAGAGAGCTGAAATTTTGCACAGAGGTTCCCTTTATAACGTAGACAAGGAATAAGGAAGGATTTTTCGAAATTCAACCCCTAAGGGATTTAAATAGGGGATGAAAGTTTGTTTGGAAAATCGACATTTTCACGCGGGCGAAGCCGCTAGCAAAAGCTAGTACTAAATATTTTCTTGCAGGAGTTAGTGACGGGAATTCCTTTACATGAGTACATGAAACTGTTCTTGCATCAACTAACCCCTCTTGCTTCAGCAAGTTTGAATAAAACTAAATATAAAACAGCATACAACTTGATTTTACAATATTTAATTACAGTAGTGTGATAGTTGAGTGTGGAGAGAAAAACGAAAATATCGAAATATTGATTTTTGCCAACAAATATACCTGCTACGAATGCGTAACGAATGGATGATTTGTTCGCTGATTATAATTACTTATATTACTTCATCACTGCACACACTTTACATAGATTTCAATCATGCAATCACCGTTGATTTGAAAAACCGAATGCTAGTTTCAGATTATGGTGGCACTCATAAAAAAAACTAGATTATTTTAAAATATATTAATTTTACTATGCTACCCTAGATTAAAATTAAGTATTGAGTGTTGGATAAATGATCAAAAACATAATTCCCTCAAGTTCTCTCAAGATTATGCAATCTAGCCTATTTCGATCAGAGTGACTGAATTCGATGACTTTCTTTGGTAGTTGTTAAGGGTTTTGATGTGGTGCTGTTTGTATGTTGTACCTGTAGTTGGTATATTGCCGATTTGGAAAAGCATTAGACTCCGGACACAAGTTGGCCGAATCAACAAGGAACCTGTTCAGGTGTCCCACCGCCTAACATAGGTTATTTGTTAGTTCGGTTAACTAGGACTCTCCCGAGTCCTAGATGACTTTGCCCTGGAGTATATCGTGGCCTGCCTGTTGCGTTGTTTGCACATCACAGGAGCTGATGGGAGCTAGTGGAAGCGTCAAGCTCGTCGCCAAATCTTTGGCGGTCCCAATTTAGATAGCCATCGACACACTGAGAAAGAATTGCTCTCAAGTGACCGCTCCGCGCACAAAATGGACCAGACATATAAGTTAATATGTATATTAAGATTGAGTTATGTACTAACCATACATCAATGTACATAACTCAATCTATGTTATGATAATGATACAGATATTGAATACGGATTCCCACTAGTGAAAGCTATAAATTGTCAGACTGTACTGCACACAGGTGGTCTCAAAATATGACGAGGCTGAAAAGTATCTCATAAACTTGTAATTTTTCCACGTTCAGTCCGATCGAAGACAAAAGACGAAACAAGCATGGTAGTGAAAGTTGCCACGCACACACACACACAGACAGAGGCGACAATTAATTATAATAATAAACGCTGGTGCGGTGAAAGGTGATTGATCCGCGATAAACTCGGCGGCCGCGACTGACAGCTGACGGAATGTGACGTATTTGTTGACAAGTTCCTTATGGTGCGCCATGGGAATCAAGCTGAAGTCAGAGATGTACGAGAAGAGTCAGCGTAACATAACATCACGCCTGTAATCTCAGAAGGGTTAGGCAGAGGTGTACCTAGTAGGACACCCACATTTCGCTAGTTATGTTTAAGTTCCATGTAATAGGGGGCGAGCCTATTGCCATCAACCAGACACACAGCCAGAGTCCGTCGCTGCTACTGACAAATTCTCAATGCAAAACCTAAAAAGACGGAAGAAGAACGAGAAGAGAAGAAGAGCCAGATGCATTTGAAAATCCAATATAGTAAGAAATAGATTCTGAAAATGATGTTTGTACAAATCTGCTGTGAAATCTTAAGCTTGTTGTTTTGTTTGGGTGACCAAATCAATAAACAGCCGATCGATCATATTCGCACTGAATTTCGGCACTTCTATGGTTTAGTCAGTGGCAGCGCAGAAGTCACTTCGTCTGCATGTTTTTGTCTAAGATGGCAGGATATCAGCTTTACAGTTATTTCAATGAACGTTAAAACAGACATTTTGAGGTTGACTCTAAGTATAAGCTTTTAAGCAACACAAAGTGTTAGGTGAGCTTTGACTGTTTTACAGAACGTTTGAACTTAAGAAAGTAGGTAAGAGACCTAGTTGCTGATCATCTTAATAACATTTTGGTATTATTGAAAGTTCCGTCATCTTTGTCTATACGTTTCAGATCTTGTTTCAGTCACTTTCTTCACCCTACCTAACATTTTATCTGCAATTTCTTAAATCATCATATCGAACGTAGACCGGCTGCTTCACTGCTAGCTAGGTTACGTAACATACCTATGGATATACATCTATCGTACGACTGGCGATCCTTATCTACGAGATAGTATAGCTGTCAATTTGAGGAAAGGAATAGAAATGCTGTTTTAACGTCTGTCGGCGAATGATTAACGAATGGTTATCTTGAAGTGATCTTGGACGAAATGATGAATTAATGCATTTACAACATTATGTAACTTAATGCCAAGGATGGTTAAAGGTGAAATTTCCCTGAATAAATTGCACTCTGACTTCGATTGTCTTGTGTCAGCACGATCTGTGATATGCGATGGTAGAAGATTAACCCGCCGAAGGTTAAAAGCAGCCCGACCCTATAGCGTGCTGTGAACTCACTAAAATATGTTAAGTCTACGAGGATAGCTTTCTAGTGATTTGCCTTTCTGTTATAATATTATGAAGTTCTAGATTACTTTGGGAAATGTTATGTTTGAGATTAGCGATGCTGCTAATCACGCTTGTCATTGACATTTATAAGTATCAAGATTATAGCTGTTGACTTCTACTAAATAGCCATTTGTACTTTGGGGGGATGAGGAACAGGATGTAAAGCTCCTCATCCCCCGTTGAAAAGGGAGGATCCTCCGACCGGACGGGTGTTGTGTCCGGCGGGCTAACTGCCCGACAGTTGTAAGTCGGGAACTCCTATATAGGCTTATGTCGCGGATAAAGTTGATAGCGCGATGTAGGATTTCTGTCAATCGTTGTTAGTACGCAGGTGTTGCGATAGATGTCGCTAGTCGCCACATCACTCCCCTCCGAGACCGGAGGTCGAAAGCAGATTAAGTCTTGGCGCTTGCCAGCCAGTGGAAGGTTCCAGTGAGTCGGAACCGGATGCCGCATGGTTCACGGTGAGTCGGAACTGTCTGCGGTGATGCCCCAGTGAGTCGGGATGATGCTGCATATTAGCTCCAGTGAGTCGGAGTGATGCAGTGCTGCGTTGTGGCTGGCTGCTGCGTCGACCAGGAGAGAAGTGCGTCTCTTGCTGACCGGCCGAAGTGCAGTGTGCTGTGCCAAAGTCGCTGATGAGGCTGGGGTGATGTCCAGGAATGCGCTTCCGCTGCATGCTGGTGGACAGGATACCCCATGAAGCCGTGGCTGCTGGCTGACGGTATGACTCGCTGCTCGAAGGCGAAGGGGAAGTGGTGACGACGTCTGAAGTAGTTGCACGAAGGCTGCGCTGACGTTCATGCTCGGGGTCACCAGTTTGGGGGTAATGAGGAACAGGGTGTAAAGCTCCTCATCCCCCATAGAAAAGGGAGGATCCTCCGACCGGACGGGTGTTGTGTCCGGCGGGCTAACTGCCCGACAGTTGTAAGTCGGGAACTCCTATATAGGCTTATGTCGCGGATAAAGTTGATAGCGCGATGTAGGATTTCTGTCAATCGTTGTTAGTACGCAGGTGTTGCGATAGATGTCGCTAGTCGCCACATCACTCCCCTCCGAGACCGGAGGTCGAAAGCAGGTTAAGTCTTGGCGCTTGTCAGCCAGTGGAAGGTTCCAGTGAGTCGGAATCGGATGCCGCATAGTTCACGGTGAGTCGGAACTGTCTACGGTGATACCCCAGTGAGTCGGGGTGATGCTGCATATTAGCTCCAGTGAGTCGGAGTGATGCAGTGTTTGCCGTGATGCTGCATATTAGCTCCAGTGAGTCGGAGTGATGCAGTGCTGCGTTGTGGCTGGCTGCTGCGTCGACCAGGAGAGAAATGCGTCTCTTGCTGACCGGCCGAAGTGCAGTGTGCTGTGCCAAAGTCGCTGATGAGGCTGGGGGTGATGTCCAGGAATGCGCTTCCGCTGCATGCTGGTGGACAGGATACCCCATGAAGCCGTGGCTGCTGGCTGACGGTATGACTCGCTGCTCGAAGGCGAAGGGGAAGTGATGACGACGTATGTAGTGCTTGCACGAAGGCTGCGCTGACGTTCATGCTTGGGGTCACCAGTTTGGGGGTATGAGGAACAGGATGTAAAGCTCCTCATCCCCCGTAGAAAAGGGAGGATCCTCCGACCGGACGGGTGTTGTGTCCGGCGGGCCAACTGCCCCACAGTTGTAAGTCGGGAACTCCTATATAGGCTTATGTCGCGGATAAAGTTGATAGCGCGATGTAGGATTTCTGTCAATCGTTGTTAGTACGCAGGTGTTGCGATAGATGTCGCTAGTCGCCACAGTACCACATAGCCACTATATCTCCTCATCATTCATGACCATCATTTCAGCTAAAAGACTGTAAGACATAGGCCTCCCCGAAGTGTCGCCACATTGACCGGTCCCGTGCGTCTCGCATCGAACGGATCCTCGTAACCCCCACCAGGTATCGATGTGTCCTGTTCTTGTGTGACTCCGTCTAACAATTTAAATTAGTTTTCCGATGACTCATAAATTCACATCCGTTATAAATATTCAATAACTAATGACCACAATATTCTACTAATCTGATCTTTAATGATCAAAATTAGCAGTTTAGCACAGATACATAATCGGATGTGATTTGTCACAGCGATCAGACGGTTGGTCTGATAGACATGCACGTTCATTCGTTCATTGACTCGACTTGACTTGACTAGGTAACATTCACTGGCACGTTGTGGTTACGTAACGTGGACGTGCCTTCATTCATGCTGTGAACGATGATAGGGTGCTGTAGGGCTGGTACAACTTGTTTAGTGGTAAACTGATGTCTTCGAAGAGTTAATGGCTTTTTCTAATAGTCCAGGGCCGGCAGTCTCTACAGAGATAACGACAAAATCGCTAACTTTCAATCCTTACTTACTAACGAATAAATTCGGTATCAATAATGATGCTTGCAAGTAAAGCAAGTCTCTACATCCAAGATGCGTTGTATTTTGTGAATCACTAACATAGCTATAAGTCACCTTGTTGTACTACTAACACTTTATGGACCGAAAAGTCTGAATGAAATGTTTTGAATTTGAATTTGTTTCTCACAAGCATCATTATTGCAACCGAATTTATTCGTTGGTAATTAGCAATCGAAAGTTAGCGATTTTGTCGTTATCTCTGTAGAGACTGCCGGCCCAAGTCCAGCGGTTAATCTTGAAGTGACAGGAAAAGTCACTGTCAGCGTTCTTTGATGATGCTTTTATATTCTGTGTTCCAAATCTGATAAAATAATGCCTATTTCAAGTGATATGAATCGGTTAGTTGAAATGAATAGGTCGTCATTTTCAAGAGTAGTCACTATTTTATAATTTTCAAGAAGTCTTCTGGGAAGTTGGATATTATTTATTAGTCTGACAGCCCTGAGCACTGACATATTATTTTAAACATAACAACAAAATCTCGCTTTGATCATCACCTCATATATAAAGATACTTTTTTATAATCACTCATAATATCATCACGTCTTTGTAAATCCGGTACATCCTTGTCTATAATTATGGTGTAAATAAAGCATTAGCATTGTTTGAGGCGATGGTGCAGTCTAGGACCAGCGTAACTTGACCCCTCGTCTAACAAAACTAGTTGAAGTGATGATTGAAGAGGGGTCAAGTAATGCTGGTCCCAGACTGTGCGATGGTGCGATAACAGCTCATCTTGAGAGTCCGTGTCGGCAGGCTGCGCTTGCGCATCGTTGGGCGCGACGCGCGTGCGTGACCGGGCAGATCACTGCTGACCACAGGGTTCAGTGGGCAAGGCTTGTTATGGCGGCAGACAAGTATTTGTCGCTACTTTTGTTGTTCTGTCCGTAGTACTTCAGATGAACCTTTAAGAATACATTTGCGAGCATAATGCAATATTCCAGCAAGAGTTCAGATAGTCAGTCAGTCGTTCTATGTAAAGTACCGGAAGCCGGCCCAAAATGGTTGGGAAAAGGCTAGGCAGATGATGAATGCAATATTCCAGTAACCGTCTTCAAATGGGATAATTGAGTTGAACAAAAATCACCATTAAATTGGAGCTCTCAGAGACAGAACTTTTACGACTGTTTTACGACGCAGATGATACACTTCTTCCAACATACGGAATCTTGTCAAAATCCACCGAATGATTTTAACCCGTGCAAGTCTGACGTAACACGCGGTAACCCGACCCAAGTTTTTGTCGAACGAAAGTTGTCGGTTAGGTAATGATCAACTAACACACATCTATGCTATCCTGGTCATCGGACAGTGTCAATTACTCGTTATCTAATGTTTTGGAGCTATTTGCAGCTTAATGACTGTTTAAAATAATAATGTGTGCTGGATTTATGTAATGGATTTTGTTAAATGATATTTTGTGGTTTGCAATTTCATTGAAAAGGTTATTATGACGCTCCAAAAGATTCAGAAAACTTTCCTGATATTATGTCTTCTTCACCAATTAATGATTCTACTGCCTAACAATAATAATTAGGGATACTCATACATACTGTGAGGGTTGTTGGGATTTAACACTTTGGAGGCGAGAAGAGGAGTTGATCAGCTCAACTTGTACTCTGTAAAACCTTACGGGGACGTATTGACCAGCCAGAACTCCTTTCATCCCGCCGAAAATCCGACAGTCACTGACTGCGGTTTTACCATTACGTGTTGCGTAGTTTTCGTGAAGACTGGCCTTAGACTACGATGAGCTAAAGCGCTACGCACTAAAGTAGTTTAAAAAAAACTTGCTGTGACGAACATAAACATTTAATACGAGATGTTATGCTTTTGTTCAATGAAAGTGTAAACGCAAGTACTAACACAATGCTAATTTCCATGCTAAGAGATAACATTGACAAGTTGTATGTTAGAAGAGAGTGCGCGGGCGCCGCGGGAACAGATGTCGAACGATAGAGTAGTGTCGATGAACTTCCGACCGTTGTGGGTACTATCTCTTTATGGGTTGGCCGCATGTTTAATAGAATGTTTCTTAAGAACTTTATTCACATAAATGCAAGGTACATCATGCAATTCGTTGTTGGCCTAAACAATCCGGGTCCATACACATATAAAAAGAAATGATACGATAAACTCTACACCGCCACCGTAACATTTACAAAATAAGAAGATGCGAAGAGGCATTCTATAGACGTTGCACTGTCGCTCAGATAACAATCTTGATAACTGCATAAAGATATTCTTGTATAATCCTATACATAGCCGTGTCTTCGAATGATCGCGTTAGATTGTTACAACCATCACTTAAAGAAATTGTACACATCATCGATAAAAAGGTACATGGAATCGTTGAAGACTGGACTTGAAGACAGAATACCAACTTTTTTTTTTTACATCATAAGCGACTTGGATATCATACAAATCCAGATGATCGCCATTTGGACTTCTAAATACTTTCAATGACTGATTCACTTTCCCAGCAAAACAAGCAGATCAATGCACTTCCCGTGTTTGCAGTCAACCCATACAGTCACTGCAGTCACGTCCAAACGTAGGCAAAAGTAAGTGTCGCGTGTCTAATGTTTCACTTTTTCGAGCGATCAATTCGTTCGGCGTACCGACCGTATAATTATACGGAGCTCAGGAAGGGTTAACACATTTCCTGGATGCATTTTTTAGGATAATATTTGACGTTTCGCTTGATTGGATGCTGTCGATAGTGTCGATTCTATTTTGTTTTTGTGTCGAAGGGGCTTTGGTTGGAGGACCTTCCTGTACAGTTTTGACAAGAATCAATCAACCAATCACAGTTCATGACTGGACATACACGCGTCTCTCTCCCACGCTGCGTTACAACACCCTGTCTTTTGCCTCCTGCATCTAGTCCAAACGCCAGTTTAAAGTCTATTTAGCTGGAGGGAATCTACAGTTTCCTATACACGCTGTACGGTCTCCATTCCAGGACTCTTTGCCTCCATTGGCAATCTCGTACTTATAAAAATAACAGGTTACGTATAAGCGGCAACTGCTGTCTTTGACCATGCTTTCCTGTTTGCCCTAGCCGTAATAGAAAGTGAACCTGTTTCAATTTCATATCTCCAATATTTAGTCAACAGGTTCAAGCCTCAACATTAAACGTCAATATTACATAAACAATCTGAGAGAAAAACGGATGTCTCCCACCAAGTGAGCAGAAATGTGACAACGATGGCGGTCAAGTGTTTTGTTTAGACATTAGCATCCACACTTCCGAAAGTTACACAATTTCATCCACACCCAACAATTTGACATACCTATTATCCATCTTATTATTATCTAGCGTAGAGAAGAATTTACTTTGCACATTATGTGTGATATAATATAACCTTTAGTGACCCACTGTGCTAGGATATACATACTAATATTATTTTGGTCGATTTAAAACGCATTATTCTTGTTTTGGAAATAAAACTGTGGATAACCGTTAAGCTGACACACTTCAATATAATTTTAGTATTCATTAAATAAAATAAAATGGTTGATGCGTTTTCGTGCTTTTTAAGTTAAGTTATAGATAAACTCAAACTCAAACTCAAATTCTTTATTTCAATTAAGCCATTACAGGCACTTTTGAATGTCAGAAGAACATTTCACAAAAAAAAAAACGAAACTACGAGTGCAATACGTCATTCCGAAAGCCACCACGCCGAACCACACGCCACCGAATGCCCGCAACAACGAACACTGCGAGCACGAAAGCACGCAGCGACGCAAACCGCAACAACGAATGCTCGAGACCCCGAATCACGGAACAACGAATGCACGCCGCAACGTGCAACCGCCGCCCCGCGACCCGGAGCCCCGCACACCCGCCGCCACGGCCCACGCCACTGCGCGCCCCCGCTCCCACACCACTCGCCGCCGGTAACATCCGGCGCCGCGCAGCCCGACGCAGCAACTCCCGAAACGACGCATTGCACTCCTACGCTACAGTCACAATCACAAGGCATAATAACTTGTGAAAGTACTGCAGTTGCCAGTTCCCTAACGTAGATCTCATGAAGAAGAACGGGCAAGAAACTCCATGGACACTCTTTTAAATTAGAATTTGTTACAAAATCTTGGTACATTTTATCATTCATGTTGAGATGGTATATTATGTGAGAACTATGTAGCAAGACGTGCAAGTTAAGAGCGTCCAGAGTAAAAAGATATAATAAACAAATCAAAAAGAAAAATATATTTACACCAAAATTGAAAACGATTTATTGTGGGTCAAATTCTTGCCCCACTTAAAATTTACTTAAAATATAATCGATTGCAGATGAAAAAGAATGATTAATGCAGCTGAATACCATGCTGCATGAATGCAGCTGAATACCAGTATTTTACGTGGAGCGACTGCGTATCTGACCTGCACAACCCAGTTAGTACTGGGTGATACGATACCAGGGGTATCATCAGAGTAGTTTTCAGACTTTTGGGCCACTGACAACTGATTTTGACAATTACTGTCAAAATGATGTACAAATGACAATTGGGAGCAACGGCTTGACGTGCTTTGCGAGGCACGGAGGAAACTCGGTATGTAACGGGTGGTCACCTATCCACGGATCAAACCAGGCAAGCACGGCTTAACCAGAAGATTGAACCGAGCGGCTCTTATTATTTTGCCACGAGCTCCTTAGGAAGATTAACAACACTCCTGATAATATAATTACTCCATAGGATTTATTTCTAGGTTATAATTACTAAGGCAATAGACTAAGGCAAGGCCAACCGTAGCGTATGTTTGTCAATTCTGTCCATTGCTTCTTCCATCAACCTATTCACGATAAAATGTCACTTTGCTTTAGATAAAGGATTAACTACTCCAAGCCTCCTCATGAATAGCACTAATTATCACTCAAGCACCACAGTCTAATTGTTTTGTGACTGCTTTACCCAGAAGTGCAGCAGCAGAAAGATGCGTAGGCAAACGATTCCCACAGAGCAGTAATGTGCGACACGCAACGTTATCGCAACGTTATCGCAGCGCGTGTAATCACGGTTTAATACGCCGCTTATATTCACATTAGACGCGCGTTCAGTTGGCTCTGCTCCTAGCTAGGTGTAGCGAGTGTTGCGACTGGTGAGGTCATAAGAGGTTGAATTGGCAACTTGTTGATTTTTGGGTTCCACGTGGTCCAATCCATGCGTATTAATAGAGAGTAGGGTAGCCTACCTCTTCCAAGGGTTGAAGAATGACTAGAGCAATCTTCATCATGGGGTTTTAAAGAAAGACTGAATCGCTACTCCTGATTTTGATCGCCAGTTTTGCAGACGACATTGTTGCCATTGCAGGAATACCCTGGATGGCTGGCACAAGAGCGTGGAGATTGCCGCAAGCAAAGAGAGGCCTGTACCAAGCGGTGGGTGAATTCAGGTTGTGGATGATGATGAATACTTTTTTGGGGTAAAAAACTTTAAAGAATCAGGCTCACCTGAAGCGAACCAAAAAAAAAAATGCGAGTGTTTAAGCATGTAAAATGTGCTTACAGCAAAAAGGGAAAACGTCAATCCAGCGTCTTATCTAAATACATATGTAGTTTATTTTTTATATTTCAACACCGGATTAAGGAAGCTTCTCGATGATATACGAGCACTTTGCACGTACTCATTATTTTATTAACAGTAATTAATTTCAATGTTCTCCTCAGTAATGTTGCGTGACCTTGGGCTAAGGTTGGCACAAATGATTGTTATATAACGTTCATGTTTCATGCCTCGTTTAACGTAAGATATTGAGGTTGTTTTTTCTGTTGTTGTTACTTATTAATGCTAATTTTGGTTCTTCTTGAAATTACGCATTTTGGATGTTAGAAGTCAAGGTTTATATTTAGCTGAAGTAGAAGAAGGCACGTATAAGCCGGTGGTCCCGGCCGCCAGATGGCGGTCGTCAAACCATGTTAGAGGCCTTTTAGGCGGTTTAGAAACTCTGACACTAGAGTGACCTCACTGCCCACACGATAAGAAGAAGCAGAAGTAGAGCTTCACGTAAAATGGTTTTAGCAGGTTGTGTAGTGTTCGCAATTAGGTTTGCGTTTGGCCGAAATTCGCCTGATGTGAAACGATGATGCGGCCACGGGTGGAACTCGCTTGCTTGAAAGAAAACAACTTTTCACGCGTACTTTGAAAGATCCACTTTATAATGATCGGGGAGCAGAGAAACCGGCAATCAAGTCACAGGTCAGTAAACGTTGAACTACGTCTCTGTCTCCATATAAAATGTAACATTCCGACTTTGATAAAGGTTGGTGTCATACCATTGGTGACCCCTATGAGCGATCTTAGAAGTTCAACAAGGGCCGGCCGATACACATGCACGGATGAGTTTCATCCACCACACATGATGAGAACGACGCAGAGATTTTTATTTTGGAACTGTTGAAAATGGGTAAAATACCTGTGCTGAATCCTACAGGCAATGTAATTTTATTTTATGTACTGTCTTCGTACGTAGACGTACACGTTCGAATGTATGGGTGCTTCCAGCTTGACAGTTAGGATAGTTTTTAAACCCGATGGAGGTGGCAACAGATTCTGAAAATTCTTTCAGTGTTGGAGAGTTTGATTGTCCTCGAGTGTCATAAGACGTTCCCTTGGGAAGGTTCCCGACAACAACTCGAGCAAAACCACGGACAAAAGCTAGTCTGTCACAAAATCCAAGTTCTCTATAGTCTTCTTCTTAGCGTGTCGATGACAATTTAAACTGAGTCGGCCCATTTGGCGACGAGTTTGGTACTTCTAGCCTCTATCAGCTCCTGTGATGTGCAAGTAACAGGACAGGCTGACACGATGTCAAGTGCCCCGTAGTTTGTAGGGAAAGACCACATTTACACTCCAGGGCCGCAGGACACAGAGTCATTTATCAAGCACAACACACACGCTCTGCTTAGCTTGGGACTAGATGGCGTTGTGTGATAGTTGTGGAATATTATTATTATTATTATTTATGAATCTCCAACTGAACAGGTTTTCCTTGCTTCGGCCTTATTCTCTATAGTTATTAGACAAATGAGTCGTATTACCGAAGTAACAAGTGACGCGCGATCCGGCACGGTAATCGAGCGGCTCCATCGCTGTCGGATCACTCGGCAATAAATCATGACTGTGCTGTAGCGTCTGTGGTCGCTTGCGCTTGCGCATGGGAAACTGCGGCGGAAGCCGGGACCACCTGTCGCTGCGGATGGTGTTATGTTGTTTGTAGCCAGTTTGGGAAGAAGTTTAGTTTTTTTTTTTAATTTACCGTAATAGAGACAGAGACTGGTAGCATTTTGTCGTTGACCTTTTGCTTTATAAATAACTGAATACAACACTTTAGTTGTTTGCATTCTTCTTAGAAATATTATATTATTATTTAGATAGTTTATTGTTAGCATTTTCAGCCGGTTATCACAATAGCATCAATGCCGTCATTCATTCAATACAAACTAACACTTAATATAACATCACACCTATAATCCCCGAAGACTAAAGCAGAGGTGTACCTAAGTGCACCACATTTTGTCAGTTATGTTTATGTGCACATTTTATAGGCTGCGAGCCTATTGCCATAAACCAGGCACAAATCCAGACTTCGTGGCTGCTAAAGAGACATTCCTATCGAAAAACTCAATAACACTTCTTCCGACCCGGGAATCAAAACCTGGGCCTCATGCTCAGCAGACGCGGCAAGACCAACAAGGCAGTCCTATCATTCAACAACACAATTTACAAATTGTGCTGTCTCACATAATGCGGTCCGAAAGCTTTCTCGCGTGGCGTCTGAGCGCGCGGTGAGCTTCGTCGCTACTCGTGAATAAACTGCCGCGCACGCCGCACGCATCTGTGTTCCGCGTATTGACGGCGTTCGATTTATAGACGTTTTATTTATTTATTTCTTTCTTTATTGACTATTTCATATTATGTTTGTTGAATGTGTGTGGACTGAACTCGAGTGAATTTGTGATCGGATTCTTTAATTTCTTTCTGTTGGATTTGTCTCGTTTACTTGCTGTAAGTACATGTATTTTTTTAATTTTAATATAGGTACTGACTGAAAAATAAAAAAAGTTCAACTTTTTTCATAAATATTTAAATTCTATCTTTGTCCTATTCATTATAATACCACGGGGTTACAATTTAAAAAAAAGTCTATCCTATCATAGGGTGCAAAAATGCATAACAGACGGAATCTAGCTACCAGGGTCTACTTAGTACTAGTGGCCTTCCATTATCTTCATTCTACAAGTAAATTAAGCGTTCATACATATTTATTGACCTTTTATTTTCCAATTAACGATAAATCTACGAGTATACCCGGCTAATAACTTTCTTCTAAGTCTTAAGTAGGCAATCAATTAACACCTTCGAGACAATTAATCTTTCCTAGTTATAAGAACAATTACTGCTCCATCGAGTACGGTCTCGCCTGACTAGAGATCAAGGCCGCGGGTTCGATTCCCCGGCGATGCAGCGATGCCGTATCGGCTTCATCTCACGTCATATCGATATTAAACTTAATTACCTACTAGCTTTGTTACAATTAGAGCGTTGATTTTCTCCAAACTGGCGTTTCTATAGTCATATATCGTTAAGGTTGATGTTCCAGGGTTATAATCATCAAAATCATCCAAGTTCATGTAACTGTCAAGAATGACCTTTTGATGAAATACTCATTCTGGACAGTTACAGGAACTTGGAGGGCTGTAATGATGATTTTGATGATTATAATTCTGTAACTGCATATGTCTTACAGCCGCGAATCATATTTTCACTAACATACAACCTAGCACTGGCCTGCAAATCGCTAAAAACGTAAGAAAATTTGAATTTCGCGGGCTACCCTGGAACATCCACCAGTAATTAGAGAAGATCACAGAAGCTATAGATGAACACCGGTCCGTCAGAGATGAGACATGTATGGAAGAAAACGACTTGCTGAGCCGAGCGGTTATCAAATAAAAGGAGGGAAGGTCGCGCGTATCTATCCCTGACTGGAAGGCTAACACTCAAGGCACCCACAAGAAACCGGGGCTACGGGTGTTTGAAAGAGATAACGCGGCCCCGGACACAAAGGGCAAAGAAGGACCATGGGTGGTTTTTAGTCAGTAGAAATCTGACTCTCCAGGCCCAGAGCGAGAGGAGTCATGTGATGATTTTCCACCCTCCAAAAAAAAGGCACCCTCAAGAAAGTTGAGTGGGTTGAACTGCGAGATGTCAGTCCCACAAAAAAGCGCGCTTATCAAAAGATGCTGGAAGTACGGTCCTGCCTGATGGCTGTTGCAATAATTGGGCTGTAGACATCAGCAGCCAATGCCAACGCGGCAGGTCCAGAAGAAGATGGCGGGACTAACTCCACTCGTTTCACAGGGATTGGCGGTTAACAGCATTGGATAGGGATAAGTGGAAAGAGGCAAGGGAGGTCTTTGCCCTGCAGTGGGACACATAGGTAATAATAATATAAATATGGAGATCAGCAAAGTGTTCCAACAGGTTACGTTGATCAATAAGTTTCTTAGTTGATATAATACCTATGAGAGACATGAAGATGATAAACGTCTGCCTGAACAGTTTACTCTGAATGACCCTGTTTATCAGTCAGGGCCTTGCAGTATATAATAAATTGTAATCTTATTTGAGTCGCGCCATAATTTTGATTAAGGGCTAGCGTATTCAGTGGTGCCCCTCAGTCCTTCCTCTCATTAGCAATCAAATGGTCACCATCATTTTGTGATTCCATATCGGGTGCTTTAAATGAAAAGGTGGATAAAAAAGAGACGGTATCAGGACAACAATAGTTGCTTGAAAACGTTTGACTTGCCGGTTATTTCCATACTTAGTAAAGTCTTGCTGTAATCACAACAATTGAATCTAATTTCGCATACAGGCCAGTCCCTCATTGATTACAACTGTAACCGTAAATAACTTGATAATTAAAAATGATCGAGTCAAAAGAAAGACGTCCAATACCAGACCTAACTCCACCAACCATCGCCATATCGACCGGTCCTGTACTTCTCTCATCAGACTGCATGATAGCACAAACAGGCGAGCCAAACCGCGACCCAATCGCCCAACATTATCTAGATGTTCATGTGTTAACTAGAAACGATGAATGTCCCACACTCGGGCTCGAAACGAAAGCCCGTCCCGTCCGGCAGGTTGCAGCATTTCACCGCTATATTTATAAGAGTACGAGTTGACGAGGGATCGCTGACTAACCGAGAAAGTTGCCTGATGCTGTGGGCTATGGGGTAACAGTGGATTGATTGGGTGGGTCCTTAAACTTCCTTACAAGATTTGACATTATAGTAATTATGTTTATGCTATAAATCATCTTCCCTAATATCTTAATTTCTTTCTTAGTCATTGATGACGTAATCCCACGAGGTATTCCATTTAAATGAACAATTTTAAGAACAACCATCATAAGAATATTACCCACGGAAGTTAGATAAGACACGGTTGCAGTCTTGCAGTTGTAGTTAGCTATGCGTGCTAAGAATTTGTATTGCAAAAGGCTGGTATAGACTAATAATATGTTTGCAACTTTTTTGCAATACACCTTTTGAATTTTACAGCCGATAGAAATTTAGAAATATTATTAGGTAATATTCGCGGCAAATAATACCTTGCGGGGTTGTGGCATGAGTGGCTAAAATCGGGAATATGAATTAAAAAAAACACCAAAAAGTGAAAAATAAACTTCAGAAGAAAAATCAGCTTCTGAAGTCGGTGACATTTCTTTGTTTTATTTGGTTTTTTTGCCACCGACTTCAGAAGCTGATTTTTCTTCTGAAGTTTATTTTTCACTTTTTGGTGTTTTTGAAGTCGGTTGTTTTTTTTTGCAAAAAGTTTTTTATTTTTTCATTTTTAGTTGTAATATCTTAATTAACCTTCAAGATTCCCTGATTATTGCTTTCAACTCCTAACCATTGAGGAGTAGTACCTTCCATCATAAGCTCATCAACATGAAGTGATGACTGCTAGATGCGAATACTTGTATAGCGTCAGAAAAAGCACGAAACACGTAATATGTGCCTATGAAATTTGAGGGTTGCCCTCGATTTCTCTGGGATTCCATCATCAGGTCCTGGTTTCCATATCATGGTGGCCCTTGAAGTATCTCCGTTCCAATAAAAAAAGAATCATCAAAATTGGTTCATAAACGACGAAGTTATTCGCGATACACAAAATCAGGTAACATACCTACTTACATAAAAAAATGTGTATTGTACACATCTGCATACCCCCTCAGAGCATACATGCGTGATGTTACGTCATGATAATGTATATTCAATAAACAACCAAGCGATTCCAGCAATTACGACAGATTTGCCGTCTATTTTTGAAGAGTTCCATTGTATATCTCCGAAGATCAGCACCAGATCTTCACCAAATTAAAATGGGACCACCTCAGGAGTATACTCTTTCAAATAAAAAAAGAATTTTGAGAATCGGTTCACTAATGGGGCAGAAATCAGGTAACATACATAAAAAAAAATACATACCCACGAACATATAACCTCCTCCTTTTTTGAAGTCGGTTAAAAAAATGCAAAGTTGAAAGTGTGTATGAAGTTAAACTGGGCTCACAATTTGATGAAGCCATCCTTCTATCTCATAATGATCTGAATACCGACATCAAAAAGCAATAGAAAACGTTAGATGATGTGATTAAGAATTTGAGAAGTAAGTTTTTTAAGCAAACGTTCTAGTGAAGATTATCCTTGGTACTAACTACGAAGAAGACTTATCAAGTTATCAGCCACTAAGGTCAGACGATATTTACTCGAAGATTTATAAGCTTTACACAATATTAGAAACATGTTACATTAAATATTTAACTTAGCTGCCGTACTTTCTTTGTCTAGCCTGGTTCTCCAACCTCGATTTGATAACAGACTGTTTCGTATATTGCGACATCATTTTGATCGTTCAGATCAAAAGGTTTTTTCTCATACTACTAGTGGAATTATCATTCAGTCACTCTCACAGAGAAACGGACTCTGTCCAAGTAGTCGGATAGTTATAACTTTATGACTTGCTCTATAATTTCAACGTGTTCTTGATGGGTAGTAGTACTCTTAGTAACCACTCCTATACTCTCATCATTATGCATAATTATATTCCAATCATAATCTATTTCATCCCGCTCTATAATCTTTTTAATATTTCCCTCGTATTTCTCTCAAGGCTCAATTAACTTACTCGGCCGGGAAGGAAAGTGGTAGACCTATATTCTCTCAATTTTTTTATGGTTTCTACTAATTTCCATTTAATTGGTTTAAGTTTAGAGGAAGAGCTGTGTTTATGCTACCTTCGGTGTACTGAGGTTAATGACTGTCAGTCTGTTGTTTTCATCTAAGCTACCAGCAGTTCAAGCTGAGGCATACATTAAAATGAGAAGCAAATATACTCGTCTGCATCTCTGTTAACTTAGCTTAACATTTGATTAGTGAGCAAATTACAAAGAAGTAACGTATGATCGAGGGAAAATATCGTAAAGAAACCGATGTCTTAGAACAAAACAAAATCGAAGACATGTGACATCTACCAACCCGCACTGGGCCCACGTGTTGTTGCCAGAGAGGTGGCCTGAGTCCTTGCAGTGGGAACATTATAGGTATCAGCCTATTACATCATCATCAGATGATAATGATGAACTTATGATCAGTAAAGCGAAAAGTTCATTAACCAGATGTTTTGTTAAATACGTGTTAAGGCGCAGTCAAAGGGGCACCGTAAAAACGACCTGTTTTTCGTCGCAGAGTTAGCCGTATTGCTACTTATTACAATTCCAAAAAAAATACATTGTATAGTCAAATGTATAGGTAAAAGACTTATGCAAAAATATTTTCTAAAAGTAATCAAGAACCTCGAAAAAAAAAATCACAAAATCACAAAAAAATCACACGAAAAAACTTTTTCGTCTCGAAATGCTCAATATTTTGAGTGACAACTGTTATATTTTTTTTTACTATCAGAAAGGAAATTTAACCAACTAAAGACATATGTAAAAATATTTTAACATTACAGCGTATTTTTTTTTTTAATAAATTAAATCTGCGAACTATCGTTCATTTTGGCAGTCACGAGAATCAAACGCATCGCCATTTTCAACCTTATTTGTTTAGGCGATGAGTTAAACGCGCGCTCAAGGTCGCGGGCAGGTAATGTCGCCTTAATTAGTAACTTTCCACTCTTCACTGTTTATTTCTTCTTTTGTTTCATCTCGACCCTACCTCAAATTTATTCCCCTTATTGTACGCGTCCCATTTGACGCTGACATTAAAGATTATGCTAAGCCTCACATGCATTATGCATGGCTGTCACCTCAGCGTCTCACTAACGCGTCTATAGATAGTGACACCTAGATTAGTCGCCTAAATACCACCACATATCGGTAACTGATTCACGTTGTCACCTACTTCGGAAGTTCACGCGTTACTGTCAACAAGAGGTGGGTGACCGAAGATGTTTGAAAACTACCGAAGACCATGGCAGCTTGCATTTGCCATAAATAGCCGTTATAATATTAGGCAATACCCCGAAGGTCACCGATCACACTTACCTCAAAATAAATGACGGTACAGGAAAAATGTAACGGTTTCGTAAATATCATCAACTCTGCCAATGCCAAAGCGTCTTCATCATCATATCAGCCTGGAATCACCCCTTTCTGGGTATATACCTCCCCTTTTTTCCGCCACATTTGCCGGTTCTGAGCGTTCCTTTTCTGGGCATTTCCCGCACTTTGACGACATCGTCAACCCAACGAAGGATGGCCCTGGCTTTTATGACCTGATGGTCTCTCCAAATTGTATTGCTATCTGGAAAAGAGTAGGATATCATCGGCCCATCGGGGTATCTCTTTAGCCCGTAGGAACCCTGTCTCGGACATCCGTTGGAAAGCACCCTCAAATCAATCGCTTTTAAACCATTTAGTACAAATAAAGGAAAAGAAAATCGTCTGTCTGTACGACTGTACCAGTTACATACTTAAGCGAGTCACCTATCTCAATCTACATAATCAGTTCACACCGCGTCACTGTGAAATGAAAGCAGTGAATCAAATCCGCGCAAACACTGCAAATTGTTTCACGTCTCGTTTGGCGTCGCGAGAATTTTTAGAATTAAGTTTTTATAGTTCAGATCAGATAGTGTGAGGCATTATAATGAGTGTAGGTCAAAATGGTTTTTGTTTGGTGTCTATGTCAAGGTAAGCTAAGTGTTGTTTTTGTCAGTTTTTAGTGACCACCGGTTTTGGCAATTCAGTATTTTTGTTCTTGTATTACTTACAAGTTTACAACTATAAAAATAAAGAATACAATCCAATAAGTAAAATAGCACAACTGCTTGTAACTGAAGATGCTTTGAAACCCTTAAATTACACATAGAAATACGAGAAGAAATAAAACAAATAAATTCTCTATCTATTTATGTTACAAAAACACATAAATGATAATAAATGATACTCAGTTTAAAAATGATACATTGCGTTATAAAGTTATAAGAAGTAACGTTAACATAATCCACCCGGACGACTTGCATTCAATGATATGTCTACAAGTGATCGAGTTTATTTAGTATTGATTATAACGGTTCCGTTCTCGATACATTTTTATTCGATAACTCCGGAAAGGGAAGTTCTAAATTATATTGATATTGCTTGTGTAATAGATCGAGCGATAACGATGCAAGATGCAATCAACTTGAATACGTTCGATATTTTATCTTATTGTTGGAAAGAGAGCAATCACATAACATAACATAACATCACACCTGTTGCCTTTGAGGAGTTAGGTAGAGGTACCCGAACGTATGTTACACTCACACTTGCCTACAACCCCTTACCGCATGGATTTTTTATTTTTTACGGAAAAAATATATGATAAAGTCCTTGACACGTACTATAAAGTTTGTTCAGACAGTTTTCCAAAATCACATTACTCTTTCAAATATAATTACAAAACTTCTATTTTCCATATATGGCATAGTATGCAGTAAAAGCGACTAAAACTAATTTGACATAATATGGCATAATATGTGGTAAAGGCGACTGAAACTAACTGCCATATTTGGCATAAAATACGCTAAAGGTAATTTTTAATCAATGCTTAAATATAAAATATGCTTATTAATATAATCAATGCTTATTTGAGTCATCACAACATAACAGAGAAGAAAAGTCACGTTTAAATTAATTAGCGCATAAATCTCATACCTACTTACCATTTTAATAAGACTTTTCACAGAAACAAACTACAATTAATCATAATTATCTACAACAAAACAAAAAAATGTAAGACAATTAAAACAACAGTTACGTAATTATAAAACAAACATGAGAATTATTTCACGTGAAAAATCGTGAGTTTTTCTCATTTGTATACAATCATTTAAATTAACAATTCTAAAGTGTAACAAAACGTGTTTTTTAGCACTTGTAGCTGCGATTTCTTAAAAAACTGTGATTGCGTTTCTGTTGAAAATTAACTGTGGCAATTAAATATAGTTGAGTTGTTTAGAGCCAATTAAGGTGTGTTGTCTGTAAATATTATTGTGATGCGAAAGTGAATAGTTCGAATATTTAAAGTAACCGTTTATTGCCAAACACCAATTAGGTATATACAGGGGGATGCATTCTTGCCGGTTCTTCTTCTTATGTAAGGACAGATTTGAAACGTGCACCTAGTCCTAATTCTAACGTTTCATAAACCCATGATTTAACGTATTTAAAAAATCAAAAACTTATTTTGTATTTGAAAATGTAACTAGAAATTGGTATAAGTTAAATATCAATTTAGAATTCCAAATAATCACTACAAAACTATAAAATTATTTGAACTAGAGAAAACATGATTATAGTGCAGGTTGAACTTGTTGTGCATTTCCAAGCGAATCGTGAGTTCGAATCGTGATTGAGACAGAAACCTAGTTTTACAAATAGCACGGAAAACTTATGGGCGCAGGCGGGATAACGAATGTTTCAGGATTCTGATAGTTGTATCTAGAGTTAGTATCTTATTACCCAGTATGACCTGGAGTGTGGAGGTCAGATAGACAGTTACTCTATGTAAAATATTGGTATTCAGCTGCATCCGGTACATCCCACGGAGGTGTACTATTAACGAAATAAAAAAAAAATCCTATGTTCTACTCCAGCTTAACCCAGGTTAGAGAAGGCAAAAGACCGGACGGCATATCTTTGTTTCCTTGGAAGATGGGTAGGCCTTTAGTGTGGGACGCAACATGTGTCGATACTCCTGCGCCATCACATCTTCCAAGTTCTGCATCGTGCTGCGCAGGTGGAGCCGCTGCGGCTGCAGAGAACCTCAAGCGGCGTAAATATAGTAACCTTTGCGGAAACTATATTTTCGAGTCGTTTGGGGTTGGAACTCTTGGGCCGTGGCGTCCGAGTGCTCATGACCCAAGGGCTGGCTTTTATCTTGGCTAGAGGCTAAGTGTTGCCATACAACGTGGCAATGCCGCCAGTCTTTTGGGCACATTACCGGCTGACAGCGTTGAGGACCAGTTATAGTTTACTAGCTGATGCCCGCGGCTTCGCCCGCGTTGCATCATCATCATCATTTCAGCCAAAAGACGTCCACTGCTGAACATAGGCCTCGCCCGCGTTGAAGTCGGTTAAATTCTCAAAACCTTTCTCGAGAACTACTTTATCCATTGGTGAAAACAGCATGAAAATAGGTGAAGTAGTGTTTGAGTTTTTGAAGCGTACACAAACCAAAATAACATTTTTATATATATAGATAGATAGATAGACTGTTAGTTTTGTTTATTTTATAGATTTTAACCCAGGTTAGGTCAATGTGTTATCAGTTGTTAGAGCACGAAAGTAAACAGACCGACTTTCGCGTTTAAAATATTTGTATGGAAGTATGAATGATATGTATGTGGGTAAAGATGCATTTTAAGAATTCTGATATCTATTACGCAAACCAAACTAGTACGACTATAATTACAATCCGGAATCAGTTTTATTTATCATCTATAAATAATAATTAAATAGGTAGGTACGTGTTGTTATTTCTGTACATGTTACATAGCAATAATTGCGACTTCCGTTCACGGAAATCCGTCACAAATACTTTCACATTCGTTTTCCTTCGAAGATGAGAATGTAAATAAACTAAATAGAATAAAGACAAACTATTTCTTAAATAAAAAAATAACAGGACGGAGAGGCATTTAATGCTCACGCACAATCTTCTACAAAAAGTCCTACCTTCTTTACATCTTACTCTAAACGCCTTAATGAAATCACACCTTAAGTTTTTACCCGACTGCGCAAAGCAAAGAAGGGTTATGTGTTTATCAGTCTATGTATGTATGTATGTATGTTTGTTCCTATGTGGCATTGTAGAGGCCAAACGCCTTGGCCGATTTTGATGATCCGTACGTCAATCGATTCGTCTTGACCTCGCGAGTGTCACTAAAAACATTACAGTAAACAATACTCACTATAGTAACAACTAGTCGCCATATTGTCAAAATGAAAAAAAAAAAAAACGACGCATCACGTCAAGTGGGGTATCGTTGAATAGGTATTTAAAAATGAATATTAGGTTTCCTTTATCATTTTTCATTTTATAAAACCATTTAGGATATATAACGATTTAAAGTTATTAAAACAAACAATATCGCATTTCTTACTTAGAACCGGATTTTTTTACGTGTACGGAATGAATATAAAATCGAATTGAAATCTACCGTCTTATAATAGTAATAACGAAGTTAATGGAAACTGACTAAAAAGTGTTAAATAAAAAAATGTAGTTAAAAAACAAAAAAACCCGACTGAAAAAACGGAAAAGCAAAAAACAAGCACATTTTAAATTAAACAAAACTTGGAAGCAGGCGGGGTTACTCTACTAAAACCTAGCACGTAACGACACGTGTTAGTTTTGTCGCTGTGTCGCTGTATGTCGCACCGCAATGTACAGCAAACAATGAGCCAGCGCGCATTCCTACGATTATGACTGTGGCCCATTGGGTTTGTTTGGCTTGCGGTATTCCGGTGAAGTAGATAACCTATGGAGGCCTACCTTTATGCAAGTACTGAGACGATGTCACAAAGTCAGCGAGTGATAATAACTGTGTTTGCTTGCGCGATTCCGAGTTACCTCTGTGCCTCGAAAAGGACGTTAAGCCGTTGGTCCTGGCTACCATAATATGTACATCTTTGACAGTTGTTAAAGGTAGTCAGTGGCCTGAAAGTCTAACAACCAAGGGGTATCACATTACCCAGTACTAACTGGGTTGAAGGAGGAGGGAGGGAGGTCAGATAATTTTTGTACTCTACGACAATGATGTCCTGTTTGACCCTAAGGTTGACTGGTAGAGAATGCCTTGTGGCATTAAGTCCGCCTATGTACCACGTTTGTGCATGAAGTTTAAATAAATAAATAAATACTCAGTCGCACTATGTAAAATACTAGTATTCAGCGGAATTCGGTTAGACTGGAAGACGAACCAATACAGTTGAAAAAGGCTAGATGCTGACGACCTATGCTTGCGCAATGTACAATTTTTGTGTGACATCAAGGTATGCGTAGTCATAGTCAATTCTTATTGTGAATGCTTTCTATGGCATGTTTTGGCCTGAACTGCATGTTATAAGGATCTAAATTTCGTTTTTCAACATTAATTGTAACAAATATTATGTACTGTACAACTAATATACAGTTCCGACCTAGTAGCGGAGTCTATGAGGCTTTTCTAAAGACAGAAATAAACACAAGTTATTTCTTGTTTACTGCGAGAAAACCGGAAAATCAACAATTTCCATAATAAAAACACTTCTCACAACCTGTCCTTTATAAAGAGAGCCCATAACGTTTTTCTTATACTTTCATATCGCTGCGAGCCTTCTACATTAACAATTTGCCAAGCCCATAGACACTACTCGACCACAAACTAGATGTTAGTCTATAATCTATGAGCATAGTAACCTCCTTACCTCGATAAAATCACTTTCGCGCGTCTTCTTATGTCATTATTTATTTTTATATTTATTTGATTATTATTTTTATAAAGAAACAGGCTATTGTGTTACTGAGTCTGTAGCTTGATTCGTTCAGGTCAAAAGAATAGATAATAATTGAAGTATGACAACTTACATGTGTCTATTTGACGTATTACAACATTGCATGTTCGACCGAATCGGCGTTTGGACAGACGAGTGGTTAGTTACGCATAATTAACGTATTTGACAACAAACACAAAATTACCGCACATAAGATTTTGCATAAACCTGGCAAAGTAAGATCAAGTCCAACCATTATAACAACTCATTTGTTTCAAGTTAGTAAACTTAAGTCTCCTGTTACATGAGGAATTAAATATCACTACATATTGTAACCTCCACCGCGTCTGTCTGTCTGTTCGCGATAAACTCAAAAACTACTGCACTGATTTTCATGCTGTTTTTGCCAATGGATAGAGTGGTTCTTGAGGAAGGTTTTAGTATACAATTTGAGCGACATCCACGAAGGCGAAGCCACAAGCACCAGCTAGTAAATAAATAAACACGTATTGAAATTACAATAAATGCTGTTAATAAATAAAAATACCGAGATGCAAATATTTGACTAACCTACAATATCAAAAAGTGAAGTATACTACTACACGGTAACTTTAATATCATCGGAGTTAATTACAGACTTTGACCCAAAAATTATCGAAATGGCGCTAGAAATAAAAGACAGTTGTAGAATAGTGAGGTGCCGACTCGATGGCCGATTGTTAGTTGTCATTGGGGCACAGGGGAGGTACAGTTATGGCATTGTTGGGTGGTACAAGTTGTAGAAGGAGGAGATTTAATGGCAATCAAAAAAAAGGAGGTTCTCAATTCGACTGTGAAATGTAGGTGTGATGTTAGGTACACCGTTGACTAACCCTTCGGGAATTTCAGGCGTAAATTTTGTGATAATTTTGCTGTAGATGTAAATGATTCCACAACAATTAAACAGCAATGGCACATACTCGTAGAATGTACCCAGGACTACTTGTCCTGGGTACATTCTACGAGTATGTGCCTCTCTAACTATTCTATTCAATGATCTAAAATAATCTACCTCTACATTTTGCTGTGTTGTATCATAGTACTAACGAAACAAAAATAAATAAATAATTTCTATGCAATACTTTCCATTTCGAGCAGTGCATTGAACTGTACAGACGCATAGGTAATGCAAGGAGGATTAAAGTAATTTATTCAATTCACCGGTCGAATAATTAAAATCGCGTTGTACTGGTAATTGCCCTGACTCAGCTGACTGTACTGTAGTTATTATTTATTTATTATTATTTTTTTTTTTTTTTTATATTTTTTTTTTTTTCTTGACTTGCATTTAAAACTTAATGATTGAGTTTTCCTTTATTTTTTAAATTTAATTTAATGTGGTAGGTCATTGGACATGCTATACGGCGAAATGAGGAAAATGAAGTGAGGAAAATGTTGAGTATGAAAACAGTATTTATGTACAAGGGGACGACCAAGGTAACGTGTAAAGGATGATATTGTTGGAGAGGAGATGACTGCTGAGTTGAGTAGTTGACGAGTAGTATGAAAGAAGAAGACTACCCCAAATATATTGGGATAATGGCAGTATCGCACAATACATTATTTAAATCGTGCAAAATATATTTTTAAATAGAAATTAAGTAAAGATAATGCAGAATTATATGAAATGAAAGAATTTTTCTATTGTAAGTGTGCATCCGCCAAAGAGTTACACACCCTAATGTAATCGCTCCCGCCTACTCTTTACACCGCTATATTCCAGTTATCATCTATTAGCTATTACGTTTAGTCACCTCGGCTCTAACATTTCTGTAATTTCTCACAAATCGAACAAACTGTTTGTGCTCAGTTTAATCTGGTCAACGCTACAACGGTAACGGGTTTACGACGTTTTTCCCTCAACTGTTAGCTATCTACGTAAAAACTGGTATCTTGTTCTGTAGGTCAGCGCATCACTAGGCGTGTTTGCTTTTTCTAATATTTTTTGGGAGGTTGAGATGATATGTCTGAATTATCAGAACAAAATCTTGATTTTGTGTAAATTGCAGATGTTTCAAATTGATTGATTGTATTGTAAATCGCATGAATTGAATCTGATGGGCGTTCTTATGCTTGTTCTCACTTCTGCTTAGCGTGTCGATGGCAAAGGCCTAAAGTTCAGCTATGCGAACTCCGCTCACTGATGCAGTCACTTCATAGGATCGACAAGTGTTCAGGTATCAGGGCATGCAGCGCCAGATGGAAGGTGGGCCATTGTCTGTGGAGATACGCCGCATCTTGACATTATTAAAGTTTGACAGTAGGACGTTTCTCGGGATATTACTTAAATACAAAACAAAAAAGATTATTATAGAGCTTGTTCACACTCACCTACGTATAGTTAACAAATTGGACTTTTTTGGAAGTGTTGCTAAGCAATGTACTATAATTGAAGTGTAGGCGTATGTAAATTAATTTTGACACAATACTTTTTGTCACCTCCTGAAACTGTAGTTAGTTGTAGAAATACTCGTGTAATCCGCAGAAAAACGGTAATTAAATTAGATAGGCCTGAAGGTCGTTTCGAAATGATCCTAATTCGAGAAATGAAATTGTGATTGCAATTATTTAAGAGTTTAAAGATTATTGCAAGAAAAATGTTGATGTTTATTTTCGCAAGTCCACAAGTACATCCCTTATTGTCAAGTACCCATTGGGGTTGTATTAGATGTAGTGGCATGTTACATTACTGCATAGTTCTTTTGGCGCTGTGACAGAAGGACTCAGGTGATATATTTATGAAAATATTGTTTGTGGAAATTGTATTGAAAATTTAAGATGGTGGCGTTCGTTACAATTCCAAAAGAACTAGCACAAGCTAACACTATACTAAAAATCTAAAACAAACATTCTTGACACATATCACTATCACATTTGTATCAGATTCTTATCTCCCATCCAAATCTCTTATCAACTTTCATCTAATGATATAACATTACATTGTACTCAAAGCAGCAATTCTTTCACAGATCGAGACGTAACTTCAAGAAGTTAGAACAACCAGACAATGGGCACGACGCCCTACCACTGGAACTCGAAGCAATCATGAACGAAAGTCGAGAGCGAATTCGTCGTGAGCGCGAGAGGGAGAAGAACACATACACCTCTCCTCGTCTCGCGCTGCGCCGCGTGCTGCTATTGGCTGAGGGGCGACAGTTCCGCGAGGCAGCGGCCATCTTGTCCAGACTGGGACCTGGCGTGCTGCAGAGCGTAGCCTCGGAACTGCCCATAGACCTGCTGGTTGAGGCGCTGCCACACTCAGCGCATCTCATTGAAACTCTTTTGAACAGGTGAGTGATGCTGTTTTTATTGACGGTTTTTGACAAACTCTTTGTGCGTTTTTCTCCCTAGCGGTCGCTGAACAGCCGGAAAATCTAATAATCTAAAATCTCTGCCCTTAGGGCAAGATTGAAGTCAAGAGCAAGCCCATTTATAATAATAAAAAAAAAAAAAAAAGGCAGCATGTTTCTTTCTTTTCATATTCTTCGACTCTTATCCTACCATGCTGTGTGTAGGTCTCCTCAAGTTTTCACTATTTAAACTACTTTACCAGGTCTTAGGTTTCCCGCATCCAAATCTTGTCTGCTACTCTGACTAGGTGGCGCCTGCTACTAGGTGGCCATCCATCTGGCTCAAGGCCTCCCATGGCTAGTTATGGGTCTCATTATAACATCTTCTAAGTGCCATTACCAACCAGTCTGCGCAACTGCATGTTGGCACGGTAGAATGCTGCTCCAAATTATCTTAGCCTTATTGATTTGGCAAACACTTGTGAACTTTTTTGAACTTACCTACTTGATTTGGCAGAATGTTTGTCTCAAACGGAACTTCTGTATTAAGTTATGTGAATCTATAAATCTTTTAAGCCAGCAGAGCATAATTTCATGTGAGTGAGATAAATATTTTAGGTTGATAGGTATACGTGCAGTTTTTAAATAAAGCGAAAATATCAACGCTTTCAAGCTGAATAAAAGTTGGTTCAAATAATTAACACCTAATGTGTCTGTCGTCTGTGATTTGAAAGAAGTTTTCTCTAACAGTTTCATACATTCCTACAATTACACAATCAAATATTATGAAAGCTTCATAACAGCACATTCAAGTAAATTAACTGTCCATTATTCGATTAGCGTAGGTCTTTCTTCCCATACTCTTACCAGTAGAAAGTAGCGTTTACAACCGATCGTATGACACAAGACGAATTTTTAAAAGAATTGTAAAACTATATTGTATAGTATTGACGAATCGCAAAATATATAGTTACAGAAGGTCGGTTTCATGGTGCAGGCACATGAAGAGGCAAGTTTTCCGACCGTGATTCGTGAATCTTGCTTAGAATTTGCATTGCCATAGATTATGGTTGAACTGAAGTGGGATCGGGCATAACTTGTAGGACAGGTTGCCGATTCGGCCAAGTCGTTGGAGCTTGGCGACCACCCACCAAAAGGCACAGCTTTGGAAGGCCTCCCCCAAGGTGAACCGACCATATGATCAAGGCGGGAATACGATGGATATGGAAATGGCCTTTGTTCAGCAGTACTTTTGGCTGACATAATGATGATGATATTGGTATACCGTGCATCGATATTTCAAACTTCGGAGTTCAGTAATACAGAAGAGTTACAAGAGTTTCACAAGAGAGTTTCAAGAGTTTCGTACAAGAGTTTCTGTTGCAATATCGTATTTGGGTATAGGTTGATAGATGTGACACAGTCAGACAGTGTTTCAATCTCTTCTTCAGACTGTTGACTGTCTCAAACTAATGTGTAGTGGCTTAATTGTGCACTTGCATCCGTTGTACGTGCGTGTCTGTTGTCGTTCGTTGTAAGGATTCAACCTTCTGTCCCCATCTATTTTGTGGCCTAGTCATTGTGATCAAGTCCAAGTGATTCATTGGAGTAGTTACCGCGACGACGTTACGTTTCCGATGTCCGTTATCTTTGATCTGAGGTCTCGCTTCACGGCCGACCGCGGTCAACTGAGGAGGGATTACAGTAAATGTAGAGTCTCATTCATGTATGGGTTTGTTGTACTCTCCAAATTCTAAAATATATTTCGATACATACAGGGTGTAAACGTACCCTTCACCAAGCCGCCAACCAAACATTATCTACATCAAATTAAGTACCCTCGCAAAAATTATTGCTGGGTAATGATTTTTTTGGGGACAATTATCACATTTTACGATAGAACTCAATGTAGCACGCATAAGACAGTGTGCTTATAAATGCTTTGAATAGTAAACGGGTCATGGGGCTAATTTCAGTTAAAATATTTTCTGAAAAGTAGTATTTAAAAAAACAGCTGTGTCGGATAAATGTAGATATTTGGCTAGCATAGACCGTAATTTTGGGACTGACCTGGTATGACGAAGCAGTCTTCTTCAGGGGCCCCTGTCCTTCGATGATAAATGTAGTAATCGCGTAGGCTGGAGTCGATATACATCTGCTATTGTGCTGAACGATTGAAAATTGTGATGATTGGTTTTATAGGCTCAAGCTACCGGAGCGAGCTCTTAGCAAACGTGTCTCTTTTTCAACACCTCAGTGTTCAGTGTTGCGTGATGATTTATCGGCTTAAATATAACAGCGACGAAATCAATTGATTTATTAAAAAAAATCGAAACTCAATAGTTTAAGCGCTACTATTAAACATAAAAATGTTACAAACATAGATGGATGACTGGCCTGTTGGTCTAGTGGTTAGTGACCCTAACTGCTATGCCGGAGGTCGTGGGTTCGATTCCCACCCAGGACAAATGTTTGTGTGATGAGCACGATCATTTGTTCTGTGTCTGGGTGTAATTTATCTATAATATGTATGTATTTAGAAATATATAAGTATGTTTATCAGTTGTCTAGTACCCATAACACAAGCTCTGCTTAGCTTGGGACTAGATGGCGTTGTGTGATAGTTGTGGAATATTATTATTTATTATTATTTATTTATAGATAGGCATCTTAGTGAGGTAAAAATAAATTCGACACTGAAATGTATCTTGTGATTGCACAATCCCATTTTTATGAATATATAATCACATAGTTCTTGGTATTTCAATTCTTTATGGTTTCAATTTACTGCACGCTAATTTATTGTATAACCCGGTTCATTAAAGAAAGGAATCTAAAATGGCGGTTTTTATCATGTCCTCACGCTCGCACACTATAGTGAGCGAGCGAGAGGACATGCCATGTGTTGCCATTTTAGATTCCTTTCTTTAATGAACCGGGTTATAAATGGATTTACAAACAAAATATTTCAATGTATAACTGTCTTAAAGGACTAATCGTCCATATTAAATTAAATGGCTACAAAGATAAATTAGGAGATGACATTAATCTCTTAATTTGTTTAATTTATATCTAGCTTCTTTAATCTCCTAATGAATATTTATAAGTACCTACTTATAAATTAAAACTGTCAAATTAATGGATTATCACCTATTCTGCACGATGAACTAAAATACCTAAACGCGAGAATTTCTAAATTCCTCATGTCAGTAAGATTATACGCCAAGTTGCCAATACAGCTTACCTACTGTCTTCGATCTAAGATTACAGGCATGCTAGCCTAAGCTACACAGCCGACACACAATAATCAACTCTTAAAACTATTCAATAAAGTCTATAATATGCAACCTCTTCCACTTAACGTGTTCATTACGATACTACATATTAAGCCCATACCGTATCGCTCAAAATAGTCCTTACAGCCTTGTGTTAAGAGCCAAGGATGTCATATAAGTTAATTTACGGGATTCTCAACGAAAGTGGCAGGCGACCGGTTCCCTCGGTATTTAGTGTTCAGACTACTTTCACATGATTTATAACGATAATGACCTTCAAAAGTAAGGAGTCTTAAGGAAATCTGAAGTAAAGACATTCCAAAGCAGGTTTGGAGTCCATTGCGCAGAAAGCACCAAACTGGTGATCGAATTTGGTAAAACTGCTTACGTGAACTGCAATGGAATAGAAAGTAGTAGGCTACATTGATATGATTGTACTTTTATAGGTCATTGCAATCCATGAAAGAATCCTGGCAGATATCAATGGGTTTCCGACAGCTTCTTGTGTCTAACTGAACGAAATATCGGTAAAAGCAGTATGAACGCCGAATACAGTCACATCTTTACCATGATGTAAAAACATGGTCTCTTTCCTCTTTTGTGTTGTAAGAAATGAGAATCAAAGGAACTCCTCTGTCTCTGTTTGGTCCTATTTATTAACAGTTAAGAACAAATATCAATAAACCCACATGTCATCAATGATCGCAGAATAGAGTGGTCTAGGGAGAATATTCTCATTTAGACTAGTGACTGTAAACGTTGCGTAAAGGATGATATGGCTGGAAACAAAAGTGACTATCTTAGATAAAGAGAAATAGAGAAGTTTGGAAAAAAAACTTACTCTTTCGTCGACCGTAATAAAAATAAGGATAAGGGCAGAAGAGTAGGGTGAACTCATCTAATTCTGTGATTCGCCTAATTCAGTGATATTTTGAGCTGTATCATAGGACTGTACGAGTGCACAAATGCCTTAATCACGAAGTTAGATGAGTTCACCATAATAATATATATTAATGATCTGTTACAACTTTCAACATTTAAATTAAAAAAGAGCAGGTATTTTGCCGTAAACCAACAACGAAAAGTCCTGTTGTATAATGACTTTATTAATTAATATTACTGTGATTATTTGGATGTACCTATTACAGTAGCTCTACCATGAGTTGTCATCGAAAACTTAATCACTAGCGTTGTACTCGCTAGCGTGCTAACGTGGATCAAATAGATTACGATTATGTTTGCACCATGAGATTTGCGAAGTCTTACGCAGGCGCTAAGGTAAGCTCGATAGATTGTGTCGTCTAGCTAACTTCACTCTACTCATGTTTTGTTTCTTTCCTTCCCACTAATAAGAAGAGAGAACGGTATCTACACAAATAAACCGACGAAATTGAAAAGTTGACAGATAGTAGACTACACATAGTGTTATGTGGTTTTTGAATTTTTATTCCTTATAATATGTCACTGTCGTGTATTCAATTTGTAATTTTGATAGTTGACCTTGAGTGACAGAGCTGCGTTGTGTAGTTTAAAAGTTTACTTTAGATTCAAACAGATTATTTAATACAATGAGGACCAGTGTCACACAGTTCTAATTGTTGGTAGAGTTTATAGAAAGGCAAGTTTGAACTTTCCTTAAAATTATATTTTCGAATTGGTATCTAACATTTTGGCTTGAAATTCATGTTATTCAAGTC
This sequence comes from Diarsia mendica, assembly GCA_949316265.1. Lineage (NCBI taxonomy): Eukaryota > Metazoa > Arthropoda > Insecta > Lepidoptera > Noctuidae > Diarsia > Diarsia mendica. The sequence continues at coordinate 20,074,616 of OX438909.1, read as the reverse complement.
GTTGCTCTTCAAATTTAGCTATTACTGTCATCTCCATGCTAAATAACCACTTGCAGACATTATTTTGACTATATTAGACTCAAAAACGTATATAATTTTTATGTAAACATATGTTTCACACGCCAAAATGCTAGTGAGCTACGTAACTACTAAAGTAAGCGTCTTACTCGATAGGTTTAGTGAAATTAGTGACTCATGGTACCGTTTTGTATGGTGACAGCTGAAGAACGTTAGTGACTAGCGAATAGATTACGTTAGGTGTTTAACCCATCGTAATCTATAGTGCTCATGGTATGAATTTTAATTATTTCAGTGACCGCTAGGGGCGCTGCACAATATTTCATACAACTAATTTACGGAGACGCTAGCGAGTTTTGGCTGTGTAAACTCATGGTAGAGCTACAGCTTCAAAATATGACGTCGTGATGTAACCAATACAACAAACACGCTATAATCTGTGAGACAACTCTTAAGTAAGATATAATACATTACATATACATAGAGCATGATTAAGTAATCAGTAATCACACTTGCTACACGCTATTTAAGTGATTACAGTATAACATCTTCCGTTACTCAGGTCGATTGTTACCGATATTGAATAACATTAGTTACGCGAAATGATTCAGCGAGCTCATAGGTCAGAGGCGAATGACTTACATACAAAGGTACGATGATGTGTGAGTTTTAAGGCTTTTGTCTGTATTGTGTACGTTCGTGTATTAAAATGTAATTTCTGCGTATAATTCTTAAACCTATCAAAGACACACGTCTCACCTGTCACCGTCGCCACTTCCCCGTAGGCTTAGGCAGAGGTGTACTTATAGTTCACCAATATGTGTGTGAGTCTTTTGCAATCAACAGGGTACAAATCTAAAATCTTAGCATGAAAATTCCTGCGGAAAACCCAAATAATAGTTTGGTCGGCCTTAGAATCGAAACCATGGCAGTGCACGCAGAAAAACCACGTTTCAAAATCAACGAGAATCATAGAACTACTAAAATTGTTGCCTTTTCCCCAAAATAGTTTGTTCCAATGAGTCACAGGATCGAACTTATATTTATTATTTAAATCTTTATCCTTTTGTGTAGTTAAACTTTCCATTGCATTTGTGTGTTAAGTGTAAGGTTCATTAATCAAAGTATCGTCTGCCGAACCACTAAATAGAAAGGATAATTTAATTTAATAACAGTCTACCAAAATATAACCTACATGGCTCACACATGGGATTGGAAAGCTCAGATATATTCGCGACAACGATTAATTACATGGTTGCACTCCGATGATGTCGGATTACCAATAACAATTTATTACTTCTCCCGCCAAAGCCGCCATCTTGCTCTGTACCTGTCTGTACTGACCAAGGCATTCACTTTTACTGCCTAGATTTTTGGGAGTTCATAAGGTTTCACTTTCGTGAAAGGTCCTAATGCAGATGATACGTTAATTGTCAGTTATGCTTGATTGCTTGCGTCAGTTCTGCATGATTTGTTTCATGAATATGTAATGTTTGATTGCTGTATCGGAGTTTGAGTATGTCGAATGTTTGTATCGTCTGTTTTGTTAATTCTTACGTAACTTTTTAAAGATTCTTTAATGGCCTAACCCTGTCTTATTTTTCTAAGCGGAAATATAATCTTGAGGTGCTAAATGCTAATCCTACACTTCGACTATCTAAAGACCCAAACCATTGAGTTGAACTTTCTGAAGATGCCATTATATCCAAGCTGCTAATCAAAGCCACACTTATAATACCTTACAATCAACTAATACCCTCTAAACAGGCACATTACACCAAACATCCGCAAATACCAATAATTAAAAACAAAAAAGAACGAAGCCACGCCGCCTTTGAGTCTACCGAAACTTACGTGAATGGTGTTTACGAACATAATCGTGTAATGATACACCGGCGGGCGCGGGCTGGCTGGTGTGCTGGTCTGCGGGTGAAAGTGCACCGGTCAGACCTGTTGCCAAGACCCTCGGATTTCGGGGGACGACGGTGAAATTTTCAATACTCAATACTCAATACTCAATACATTTATTGCTTCCACAAGTTTACTTAGATGGTAGGTTTTACAAAGTTATGATCATTGTGGACCCTGTCGGGCACTGCAATAGTAGGAGAGAGGAAGAGGGCTTATATTTGACTATAATAACTATATTAGAATTATCCTAAATGTATTATTTATAATGCAATCTAATTATTATCTATTAAAATATTTATTTATCTAATTTAAAATTTATCATTAAAGTATTCATTGAGATTATAATAGCATTTAATTAATAGAAATTGTTTTAATTTATTTATGAATATATTATTCTTTTCTACGTCTTTAATTTTATCTGGTAATTTATTATATATTTTGATTGACATCACAAAGGCACTCGTTGAGTGCATTTTTAATTTAGAGCTTGGTATGTTTAACCTATTTTTATGGCGCAGTGTAAATTTCGACTGTATGTCCTCCCTTGTCGTGTACAGGTGTGGGTAGTTTCGCACGAATTTACATATCTCCAAAATGTATAGGCAGGGGAGGGTCAGTATTTTTTGATCTTGAAAATGGGGTCTGCAGCTGTCAGTGTCTTCTATATTTACTAATATTCTTACAAGTCTTTTTTGTAGGGTGAATAGTCTCGGTGCATCCGTGCTGTTTCCCCACAAAATCACGCCGTAACTGAGCCACGCATGTGCGTAGGCATAATAGGTGACTAGTGCGGTTTTAAGGTTAGTGGTCTTTTTCACTTCACTAAGGGCGTATGCAAATTTAGACAATTTTGATTTTATCTTTTGGATGTGCGATTTCCAGTTAATGTTCGTATCTATAGACAGGCCAAGTAGGGTAAACTCATGAACGACTTCTATTGATGTGCCATTATAAGTGAAGTTGATGTCTAATGGGGTTTTTTGACGGGGGTGGAATGGTATAATTCTAGTCTTGGAGAAGTTTATTTCTAGATTATGGTCTTTCATCCAAGTTATTGATTTATTTAGTGTGTCTGTTAGGTCCTCGTTCAATCCAACATTGTCCCTGCATGAAGTAAGAAATGAAATATCATCAGCAAACAAGACGCATGGCCCTGCTACGGTTTTCGGAAGGTCGTTAATGAACCTGATGATTTATGAACCTGTATCGATTGGGTCTTGTAATATGTTGCTTTATTCAGTGTTGGGAATGTGGGAGTGTTATACTCGTACCTATTGTAGTTTTTGTTGTGGGTACGGAAGATTAAACCGAACGAAAAAGAAAACTTATATTTTATTTTTAATAGGTATCACAAAAAGTATTAGAGTTCGAGTGAGAGAGTTCTGAAACCCTGTCGAAGGACGAACTTCTAGGAAAAGGAACTACTTCTTTTGTAAACCCCTTTTGTAGTCTGTATAGGACGAAAAATGAAAACCAATGACCTCATTAGCTACTGACAGATACTGACAAATGTATGCAAGAGCCTCCGATTTTCGTTGTATTGTCGTATATTGTTTATGACTTTCATATAATTGTAATGTCTTACTCCACTCCTCGTTACATTACAACGAAACACGCAATAATCTCCAACGTGAATTTAATGTTATCTGAAGCATGAAGAGATTACCACTTACCCGTCATTTTGTAATAAAACTTATGCGATCTTGCTTTCGGGGAACATTTTAATGTTTTTGTGAGTATTGCAAGCAAGTCGACAACGATGAGTGATTTGATAATAATGACTTTAACATTTTTAACATCGTCATAATAAATTAGATGGTGTTAAACATAATTATTTGATAGATAGCCAATGAGACGTCGACATGAAAAGAAAATAATAGATGGGTACAATTCTGTACATTCTTAATCTTGACGAATGAACATGATTATGCAAATCAAACACATAATATTTTATGCGTGTATTAATAATACACACTTTTCTATTGTAAATATCATCATGTCAAGATATAATAGACTCTTACGACATTTGAAAATCTGAAGATGTTATACCATTAGCAGAGTCAACTTACAATGATAAACATACAGACAATTAATACGTTAATAGTTATTTGAATAGTAATACAAAATATTGACAATGTCGTGAAGCATGATCGCGATCGTGTGTCGTTGACTTTCAACAATTTCAATAACTAGTGCTGAAAACCGAAAGGTATTCACGAATATATGCACGTAACACTGACAAAGTAAAAGCTAATTAGTCGATTGTTTCACTTAAAGACCAACATAATTCGCTAATACAAAAAAAAAAAAACAATTCAACCATCATCATTATTTTGCCCTTTTTTTTTGGTGGGTGGAAAATCATCGAATAACCACCCCCGCTCTTAGGCAGAGCGAAGGGGAGTGTCAGACTTCTACTGACTAAAAACCAAAACCCATGTTCCTTCTTCGCCCTTGTGTCGGAGCCGCGTTATCCTTTCGATAATCCACAGCCCCGACGGGATCATTCTTTTGCCCTTATTCCAATTCATTTGATGTCGGCGCAGCATATCTGCTTTATCCAATTTCTCTGTTTCTCGTCACCTCATGGGGCACCTTCTTTCTTTCCATATCATTTCATCCATCGTTCAACCATTTTTTTTGAATTGTCAAGGAGTTCAAGCGTTTATCAATAGTGCCTGTTCCAAAATACAAGTAACTAAGAAATTTAAATTAAAGTTTTGAACAACAATTATAACCAAAACGCTATGTTGAAGAGAATTTACAAATAATCATATCCCAGTGTGTGCTTTCCCATTCTCATAAAACTCTAACATTCAAACAGTACATCACATCACAATCTTAGAAACAATTTCCACAGAAGAACCGCATGAACGGGAAACGAACAATAGAATCAAATCGAACTAAATCAAGCAATCATCAGAAAAGCAAATAAAAACAATTTCATTAACTCTTAAACGTTGGTTATCTTGAAGACTCGTCGCCATCTTTGTAAGGCTGTTGTCCCACCTTCGGCGACGAGAGAGTAGCTAGTGACTATTTTCTCGTTCTAGAAATATAAGACTAGGTTTTGCCTGTGGCTTCGTTCACTTCATCGTAAATATAACCAGTGACACTTGGAGATGTACATAACTTCGCTTTAGTGACAGAATTTTCAGAATCGGATCATCGGATCGTTACGTCTCTCTTTATACAACGATAGATTCTCTTTATACCCGGCGAGAACTATGTCAAACAAACATCTCGTAGTCGCTAGCTCTATTCGTTTCTCGCTAACCGCTGACGGTGTGACAGATGCCTAAGACCCATAGTTTACTCTCATTGTTAATTCATGGAAAATATGATGTGAGAATAGGAGCGAAAATAATGATGTGCATCTGGATCGCGAACCGTTATGCGCCCGCGCAGTTACTGGTGCCACATTTGTTGGGGTATGGTCAATAGGTGTCATGGTTTATAATGGTGTTGATAGAGACGAGGTTGTTATGAAAATAAATAGCGACTGGACAGTGTGTTTATCGAGACCGTTATTGATAATGGTAGCGAAGCGAAGTGTGTTTGTGGATATTGTCATTGTGTTATTGTCATGATTGGATAGGATAGGAGCTAGATTGTTAAAGTATAGGAATCAGTAAGGCCGGCTTTTATAAAGTTTTGAAGAGCCGCTGGATGAGAGACGCACGGGACCGGTCAATGTGGCGACGCCTGGGGGAGGCCTATGTCCAGCAGTGGACGTCTTTTGGCTGAAATGATGATGATAATGATGATGATGAAGAGCCCCACGTAAAGTTTATAATTTAGATAAGAAGAATAGTATGTTGATTGTATTGATTACAAATGATGTAGAATTACTTATCAATTATATTAAGACATCCAGACTGAATTGTAGTTGTATTGGATCGTGCATAGGCCTCTAAAACTTATTACTGACTTCCAATTTCATTTCTCGTTCTTATCTTGGGTTTTCACAAAGAGATGTTGTGTAGACTGTTTGCCAGATTTTTCACCAATAACCTCGGTGATCTTTTCTAGAACATCCATTTATAATAGTACGATGACTATTATAACTTTATTAAAGGATATAGAAACAAAATTCGAGGCCATCGAAGTCAGTGGTGCGTTCGTCCTTGCAACAGTAGTAGTATATGCAACATTAAAGTATTTTTATAGTAAAGTATTGTAGTAATTAAGATACTAAGAATGGGAGCAGCTATTATAATGATATTATAAGGAATGTTAATGAAACAGACGTAATGGCTGCCGTCGTATCGATCGCCATCTTTTAATTAAAGGATGCCCTTAATACTAAAGTTATTTGTAATTGTTTTATATGCAACGGTTGCTTTAATAACGTTTAATATGCCTACAAATCCATTATTTCTTGTGAATACTTAGTACCGCATCGTTTTAATGCGAACTCTATCGATCGCATCGCCTTTGGTATAAATAATGAATGCGTTTATCGATTATAGTATGAGAGTTTTAAAGCTGAGTCTTATTGATTTCTTACCGAATCCAGGTTACTTTGTACTTTGTGTAAACGAAACTTAGAATGGTTTTAAAATAATAGTCTAGGCAACAAGTGCCTTTTTGATGAACTTTTTTCAGCAGTCTCCGAAAATTATGATTGAGGTGTCATTCGATTCGGAATGGCATCCCGATGATTTTTGAAAAAAATGAAGTTCCGCTTGCAAAAATTGCAAAAGTTATTAACAATTAACTAAAAAATTTAAAATGGTTTTAGTTTTTTGCAAATATCTCAAAACCTAATTAAAATTTTTCAAATTTGAAATAAGATTCAAAAAGGGGAGGAAATTTCCTAAAGAATGTTCTAACTTTCGGAATTGTAGGACCAATATTAATAACTTTCCGATCGGGGTGAAAATACGCCCGAAAACTGGTACTCCGTCTTGCGCAAGCTACGCTCCATTCGGACCTTTAATGAATAAATGTTATTTAAACTTATTAAATATGAAAATTAAAAATTGAAAAAATTCAGGCACCTGCAGGATAGATCAATACACAATAATCTGTGATCTAAAAATTTTTATCGCGAATTTTCAATAAGTTATCCATTAATTAATTAACAATTTTTTGTAGCACGAACACTGACATTGCAAGTGCGATAATTATAACACTATTCATCTGAGATTTTTTTCCTTTCGTGGAGCTATTTTTCAAAGGTCTTAAAATAGGCTCTCGTTGGAAAAATTAAAAAAATGTTTATTTTCGTTTTTTTATTAACAATTTACTGAAATGAAAAATTTCAAACCTTCATTAGACATTAAAAAAAATCTTTTTTTTTTATTATATTATTATTGAACCGTTTTTGTATGATCAGAAGCTACTTAAAAATGATTTTTTATATTTTTTATATCCTGTTTTTTTAAATATTTTTATAAACAAATGCGTTGTTTATGAGATAATTTAATGTTTTTTTTTAATATCGTAATCTTTGATAATAATCATGATTTTTTTTTTAAAAACCGTTGCTTAAAAAAAATTTTTTATTGCTTAAAAACGCATTTGTTGATTAACAATTATTTTCTCCCACTTCTAATTAATATTAAGGTATAATTTTTTTTAAATCACCATTATTTGTTTTTTCTTTTCGATATATATAAAAAAAATATTGTTTTATTAAAACTTTCAATGTTTATGTAATAAACAATTTGTAAAAAACAAATAAAATTTTACTTTATATTTTTTTTCTTGTTTTACTTATTGTCACAAAAACAGATATGATTTTTTTTTTCAAATTAAAAAAAAAGATGAAAAAAAATTCAATGAAAAAAAAACAAAATCATATCTGTTTTTGTGACAGTAAGTAAATATTGTCACAAAAACAGATATGATTTTGTTTTTTTCAAATTAAAAAAAAAACTGTAAAAAAATGAAATGAATAAAAAAGAATCATTCTGTTTTTGTGACAATAAGTAAAACAAGAAAAAAAATATAAAGTAAAAATTTATTTGTTTTTTACAAATTGTTTATTACATAAACAATGAAAGTTTTAATAAAACAATATTTTTTTTATATATATCGAAAAGAAAAAACAAATAATGGTGATTTAAAAAAAATTATACCTTAATATTAATTAGAAGTGGGAGAAAATAATTGTTAATCAACAAATGCGTTTTTAAGCAATAAAACATTTTTTTTAAGCAACGGTTTTTAAAAAAAAAATCATGATTATTATCAAAGATTACGATATTAAAAAAAAACATTAAATTATCTCATAAACAACGCATTTGTTTATAAAAATATTTAAAAAAACAGGATATAAAAAATATAAAAAATCATTTTTAAGTAGCTTCTGATCATACAAAAACGGTTCAATAATAATATAATAAAAAAAAAGATTTTTTTAATGTCTAATGAAGGTTTGAAATTTTTCATTTCAGTAAATTGTTAATAAAAAAACGAAAATTAACATTTTTTTAATTTTTCCAACGAGAGCCTATTTTAATACCTTTGAAAAATAGCTCCACGAAAGGAAAAAAATCTCAGATGAATAGTGTTATAATTATCGCACTTGCAATGTCAGTGTTCGTGCTACAAAAAATTTGTTAATTAATTAATGGATAACTTATTGAAAATTCGCGATAAAAATTTTTAGATCACAGATTATTGTGTATTGATCTATCCTGCAGGCGCCTGAATTTTTTCAATTTTTAATTTTCATGTTTAATAAGTTTAAATAACATTTATTCATTAAAGGTCCGAATGGAGCGTAGCTTGCGCAAGACGGAGTACCAGTTTTCGGGCGTATTTTCAACCCGATCGGAAAGTTATTAATATTGGTCCTACAATTCCGAAAGTTAGAACATTCTTTAGGAAATTTCCTCCCCTTTTTGAATCTTATTTCAAATTTGAAAAATTTTAATTAGGTTTTGAGATATTTGCAAAAAACTAAAACCATTTTAAATTTTTTAGTTAATTGTTAATAACTTTTGCAATTTTTGCAAGCGGAACTTCAATTTTTTCAAAAATCATCGGGATGCCATTCCGAATCGAATGACACCTCAATCATAATTTTCGGAGACTGCTGAAAAAAGTTGATCAAAAAAGCACTTGTTGACTAGACTATAAGTACGTGAGACTTATCAAATTGCTCTTCAAAGTAATTCTTGCCCACATAGCAGTTTAGATAAATTGTTTCTATGGGACTTCGTCGACCTTCATTGTTTCAGGGTGTTTCAGGTGGTCGCCACTGTTGATTTTGGTTTTTAAGAGTCGCAGTGTCTTGGGGAAAAAGAGGCGGGATTGTCCAATATATGGACTTATAGCCTAGTGAAGAACACTGGAATTGATAATACGATGGGTTTACGTGACGACACTTGGTCCAGACTTATGTCCAGTAGTAGACTTTGGCTGATATACTTAAGACCTTAAGACACATTTTATCCACTGAACCTTCAGTCTTCAAGTTGCATTTAAACTTTATCTAACTTTCGATTTCATCCACAGACTAGTCTCCCTGGAAGTGACTCCCCGGCCGGACGTGCAGTGCGAGACGATAGCATGGCGTCTGGTAGGGCTGTTGGGCGTAGACCAGGGCTCCGGCCTGAGGGCCAGGACTGCGCGGCTGGCATCCTCGCTGGTGCACTACACGCCGGATACCAGAGAAGCCATAGATGCCAGGAGACGGCAGTTGGATGCTGCTGTGCAGGGTAAGATATTTACACAATTCTTTTAATGCAGGTAGGTATACTATATTTCAATATGCTTCTTCTGGGTTAGCTCGTTACATCGTCGACCTAATCTCTGCCCTTAGGACAAGATTGAGGCCAAGAGTAGGCCCATGTCATATAAAAAAGGGAGTAATGCTCTGCAACCTTATTTTGCATCAGGTAATCCCAAAATCACGAAGACATTAAATTCAAACTGAGACAGCAGCCAAGTGAGATTTAGACGAAGTTCGGGGCTGAACAGAAGTAAGAGACAGAGTTCATCTAAAACGAATTGTAAGAGTTATTCTAGAAGTTAGTCTATTCAAAACATGGAAGTTAAAAACCGTATAAAATTGCCTACCATTAATTAAATCTCATCAAAACATCCTCAAATTAACCACATAAAAACCAAAACCAGGCACACATAATTATCTAAATAAACCAGCAAACCGTGAACAATATCCATCATAATATTGGGCCATCACTTCCACGTGTTAACGCTAAGGGAGGCCACAAGGTCGATCCGAAACCGATTAGTGATGAATCAGAGGTACATCAAGATGGTCGGATAACTGGGCATCCTACAGCGGATGCCATAATTTAGGTGAACGAGGAAATATTCACTAATTGCGTTGTGTTTCCTTTACCTTAGCTTGATGATTTGTTATCGTGCGTGTGTTTTGGTGCGGAACGTTGAATGTACTGCACTGTGGTGCTATTGTAATGAACTGTTTTAGCATTTGAATTTGTAAATGAGTGAAGTTCTAGGACAACTTATTGGTCATCTAAGGCTATTTGAATTCTAGAATTTTGGTACTATACTCTTAAGTAAAAAAAACCGGCCAAGTGCGAGTCGGACTCGCGCACCGAGGGTTCCGTAAAAAAAATATATTATGTGATGTAACTAAAAATTTATGGTTTTCGTAATTATTCCTTTATCTATGCTATAAGACGTTGCTTCGTACCAAATTTCAAGATTCTGAGTTCACGGGAAGTACCCTGTAGGTTTTGATTCCCTTGCGAGTGTCGAAAATTTGCGGCATAAACGGGAGTATCTTGATGTAACTAAAAATTTATGGTTTTCGTAATTATTCCTTTATCTATGCTATAAGACGTTGCTTCGTACCAAATTTCAAGATTCTGAGTTCACGGGAAGTACCCTGTAGGTTTTGATTCCCTTGCGAGTGTCGAAAATTTGCGGCATAAACGGGAGTATCTTTTGATCGCGTTGACTTAGAAGTTTGATTTTTTCACAGCTCCAAGAGACCATAGACTTGAGTATTTGATATGAATTTCAGCTTGATACCTCCACGCGTTCCTGAGAAAAAAGGTCTTGACAGACAGACAGACGGACAACAAAGTGATCCTATAAGGGTTCCGTTTTTTCCTTTTGAGGTACGGAACCCTAAAAAGAATCAAAGCTGTATCATATGGCAGTCATCAGTTAGATAAGACTTATCTATTTATTATCTGCTCCGCCTTTTCCCAACTATACCTTGGTCGTCTAAATGGTTGCATCTGAATACCAGTATTTCACAAGGAGCGACAAGATCTCCGCCGTCCTTTTAACAATTTAAAGGGCATACTATGTCACCCATAATCGACTCCTCAAGTCTCGATAACCAACCATTTCCTTCCACTCCAAGGACTGGGCACCCACGGTCTAACGGCCGACGCCACAGGTTCGCTGATCTCACTGCACGTGGCGATGAAGAACGAGCTGCAGAGACACGTCGACGTCTACAAGCAGGCGCTGCATAAGCTGGAGGAGCTGGTAAGAGAACAGCTTATTGCTTAAGTCATTAAGGAAGGAGCGAGATATTGTCCACAGTATTATTATCAACGACTAGGGATGTCCCATTTATAAATCATAGAACTGTTTTTGGGACAAAATTGTATTACAGCTGATCGTTGCATAAATAGTAATTTTTCATTATTTTTAACTAGAACTTTGAAGGCTATGATATTGTAAAATCAACATAATTTACTCGTATATCGTCTTCAGTTGGCGTTGGCGACACACCAAAAACCTTGCAGAGTTTTTTGCCTTAGCACCTAAAAAGCGAAAAGTTTGACTCGTAAACTACATACGAGTATCATAGAGATTCACATATACTCGGGACTTAGCACGTTTCGGCACAGTTGGGTGGAAATAATGCTAGGTGCTGCCTTGCGAGCCTAATATGCAGATGTAACTAAAATCATTACGATCACTTTTTCATTTAATAAGTATTTCGCGAAAGTTTGTTCCGATTCTCTTGACATATATTATAATTTTTAGTCACCATTTGTTTCAATCTGTCTCTTTTCCTACAGTCACCAGTGACCATAACCCAAGACCCAGCATCATCATCCCACCAGCGTCTCCTGGCGCTCTCCCACGCCGACGTGGAGAGGCGCCTCATAGACAACAAGTCCCTCCTCACCATCGTAGACAAGCCTGCCTTGAGGCAGCTGCCGACCCTGGTGGATGCACTGGCAGCCAGGGTCGAGAGCGACAAGGCGGTCCTGGCTTGCATCGGGCAGATCAAGAGAAGTGACCCCAGTCTGGATTTGACGGACACGAGGTGAGATATTTTGAAATTTATCGCTCATCGTGGTTGTTTTTCATAATGTAAGGTCAAATTAAATTAGCTAGCGACACTCTAAACGTATTGATATCGATAAGTATACAAAAATGATAAAATAAAGAAAACATTTTGTAGTACTAGTACTTAACGACGTGGATTGTTTTTTTATCGTATTGGACGTAGTGACCAGATCACCAGAAGTCCGCTTGCTAATTTTATATGATCCTGCATAAATTTTATGTTTTTGGAGAATGTGCTAGATACCTATTATTGTCACTTTAATGTGTATATGTAAAATACATTTCATCTTTCATCAGGGGTTCATAAGTGTAGATAAAATCATTTCGTTTTCATCATCGATCATCTCTAAAAATCTAATGAAAAAAACTAATTTAAGCTCTGCAAATGACTCAGCGTCTCAGTTCAAAGAATCGATATTGTATAATTTTATCACATGCTTCGGTGAAGGAAAACATCGTGAGGAAATCAGTAATTCTGAGAGATATTTCTTGGCGGCATGAGTCAAAGGCAAAGTCAAGTCAGAAGCCCATGGGCTTCATAACAACTCTTAGTTCAGGTTAGGAACTAAATATACAATAATAAAGAAGATAATCAATCTTATTCAAGACTAGCTTTTGCCAGCGGCTTCGCCCGCGTGAAAATGACGATTTTCCGTACAAACTTTCATGCCCTATTTAACTCTCTTAGGGGTTGAATTTCGGAAAACCCTTCCTTATTCCTTGTCTACAAAGTCAAAGTCAAAGTCAAAGATTTATTTGCAAATAAATATGGTTACAGAGGTCTTACAGTAGTAGTAGGTACAAGTCGCTTAACATACTCAATCATAACATAATGACATGCAAATTTGACCCATTGTAAAGGAAACCTCTGTGCAAAATTTCAGCTTTCTAGGTCCAAGGGTTTGGGCTGGGTGTTGATGAGTCAGTCAGTCAGGACTTCTTTTTATTTATAAAAAGATAGATAGAAGATTGATTATCTTCTTATAGAAGTATTTTACTCCGTCTATATATTTTACAGCGAATGCAAACTGATTCTACCAAAGACTTAGCACATTGTTAGGTATGCACTAGGTACAATAGAACCATATAGTCAACCGGAATGAGATAGCCATAACTCAACACATTATGACAGGAGGTTGCAGTTATAGCCAAATAATATATTCCCAAAATCAGTTTCAAAAGTTGATTTAAATCATAAAACGTAATTATTTTAGAAAGTGGTCGCTCGACTTTCCTGCCAGTATATCATTTAAGTCTTAAATTAAATGCTGTTAACTTTTGATTAAGATTCGATTGATTTATCGTTCATTAGATTACTTTCTTCTCATACTGTTGTGTCATCTGTTGACGTTACGTCAGTTTGGGAGACATAATCAGATTGATTGAAAACTGGTTTTGTTGATCTTAGATTGTTGTTATTTACTGATAAGACAGCCTTAACACCGTATCAAAATAAACGCATTGCAGACAAACCTACCTAACCAAAAATGTTGAAATCGCAACACGTTTTCTTCGGGTCCGTGGCTTAGGCCCCCAGTGGTCGACGCACCTGTGGCCGACGCCCCCGATACGATTAATTTAATATCTTTTTTTTTGTGCTTTTTCACTTAGTACAGTAAATGAGAAAAGTGTTTCACCCTATTAATAAAGTATTTTTCCTTGCTAAACAAAAGTTATCTATCAAATAGCAGAGAGAATAGATCGCCACTTAATCTTATCCTTACACACCTTTTTCCCCGTTAGAAGCATATTTATTATGTGCAAACATTCTCATTTGTTTCACAGTTGAATATGTTTAATAACTATTGTTACAAATATAAAATAACATTTAATTATGTAAAAAGTTAGTTGCTCTGCAGTAATTTTTAAGACTGATTATTATAATTATGTTGCAAGCATTTAATTTTCTATGTTATAAATATAATTACGATTTAATGTTATGCATATCCTACTAATATTATAAATGCGAAAGTTTGTGAGGATGGATGTTTGTTACTCTATAACGCCAGAACGGCTCAATGGATCTGAATGAAATTTGGCACAGAGATAGATTATAGTCTGGAATAACACATGGGCTATATAATGTCGCTATAATAAGTTATGGGGGTGAGCAATATTGCATTATGTGCATTTTCCTCAACTGTTTGACAGCCGATATCTGTCATAGTATTTATATCAATAGAACGATTATTTTGAATCATTTGACACAGGTGTAAGTAGCCTAACGGTTCGGCGACCTACCTGTAAATAAAGGTATGCAAGTTCAAATCTCAGTCAGTGCCTTCTTTTTGTGTTTTTTATAATGATGTAAGATTTCCAAAACCGTTTAAACATGTTCGCGAGTTCGATCCCCAATCGGTTTTCACTTTTTGTATTTTTTTGGTATTTGTTTTTATTTTGATGCTTTAGGATTTTAAAATAATTAAAAAAACAACAAAAAGTGATAATAAATCTAAATACATAATAATAAATGTGTAGACGTGGATTTTCTGTACATTAAACAGATTATTTAAAAAAAAATGTTTTCAATTGGCGTGTTTTAGAAATTTTTGTCTGTAGTCTGTCGGGAGGCCTTCCAACGCAACGTCTTCCGGTTCGCGGTCGCCACTCCACAACTTTTCGGCCTATCGGCCATCCGTTCTGCGAGCAATGTGCCCATTGCCACTGAAGTCTGGCGAATCGTCGGGCTACGTCAGTAACCTTGATTCTCATACGGATATCTTCATTTCTGATTCGATCACGCAAGTAAACTCCGAGCATAGCTCTCTCCATTGCCCTTTGGGTGACTTTGAGATTTCTGATGAGGCCCATTTGTGAGCGACCACTTTTCGGTCCCTATCTAATCACTGGCAGCACACAACACACTGGTCATAGACTTTCGTCTTGAGATACTGTGGTAAGTTGGATGAGAAGATACCGCGCAACTTCCCGAAAGCTGCCCAGCCGAGTAGGATTCGTCGATTGACCTCTTTCTCGAACTGGACCGTTTGTCCCAGGTAGACATAATCGTCCACAACTTCAAGTGTAGTGTCTCCGATCTTGATAAGAGTAGGTGATACATGGACATTCAACGTAACCTTGGTTTTGTCCATGTTCATTTTAAGACCCACTATTTCGGAAGCTCCACAGAGGTAATCGAGCATTGATTGATTAAAAAAGAAGACCTTATCGTCATAACGAAAGATACATACATGCAACGACATCTATTACATCAAATTGGTACTAATTAATAAATGTGTTCACAAGATAACTTTTAAATCTATTTTTTCAAAAAGTAATGATAGCTAACCCTAGTAGCATTTTTTGTTGGCATTTAGTTGGGCCACATACCTCTGGTTAGTTGGCAAATGCATACAATTGGCGGGCAGTTTGCGGGTTGGGCCCAAAACTGATGGCCTACGTGGATTTGCCTACGAAGGCCCAACTTGCGATAGGGCCAACGTGCATTGCCCTACGGAGGCCCGAGGAAAACGTGTTATGGGTAGGCCCAACGACACATAATACATGTAGGCAAGCGGTTGTATGTTGGTTGGTTCTATAGCTGGTTTCATAGCGACGCGTCTCGCCAGCGCCGGCCGTACGCGTGTCGCTGAACATGAACTTTATCAGCTTCTTAATAAGTTTGGTTTTTGCGATATTTTGAAAAACCAACCTTATTTTAAAGCCGATAAGGTTCATGTGCAGCGACGTGCGTGCGGCCGGCGCTGGCAAGACGCGTCGCTCTGAAACCAGCCCTAATAGGCCAACCCAGACGACGACATACAAAAGTCACCCACCAAACAGTCGTCTCTCTTTTGCACTTTGACGTGAGTACATGAGAGGACGTTGTGTCGTCTGCGTTGACCTATTATACTTTGTGTTAATTAACTGAAATTAAATGAAATACAAATTATGATAATTGAATATTTATTTATTGTTATATTATGTTATTGACAAAATGAAGACAAATTTTACACAATTTGGAGACGGTAGCTCTGCAGTAAAACGATACACACCGTACCTACTATGACACATTGATAGAGTACCTACCTA
Source organism: Diarsia mendica (assembly GCA_949316265.1). Taxonomy (NCBI): domain Eukaryota; kingdom Metazoa; phylum Arthropoda; class Insecta; order Lepidoptera; family Noctuidae; genus Diarsia; species Diarsia mendica. Next base: position 20,058,392 of record OX438909.1, on the reverse strand, counting down.
CTTTTACAAAGTTACACTTTGCAGCTAAGTTGTTGTCAAAGATTCGTTCAAGGATTCTTCTTGTGATAGGACCAGTTTTGTTCCCACCAATGTAGGTTATGTAGTTTATCTGCAACAAACACAACACAACCCATTATAGTAAAACAACAAATACATGCAATGCCAGTAAGGATAAATTATAGACAATTTTTTGTTAGGTTATGTGCGAATTAACTTGAGACCGGGCCGATGATTCAATTTCAATTTATGTTGTGCAAAATGATGCGTCGTAGTATTTTTTTTAGCTAGAGATTTGCACGAGATTTATTAAGAACAAAATAAGATAGTATTTCATAAATAATTGCATCTTAGTCCCAGGTCTCAAGGTAATTCGCACGGGTTCTAAGTAGATAAATACCTACTTATGAAAAACTTACCCGTTTCGTAATAAACGTTTTACAGGCCATAATGTCCATGTTATCTTAGTTGGAGCCTCGTTACTGCTAAGGCATTTGTTGAATATTATTGCAGTTTTAGTTATATGGAGGCCACATGCAATGCGTCTTCCGTGGCGTCATCCAGTTTTCACGCACCACACCGAGTTCCCCACCGTAACCATCTTCATCGTCAAATTCCACAACTTTAAACATTTTTATCACTGCCTGTCAGGCTAATATTTTATATAAATAAATAAAACAAATACTCCGCAGCCGCAAGCGCACCCGGCACCGCACAAATGAAATAACAAACTGCAAAATGGCGGGCGGGCCGGGCGACGAGTGCCGCCGCCCGCCCCCCGCGCACCCCGATACCACCCCGTAGGAGCAGCAAGTAACAGGGCCATTGAAGGGTATCTAAGTTGGACCGATGTTGTTATCATAACTTAAATCCCTACAAAAATCTCCCAACAGTAGGAATAGAAGCAGCAGGCCCGTCGTTAGTTGGCCCAATGTTGTTTTAATAACATAAATCCCTACAAAAATCACCCAACAGTAAGAATAGTAACGCAGGCCCGTCGTTGGCTCTACGTAGGGCAAATAGTGCATGTTTAAGACAATGGGCCTATTTTAAGTTTGGGTTGGCGGAATAACTAACCGTCTGCCAATACATTCCCAACTGTTGGCGTATGGAAGCCAACGGCAATTGCTACTAGGGAAAGTACTCTTAAATAGTCTAAATGACACTGCTTTGAGAATCGACGTAGCCTATAATATAAACCTTAAAGTGTGTTCGCTTTCTATGCATTAAATTTTGACTTCGTCTTCGATAGATGGCGTTGTACATTTGACGAATCAAATTTTGTATTTTCTGAATAAAAAATTAACGAATACACACAGTACGAAAATAAAACGAAAGTAAATTATGACAAGCAGCGCCACAATCAATCGCCCAGCCATGCCACTTCGCCAACCGTGCCGTCATATAGCTGTGTGGCTGTGGGTTCCTCGGGCATTGCTGCAACTTTGTTTTACAATAGCCCGACTACACAATAGTTGCACATTCCGTTTCCAAATTGCCGCTGAATCTTGCCCTAAATTGCAACATCACCAAAAACTGCGTCTTTGCAAATAAACTGAAAACAGGAGAGATAAGTCTGGAATCGGACGCAGATGGGCCAATTCTATTTTCCGAATATTTTTTCCCTCCAGCGCCAACAGTACTAATATGGGACGAGTGCACAATATCGCACAAGCATGCATTAGAGGCGTTGAACCGCAGCTTGCAGGACAGCGTTGTTGTGTTGATCACAGGCGACTGTAGTCAGACCCTGCCAGTCATTGCAGGGGACACACCGGTGGATGAAATCTCAAAGCGTCGTCGCTGAGGTCCAGAAACAAAAATCTGCGTCTTATGTTAACTGTACAAAGACAACGAAGCAGGCGTCTTAGCAAATAAACTGATTCAAATAGGAGAGAATCGTCAGGAATCTGGAGGCAGATGGGAATATTCTATTTTCTAACGATTTTTTTCAGCCAACAGAGGGTGAATGGATGGATGAATTATTATGCACGTTTTACCTATTTTTGAGGTTCATGTAGGAAAATAAGAATAGTGGTTTTTAGGGAATCAAATTCCGGACTTCATGCTCAGTAGTCGCGCTTAGGGCGACTGGATCAACAAGACAGACACACATTTTTCAACGTGAACGAAGTCGCGGGCATCAGCTAGTACTTACAATAAATTTAAGTACATTTAATATTTTTGTAAAACAATTTTTGTGCCTGACAGTACATTTGATCAAAAATTAGGTACTTTAAATTAAATTAATCGAATCGGGGGCGTCGGCCACAGGCACAGCCACAGGTGCGTCGACCACTGGGGGCCTAAGCCACGGACCCTTTTCTTCTTCTATTCTTCTTTACTCTTTTCTTTTCATATCATTCCTCACACACTTCATCCATCATTTCTTTGGCCTTCTTCTCCCTCTTCATCATTCAATTAATTCCATCACTTTTTTTATAATCACATGCGTTTCATCCCTCCTCATAATATATACATGTCCATACCAAGGTAGACCTTTAATGTTTCTGTAACAGGTGACTCTATCAAACTTCCTTTCCTCCTCCTCTTCTTGATATCATCAATATATATTTTTTTATAAGAACCTATTAAAGCCGCCAAAATAAACGATTTCAATATTTACTGTTCAATAATACTTTTGAACGGGTGTTACAACCACAATAATGATTACGTACGGCAATAAAGATAAAAAGAGCAAAGTGCTTTTTTATTAAATTTATTAAAACAACATGAATCGTTGTTTGGGTTCCTATAACAATTAGCATGTATGGCAATGCTCGGCTGATTACAGAACATTTAATTACTCGAGTTAAAAGGATTTTATTTTAGTGTTTAAAAGTGTGAGTTTATTGTGACGATTGGTTTTTTGTTTATCACGATGTACTGTGAATTATTTGCTTTTAATTAGACGGGAAAGTCATAGTGTGGCAAAACCAACATTATATTATTATTACACCACAACGAAAATAAAATCCCAAGTAAAGAAAAGATTAATATAGATTTATTTTGTTCACGAACTAAACCAAGAAATAAATGATGAAACTGATAGTTCTTGAACGCGCTTTCGATCTGTTTTGAGTGAGTTTAGTTTTATTGATGATAATTATCCGCTCTTAGCGTGAGCTAGGTTTTTAAGGTATCTCATAGCCTTGCTCATAGCTGCATTTCTAGACTATTACCGACCTATGATTAAATCCAAATGCATTGCTATTGAATGCATTTAAAACAAAAATAAGTACCATAAAACTGAGGCACCATTATCCGTGAGTAGAAAGACCTCATTAACGTGATAGCATCAAGGAAAAGGAAGGCGTTACTTCACACATATGATAATAACTAGCTGATGCCCGCGACTTCGTTCACGTTGAAAAATGTGTGTCTGTCTTGTTGATCCAGTCGCCCTAAGCGCGACTACTGAGCATGAAGTCCGGAATTTGATTCCCTAAAAACCACTATTCTTATTTTCCTACATGAACCTCAAAAATAGGTAAAACGTGCATAATAATTCATCCATCCATTCACCCTCTGTTGGCTGAAAAAAATCGTTAGAAAATAGAATATTCCCATCTGCCTCCAGATTCCTGACGATTCTCTCCTATTTGAATCAGTTTATTTGCTAAGACGCCTGCTTCGTTGTCTTTGTACAGTTAACATAAGACGCAGATTTTTGTTTCTGGACCTCAGCGACGACGCTTTGAGATTTCATCCACCGGTGTGTCCCCTGCAATGACTGGCAGGGTCTGACTACAGTCGCCTGTGATCAACACAACAACGCTGTCCTGCAAGCTGCGGTTCAACGCCTCTAATGCATGCTTGTGCGATATTGTGCACTCGTCCCATATTAGTACTGTTGGCGCTGGAGGGAAAAAATATTCGGAAAATAGAATTGGCCCATCTGCGTCCGATTCCAGACTTATCTCTCCTGTTTTCAGTTTATTTGCAAAGACGCAGTTTTTGGTGATGTTGCAATTTAGGGCAAGATTCAGCGGCAATTTGGAAACGGAATGTGCAACTATTGTGTAGTCGGGCTATTGTAAAACAAAGTTGCAGCAATGCCCGAGGAACCCACAGCCACACAGCTATATGACGGCACGGTTGGCGAAGTGGCATGGCTGGGCGATTGATTGTGGCGCTGCTTGTCATAATTTACTTTCGTTTTATTTTCGTACTGTGTGTATTCGTTAATTTTTTATTCAGAAAATACAAAATTTGATTCGTCAAATGTACAACGCCATCTATCGAAGACGAAGTCAAAATTTAATGCATAGAAAGCGAACACACTTTAAGGTTTATATTATAGGCTACGTCGATTCTCAAAGCAGTGTCATTTAGACTATTTAAGAGTACTTTAGCTATCATTACTTTTTGAAAAAATAGATTTAAAAGTTATCTTGTGAACACATTTATTAATTAGTACCAATTTGATGTAATAGATGTCGTTGCATGTATGTATCTTTCGTTATGACGATAAGGTCTTCTTTTTTAATCAATCAATGCTCGATTACCTCTGTGGAGCTTCCGAAATAGTGGGTCTTAAAATGAACATGGACAAAACCAAGGTTACGTTGAATGTCCATGTATCACCTACTCTTATCAAGATCGGAGACACTACACTTGAAGTTGTGGACGATTATGTCTACCTGGGACAAACGGTCCAGTTCGAGAAAGAGGTCAATCGACGAATCCTACTCGGCTGGGCAGCTTTCGGGAAGTTGCGCGGTATCTTCTCATCCAACTTACCACAGTATCTCAAGACGAAAGTCTATGACCAGTGTGTTGTGTGCTGCCAGTGATTAGATAGGGACCGAAAAGTGGTCGCTCACAAATGGGCCTCATCAGAAATCTCAAAGTCACCCAAAGGGCAATGGAGAGAGCTATGCTCGGAGTTTACTTGCGTGATCGAATCAGAAATGAAGATATCCGTATGAGAATCAAGGTTACTGACGTAGCCCGACGATTCGCCAGACTTCAGTGGCAATGGGCACATTGCTCGCAGAACGGATGGCCGATAGGCCGAAAAGTTGTGGAGTGGCGACCGCGAACCGGAAGACGTTGCGTTGGAAGGCCTCCCGACAGACTACAGACAAAAATTTCTAAAACACGCCAATTGAAAACATTTTTTTTTAAATAATCTGTTTAATGTACAGAAAATCCACGTCTACACATTTATTATTATGTATTTAGATTTATTATCACTTTTTGTTGTTTTTTTAATTATTTTAAAATCCTAAAGCATCAAAATAAAAACAAATACCAAAAAAATACAAAAAGTGAAAACCGATTGGGGATCGAACTCGCGAACATGTTTAAACGGTTTTGGAAATCTTACATCATTATAAAAAACACAAAAAGAAGGCACTGACTGAGATTTGAACTTGCATACCTTTATTTACAGGTAGGTCGCCGAACCGTTAGGCTACTTACACCTGTGTCAAATGATTCAAAATAATCGTTCTATTGATATAAATACTATGACAGATATCGGCTGTCAAACAGTTGAGGAAAATGCACATAATGCAATATTGCTCACCCCCATAACTTATTATAGCGACATTATATAGCCCATGTGTTATTCCAGACTATAATCTATCTCTGTGCCAAATTTCATTCAGATCCATTGAGCCGTTCTGGCGTTATAGAGTAACAAACATCCATCCTCACAAACTTTCGCATTTATAATATTATAGTAGGATATACATTACCTTGTGTGTGTGTGTGTGATGATTGTATGTGTGTGTGTTTAACAACTACATAATTATACGCAATCATTATGTGTTTGTAATAAACAATTTCGCACTCATTTCTTAGAGAGAAATGTACTGTGTGTTGTTATGTAAATATTTATTTAATGGCTGATGCTACTGTTATAATATTCAAAGGGAAATACACATTCTTATTATGGCATCTCAATAACTCTTCATAATAGGTGATAGGTGTCATTATGGTAAGCTGAAATTTTATAAATCAAAGTCTAAATATATTTTTATAATATGATTAAAAATCTGCCAAGGCTGTCGTATCACCTAGTAACTGGGCTGTGGGTGGAGGTCAGATAGGCAGTGGCTGCATCTAGCTAAGTAGGTAGGTGAAGAAATGAGATGGACTGCAGGGTTTTCAACAACGCATGCTGCGTTATTCTATTTACTTTTGATCATCCAACTCGAAGGACCAAAAATAATAAGTATTTGATACATATAAGTTTAGGGTGTATTATTCTGGCAAAGTGGTAAATTGTCATCTTAAAAAAACCGATCACTGGTTAAATCTAACTTAAAGTATAACTTGTAACATTCGTTTTCATCCAAAAAGTTTCTCTTTTACGATCAACCTCTAATTGCGATGGGTGATGAAGATTTACGAGATCTATTCGACTTACAATCAGCGGTCCGTGAGAACACCGAATTGGAAACAATAACGAAATAGCCGTGAAAAGTAATAGTTGTTAATTTCGAGTATAATACCTGTTATTTAAAAATAACTGTGTGATTTATGTGAGTAATATGGTGTGGCATTGAATGCAGATTTTCTTATGTAATATTTGTTATTGTTTTCGTTAAAGTTTGATTTTTGGAAGATTTTCAGTGGTTATTAAGGTTAGGCAATAATTTGATACTTAAATAGTAGATTATTAACCAAGGGGATAAAGCTGTGTCTTCTGTCGCGGGTGACGATTCAAATCGCGAGTGTAGCGAGGGGTTTAAGTTCACCCAAGACTAAGACAGCTTTATCACCGAGGAAAATACTCTACTTTTCGTACCATTTGCGAAAAAATTAACACAATAATAATATGAGATAAGCATTTATTAAAAATAATGACAATTAAAAGTAAAAGTTAAGATTAGAAACATTGGTCCAATTATTGATAGAAATCACATTCTCCCCCTAGAGGATGAATGAAATTCAGTACAATTTTCTTTCCCTGTTTTTAACAGATAAAAAATGACTATTGTTAAGTTCGCTTTTTGTGGCATAGAATGTCACTTTTTTGAGCAAGTGGTACGAAAAGATTATTACGTTGTATCAATTACGTCTTGTATTTTTACAATAGTTATTTAGGTAGGTACTTGAAAGGTTTATTAAATCCAGCTTAATACCTATACACCTCGACCCACTCTTTCGGGTGTACGTGTACATTAAAATAATAAAACAAGTTACTCACACACATTATGGTAATTATATTTGCCTATCACCTAGACACCTACCACGACAGGTGCAAATTGCATGAAACGTTACATGGCAATCATTGTCTCACATACAAAGTGCTTCCCATACAAACTCAGTAAATCAGCGATAGTTCTTCATTACAAACTCTCGCATACATTATAACGAGAGCTACTTAAACCTATCATATCACATGCGCCGCAATTGTCTGCAATTACCTACTTTAAACGCAGCGTTTATCACTCACACCCTTCATTGGACAATCAACGTTGTTTCTATTGATAAAAAGTAGATTTTTTATTGCAATGAGACACTGACACTCGTAATAGAACAATCACCTTTATGTGTAATGTTTTAAAGGAGCTATTTTATTGTAGTAAGCATAATTATGCTGAATTCAGGACAGAGATTGATATTTAATAACAGATTCACTTATAGGATACCACAGCATGTACAGATATTATAAATACAATGTTTGCCATTATCTTCTATCTATATAATATAACAACATGTATTTGCACAAACAAACAAACACACAAACAAACAAACAAACAAACAACCTCTCACCCCAAACGCATATACCGTCTCCGTTCCGTCGTGGGTAAAAATGAATCGCAAAATGTGTTGGTAAGCGCATAACTCAACAACGCCTGGACCAATTTGGCCAATTCTTTTTTTTAAATCTTCGTTGAAGTTCAAAAATGGTTTTTACGGTGAGAAAAAATCGAATAATTGACGGAAAAACCCTAAAAACAGCCCTTTCCTTTTTCCCATATAAACGTTTTCTAAATAAAACGTAGAGTCAATTTGAGCTTTATTGCTTTTGTATAAAGTTCATATTAAATTACAAGCATTCACTGTTGTTTAAACAATGTAGGTATGTTCCTAACGACTTAATCGTCAACTGGCGAGCGCGAATCTCGCGAGCGCGCGCGAGTTGGCACTTTTCGATTTTGCCTACTTTTTTTGTCGTCAACTCGCGCGTCTATATAATTTGATGTTTTAATGTATACCTACTATAAATGTATAAGAAACTTTATGAAATTTGATGCTTTTTAAAAAAAAAAACTTTCATTCCAGGTTTCAATACCTCCTTCCTACTTCTGGTGTCCTGGTAGTTTGTGGGACTTTACCACCTATGCTTTATAAAAAAAAAACTTTAATTCCAGTTTTCAATACCTCCTGCCTACTTCTATTCTCCTGGTAGTTTGTGGGACTTTACCATCTATGCTTTAAAAAAAAAAAAAACATTCCAGTTTTTATTAAGTACCTCTTTCCTACTTCTGATCTCCTGGTAGTTTGTGGTGGGACTTTACCATCTATGCTTTTTTTTTAACTTTCATTCCAGTTTTCAATACCTCCTGCCTACTTCTGATGTCCTGGTAGTTTGTGGGACTTTACTATCCTTTTTTTCTCATCTCCTACTTGTCCACGCCAATGCCGTCTGAAAATGTAACCTTAGGGGGGAAAAGTGGAATAACTCAAAATGATAAGGGGGATTTTTGGAATGATTTTACATTCGAGTTCAGTTTTCCACCCCAAAGTATTCTCTCAGGGGGGATTTGTGGAATAACTCAAAATGCCAAGGGGACTTTCTGGACATGTTTTACATCCGAGTCCAGTTTTCCCCCTTGAGGGGGATTTTCTCAGGGGGGAAAAGTGGAATAAGCCCAATTGCTCATAGCGCGCCTTCTCACGGGTTAATAGTTTTTGTTTTCAATCTCTTTTTATTTGACTGTACTTTACATAGACGCGCGAGTTGACGACAAAAAAAGTAGGCAAAATCGAAAAGTGACAACACGCGCGCGCTCGCGAGATTCGCGCTCGCCACTTCCTAACGTCATAGAGTCAATTTGTACTTTATAACAGCTGTACAAAGTTCAAATTCAATCATATCTATCAAAACAGTGTGCGTTGAAGCACAGAGGATTTAATGTTTTGACTCCAAGTCATATCAAATTAAAAAAAAGTTAAAAAAAATACAAACTGTCAATGTCAGTGTTGTATTTGTTGGATTTTCGGTACATCTATAAATCAGTTGATTCGGCTACTAACCAAGATGATGTAGTGAACTATCAACCAGAATTTTTAAACTCGCTGGATTTGCCAGGATTGCCACCTCACAATCTTCAATTAAAGGTTGGATCGGTGGTTATTATGTTGCAAAATATCAACCAACCGCGTCTTTGCAACGTCACACGGTTAGCGATAAAAAAATTACTAAACAATGTGATAGAAGCAACCTGAGGAAGCAACTATACTGAAAGGAAAGTAGGAGAAGAAGTTCTTTTACCGCGCATCCCAATGATTCCGACTGATGTGCCGTTTGACTTTAACTAACTACAGTTTCCAGTTCGGCTTGCTTTTGCTATGACCATAAACAAGTCCCAGGGGCAATCATTAAGTGTTTGTGGTATTAATCTGGAAAACCCATGTTTCTCACATGGTCAATTGTATGTTGCCTGTTCCCGTGTTGGAAAACCATCAGATTTGTTTGTCTATGCGCCAGGAAATCAAACAAAAAACATCGTATATTACAAAGGACTACAATGAAAAAAAAAAATGATTTTTGCTAATAATTATGATTAACATGATTAACAATAAAGCGATTACTTATTTTTAAATGATAATATATTATGTTTTATTTATTTACATTTCTTATTCACAACGCCATATCACCAGGGTGGCGGTTCTGTTCAGGAGATTTTTTTTGCCCCGACTATAAAATATGTAGGAACAAAAAAATGTCTCATTACAAATATTTATGACAGGACTTTATTGCTATTTAATTAGGCAGTACGAAGTCTGCCGGGTCAGCTAGTATATTATATAAAAATGTTATGTTGGTTTGTGTACGCTTCAAAAACTCAAAAAGTTCTGCACCGATCGAGCTGTTTTAGAATGATATATAATCCGCATTAAGGATTGTTTTTACAGTATCCACGCGGGCGAAGCGTTAGTTATAAAAACTCACAAGTGTATTTCGGCAAGTGCAACCTGAATAAAAAAGGGTCCCGTATTAACATTAATTTATTTCTTTATGTGCGAGAATCATGAAACGTCCTATTTTTCATCGTCATAATTCTCGTGCCGTTATCCCAATTCATTTGGGTCGGCGCGTCGTGTCTTCTTCTTCCATACTTCTGTATTAGTCATCTCAGCACTCTTCCCTTTTAGTCTTCCCGGCATTTTTCTCATTCCTCCATCACATGCCCATACAATTACTACCGATGATCACAGTACCACACAATACTTTTCCTTCACCGGGCTTTCAGAATTCTTATAAAGTCATTCATTCATTTTTGAAGTTTCCTTTTGAATTCTAAAATATCTTTTGTTGCCTCAGTTTTTAATTAAGCTTATGAACTATACATATACCTTAAAAACATACTTGTATAATGTCCCTTAATGATACAATCGTTATTGCTTTTCCAATTTGCGTTTTAAGTTTATTGGATGTTAACGCTAATTTCGGTTGCAGAATGACTTACTAATTACCGAGGCTTCGTCATTAACGAACGGAACCCTAAAAATATTATTTAACAGTGACATAAGAGAGAAAGCTCACTTTCGCGTACCGTGTGACACATTACGTCACTTTATTTATTTATGAAGTATTTTGTGCGTTTAGTGAAATCTTTCTCAAAAACGCAAATCATTGATGCAGTTAGTTAAAGTTAGGCTTGCAACCGGTTCCTTTGAATAATTTATGCATGTTAACGTTATGGAGATGAGACAGGGCCCATGGGTGCGGTGGTAGCATGTGTTGCTTGCGACTTTCAGGGTCTAAGGTCACCGGTTTGATTTTCAGATGAGAAAATTGTTTTTATTTTCCAGTACAAGCCTTGTATTTGGCAGGTTTGGTCTTCAGAGCTAAAAAAATTTCATTCATATTTTCATTGCTGCAAACTGCCGAATGTGATTTTCTGGGTTCAAATCCCAGCTAGTTCATTCTTTCACATCTTTCATGTATGTTAAACCCTCATTACGACATCATCATAATTCATTTATCACTTCGGTTATGTCACTGTGTTTACCCCTTGTTTTGAAACTAATTTGTCTGCTTGTTTCCTCCGTCCTCCACTATTGGAGCATACAGTCCTCTTCAATTATTTACATGTGAAGTTCTTTACCCCAGCTCGGCGGATTCTGGCACGAAGGGCGGCACCACACTGAGGCGGAGGCGGAAGTTGCCCGTAGTGCACTGTGACTATGATGAGGGGTGAGTTTATCCCACTGTAAGGGCAACTTATAGAGAGGAAGAAAACATTTTTGTATGCGATGTTATGTACGCATAACATCAGAAAATATAAAAGAATAAGTATGGGGAAAACAGCGTCATATCCACGCAAAATTTTTGACAGTATGCGAGACAGCGTTGGTTGTCAGCGATGTTATCTCGCGACGCCCGTCTCAAAATTGAGCGAGATGGTTATGGTACAGTCGACACTTCACTTGTATCCGTATAGTTCTACTGTTCAGTTCAACTAGTAGGACTAAACGGAGAAAAAAATCCATTTAGTTCTACTATCTGCTGTATGAATTTTAATTGAACTAAACGGACAATAAAGTTCTTTTAGTACTACTAATTTCCATTGTATTAGAACTATACGGATACAATGGGTTGTACTACGGAGAAGTAAATTTACCCATGGTTCAACTGGGTTCAACTGGTTGTTCTATGGGGAAATATCTTTACCAATGGTTCAATTACAGTGAGTTGTTCTTTCCTTGGTCCAACTAGTTGTACTTCTGGGAATTGAATGTATGATCTATGGAACAACTACTGGTAATAAACAGGAAAAGGTTATCTATTAATGCTGAAGTGCAATGCAATTACTACCTCCTCTTTTAACCAAAATTATAATACGACCGTCTCGCGACAGTATCCTTTATGGGCGGCATGGGCACCGGGCCGTAGGCCGACGAAGGAGGCCAGCGGAGGCCCGGCACTTCGGGGACAGAAGACAATAGTGTTATGTAATATGCGAGCGAAGCGAGCGCGCGTCATGGAGTACAACATGCGTTGCATGTATGTTTGTTTTACACGATCATCCTATCCCCGTGGTCCAACCAGTTGGACATAATTCCGGAAATTAGTAGTACTAAAAGAACTTTTTTGTCCGTTTAGTTCAATTAAAATTCATACAGCAGATTTATTTATTTATTTATTTATGCAAGGTAGCTTCACAGCTTACAGTAAAATAACTTAAAATAGGTATTAATCAAAACAATACGCCAATTACGAAGTACACAAAAAAAACTAAGATAAGGTAGTCGAGAGTGACTCAAAATTGGCCTTAAAATGTATTGTGTGTGCATGTATGCGTGTGAGTGTTTGTGCGGTGTTGGTGTCTGTGAATGTGTGTGATGATATTGTGTGTGTGTATATGACTAACTGGGTCTGGCACTAGCGATGGAACTGTGAACACGCGTTTGCTCCAAGATTGCAATAATCTCTTTTTTAAGACGGTTCCGTGTGGTAATAAAGGGGTCGAGTGAAGAGAACTTGTCATTATATAATGCGGGTAGACGCAAAAAGGGCGACATCTTCAAATAGTTGGTGGAGGCCGAAGGGACTGCTAACAGGGAGGTATGTCTGGTACGCCTGAGTGGAACGTTAAAGTGAATTTTGCCGAGCAGTTGTGGGCAGTCAAATTTATTATTAAGTAGGTCGTACAATAACACCATGTCATTTATTTGCCGTCTCTCTTCCAGAGTACTTATGTTGTGGTGTCGACAGGAGTCCGGGTAATTTACGATGTCAATTTTTGTTTTATAATTTAGATGTTTAATAAATTTACGTTGTATGGATTCGATTATGTCAATATATTTCTTATAAAAAGGTCTCCAAATAACACTTGCGGATTCTAGTACGCTCCTTACATAACAGTAGTATAAAGTTTTTAAACATACTGGGCTGTTAAACTGCTGGCTGTTACGTATAACAAACCCTAGGGACTTGTATGCTTTACTGGTGATGTGATCAATATGTGCCTCGAATGTGAATTTTTCGTCCAGAATCACACCCAAGTCCCGGACCTGTGATACTCGCGGAATAATATCGCCACTGATGCTGTAATTGTGAATAATATTGTTGCGCTTTCTAGAAAATGTTATTATTTGGCATTTCTTAGTGTTTACCTTGATATTGTTTAAAGCATAGTAGTTACTAAGTCTATCTAAGTCAGATTGGATCAATTGACAGTCATTGGGGTTCTTAATTTTCATGAATATTTTTTTATCGTCAGCATAGAGAAGATGTTCAGAGTGAAGAAAACATTGTGTTATGTCAAATAAATAAATATTATAAAATAAGGGGGATAAAATTGAGCCCTGGGGCACACCGGAAGTAACGTCCACATAGTTAGATCTGTAACTACCGATAACCACAGCTTGTCTCCTATTTCTCAGGTAAGACTCAATCCATCTTAACAAGTTTCCCTTAATACCTACGGCTTTTAGTTTTTCGATCAGAATGCAATAATCTACCCTGTCAAACGCTTTCTCGAAATCTGTGTAAATTACGTCCACTTGGGCACCGTCGTTCATACCAGTAACAACATAGTTGGTAAGTTCAAGCAGGTTGGTATTGACTGTGCGAGATTTTACGAATCCGTGTTGGGTAGTGGGAATACAATGTTTAGTTGCCGCGTAGATGTGATCGTATATAATTTTCTCCAGCATCTTCCCAAAGTTGTTCAGAAGCGACACACCTCTGTAATTAGTTACATCTTTCTTGGAACCTTTTTTGTGGATCGGAACTATTTGAGCTTCCCGCCATTGTCGTGGAAATGTACCCTCGTCGATAGATCGCTGGAAGATGATTTTAAGGGGAGCAGTCAAACCTAATTCGCATTTTTTAATAAAGATAACAGGAAGCCCATCAGTACCAGCTCCTTTCTTGCTGTCCAATAATCTAAAAACGGTTTTTATTGATTCGGGAGTGATGTCAATGGAGTGAGTAACGTTTGATAAGGGGGTATCGTCGTAACAAATATTATTATTACTATTACTGCTAGTGGGACTAAAGACACTATGGAAAAAAATATTAAATGCATTGCAAATATCCTCCCCGTTCGAGTACGTTACCCCGTCATAAACCATCTTGCGAGGGTATCCAGCCGATTTCCTTTTATTATTTACGTACTTCCAAAATTCTTTAGGTGATTTTATTAATTGATCCTCACATCTGGCAATATATTTGGCGTAAGATTCTTCTTGGAGAAGTTTTACCCGAGATCTTAACAAAGCAAATTCAGCATAATCGGTTTATGATAGTAGAACTAAATGGATTTTTTTCTCCGTTTAGTCCTACTAGTTGAACTGAACAGTAGAACTATACGGATACAATGGACACTTCTGATTTAGATTTTGGTAGGGACCTTAGGGTGGTTTTCAAGTGTTTCAAGTGTAAGTGCTACCACTGATATACGATACACTAGTAAAAAAGTGATTATGAGAAATAGTTATTTTTTTTTACATACTTAGAATTAGAATTTAAATCCGCTAAGTCTGCAATTAGCCTATGTAGTCCTCTTGACTGCACTTTGTTTGTGGCACTGGAGATATTATAGTCCACAAGCGTGTGCGCAGGTGCACTCCCTCTTTCCTCTTTCCACTACATTATTGCATTGTTAAATGATTTATGTTAAAGTAAACAGAGATGAGTGACTTTGCTAATGCTCTTAGCTTTTCTCGTAAGTGAGAGTTTTTCCTGCAATATATTCGTTAGTGCTTTACTATGAATATAAATGTACGAGTATGGTACTAGTATTTTGCTTTCGCTTACGTATTCTTATATGCCTTTTTTTTTTGGTGGGTGGAAAATCATCAAATGACCCCCCCCCGCTCTTGGGCAGAGCGAAGGGGACTGTCAGACTTCTACTGACTAAAAACCGAACCCATGTTCCTTCTTTGCCCTTGCGCCGAGGCCACGTCATCTAGTACTAAAATCCGCGGCCCCGACGGGGATTCTTTTAAGCCTCGTGATAATTACTTAAATTGCGTAAATTAATAAAAGATCATCAACACGACTAGTATTGGTCCTTCTAGTTTTTGTTCAGTTTATTATTATTGGTCCTTAGTTACCTGCTTTTATCATTTTAAGGCTGTGATGTGACAGATGTGACGAGTGATACATTTGCAATTACATTCAATAGATTACAGGCACAGGCCAGTACCTATTTAAACCTAAACAGTATGAGAAACTTGACGTAAACTGGCTAGTATTTTCACAGCAAGTATCGGTGACAGGTATAGCACAAGCCGTAAAGTCGACAACACACGAATCACTTACAAATGCATTGCCTATAAATACCACTAATACTATTGCAATTGCTTTAAAAACTTTCCACTATAAAAGCCGATGAACTATCGGAAATTCATCCCATTTGAAACTGAACCTTACTTTCCACATGTTTAAGTCGAAGTCTCAATAAAAACACACATGTAAAGAAAAGTTAAAGATGAATTTATAGTGCGATACGTCGTATTCTGGTATTGTTCGAACAGAAACATGGAAAGTCAGTTTCCACTTTCCAAACTGGTTAGGAAATCATATAACGAATGGCGAAGTTAGATAAGCTGACACAAACGTCAATTTACTTTAAAACCTTTTGTTTAAAGTCAATCGTTACTTGACTTGGTGGTGTCGTAACTTAAGGGTCTGTGAGCCATAGAGAAAACTGTTGTCGATGGAGTAACTGTCTTTTGTTTCTGAATTGATAGTTAGTGGAGTGAGGTTGATCGTAAAGACAGAGTTTATGGAGTTTTTAACGATCGAGGGAACTGTCAATTAGTAGAAAATTAAGCGCGTCAACTAACTTTAAAGCTCTTTTGGACTAACGCTAAGAGACACCATGGAAGCGTTCGGATAAGCACCTTGTTGGAGCCGTGATGCAATTATGTATATTAAGGCATTAATTATGTGTCTCTTAGTATTAGTGTATACAGGCGTCTTATAAGGTTCTTAGACAGGTTTGAACACGATTAGTTAAAAAAATTGGAATCAAGTTCAGCAGCTTAAATGTAGGTTTTATTTGGTACCTAATTGAACCCCACGCATTATCACAGAGCGAAAACCACTGCAAGCAATTAATTGCTTCACATATTTTACAGGATAAGGTGCTGGATACTGAAGATGCACTTGATTTGCAGGATATTAGCAAGAGAAACTAATCTGTTAAGTTGATCTGTTAGTAGATCAGTCAAACAACATATTTTCTTTCTTTTTCACCAACCTTCACATAAGTTGACAACAATGATGAACAAAGTAAATCAGTCCAACTAAACTAAAGAATAAAACCCGTTACCACCAACGGAACCACAAAATCAAATTAAGATTCCTCATCTCTTATGAAACTAGCTCTTCAACAATAGTTTCCCATACATTTCTCCGTTGTGTAAGTTTTTACTCGCCTTAGAACTAACCATTGTTCAGATCCAGTTTACGATCAGAAGTCGTGGGAATCGGAGTTATATACTCGTCGTTAATGTTAGGGCTAAACCCAGTTTAACTGGGGTTATGTGAGTTTCAGAGAAAAGGCTTGAGAAATGTCTGAGTAGGTATGTCATAACTGTAAGTTATGGTTAAAGTTGAAGGCAATGGGAAATGATAAAGAAGTTGATAGATTGGTTTGTAATGGAATCGGTGTATGTTGCTGCCCTCACAATCAATGCATAGCATCGCTCCTGTAATCTCTGAAGGATTGTGAGGTGTACTTATGACCAGTCGGGGCTGCGGGAGCCGTCGAGGCTGTGGGTTGGTCACAAAGATACCACGGCCTCGACATAAAGGGCTAAGAAGGATCATGGGTGGTTTACTTATGAGGGCTAATAGGTAGTCTATTGATATGAAATAGGCGGCAATCCAGGATCTAGGCTGGTACCTAAAACATCGTGTCATGCTCTGCAGCAGAACCACTTCGCCTATAATACTTAAAACTTATAGGATAAAATGTAGATAATGTCTATATTATTGTAGGTTAATTTAAAAAAAAATTATATTGTCTGTTTCTTGGAAAACATCAATTCAAAGTGGCCCTGCTGAAGAGCATACTCCCCAGCAGAACCACTTTAAAATAATAGGTATTTCACGCTGATTATGCACAGGTCTTAATAGAAACATAATGCATATTTATTGTATATCAAGATAACATCGTCAATTTTAGAAAAATATTTACAGAATAGTAGTTAAATGTAGATGAATTACAACAATGCGCCTGCTATAATAAAAAATACAGGATACAATGTAGATAATGTCTATATTTGTGTAGCTTAATATCAAAATTTGTATATTGTTAGTTTCTTGGGAAACATTAATTCAAAGTGGCCATGCTGAAGAGCATACTCCCCAGCAGAACCACTTTAAAATAACGGTTATTTCACGCTGATTATGCACAGGTCTTATTATAAACTAATGTATATTTATTGTATATTAAGATAACATCTACAATTTTAGATAAATACTTACTTATTGATTTTTAGTAACATATAAATGTTTTATCGGAATGCGCCTGCCATGAATTTCTTAGCAAATAACATGATTAATAGATTCATACATATTAATATTTCTTTACGACAAATCTATCTATATAAATAAAGAGAGAAGTCCTGACTGACTGACTGACTGATTGACTGACTCATCAACGCCCAACCCAAACCCTTGGATCTAGAAAGCTGAAATTTTGCACAGAGGTTACCTTTATAGTGTAAACAAGGAATAAGAAAGGATTTTTCGAATTTCAACCCCTAAGAGATTTAAATAGGGGATGAAAAATTGTATGGAAAATCGACATTTTCACGCGGGCGAAGCCGCTGGCAAAAGCTAGTAAGGTATAAAGATTAAGAAAAAACAGACAAAAATGTAAATAGAATTTGTTTTATTTTTAAGTAAGTACATAAATCTTGACATCAGAAGCATAAGGTCGGATGTACAAATGCATAGAGAGTTTTGTACATCCGACCTTCTGCTTCTGATGTCGAGAAATATAGATCTCATATATATAGATCTTTGGCAGTCGTTACAGGTAGTCAGTGACTTGAAATTCTGACATCCAGTCTTACCAAAGGGTATCGTATTACCCAGTATGAACTGGGTTGTGGAGGTCCGATAGGCAGTCGCTCCATGTAAAATACTGCTACTCAGCTGTATCCGGTAAAACTGAAAGCCGACCTCAACTCAACATAGTTGGGAAAAGGCTAGGCAGATTATGATTTTATATGTATGTACTTACTTAAAAATAAAACAAATTCTATTTACATTTTTGTCTGTTTTTTCTTAATCTTTATACCTTATGAATTCATTTCCTTGATATGCCATTTATTTATTTATTTGTCGTAAAGAAATATTAATATGTATGAATCTATTAATCATGTTATTTGCTAAGAAATTCATGGCAGGCACATACCGATAAAACATTTATATGTTACTAAAAATCAATAAGTAAGTATTTATCTAAAATTATAGATGTTATCTTAATATACAATAAATATACATTAGTTTATAATAAGACCTGTGCATAATCAGCGTGAAATAACCGTTATTTTAAAGTGGTTCTGCTGGGGAGTATGCTCTTCAGCATGGCCACTTTGAATTGATGTTTCCCAAGAAACTAACAATATACAAATTTTGATATTAAGCTACACAAATATAGACATTATCTACATTGTATCCAGTATTTTTTATTATAGCAGGCGCATTGTTGTAATTCATCTACATTTAACTACTATTCTGTAAATATTTTTCTAAAATTGACGATGTTATCTTGATATACAATAAATATGCATTATGTTTCTATTAAGACCTGTGCATAATCAGCGTGAAATACCTATTATTTTAAAGTGGTTCTGCTGGGGAGTATGCTCTTCAGCAGGGCCACTTTGAATTGATGTTTTCCAAGAAACAGACAATATACATTTTTTTTAAATTAACCTACAATAATATAGACATAATCTACATTTTATCCTATAAGTTTTAAGTATTATAGGCGAAGTGGTTCTGCTGCAGAGCATGACACAAAACATCATCATATTAGAAACTTATACCCAGGATATATTTAAAATATCCACACTGATTACTATCTTCTATAATATGGTAAGAAAGTAACGTAGTGATTGAATTTCCAAAATTTTATGATAGTCGGGTTTAACAGATATTTCAAATAAAGTGTTATAAAAATCATATTATTTCATACGTTCTTCCAGTCCTTTGGAATTCTATTGACAATAGTACAGGACAAAAAACAAAAGAACATAACTTATTCAAACAATTCCATCCTCGTTTACAGACCTGTGGCCGGGGTCCTGATGACGTACTCCCGCGGATGCGCCGCAGTCCTCGGCCAGATGTCGGAGGAGGAGCATACCAGCAGCAGTGACGCGGCCACGCCCAGGTCTACAGACTCCGCCAGCGACGGCTACCACTCAGACAGCGATGACTCGCAGCAGCATCCTGACAGGTATACCCGCATCTGTTAAAACTGAGTTTCTGGAAGCAGTTCGGTTTCTGGATGCAGTTCGGTTTCTGGAAGCAGTTCGGTTTCTGGATGCAGTTCGGTTTCTGGAAGCAGTTCTGTTTCTGGATGCAGTTCGGTTTCTGGAAGCAGTTCGGTTTCTGGAAGCAGTTCGGATTGTGTAACGAAAAGACTGCCAATAATATGACTAGAGATTAGAGTCATTAGATTTCCTGTCGATTGTCCCATTGGATACCTGAGGGCCAAAAGTCAAGTCATGGTAGCTTTCAAATCGTTTCTAAGCCGACTTTTAGTAAAGTTGACATTATATTATAAGCATTTTAGTAGCTTTTGCGAATCCAATACCTATAACATTTTTACTTTTCCATCATCAGGTGTTAGGCTTGTAGAGTTTGGTTTGATAGGTAAGGAAAGAGATGCTAGTTTATCTTCTACTTCTAAAACGACTGCTGCAAAAAGTTTTGATTCCACTCAATCGACTACAAAGGACATAATCGTCTTCAAACTGGTCTTACAAATACGTGTACAGTGTGCCATTATTGACTCTTCGTTCTAATATTTCCAGAAGTAAGTTGGTGTCCCAGTATGCGGCGGTGTGGTCCCGCGCCGCTGACGAGGCGATACCGGCACTAGCAGCGCTGGAGCAGCTCAGACACACTCCACACTTGAAGTATAAGATCGTCTTCTCTGTCGTTGTTGTAAGTATGCTGAACAGCTGAACAGCAAATGATCTTTCTGATTGAATCTGTCTGAGTTGATTTAACAATAAAAACAAGTCAAATTAAGTCATAGTATACTCTTTAATAAATTGATCTTACATGTTTGAGAGTGAGCAATTTCTTTGACAGGCTGTAAGTCGAACAAACAGTGTGTTTTGTCATGGGTCTAGTTTTAAACAAATTATTCCTATTGCCACGAAACATGGTAGGTACATCTAAATACGTAAACTGATAACAAATGCTAATTATAATAGAGGTATAATGAAGCCAAGTGCGTGATTCATATTGTTTAGCTACTCATATCAGTTTATCACGGATGCACACCGGATATCGAACACGTGTCCAAATGGCAATTCATGGAACCTACCAAATCCTATTAATATTATAAATGAGAAAGTTTGTGAGGATGGATGAATGGATGATTGTTACTCTTTCACGCAAAAATTACTGAACGGATGTGGATAAACACAGTGTATAACCTGAATTAACACAATAGGATACTTTTTATCCCGGTGGTATGATCCCGTGGGACTATTATCGAACTTCACGCGGGCGAAGCTCCTGGCACAAGCTAGTCTATCTATCTATATATAAATAAAAAATTGGTTGTCTGTAAAGTCGGTTTACGGTCGATAGTTTAACGTGACAACGTCATAATGCGGCGCAAGCGTACGTTATGCGTAACGGGACAATGAGTCATCCTTTTTCGTGCATGCAGCCGGCGTTCATCGATTTATTAGACGTTGTCACGTCAAAAGACATAACATCCCGCTTGTAATTCCCGAAGGATTAGATAGAGATGTAAGTACATAATAGTACGCCTACATTAAGCAGTTATATTTGCGTCTCATGTAATGGGGCGACCCTATAATCAATTCATTCAAATAAATAGAATTAAAGTATCTGTTTGTAACTTCAAAATAACGGCTTTTTACTGAATGCATAAGAAAACATTTTTGTCAGATAACTGATGTTATAAGCAGAAACTTGAGCTGATTTTAATTTTAGAAAAAGGATTAGGGTTCTGTTTAAAAAAAATAAGCCTCTAAATCCTTAATAAAATCCGATTCAATTAGGAAAGTAATAGTTTTATAATAATTTCACGCGGACGAAGGTTTGGGGCATAGTTAGTAAGTACTTAAATAATATAACCTTAACCTATATGACCCAGAGTCTCTTAATTTTCACAAAACGAGAGGCCTCCACATTACTTAAATTATGTTGAAGAAACAAAAAACAATTGACATCACATTCACTTTTCACACTGCACTTGATACTCGATCAAAACATGTAAATGTACTATAGTATGGCAGCTGTCCACGCAGACGCATCGCTCACTCAAGTAGGAGAGAGACGGATGTCGAACGCTGCCGAACGCAAAGGCCGATTGTGCTTCTTTGTCGCTCATTCCGCGCTCTCGCTTGCACTTCAAGCCTTACATGGAACGCCTCAGAGCGAGGTAACGCCTCAGAGGTAACGCAGAGGTAACGCCTCATGAGTCATGTTTTTTCGTGCGTGCAGCCGGCTCTATCGAATTATAAGACGTTGTCACGTCAAAAAAATTCACACTAGTTCGACGATCGAACTAATGAATTGAACTAATGCGAATGAGCCAGAATCATTACCTTTATCGCTGTAATTATCGTTGCTATAAACAATTGACACCACATTCACTTTTCACTGCAATTGATACTCGATCAAAACATGTAAATGTACTATAGTATAGCAGCTGTCCACGCAGACGCATCGCTCACTCAAGTAGGAGAGAGACGGATGTCGAACGCTGCCGAACGCAAAGGCCGATTGTGCTTCTTTGTCGCTCGCTCCGCGCTCTCGCTTGCACTTCAAGCCTTACATGGAACGCCTCAGAGCGAGGTAACGCAGAGGTAACGCCTCAGAGGTAACGCCTCAGAGGTAACGCCTCAGAGGTAACGCCTCAGAGGTAACGCCTCAGAGGTAACGCCTCAGAGGTAACGCCTCAGAGGTAACGCCTCAGAGGTAACGCCTCAGAAGTAACGCCTCAGAGGTAACGCCTCATGAGTCATGTTTTTTCGTGCGTGCAGCCGGCTCTATCGAATTATAAGACGTTGTTACGTCAAAAGAGAAGTCCTGAGTGACTGACTGACTCATCAACGCTCAGCCCAAACCCTTGGACCTAGAGAGCTGAAATTTTGCACAGAGGTTCCCTTTATAATGTAGACAAAGAATAAGGAAGGATTTTTCGAAATTCAACCCCTAAGGGATTTAATTAGGGGATGAAAGTTTGTATGAAAAATCGTCATTTTTACGCGGGTGAAGCCGCTGGCAAAAGCTAGTATATTATAAATGCGAAAGTTTGTGAGGATGGATGAATAAATGATTGTTACTATTTCACGCAAAAATTACTGAACGGATGTGGATAAACACAGTGTAAACACCTGGATTAACACATAGGATATTTTTTATCCCGGTGGTATGATCCCGTGGGACTATTATCGAACTTCACGCGGGCGAAGCTCCTGGCACAAGCTAGTCGTACATAATTAAACACGTACTTTGACACCCAGTGACACACCAAGTGGGAAACGGCTAAACAGATAATGCTCAAGCCAGTGACCCAAACTGTTGTTCACCAACTCCAACTTTTACTAAAAACAACGAACTTATACCAAATCTGAGTTGATGACCCATTTAGTATGGTCATGCACCGTAATGCGATTACCATGAACAATAGTACATTATGGTATAAGTGTGTAACGTTGGTGATTACCGCAGAGGCGGCATTGAGACCCGAGCCGTCAGGTGAGGGTCTTAAGAAAGCCGAGGACGGTAATCATCAATACACACGTGTATCATACGACGTTTTTCAACACACTTGCGAATAAAAAAAAACGTGTGGCACTCGGAAACTGCCGCGGTAAAGCTATTGCATAGCATTTTTTATCAATTATTTAATTTGACAACCTCTGACAACCTTGTTATTTTCCGTAACCATAGCAACCTGGTTGAAATACTTTCGTTTCGGAATTTCTGGATTGGCTCTCCACGCTCAAGGCCCGCGATAGAAACTATGCAATAGCTTATTAATACAAGAAAAAACATTTTATTTAGTAGATAAAAAGTTTATTTAAAGAAACATTAGTAAATGTGCAGTTAGTAAAATTATAATAAATTGTTTTTGATGGCGTAGCGGTCTCTTCAGTTAGATTACTGGCCATGGTTCTGTATGTCTTTTACAGTTATATTTGGTAATTCTTGTATCCTACAGTTACACCAAATATTAAAGCAACCTGAAAAAAAAGAAAAAAATAATTGTTAAGTTTAACACACAACACGCTGAAGCTGAAGTCACGTAGATAGATATTTAAAATTAGTTTAACTAACCTTAGTAACCAGATATTGGTTATCTGGAGCATCTTTTATAAATTTTTCAACATCGTTAGACGATAAAACCTTTGATTTCTTGCTTCTAAATCCTTCTGACAGTCTTTTTTAGATATAAGCTGACAAATTAGAGTATGTTTTTAAGTCCACTCTATTCTTCGTTCGGACTGTACTTTTTAACATTGAGTATATACCTACACCACAAAGAGCTAGGTTTGTAATTAGAAGATAATTCTTTAAAGTACGCCAAGAACACATTTTCAGAAAATGACTGCGATTTCTTGGTGTTTTGCCACTGCTTAAAATTTTGGTACGATAATAGATATTTCTCCTTGGAGTTTTTGGGTAGCAAATTTTCCATAACGCTTAGGGCTTCAAATCTTACATCGGGCGGTGTACAACATGAATCTTTTTCTTCAAAACTAGACATTTTAACTAATAAAATAACTATAATAACAGTGAAAACGAGTTGTGTATTTTTTTCGCAGTAGCGGGAAAATATTATGTTTTTTTATAAGCGATCAGCCATAGACTAAAAGAGGTTTTTTTTTTGCTTGTCGTGGATAGTGTTTGGAACTTTGGAGCCACGTACAAAATGGGGAATTCAAATTTTTATTTATCACAGAGAAAACAAAAATTATATTTGAGTGAAAGTTTTATTTATTAAAAACGTAATAAGTTTAAATTATCTATTTAAATACAAAGTTTCATGAAATGAGCAAGCACTAGGTACATTAATTATTTTTTACTATTGAACACGATCTTTTTTGTATCGAAACTTTTTTAAGAACATAGCAACTCAACCAATTAAATTTAAAAAAAAAACCTATAACTCACTAGTGAATAATAGTAATGAAAAATTCACAGTTTGATTATAGGTGTCATTATGTGCCTAATTGTGGTGAAATTTTAGCCACTTTATGAGCAAGTGTGTTGAAAAACTATTTTCGTCCTTGTTATTACCGTTTTGTCCTTTAACATATTCCATTTTGCTGTACTTTATTTCTATATCTTTGCTTTCCTATCCTAGCTCTCGTTCCGCGCAGTCATCAGCCTCCGCGACCGTCGCCTGAACGAGATGAAGGCGCTCCTGGGCGTGGCGGACACCGACAGCGCGGCCGGCGACCCCAGCGTCACCCGGCTCATGGCGGCCGCCACACGGGTGCTGCACACCACGGCACACAGCTTCCCGCTGGGGGAGGCTGAGAGGACTGTCATTAACCAGGTAAGCTGACAGTGCTGACTTAGACGGGACGTGGCTCTTGAACACAAAGGGTTAAGAAAGGACATGGGTGCATGGGTTATAGAAAAAAAAGCGTGTTAAAAAGGTGTAATTAAATTGCGGTTGATCTATCTATGTCGACAGTCGCGTCCAAATATAATGCCACCTCATTACATCAAACCTACGTTTGAAAATATGACACAATGTGGTCGAACCAGCATAGTCTAGTAGCACTTTAGGGACACATGCTTCAGATATTAAATGGAACCTATAGTATTACTCGAGAAGGGTGTCCCGTTGTTAACCAGATAGAAGTTAGCTAGTTAGTTGCCTCTGTTTGATGAGAGTTACATAGGGTGCAGAACAGAGCAACATACTTTTGTACTAGATTTCCACTGGATGCGAGACTCCTGAACCGGACAGTGTGGCGATACTTAGGGCAGGACTGTGTCCAGCAGTGAGTGGACGTCTTTAGGCTGAAATGATGATGACTAGATTTCGAACATACTGTTCCTTGATAGCTATTACTGCAGCACCTCTTAAGTTATCTCTAATCAGTTTGTTATGTTACGTAAGGTGGTGAGCACACTCCGCGAGTACCCGTGCCTGTCGTCGTGCGCGGCGCTGCACGCGCTGGTGGCGGCCGCGTGTCGCGCCGCGTGGAGCGTCAGCCTGCACTCGCCGCCGCTCAGGATCGACACAGACTTCACGCCAGGTGAGACCATCATCCTTAGTGCCTGTCGTACTCGGCCCAACAGCCTGAATTAACAGCGGCTTAGGATGAATATAATTTAGTGAACTGACACTGGGTGAAATGTTGTGCCCAAGAGGAAGATTCCTTTCAAAGGGGAGAAAAGAGATACTTAATCATTGCGTCTGTGGTAGGCAGTCGACTGAATAAGTTAAAAAAAATCCTTCATCTGTTTTCTTTGACCTTCATTTGGGATCCATCCAATTTTATAGGAAACCAGCGGACGTCCCGCGGTTTCACCCGCGTAGATCCCGTTCCCGTGGGAATACAGGGATAAAAAGTAGCATAGGCTACTTTTTATCCCTGTATTCCAAGCAAGCAATCTCAGCAATAATGTGGCAGAATTTTTGAAATCGGTTCAGTAGATCCCGAGATTACCCCTTACAATTTAACAAATACACAAACTTTACCTCTTTATAATATTAGTATAGATATAGTGATCACTGGTAAATTCATCACGGCACCACGAGAGCAGCAAATCCATTACCAAGAATTAAGACTTCCAGTCTCGCCACTTCTTGTTTAGCTATAATATCGTACCCTTCAAAGAACATAAGGACAGCACAGTAAACTTGAACACATTTCTTTTGCTTCCAGTGGTAATGAACCCCGAGAAGCACGTGCGCTTCTCGACAGAGAGCCGCGACGGACGCGACCGGCGCTCCGACCTCATCAAGTCGTTCGTGTGGCCCGCGCTCATGGACGGTAACCGCTGCGTCTTCCGCGCCGTTGTCCTCACCTGATGGACCGCATTCATCGGTAGCTGCTTATTCCGGACCGTGGTGCTTAGCTGAAGGATCCAGAGCATCCATGTCTGCACTGCTGCCTATATTATTTATTATCTTCTCTTGTCACTTTCTCGACTGTGTTGGGGTCGGCTTGCGGTCTAACACGATACAACTGTACTTTGCTAGGAGCGAACGTGTCTCCTCTTGTGACAGCCTTCATTATAAAAGTCAACACTGGCGTCATACATAGAAAGTTTAAACAAATCGATTGATGCCTATAATGATGACGTCTTCTACAATCTCTCAGTAGACAAACTATACCAAGGTGATGATCCTTGCATAGTTTGTCTTCTGAGAGATTGCAGATATTTACAGATAGACTGTTATTATTATTAAAGTTAGTATGTAGTTGAATAAGCATTACGTGATTCTGCTGACTCTCGAATGTTAACGTCTCCAAAGGCTTGGATTAACGTCATCAAATCTGTCCTTGTAAGAAAGGAAGCAGGAAAAAATATTGATGATTCAGTAATCACTACACTTAATCAAAAACATCATGACGTTATTCTTGTGTTCGTGTTGATTGTTAATGGACACGATGTAGCGGGCATAACAATTAGTATAGTTCGTTAGTGACACATAAATGGACAAATTTAATAGATACCTACACTTTGGAACACACGTCATGCTGTTTAGTACGAAAATCATTCCAAATTGACGAACTTTGCAAATTCTTTGTTTCTTATCAATATCAGCGTAAGACGATTACTTATCTATGTAAATCTTATTCGTCATAACTTAAACTAGATTTCCTCTTGTACAAAATGTCTTCTATTATCCTTAAGGATAGTTAATATAGTAGGTAATAATATAAAACTAGAGTTAATAAATTATTATTTTATAACATTAACATTGAACAATAAATAATAATTTAAGCGAAACTTATTTTGTTTTATTGTGACTAACGCCAACATATGAATCATCGAGGTATCAGTACGATTAGATACGAGATACATAAGTATCTGATATAAACCGATCACTACATCGAACGCTTCAGTATTCTGTGAAATTCAGTGCAAACATGAGTTATTCTGGAAATAATAATCCTTACGGACACTACGGGCCACCCCCACCGCCTGGTGGCTGGCCTCCTCCGTACCAACCGGGGCAGATGTACCCGCCGCCACCAGACTTCGGGTACCCTCCATCCCAGTACCCGCAACCGTACTACGTGCCTGGTACGATCATGGTCCCCGTGGCGGTACCCCAGGCGCAACCACCACCACCACCCGAATCTGGACCAAACTCAACGTACATTACCAACTACATCTACCACGGAGAGACTACAGTCACCGACCCTGGCACTCAAGTGCAGGTAGTGGAATCTTCTGGAGAGTACGACTGGGTGCCTACAACCGCTATGATGGCGAACTCTCTGACTGGAAGGGCAGTTGTAGGAGGACATGAGGGCTGGGATGGCAGTCCTTTGTGGGTGATCCGTGCGTGGCATAACGGAGACCTGATACCGGGCAAGCTGTCTGTGAGACACAACTCCGGGTCAATCGTCTACGATGGGAAGGAGATTTCAGTTCAGAACATTGAAGTTTTGTGCGCCAAGCCTGACGACCTCCGCTGGGTTCCTGCTTCAAACGGCAATGTTCCACCTGGAGCTATCACTGGTGGCAGAACGGCGTCTGGAGAGACTCTGTACGTGGGCAGAGCAAGGTACCAGCTGTCAGTAACTCCTGGGAAGATCCATCCTAGTCACAACTCCTGCTACATCGCGTTTGCTGGTCAGGAAGTGTCTCACAAGATGTACGACGTGCTGTGTAGGATTAGCTGATTTGTGTGAGCTTCTGTAGTTTTGTAAATTGTGAAATTGTGATTTTAGACCTAAGTGAAGAGAACTTGTACTTGTGTCTATCAGGGGCTTACTTTTTTGTTATCGAAGCGTTGTGTCGTGATAGCAAATCAGGCGATATTGATAAGTCGGAATAGAATGACGACGTCAATATTGACCCGATTCGTTGCTTATTCAAATATTGAGTTCCACCACATAGGGTGATTGACAATGGTTTTAATATTTAAGTCTCATTAAAAACGAATTAATAGCTCTCATCAAACATTTCATCGATTTAATGTCTATAATTCATAATTGGTGAAAGTTATCACCATTTTAAGTATATTTACAGAATCAATTCGTAGATCTTGAAGACTGATTGTATGTTGTATGTAAGAGGAAAATATGTGTAACAAATATAATATTATAACAGAGTATTAAAAAAAAATGCGATATCTTTCATACCATATCGTTGATTTCTTTGTATTCCCACCCTGAAGTAAGTGGTCGATATCTAATCAGTTAGCATTAAAAGATTAGCCTTTGACTTGGTAGTGCAAGTACCTATTTACACAATAATAATAATACCTAAATTTAATAATAATAAATTTATTTATTTTCTCCCACAAATAATAACATGTACAGGAACCGAGTTACAAAAATTTCAAATTATTTTTTAGACAATCATCTGGTCTCGTTGACGTAATCTTTCATTTGTACTGAAACTGAATAAGCACCGTCTAGTGCCAATACCTCCCGGTATTGGCACTAGACGGTGCTTATTCAGTTTCCACACTTATTTAAAGCTATGGGATATGTTTACAATATCGAGTATTTATATATTAATCTAGGTTGCACCGGATGTACCTGGTGAAAAGTATCTATCGATTTCTAGCATTCTGATGGTTGATGATGAAATTATTTATTAACAAAGATATGGCAATAAATAAAACTGCTGCACTATGAAACAAACATAATGACATCACCTTACCAATTGACTCTCATTCTTCCCCACAACGTTACTAATACGATTGACACGTCCAATTGTCAGCTTTAAATCTACGCATTAAGAACTAATGGAACTGCAAAGGACATGGTTTACCACCAAAAGGTACACAACGTTAATGATACACTCGAGACAGGGCATTGTGGACTTTAATCCGTGTGATTAGAATAGGAAGAAGGTGAAAAAAATGATGGTTTGTGATCAGGTATGCATGTAGTGTCTAATGACTCTATTAACCTCGTCAAATATGTGTGTGAGGGTTTGTGTGAGGTGCCACTATAAGCTGCGTTAGCCGATATCATTAAATTACATACATACATAAACTCACGGCCCTTTTCCCATGGGGGTGAGGCAGAAACCACAGAACGCCACCTGCTACGATCCTTACATACTACTTTTGTCTCGTCCACATTCATACACACTAGAAAAGAGAGGTCTATACTCAGCAGTGGGTGTGTTCGGGCTGTGGATGACCATGATGAATAGAAGAGGGTCATCCAGTGTCAACTGGTTATGTTTTAAAAAAAAATATTCAAATGCTCAATATCACAGTCATATTTCACACATACACTTATGTAGGCATATTTTGTATCCTGAGGAATGTTCGATTCATTAATATCATGCACAACAGTGATATCTAATCTATCGTTATCTGTCCATTTATACTCGCCAAGTAATAAATACATTATAATTATTAGAACATTTTAGTACTCATCATCATCATCATTTCAGCCAAAAGACGTCCACTGCTGGTCATAGAGGCATCCCCCAGGTGTCGCCACATTGACCGGTCCCGTGTGTCTCATCCAGCGGATCTCAGCAACCTTCGCCAGGTCATCGGTTCACCTAGTGGGCCTTCCAACGCAACGTCTTCCGGTTCGCGGTCGCCACTCCAGAACTTTCCGGCCCCATCGACCATCCGTTCTGCGAGCAATGTGCCCTGTTAAGGTTGAACAAGCCAGTCATTCTTCCATACAAACTTACGAAGGTGATTACTCCTCTGTTTGACGGTGTAGGTTCAAAATTAAAAATTGTATCAACTGGTGTTATCATTATCTAGGTCTGTATGGAAGCAGAATTGGAAAAAAAATATAGATTTGGAAGTTAGGAACGTCAAAACTTTCATATTTTAGCACTAATTTTAACTCATCTTTGGGCGTAAATAAGTAACGTATATAGTATGAAAAAGAAAAAAGTGAAACCATACGGACATAGATTAGTTATTAAAAAATTTAAATAATTTGGTTTTGAACAGATACATTCAATAGATTTTTCATGAAACCAAATATACCAAAGGTCTGCATAGAAACAATCGCGCGCCCGTTTTAGTTGTGTCTCTTTCGCTCTATGCATTTCGCTCGTGATGTCGGGTGAAATAGCATGCATTTTAGCCCCGCCCACCAACTAGTTCGTGCCGTTGGCTTGTTTACCTAGTACTAGGAATGAATATTATAACTGACTGGCTCGTTGGTCTAGTGGTTGCAAGCGCGACTGCTGAGCGTGAGGTCTTGGGTACGATTCCCGTGTTGGCCAAAGTGTTATTGGGTTTTTCCATCAGGAATTTCTAAGAGTCAAGATTTGTGCCCGAGTGATGGCAAATAGGCTTGTTTCCTATTACGTTGGACTTAAGCAGAACTCTCGAAATGTTGGTATGACACCTCTTCCCAAACGGCACGGTTGGCGCAGTGAGTCACGCAGTTGACTGCTGCGCTACGTGTCGCGGGTTCGATCCTCGCGCAGAACAAATATTTCTATGGCCTACAAAAAGTTGTTTTGGGGTATATGTGACTTTAACTCTGTGAGCGCTCACAGACATTAGGATTTAAAAAGACTCTTGTAAACTCATACTTAAGTTTTTTTTTTTTAAAGACCTCCCCACTCTAGAAATTGCCCCTGTATCGTGGATGCGTACCCACAAAACATTCGACTTTTCTCTCATCAATACACAGATTTAATATTTTGCTACAGGAACAAATATGACCTACCCGGTATAAAACTACTCCATCTCGCGACACATCGCACCTCGAGCATAGCTGACCAATCAAGCTAATTGTGAGCAATTCATTGTCTCACTCACGACTCTGTCGCGTGAGGTCCGGCAGAGAGGTCGGTTGCGTCCAGTTTGATTGCCGTAAAGAGATAGATTTATTTATGTTATTGTGAGTGCGAGTGAGAAGGGAATAGTGGAATTGGAGTTTGTTGAAAACAGTGTTTTGGATTTCTTAGTGAGTATGAAGTTTTTTATTTTTTATTAATTGAAGTCAAATCTAGACATCTACGTAAGTACACCATATAAATAATACTTAATTGGTGTTCCGCTTGTGGTTGTATTAAAGCATTGAACGTGGCCTGACCCCACAAAATATGGGGCACTTGATATCGTATCTTGCCCGTCATGTTATTTGCATTTCACAAGAGCTGATGGAGGCTACTGAAAGTGCCAAACTCGTTGCCAAATTTCGTGCTGACTCAATTTGAAATGTCATTGACAGGCTAAGAAGAAACGAGTTGATGTATTTAGTTGTAGTTATTTCGCTAGTTTGGTGTGCAGATTAGCTGTTTTTAGGGTTCCGTACCTCAAAAGGAAAAAACGGAACCCTTATAGGATCACTTTGTTGTCCGTCTGTCTGTCTGTCTGTCAAGACCTTTTTTCTCAGGAACGCGTGGAGGTATCAAGCTGAAATTCATATCAAATACTCAAGTCTATGGTCTCTTGGAGCTGTGAAAAAATCAAACTTCTAAGTCAACGCGATCAAAAGATACTCCCGTTTATGCCGCAAATTTTCGACACTCGCAAGGGAATCAAAACCTACAGGGTACTTCCCGTGAACTCAGAATCTTGAAATTTGGTACGAAGCAACGTCTTATAGCATAGATAAAGGAATAATTACGAAAACCATAAATTTTTAGTTACATCAAGATACTCCCGTTTATGCCGCAAATTTTCGACACTCGCAAGGGAATCAAAACCTACAGGGTACTTCCCGTGAACTCAGAATCTTGAAATTTGGTACGAAGCAACGTCTTATAGCATAGATAAAGGAATAATTACGAAAACCATAAATTTTTAGTTACATCACATAATATATTTTTTTTACGGAACCCTCGGTGCGCGAGTCCGACTCGCACTTGGCCGGTTTTTTTTTATGAATGACATATTCCTGTCAACGAAAGAGTGATTGAAAGAGTCATGGTCCAAATAAGTGCAACACTTTTTGTAGTGGCCTTACTGAGCTGAAATGATAATAGCAACCAGTACCAAGCATGTCATCAGAGATAGTGTAATTGAAAATTCTGCAATTTCCTGTATTTTGTTGATCATTTGGCCTGCTTACGCCTATTTGGCTTTTAATTACTACGTAATTTTATTTTAAGGTAGATCGTGTTGAAAACATTGACTTTTAAAACCAGGTTTATTATTACACAGATAGACATGGCAGGTCGAATCTATAAGGGCTATAAGGGTTACGTTTTACAGAAACCTAAAGCGAAACCTTCTACCTCAAGTTTTTAAGATGACTTTTCCGATTGGCAGATAATGGACAAACATGAGAAGAAGTACAAGAGACTAGAAGAGTTGGATGAAGAGGGAGTGGTGACTCTGTTAGAACGATGGGACCTGGACGAGTTCGTGGACTTCGCCAGGGAGAGGCAGGTGGACGGGAGGAAGCTATTCGTGAGTAGCTCCGACTAGCGATTGCTAGCTTGTTTAACATCCTAGTGAATAATACATCGAATTCATTGCTGGGTAAATACGACGAATTCCTGATCTATCTATCTTCTATCTATATATATCTATCTATATAAATAAAAAGAGAAGTCCTGACTGACTGACTGACTGATTTACTGACTCATCAACGCCCAGCCCAAACCCTTGGACCTAGAAAGCTGAAATTTTGCACAGAGGTTCCCTTTATAAACAAGGAATTAGGAAAGATTTTTCGAAATTCAACCCCTAAGGTAGTTAAATAGGGAATGAAAGTTTGTATGGAAAATCGTCATTTTCACGCGGGCGAAGCCGCTGGCAAAAGCTAGTTTATTATGGAAATACAGGGTGTAAAGCTTTCTATAAATCAACTAGCCTACGCAAAAATTATTGATGGAAAACGAGTTTCTTTTGGGGTGGAAATGAACGCTAAGTATGGCAATAGGCCTATTACATCGGACTTAAACATAACTGGCAAAATATTCGTACACTTAACTTTCAGGGATTATAGGCGTGATATCATGTAATGTATGCCATTTAAATTATACAAACTAATAGGAAATGTCGTTTCTGGTTGGACCTCAATATGTCGATGATATTAATGCGAATGTACCTGTGTGCACTGACCGCCCATGACACATGTAATTCAATATGAAATGGACAGTAATTAACCTTATCACTTGGGTGTAGGCTGATTTAATTAATTAAGACTAGACTAAATGCCATAATCTGCATTAGGATAATAGACGTACAATATGACTACGTAAGCTGTCTTTGCCTATTCTTGTGGCTCCTAAATGATTTATATGACCCTAACCATGACGTCTGATGTAATAATTTGCACTGATGCCATGGGTAATATTTGTCGTAATAATAAAGGTGATTTTGGTATACTCACACAATCAGCTTGTACAATTTCTGTTTCTCTTTCTTATACAATTATCATCATACCTATTTACAGGACGTCAGCGAAGGAATCGTGAAGTTATGGCGACCGAGAGTCAACGCTAAAAAATTCATGACATTCATCGAAGATATGAAACTGAATCCCAACAAATATTTAGAAAACAAAGACAATAACGCAACAATGGAAAAACATGACTCCAAAGAAAAAACAACAACAGACAACATTCAAACAGAAAGTGCGCTTACAGAACAAAATGATATTGAATGCCAGTATCAGACCGTAACTCATAGAAGAAAGGAAGAAAATGTGTATCAATCAACACAATCTATGAGCACAGTAGAAGAACTGATCAGAAGAATAGTACCTGCAAAGAGTTTTTTGTACAGAAACCAACAAAAGGCTGAAAGAACACCATCGTACTTGCCTATGGACGGTGGAGCTCCTAAGAAGAAGAAATTATTCAGACTAAGCTCATACGAATACCCGTTCTTCGACTTAAGAGCTAGATTCTCGCGACAAGACAGTTCAAACGACAGAGGATACTACGCCATGAAGAGAAACAGCAGATACTACATAGCTAGGACTTACAAGAAACCTGAATCTAAACCGAAATATAAATCACTTTCAACTCCTGAAGAGTTCAGTGAGAAATTTTCAGAAGACCATTTTTACGAGGACTTGTGTTATAATGAGGTAAAAGAAGTAGAAAAACCCGTAGAACCAAGAGTGACTAGTGTTAAACCCTGTATAGTTAAGATTCAAGAACTGTTTCAATCCTTCAAAGTGCCATTCTTCAAGAAACATGAGATGATAGAAGAAAGGAAGATTGAAACTGTAGAGAGTGAGAAATCATCAAATATTTATGAGAATAGTGACTGTATCGTTAATATGTATGACTCAGTACATGTTAACAGACAATCTGTCGATGGCAGTGAAGTTAAAGATCAAGTAAGTTCAAACTATTCATTTATGTTAGCTTGTGTGTGCTCTTAACACAAATTATGTCTCCGAGTAAGTGGGATTAGCTAGTTAATAAATAAAAGTAAGTAATAAAGACGTGAGGTGCGTTTTATAAGTATTGTGAAGAATAGAATTACTAACATGCACACATGCTACACGTTTGTACAGTGTACAATACTCCAGCATTATGCTATCATTCTTCTTCTTCTTAGCGTGTCGATGACAATTTAAATTGAGTTGGCCCATTTGGCGACGAGTTCGGCACTTTCAGTAGCCTCCATCAGCTCCTGTGATGTGCAAGTAACAGGACAGGCTGGACACGATATCAAGTGCCCCATAGTTTGTGGGGAAAGACCACATTTACACTCCAGGGCAGACAATCCCAATGCCATCATTTATAGGGAGCGAGCCTATTGTCATCATGCATATGGAGTATGGTCATGATTCTTATCAACTTTTCTCCACAGCAGACCACCTTACCAGTAGAGGAGTACCTAGAGCCAGTTCAGCTGAGTAAAGACTACTGCGACGTCAACTACAGGCGGGAGAAGGAGGACTCACTTCTAGGATACATCCTCAGCATCTTCGAAAACAGATTCGGAATTCGAAGAGGTAAGCTATTCATATAGAATTTAAATTAGGTATTATTTTGCGCTCAAATTTAGTGATTCCACACGTATCGATTAGCGATTACGATTTGGCTTACATTATTCTGAGAAATATTATATCGCTGCAAGATATCATACGGTGGTTAGACCTTCGGGCTATCCGTTATTAACTAATTTTATATGAGTTGTTTGCCTGCGTGGACCGACACGACGACACGGCGCGGCGACGCGACGTTTGCATGTGATCTATGAAGCATGTTACATGTAGGAGTTTAGCTTATCCACGGCAATGAAACATGAGTCCTAGCGTAATCGTATATGTCACAATACATGTCTACGAATAGAACATGCTGGTTTCTTCCGTGGTGGACGTTACTACTGCACCGCCACAGTTCATCAAAAAATCACACTGATACGCACAGATCAGCATTTTCTTGCATCTTCTTCCGTTTCTATCACTTGAGAAGTCTAATCGCACTTTCAAGTGCTTGAAATGCGAATGATTGCGGATGTTTTCGACCAGACTTCTTACTCTACTAAATGATGCTTCCGTGACAGAATGAGTTAGAAACACTCGATAACTATCCGTGCGTGTAAAATAATGTGTGTTCACCCATTGCATTTTTTGCGTTTCAAATCGCAAGATTGCTTACAAACAAACATGTAACGAAATCCTCCACACAATACTGATACCATTTCACTAATTGACCTTGTGAAGCAATGCAGCTGCTTGTTAACCACATGCGCTGCTAAAATTGGGGCGTTAAAGGACCTAATTTAAAATGAAATTGCGAAAGCGTCTTGCACCTTGCGTGGGTGACATTTCGTCTGTCTCATTATTAACGACTAGCTGACCCGCGCAACTTCGTCTGCGTCACATAAATATAGCTATAACCTTTCTCGATATATCGACTATCCGACATTAATTAAGCTAAATCGTAACAAACAAAAAATCTTATCTTTCCTCTTTATTACAATAGTTTAGATGGTTTTGATTAGCTTAGATTATATTAAAGTGTGAATTACTATAAAATCTATCTCTTACTGTTAAATATACTATAACACTCTGTACTTGTAAACATTATGATGCAGTAAATATTTTGAATTTGAATTTCCCGGAGGCCAGCCAGAATCCCCCTTACCTACATTGCGACGCAACCCGCGTAATTATTTTTCCGCGCGGGTATTTTTACATTGCGATATCTTCTAAGATATTTGTTTAAACTGTATAGAGTAAAGAGCACAAATATTGTACATTAAATTGCCGTTCTAATGAACACATTTATTTAGATATAGATTAATACAATATGGGTTAAATAAGCTTCGCAAAAAATAATTCTTTTTAACCTAACATTTTAATAGTAAAAAATGGTTACAGTGAGTCAATCTTAAAAGATAGACAGATGCTGCCGCGGACTTTTTTTTAGAACTTTTAAAGACGAATAATTACTTCATACATGATATTCTCGTAACTTAAACCGTTTTCGCAGC
Source organism: Diarsia mendica (assembly GCA_949316265.1). Taxonomy (NCBI): domain Eukaryota; kingdom Metazoa; phylum Arthropoda; class Insecta; order Lepidoptera; family Noctuidae; genus Diarsia; species Diarsia mendica. Next base: position 20,021,454 of record OX438909.1, on the reverse strand, counting down.
GCACGCAACGGAAGCTCTCAGAAAGGAATTTGCTTTTCCCGTTTTTGCAACATTTCTCATTTATGCTCCGCTCCTATTGGTAGTAGCGTGATGTTATATAGCCTATAACCTTCCTCGATAAATGAACTATCCACACAAAAATAATTTTTAAAATCCAACCAGTAGTTCCAGAGTTTATCGCGTTCAAACAAACAATCAAACAAACAAACAAACAAACAAACAAAGAAACAAACAAACTCTTCAGCTTTATAATATTAGTATAGATGTGCACAGAACTACATTACGCCCGTAACCCTTGAAGTATTCAGCAATGTACCTTTACCTATCCACAACATTTCGCAAGTTTTTTTTTTAATTTCATGCAATACGGGACTCGCCTATTGCTATCTACCGGGCACAAATCTAGCTGGCTGCTATTCAATCATTCCAAAAGTCGAACTCCAAGACTTCTTGGTCAACAGTATCGCTTGCGACCACTTGACCAACATGACTAAGTGACGCGGTTGCATCTTTATAAAAGTCTAACTAATTGACAATGTGCACAGAATGCAGTATGCGTACATTTGTATCAGTATCTTTGTCAGTAGGTAGACGATTAACGACAATACTGTTCGCTTGTACTTTCTCATCACTTTTTTGTTCTTTTATTTCCTGAACAACATGTGTCGTGTGGGTGACATGTGTGTAAGGATGCGACGAAGTGGCTTTATATCGGTGATGGAGTTGATCTTCCGTGGATCGATAATTTATATTTCTTTTTGAAAATGATCCAAAAAGGGCCTTTAAATAAATATTAATGATACTGCACAAATCATACCTTTTAAAAAAAAAAAACCCGCGAAGTCATCATCATCTGCCTAGCCTTTTCCCAACTATATTGGGGTCGGCTTCCAGTCTAACCGGATGCAGCTGAATACCAGTATTTTACATGGAGCGACTGCCTATCTGACCTCCACAACCCAGGTAATACTAGGTAATACGATACCCTTTGGTAAGACTAGGATGTCAGAATTTCAGGTCACACTACCTGTAACGACTGCCAAAGATCTATATATATGGCAGCCGGGACCAACAGCTTAACGTGCTTTCCGAGGCACGGAGGAAACTCGGTATGTCGGGCGGTCACCCATCCACAGACCGACCTAGGCAAGCACAGCTTTACCTAAAGATCGACCCGAGTGGCAGTTCTTATTAAGCCACGAGCTCCTCCCGCGAAGTCAAAAAGAAAAATAAAATGTATTTCGATATGAAGGATCCACAACATTCTTATGCGTCTTAAACAAAATGCCACTCCACTTCTATAGTGTTTACGAGAACAATACAATATTCAAATAAAATGTCTGTTTGTTGAGAGCATACTTTTCCATTAATTTGACTGCAAATGAAAGACGAAGAATGAATCTACGAGTAGCTCGTTTCAGAAAGACAGTCTGAGTCAGTTCTGCCTAACCTTTGCCCTTGCGGTTGACTTGCAGTCTGGATGCAGCTTAATACCATTATTTTACATGGAACGACTGCCTGTCTGACCTCCACAACAGTTAGTACTGGCTAGTATCTTGGTAAGACTGGTTGTCATACTTTCGGGCAACTACCTGTTACGTACGACTGTAAAATAACATGTACAGGGGCACGGATGAACCTCCTAAGTATCTGTGGTAAAGGCTTTCAAAGCTTTTAACTGCCTCCGTGGTCGACTGGTTTAGGCGTTTGCCTTGTGACCAGGTGGTCGTGGGTTCGAATCCCACGGGAAGCATCCTTTGTAAAGTTGTTTCCAGTTTGGTTAGGACATTGCAGGCTTGAATCACCTGCTGTTCTGATAAAAAGATGGTTCCGAGCTTCGGAAGACACTTATAAGCTGGTGGTCCCGGCCGCCAAATGGCGGTCGTCAAACCATGTCAGAGGCCCTTGCGGCGGTTTATAAACTCTGACACTAGGGTGTGTAGGGTTGTTAGACCTTACTACCCACACGAAAAGGAAGGAAGGGAAGGCTTTCAAAGCACTTCGTATTTCTTCAAAAACTTATGTGTTTTTTTTACAATATTGATAGAAAGTACTAGAAATGGCAGTTAGCTGACCACTTAAACAATCACACTGGAATACCAGGCTGACAGAAAAAGCCAGGAAGCACATCCCACAATGAACACACAGATGTCCCACACAAGCGCCGCCGCGGCTGCAAGCTAGTCTTGACAAAAAACAATAAAAAACCGATGGTGGCGTGGAACAATTATTTGTTTACTCCTTATTAGTACGGCGGGAGTGACACCCGAGCGGCGACCCGGGCCCCATTGCGTTGCGCTGGGCTACTTTACTTTCCGTTGTTTTATTTTGTCATTAAGTTAAATTAAAGTGCAGTTTGTGGTTATAAAGGTGGAATATGTGTGAACTGTGGTTGTATAAGTTGTGTCAGTGTGTATTGTCACATAATTACAAAAATAACGTTTGCCCTATTACGCCCGTTTTCACCAACACTAGATGAAACTTAAGCGAAAACTTCAATCAAAGCGCACTGATGCACTTGCTCGCACTACAATGCAAAACTGTTTGTGAAAACGGATATTGGTTTCGATACTTATTCTATTGTGTCGAGGCGATCTGCTTGCAAATGATCACTTACGGGGCTGCGGATTATCGAAAGAGATAACGCGACCTCGGCACAAAGGCGAAGAAGGAACATGGGTGGTTTTTAGTCAGTAGAAGTCTGACACTCCCTTCCGCGCTTCCCCCTTCCCGGGGGTGGTTATTTGATGATTTTCCACCCACCAAAAAAAAAACACTTAGAGAGGTTATCAGCACCGCGGTGTTAGTACCTAGTAGGTTCGACCCCGGAGTCACACATACTAATATTGATAAAATGAACGATCAGAAGGTTTGTCAGAGATTTAGTCTGGAAACAAAACTTCAATAAGGCTTCTAATTTGTCAACCCTCATTAATCTATTAACAGTCACAATCATCATTACAATATTAATAGGCACACCCATCATTCATTCTACCTATGGTCACAGCTATTACCGTGTTTATGATTCTTGTTACCAATTATATTATCTTTTACGACTCCCCCTAGATCTGAGCATGCAGATAACTTGATTCATCTAATTGAATAGTGACAAGTGGCTCTAAACCGTGTGAGACATTACTCACGTCTGACTCACTAGTCAGTATCATTGCAATTGATTCTAATTTAATGTCACCAGTTAGGTCATACACCCTTTTAGAAAGTATACAGTCTGGATTTCTTCTGTAGGTGGTGGATTTAAATAGCTCACTCCTTCTTGTAGAAAAAGGGTTTGTGATCCAATCATCATCAGCCATAAGACGTTCACTGCTGGACAAAGGCCTCCCCATAGAACGCCATAGAGAACGGCAAGCTGCCGTTTGCATCCACCGGTTGCCCGCGACTCTTACGATGTCGTCGGTCCACCTGGTGGGAGGCCTATCAACGCTGCGTCTTCCGGTTCGTGGTCGCCACTCGAGAACCTTATTTCCAACAGTGGGAACATTTTTGGCAGATTTTGATATGCTTGTAACTTTGATCCCCTTCATGGCTTTATCAAAGCTGCATTTCTTCTTCCTCTGCCTCTTTATTATTTTTACTATCATCTCTTTCACCCGCTACCTCAGTGATTCCTTTCATCCATATTGTCTTTCACACAACCGTCTCTTATTTGATGATTCTTAGGTCGGGTCGTGCCAGTTGTTATTCAGACTTTTCATCAAGAATTTCTGTAGATGTCTGAGAGTCAGAATTTTAACGTAGTTGGCAAGCTCAACTCCCTATTTCATGGTATTTAATAAAACACAAATAGCGTAAAGTGTGTGTGCTGTAGGTGCAATCCATGTTTATACCTACTTTCGGATCTTTTGTTTTTGTTCTTTCTTTTGTTCAAACGACCTATGACGACACCAACATTATATGCTAATAAATTATTTGATTTGTATCGCTTTTTTACAGCCTTTAATGACATAAAGATAACGATCTGAATTAAAACTGGTATAGATGATTATGAACACAAGGCCGTTTAGGTGAACTATTGGTATACTAATAGGCAATAATCAAAGAGATAAGACCGCCAATATAACCATAGACTTAACAACATTGTCAAAGAGCTGTGTACAATAAAGTATACTCTATCTATAATTTATACGAAAACCTTGTAAGTTGATAACAATATGATACCGTGGAATTAGGCGGGAGGTGAAAGCCTCACATAGTAAAAGTGCTAGTGTTGTGACAATGTGCTGGTGGATGAAAGTGAGCGTGCCTCTGATGTACAACCTGGGAGCCAGGATCGGCAGCAGCGTAGTGGATCTGTTCTATGATATCGTGCATTGTTTCACTGATGTGGTTGCAGGTACAGTACAAAAAAAATACTACACATTTGTAGCTTTACGTGTCAGTCCGTGTGACTAATAGTAAGATATCGAAACTGTATTATTTAGAACTTTTTATTTTAAACGGTTCATGTGGGTCAAAGGATAAGATAAAGCACAGCAATGTCAGCATTTTGATTTGTGCCATCGCGCCCATGAAAAGTTACAGGGGCAGGTCAAACAAACACATTTGAACAGTTGAGCTGTATAATTAATTGTTAAGCTGTTTGTTGTTATTTGTTTATGTATGTGCTGCTCTTTTGTGTTGCTGCTGTCCATTAGCGAATAAATACATATTCTATTCTATTCTATTTACAATTTTGTGTCATTTACTTCGCGGTGGTCTTATAACGGCCTGTTGATGGTATCTACACACTTAACTGTGATTTTATGTGTAGGTATATTGTGTATACTCTTTACTCGCTAATTGTGGTGGATCAACAACCATTTCCGTCAACAGTGGTGTAAATAGTGGGTGCTATTTCTAAACGTCTGTGGAATTGTATCGACTCTAACCGCCTTATTAATAAAAATAGTTAAACCTGGTTTAACTTACGCTTGGTTTATCTCGGATGCCGTCTCACTTCAAAAATATTCTAAAGAAAGTGACGGCATGCGAGATAAACCAAGCGTAAGTTAAACCAGGTTTAACTATTTTTATTAATAAGGCGGTAAGGTTACAACGTCAAACATACTCACTCAACTACTACATTACGCTGGTCACTCTACTAGAGTCAGTCAACAATTCTACCGCTCTACTCAAGAAGAGAGACTTGTTGGAAATTGAAGTGTGCCATTAAGCTTTTAAGCTATTAAGCTTGATTAATAGTGACCGATGACAACATCAAATCCCAATGTGATATGAAAGTATAGAAATAGGGCAGTTTTCCAATGTGCTTTATTTTCCACGTGGAGCTTAAAATGTCCTTCTCTTCCCATTCCAGAAACAAACGACGATCAGCCATCCGAAGACTCAGAAGCAGATTCCCACAAGACTGCGGCTCCGAGCGATGAGGCCGCCCGCAAGTGGCCGGAGGGTCGCAAGTCCACCAGCATGGCTGACCGGCCACTGCCCGTGCCAGTGGAGAACGAACCCTATTACATGAACGTGGATAGAGCAGAGGCACAGAACTTGCTGAGGGGGCAGCCTGATGGCACGTTTATATTGAGGCCGTCGAGTCAGGTGAGGGTCGCATATTGTTTTTCACTACCGAGCTATTTTACCCGAATGTGGGACTCATCATCATCTGCCTAGCCTTTTCCCAACTTTGTTGGGGGTCGGCTTCAGGTCTAACCAAATGCAGCGACTGCCTATGTGACCTTCACAATCCAGTTAAAACTGGGTGATACGATACCCTTTGCTCAGACTGGTTGTCAGACTTTCAGGTAACTGACTACCTGTCACGACTGCCAAAGATCTATAAGTATATAGCAGCCGGGACTAACGACTTAATGTGCTTTCTGAGGCACGCAATGGGCGGTCACCCATCCATTGACAAATCTAGGCAAGTGTGGCTTAATCTAAAGAACGATTCGAGTGGCAGTTATAATTAAGCTACGTGTGACTCAAAGGAGGGTAATGGTTTTATCACTCTATGTTCGATGTTTGTATTTTTTGATGTGCTCCAGAAACCAACCGCTGCGCACGAGTCGTGATTATTTTGTTGTGTTTCAGTTAGGTTTTTTTTCATAAAAAATACATAACATCACGTCTGTAATTCCCGAAAGGATAGGCAGAGGTGTACCTAATAGTACGCCCACGTTTAAATTTTTTTTCTGTGTGTTTTATTTAATCAGGGAGCTCCAGTGTAACTCCACTTATCCCGTTTTTCACGCCATTCCAGCCCGACCACGCCTACACCCTCAGTGTATCCTGCGCCAACGCAGTGCACAACGTGGGCGTACGCCGGCGGCCGGACGGTCGGCTCGCGCTCGGCTTTCCTCGGCGCGGCGAGCAGAGCTTCACGAGCGTGACGTCACTGCTGCGGCACCACCGCAAGCGCCGCCTGCTGCTCGTGGCCGCCGGTGACGTCATCGGCGCAACGACCTTGAACGACACTCCTCATTACTATCAGATTCCTAGTAGCATTCCTGTGCCGGTTGCTATTTAATTGGGATGATCACCATCACATTACTCGCAGAACGGATAGCGGATGGGGCCGAAAAGTTCTGGAGTGGCGACTGCGAATTGGAATTGTTGTCCAGCAGTGGACGTCTTTGTCCCCACTATGTTCTTGTTATCTGTCTTCCACAAGCCAGTTACTGGGTTACATGATGTCCTTTGGTGATGATGTGATAAGTCGAGCAGTTTGGAGGCGCAGGCTGCTCCTGGCAGTTACCGACGCAACGACAATGAATGAGATTCCTTTCTACTATCAGAGTGACGGCACGGTTGGCGCAGTGGCTCAAATAGTAGACTGCTGCGCGACGTGTCGTGGGTTCGATCCCCGCACGGAACAAATATTTGTATGGCCTACAGATAGTTGTTTCGGGTCTGGGTTTGTGTATGAGTTTAAATGTTTGTGAACGCACCCACGATACAGGAGAAATTCCTAGTGCGGGGCAAAGATTAAAAAAAAAAGAGTCTTTGTAGTCGTGGAGTAGGTATAATGAAACGTGAAGCTTAAGACCATTTACGATGAAGGGACACCGTGGACGCTCTCTGCCCTATCTAGGGGACAGGACTTTAGGTCAAATAAACTAGGAGGTTATTCGTAGACGGTTGTTAAACCGTCTGATAGTAGCCGACTAGACACAACGCTCGTCTGTTTGGAAGATCCTCCCATTTCTATAGAAGATAACTTAACACATTGTTTCCCATACCTCTAGAGGATGATGGTCACCATCATCTGCCTGCTTTTTCTCAACTGTTAGGGTTAGCTTCTTGAGTAACCGAATGCTGCTGAATACAATTATTTACCATGGAGCAACTGTCTATAGATCTGACGTCGACCCACCCCCCCTATTTACTGGCAAACATGATAATCTATACTATCTATACTAATATACTAATAATAATATAAAGAAGTAAAGTTTGTGTGTTTGTATATTTGTTAAATTGTAAGTGGTAATCTCGGGATCTGCTGAACCGATTCTAAAAATTCTTTCACCAATAGAAAGCCACATTATTGCTGAGTGTCATAGGCTACTTTTTATCCCTGTATTCCCACGGGAACGGGATCTACGCGGGTGAAACCGCGGGACGTCCGCTAGTCTTCTATCTATATAAATAAAAAGAGAAGTCCTGACTGACTGACTGACTGACTCATCAACGCCCAGCCCAAACCCTTGGACCTAGAAAGCTGAAATTTTGCACAGAGGTTCCCTTTATAATGTAGACAAGGAATAAGGAAGGATTTTTCGAAATTCAACCCCTAAGGGAGTTAAATAGGGGATGAAAGTTTGTATGGAAAATCGTCAATTTCACGCGGGCGAAGCCGCTGGCAAAAGCTAGTAATCTATATAAATAAAAAGAGAAGTCCTGACTGACTGACTGACTCATCAACGCCCAGCCCAAACCCTTGGACCTACAAAGCTGAAATTTTGCACAGAGGTTCCCTTTATAATGTAGACAAGTAATAAGGAACGATTTTTCAAAATTCAACCCATAGGGGAGTTAAATAGGGGATGAAAGTTTGTATGGAAAGTCGTTTTTTTTTTCCGCCGAAGCCGCTGGCAAAAGCTAGTCTTTGATAAGACTGTTACGGCAGGGACGGGGAGCTCGTGGTTAAATAATAACAGCCGCTTGGGTCGACTGGGGTAACCGGTAATATTTTCAGTATAAGTTGGCATCCAGATTATTCCAGATGCCAACCGCAACAATTGGGAAAAGGCAGGTAAATTATGACAGTTAGGACGATACTGAAGGATTTTTTCTAGTGCCTAGTACCTAAGTTTGTGATTGGCAATACTTAGTAGCAGGTAATAGCTATGTATTACCGAACAATTTTACGGAAGTCTCAGGATAAGGGGACTTAGACAATCACGAATTCACGCAAGTATCGCTTGCGGTTACTGTACGACCTTACTGAAGGCCTACGCAGCATTGAAATGTAACTTATGAAAAATACTCGAGATGTATTATAATTATAATATGCCAAAGAATATTTTGCACGTGATTAAGTATAATATTTAATTAATAAAATTTTAGATTTTCAATTTGCACTACCTACTTTAAATTACGTCTTAGTTTTGTATTTATTTAATTGAAGTTTTGTATTAGCTATAATTCTCAAATGCTAAAGTTATTTGAAATAAAGGAGAATGTTAATTATTTAACGTTAAAATAAAATATAAAAAATTAATCTATGTTCAAGAATTATATAATGTTATAAATATACAATTTTCCCACCATTGAAATGTTGTACTTTTGCATAACAGTATAAACTTTGAACCTTTTTTTTGTTTATTTAAAAAAAAATATAATGAGTAAGCTTATAAAAAATGTTTGGAAATGATAACATTAATAAAACCGGCCAAGTGCATGTCGGACCACGCACAATGTAGGGTTCCGTAGATGCCCATCAAAATAATTATGTGAACTTAAAAATAAAACAAATTTACATTTGCAGTTTTGAGACCTGCGCTCACATACATTATGTTACTGTTAGCCTGTGTCATCCCACTGCAGGGCAAAGGCCTCCCCCCATGATTTCCTTTGCGATCCAGGGCCAATGTGGACCACTGGTCGTTTGTTCTGTCAAGCTCGTCCCGCCATCTCCTGGAACTCATGCTGAGGTCCTATGAGACAGATCTGGATATCTGAGACACTGGGTAAGTGGAATACCTCTATAAGTGAGACAAATGTTCAGGTCCCTTGAGGTCTCACATAACCAGGTTTCACTGTATATGGCACAACCATGAATTTTATCACACGCCCAAACACAACCCGTATATGTGGTTTAGGTAGCCGGACTTGAGTGAATCTAACAAAAATTTGCATTACATAAAACTTAATATTACACAAATAAATCCCATAATCGAAAAAGTGTTTGAGCAAATCGCAATCTTTTAAAGACCTATTCAAAGACATGCCACACAATGGATATCGTGAAAAAAAAATCATTCCAACTTTAATGTGACGAATTTTGATGGCACGGTTGGCACAGTGGCTCAAGCAATGGACTGCTGCGCTGCGTGTCGCGGGTTCGATCCCCGCACGGAACAAATATTTGTACGGTCTACGGATAGTTGTTTCGGGTCTGGGTATTTGTGTATGTGAGTTTAAATGTTTGTGAACGCACCCACGATACAGGAGAAATTCCTAGTGTGGGGCAACGTTTAAAAAAACAAAAAAAAACAAAAATGTGTACTGGAGATACCTACCCTAAAAAAACTTATTAAAAAAAAAAACCGCCTTCAACAAAAAACACGAAAAAGTGAAAAAACTTTAACTTTAGAAGAAAAATCAGCTTCTGAAGTCGGTGACTTTTGTTTGTTTGATTTCATGTTTTTGCCACCGACTTCAGAAACTGATTTTTCTTCTAAAGTTTATTTTTCACTTTTTCGTGTTTTTTTTTTTGAAGGCGGTTTTATTTTTAGTTAAAAAGTTTTTATTTTTCACTTTTTAGTGGTTCACATGTTCAAGGGTCAATGTGGACAATGTAGTTTTTTTTTTAGTTTTGTTGATTTTTCAAAAACCGCTTGTCCGATTTCGAAAAAAAAAATATGGGACCATTTCGGAAGTATACCCTTTCCAACAAAGAAATAATTTTTCAAATCGGTTAGCAAGTGACGGAGTTATGCCCGAACAAACATAAAAAAAAAATATATACAAACATCCGAATTGAGAACTTCCTTCTTTTTTAGAAGTCGGTTAAAAATTACAGCTTTCTAATACTAAGAGTCTTTCGAGATATAGTGCGGACGGACAGACAGACGGACATGGCGAAACTATAAGGGTTTCATGTTGACTACGGAACCCTAAAAAATATAGTAGGTAAGTAGGCATATAAAATGTTTGGAAATAACAACAATAATAAAAACTAAGGGGACATTAAGAATGCTGAAATAAAATCCTTTGTATACGGTTCTCAGTAAAAAAATGCCAAAGTATTAGTACTAATATACTTACCAAGTTTTGCATAATCTACAAATCCTGTTAGGAAATCAATATGAGTAAAGATAATATAAATTCCAATTAAGTAATTTTTTTTTTGTCTCATTCCTAACCATTTTACAAGTTGTAAGTTTCAACACGCTGCAGCACTTGGTGAAACGGTTTATTATTGCTGTTATAAAATAATCATATAAATTCTACAAATTCTAGCTGCTATGGCTTTATTTGCTTAGCCTTCATTTGATTTCCATTCAAACTAATTTCACAACGTTGATACTATCGGAGGCAGGCCCTAGAAGTAAGAACAAGAATTACAGTGTGAACCAGCAGGAAATAACATCATGCATCGATAAGAAGAGTTTATGATGGACAGAGAAGCTGCTCCACACTGCTGACATCATTTGGTATTACCAACTACGTCGGGGACGGCATAATTATAGTCTTAACCGGATACAAGGCAAGACTTGTATCCCGTCGTCGGGGCTGTGGATTATCGAAAGGATAACGCGGCTCCGACACAAGGGCGAAGAAGGAAAATGGGTTTTATTTTTAGTCAGTAGAAGTCTGACACTCCCCTTCACTCTGCCCAAGAGCGGGGGGGGGGTTATACGATGATTTTCCACCCACCATAAAAAAGGCAAGACTTTTATTGTACTTGGGATTACTTCTGTGAGACACTGGGCTGTTTCTTTTTTATAACAGACAAAATAATATTAGGTCAATTAAGATGGGCTATGAGCAGGAAAATGATTCTGTTTGTACTATGCGTACACTGCCTTCATAAGGGGCTTTTTCTACGAGCGAAATATTCGCGGCGAAATTATCGTCGTGCCACGTATTTCTACACTCGTGTCTTTCAATCTTTTCTTTCTCTCTCTTTTTTTCTTTCAGTTGGTACTTTCTTAGTGCTTTCTGTGCAGTTGTCAGCGAAATACAAATCAAATACCTACTATCATATCACCATAAAATTATGTGGGAGGCATACACGACCACTATGCAATTCTGTTAAGTTGAATCCATACAATAGGGATGATTCATGACTAAAAAAAATATGATTCTGTTTAGTCCGTCAGTTAGATTAACGAAAAATATTGGATACGTATTTTTTGTTCAAATTAATAGAAAAAGTGACTGGGGCTTGTGACGTCACTGTCCGATAAAAAATTTACTGCACACGAGTTTTCGAAGCACTGTATCGTCTTCATTTTTGGTTTACGCGATAAATAGAAAAATATGTGTGCAATATTTTTTGGAAATCTATCTGATGGACTTATTAGATGTATTTGTCAAGTACCCTATTGCGCCACAAACAACAAACCACGTCCGCTGAAGTCCAGTGAAGACATTCATGAGGATATGACGGCTCGTACCCAATACTATACGAGCACCAATCATACACAAACAACAGGCAATTGCTTACCAATTCATGTAACTGCCTGCTATTACTAAACGCACCCATATTTCATACTAAGTAACTACCGTTTTAGGGATTTCATCATTGTAGTGAACAAACGAATGGGCGATGCTTGGCTTGTCCACCCGTGCGGCCGTGGTGGCCAGCGGGGATATTACAAAAAAGTCAAGGCACTGTTTACTCTGGTAGACAAGCCGGAGGTGGACACCGGGAATCATCGGTAATGGCTAATGGGGTCCCGTCCTTAGTTTCACTTCAATATAAATGGTTTCTTGACCTAGTAAAAAGATCATGTAGGTTTGCCCCACACGGCCATTGCAATTTATTTGGACCGAATATACTCCTATAATTAATTGAGAAAGACGAATTTTGTAAACAAACATGTCATATTTAAAAATATATAGGCAACTACAGAGGGCCGTGCTGAATGAAGGTTTATTTTTTAAATTTAGCAAGTTGTATGAGAAAATAATGCATTAGGTACATATGTTACTTGCCAAACATCAAATATTTTTTAATTGCTTTTTACTAGGTTGTTTTGTCTTTTATTTCGATATTTTCTTATATATTTTTTCCAGCTCGGCCCCCTATCCACATCTATTTATTATTATTTGTTATTACGAATTCACAATATCTGTTGCGGTACATATAACGTGTTAATAGAGTATTTCCTTGAGTTTAAGATTTTTTTTTAATACGCTATATATTTTTCAAGTTACAAGAGGGCCGTGCTGAAAACGTTTGGCTGGCACGGCCCCGTTATTTTGCAAATATCTTCAAAAGTACTGAGGTACATTGAAAAAGAAACAGGTACATATATTCCTAGAAGCGAGTACATTGCATTGGTGCACACCTAAAACGCAAATTCTGGGGGGCCGTGCGGGGCAATCGTACATAAAAGATCTAACTTTAGACTTTAACATTGAATTATAAAACTACTTACATCTAAAATTCAAATTTTCAAATTCAAAACATTTAATTCAGACTTTTCGGTCCATAAAGTGTTAGTAGTACAACAAGGTGACTTATAGCTATGTTAGTGATTCACAAAATACAACAAGAAGATAAAAAATAAAACACGCCAGTCAGCTTACAATATATGCAGACCAATCCAATGCCTCCAAATAGGACTATGGATGTAGTCTGTCTAAAAGAATGGGTTTTGTCTCTAGAATTTTTTTTTTTCATAATTGTTGTTACCTACTCAGAACTTTGTGATTTATTTCGTCAAAACGGTCACGGAAATAGTGAGAAAACTCAAATCGTGAGAATATTCAAGAAACAAAAATCAATAACAAGTGACATCTACCCATTATTTTGTCCTAGCTATTGTTATTTTAGGGAAAATAAAGTCAATTCCCCAGTATTATTTTTGACACCCAATTTATAAAATCCAAGTTGACATGCTATAACAAAACTCAATATTGTTCCCTACCTAATTTTTTGTTCAGTCAGTTTCGTGGTTTAGGCCTGACAAAAGTAACAGCCAGACAGACAGAGTTACTTCAACATTCAGAAGTTTCAACGTTCGTTCATTAAGTATGAATTTGTATTGGTTACTTTCTATGGTTTCTATCAATCTATAAAGGTAAGAAAATGATGAAAAAACTACATTGGACAGCCAATAAACCCATGACGTCGTACATTATCACAGCACGCCACATGACACGCACTGAAACACACTAGAAACAAACACACGGACACAGTCACGTGCATTAACATGTATATACTTAGCAGAACTAGCAGCCGGTTACTCGAGGAAAAACAGTTGCAACTTTCAGATAAAAAAAAAATCTTAGCAGTACAAGTTTCCAAAATACTTTGTTACCATTCATATAGTAGGATAAATAACTTGCTAAGTATTAACATATCAATGCTCCTGACTGTATTGTAAACGGAAGTGTGAACATTGTTTTAGTTAACTTTAGGAAACTGAAAAAATATTGGAGCAAGTACATGTGTCGCAAGTGTAGTACTGGGTGACGCAGGGTTGCCCATACAGGATGCTTACTCTGGAATATAATTCCGATAGATCGACATTGGTCAAACGTGAGTTGGTTGAGTTAAACGTCAGGGATTGGCTAGACTCAGTGAGTCCAGCCAATGCCTGACGTTTGACTGACAATGCCAATGTCGATCTATCGGAATTATATTCGAGAGTAAGCACACTGGTCAGTAAGGCAGGGGGTGAATGAATGAATGTTCTAGATATTTCCAGATTTATAAGTGCAATGGTTAATGCCCGTCTCCACATTGGCCACATTAGCGGGATTCGGCAAACTGTATATTTATTTAAACTTTAAGTGCATGAGTGTCCAACTGTAAATGTTGTGTTAGGAGTGGCCTACTTTAGACTGTGATAAGTTGAGTTGATTGTAAATAGTAAATGTCTAAATATTATTGCACTGTAAGCCATTGACACGATTTGGAACATTTATGTATTTATAACTTAAACTTCATGCACAAGAGTGGTACTTAGGCGGACTTAATGCCACAAGGCACTCTCTACCTTAGGGTCAAAAAGGACAGCACTGTGGTAGAGTACAAAAAAAATAAAAATAAGGAGAATACCATTTTGTTAACTTAAATACATACATTTATCAGATACATTATCTAAAATTATTATTTTAGCTTTTTCTATAAATAACATGTTATTACCTTGCTATAGGCTTAGAGGCCTTGAGTGGAGACAATACTCATGAGAAACTGGGCGTGGGACAATAATTGTCCCACGCCCAGTTAAACGTAAAGATAAAGTATTTACTCCATGGAAATTATTTCCATGGAGTAAATACTTTATCTTTACGTTTCGTAACAAATTAAGGGCTAGATTTGTTTTGATAAAACCCTTTTATATTCATAGTTTAAAGTCCCATTTAGACACGTGCAAATGGAAAAAAAACTAAAATAGAACAATTAAAGTTACTACGTATGTAGTAAAGTAATGAAAACTTCCAAATCATTTTCATCTTGTTCTTCAAATTGCCCCTCAAGCTATCATGAGAAGGCTATGTGACTAATCTTTTGCGGAGATATTACAAAGTATGATTGTGTGATAAATGGTATGAAGGAAAAAGGAGTGTATGATAGCGTGTCGATTGCCAGAAGAGAGTGGAAGAAAGAGTCGTGTTTCGCCGACCACAAATATCATGGGACTTGTCCAAAAAAATAAAAAAAAAAATTATAAATTAATGTACGTCATTATCTTTCTCCTCTTGAGGAGAAAGATAATGACGTACATTTATACATGTCTCATTTCCTCAGGCACCAGTCTGGGTAACTCTGAGGTGTTTTACTGTTTCATGAATTGCACCACGTGCTCTGTATATTATTGGTTTTCGCTTTCGACAACCCTGCAGTATTGGTTGCCCTTCAGATATATAGCAGGGCTTAGGCAATGCCTGGGCAGTCTTATAGTTCTAGTCGGTGAATTAAGGATCATTTCATACTAATTGGGAAAGTTAACAATACAGGATTTGAAGGTAAGCAAGTTTCCGAAATCAGTGATGCAAATATTTGTAGGGAAGTGGAAAACAATTGGCAATCGGTTCTAGATTTTTCAGTTGTTTGTTTTTTGCCAAGTTTGCTGGTAGTGCATTGATGAGCAGTGGTTTTCTTACTCTACATTTAGATATTGGTAGGTAAGTGTCAACAATTGGACTGTTATATGAAAAGCGAATTTGTGATGTTTAGGGATTGTTAGTTCGTGCAGTGTTTATGAATTAATAGAGCGTGTTGGAAATACTACACTGTGCTGTGCGCCGAAATGTGAAGAAAATTATATCTAAGTGTAAATTAGCAAGGGCAATTTTGTTTGGTAAAACTCACCACAATTTAATGTTTTTTGACTAGAACGTTTGGAACTGAAAAACAGATTCGTATTATTTAAGAGCTTAAGTGACCCAATAAATCAGGAAAAATATAAAAATCAAATATTTTTTAATTAAGAACACAAAAAAATGTTTACTTGTTCATAAAAGTAAATAATTGTTTAAAATATTTACGTTTATTAGTAGTATTCTTTTTACAAACACAATTTACATATTCAAAAAATATTTACGCTGTAAAGACGCAGATCAAAATGACGAGATTAAAAAAAAACACGCCTGCTCTTAGTACCTAGGTGGTGTTTTTTTTAAAATTTCTTATGTTTTAATCGAATTACCGCACGCGTGCGAAATATTATGTTGCATGTCGAACCTAATCGTAGTGCAATAAGAGCTAGTTTTCGAGGAAGTGAATTGAAAAAATAATATTCAAACCAACAGTAAGTGACAAAACGCACAAACAGAAACCTTTTCCTAAACTATCTTAGCGTTGCCTTCTAATCTACACGGTGTTTCCGCACACCAGTTATTTTAGTGACTAAAAATTACAATAAATTATTGAAACAGACAAACAGTATTTTTTGTGGAACAAGCCCGTTACCCTATTCGCAAACCAATGAATGGTATTCCTAAAACCAAACACGGCTTGTCCAGCAATGGGCACGTGCATCAGGAATCATCGCTGAAAACTGCCCCGAGTTCATCTCAGTAAAGGCGACGTCACACAGAACAGTTGTTTTTCAATGCGGCTGCTATCCACGCATTTTAGACCAAGGCTGATCAATATGTTTATTGGAGTGTAACTATACTTACATACGTTCGGTATTACTTGCATTATTCGCGACCTTCGTCGGCGTGCAATTCAAAAATATTACTTTAATATTTGAATTGGGAGTTACGAAAAAACCCTTAGGCTGAGTTGCACCAAAAAAGTCGTTAAAGTTAAAGTTTTTGTCAAATTTGACAGTACTTTATGGGGTAATAATAGAAAAATTATATAGGTATACAAAAAATTTTTTGCAAACATTCAAACCAAGTAAGTACCTATTATATTTATTGCTTTGTCTACCTATAGCACGTATTATTTTTTGGTTGAACAATTACCTACGATGAATATCCTTGTTACGCCTTATGCAATGCTACGTTTTTAGAGACTCGAAATCTTGGCAAGAAACATTCGTCGTTTCATGTGGAAAAACGATCGGCTCTAGGTAATCACACTTTTCTTTTCATCGCTTTCGTCATCAGAACTGGTTTCTGCGAGTATTTCTTGGAGCAGGGACATGATGTCTAAAGGTTATATTCAACGCGTTTGACAATAAAATTGACAGACAATTTAACACAAACTATAACACTAACCAACGGAAAGTGAGCGGTTGCAGTTACTGTTAAAGTTATGACGTAATTTAACTATTTGTCAAATGGCGCATGTCATTGTTGGCCTAACCGATACTAAAATGAAGTTTCGATGTTTGTTTGACGTGTTATTTGACAGAAAATTTAACTTTAACTACTTTTTTGGTGCAACTCAGCCTTTAGAATAGGGTATGTCACCAAGAATAGCTAATTAGTCCGTAAGATAAAAAATAATGGACACATACTTTTTCTTTTTTCACGTACCTAATCAAAAGATGAACACGATACAGTGCTTCGAAAAGTCGTGTCAAGTTGTGTGACGTCACAGACATACTTACTACGTTTTCACCCAGAAAGTGACGTCACAAAGATCATGAGGGGGATGACTTCATGATCTTTATCGCGTTTTATTTTCGTCAATTTTGTTATTAATTTGATAATAAAAAAAACACGTACTTATCCGATATTTTTCGTTAATTTAATCTTTCAGACGGACTGATTAGGTTTTTTTGGTGAAATACCCTGTTAATAAATTAACAATTGGAAAAGTTGTCAGTGGTCGTAATTTTTCTGCACGGAATCCTAATCCTTTTAAAAAATAATAATCCTAGTTACTACTATAATATCTATGTTTGAAACCATTTTTTTAGTAACATAACAAGAAAGCAAAAATGTTCGCCGTAGCGCTATTCTGCATCGCGTGCGCGGCGTACTGGGCGTGGCGCCGGAAAAACACGAAGACGACCGAGCCGCCCTTCTTCCCGGGAGGCTGGCCCATCGTGGGCCATGCACCCGGCCTTATCGGGGATAGCTGCAGTAAGTATATTCTATTCTAGCGGTTATTGAAAGAAAGGGGGACAAGCAAAAAGTACTCCTGACTCCCTAACGTTGATGTACTTTATCCCCTGGCAACAAAATCAAATCAAAATATTTTATTTCATCTAGGCCAATAAAGCACCCATGTAGGATTGTAGACCAACAAAAAGGTGTATGGTTCAAGTTGGCAATTTCCTTTGGAGAAGAACCGGTAAGAAACTCCATGGTTACAAACATGGCTACTCCAACTCCAACAGTAACCCAACAGCCACCGCTACAACGAGGACATCATCAGTCTCTTGCCCTTATCCCAATTCATTTGTGGTCGGCGCAGCATGTCTTCCTCTTCCACACCTCTCTGTTTTTCGTCCTCTCATGAGACACCTCCTTTCTTACCATATCATTCTTAACACAGTCCATCCATCGTTTGTTTGTCCTCCTCGACTCTATACCCATCCAACTTCACAATGATGTAACCATAATGTCACATGAGATGAAACAACTGCGAAGATAATGAACCTTGTTCTTTTTTGTAGAACTATGGGATCGCATCAACGACCTGGCTAGACAGAGTTACGACATTGGAGGCGTCGTGTCTGCCGGCATCGGACCACGGACTGTGTACAGTAAGTACCTTCATTGTAGCAGCCACCATAGGTGACAGAGGCAAATTATAGCTTGGGAAGCTTAAGAAATAGAGTGCAGAGTTACAGAAAAGTGTGGTCGTAGTGGTCCAATCTTTTTTTTTGGAGAGTGGGAAATCGTCAAGTGACTCCTCCCCATCTGGGCAGAGCAGTAGGGAGTGTCAGACTTCTACTAACTAAAAACCACCCATGTTCCTTTTAGCCCTTTGTATCGAGGCCGCAGTACACACTGGAAAGCGACAAGAAGCGAAGTTCGTTTAGTAGCGCTCACTGATTACCACGTCTTTCTTTATTTCGAAATGCACAATTAAAATATGACCAGAGGTCGTCTTAAAACAATTCTTATTCCAGTGTTGAAACGTGACAGAACTATACAGGGTGTCTAGCGCCATCTCTTTTTCACACTGGAATAAGAACTGTTTTAAGACGTCATGGTAGGTCTGCAGAGCGTTGCGAACCCCCGGGTTGCGGCCTGGCAACCCGATAATCTATTCAACGTGCCACCCACGCGTAGACATGTAATAAAAAAAAAACATTGCAATAATTCTCCTAATTATAGCCAGCTTGATTCAAAAGATTAAACTTAATTACCATAATATGACTATTTTCCAGTTGTAACCGACCCGGACGACAGCTTCACGGTAGCTAACACATGTCTCGAAAAGGATGGGTTCTACGAATTCGCTAAACCGTGGCTAGGCGAAGGCTTAGTCACTGCCAAATGTGAGTTGAACATTTTCTATCATCTTCAGTTAAAACATATCGAAAGTACCAATTTATATTGTCACATAACATTACGCAAAAAAGCATAGGTGTCCACCCACATTTCGTCAGATATACTTAAGGCGCATGAAATAAGCGGCGAGCATATTTGTAATAAACCGGCCACAAATCTAAGCTTAGAAGATAAAAACAAAGAACAAAGAGATAAGAACACTGTAACTATTGTAAAATTCCTCAGATTCAATATGGAAGAATCACCGCAAGCTACTGAACCCAGCATTTAGCCAGACACTCCTCGACACGTTCATGGGCGTCTTCAACAGTCAGTCCAGGAAGCTGGTGAAAGACCTGGAGAAAGAGGCTGGAAAAGGACTCTTTGATCACTGGACATACACGCGACACAACGCTTTGGAGACTATTTGCTGTGAGTCTAGTCAATGAAAATAACTTTATTTGACGTCAGCTTTGTTGTTTAGAATAGGCTAAGAATTGCGATTTACTTAATAATATAAGAAATTTCCAGAAACTCTTTACTTTTAGCACTTCCCACATCCTATATCCAGGGAGGAAAAAATTGATTTAAGTATTGATTTATTTATTTATTGATTTACACATACATTTGTTGTGACCGGTAAGACCCAAGTTAACAAAAGTAGTCATTAATTAGCAGGACAAACTCTGGGGGTAGAAGTAGCAATCTGTTGAGATGGTAAAACTACCTAGGCTTTACGATATCCCAGCAAACCTCTACAATAGAAAATGTTTAATTGACAGTGACAGCGCTAGGAGTAGACTTCACTGACTCGAACCTCAACAGCAAGTACGTGGAGGCGACAGAGCTGATCTTCAACACGATGGTGGAACGGTTTATGAAGTTCTGGTGGCACAGCCCCTGGACGTTCTCCTGGAGCAATGTCAAGAAGAAGCAGGATGCCTGTTTGAAGATCCTGCACAATATGTCGTACACGGTAAGACAATATTTGTTTGGTCAGAGACATCCTAACTGTTTAAAAGATTTTCGCGACTTTCAAAAATAAAAGGATCGTCCAGATAAAATTCTATCTATCTATGTATATCTGTTTCGTCATATCAACCTTATCCCCCCTACATGTTATGAGTGTGATATTTAATATTTTTATTAAACGGTTTTATTTAGCTCACCCCGTTTGTTTTATTCTTGGATCAAATTTAGTAATTCAAATTTCACCCTCTTCCTGTCAACCGATTAATCTGAAATTTTGTATACACTTTGGATTTTGGTGACAATACAATTATGTTTATTCATTATCATTATAAATTCAAGATGGCCGCCGCTACAAAATGGCGGATAATTTATGTTTTATTAATCCCATCAATATGGGTATCAAATGAAAGGGCTCAACAAGCAGAATACAATATACTATATAAAATTAAAATCCAAGATGGCGGCTAAAAACTAGAAAATAAAAATAGGTAAAAAAACTTTTTAAGTTAAACGGTTTTATGTTAAACATACATTGCAATGTTTAAGATAAATGTACGTCGTGGGGCACGTCAATTCGGAACTGTCGTGCTGCGGAAATTACAATTGACGTGCCCCACGGTTTTTTCCCACGACTGTATCTATTTTATTATTTTTTGGTTTTTAGTACATTTATCTTAAACATTGCAATGTATGTTTAACATAAAACCGTTTAACTTAAAAAGTTTTTTTACCTATTTTTTTTCTCTATAATATCTTCTGCGTACTAAAGAGGCTATAAATATGTTGCAGGTGCTACAAAAAAGAAAATCTGAGTTCAATGGAAATATTTGCGCTGAAAGGAGTATAATACCAGGTAAGGTTCGTCCTAAGGGTTGCTTTTCTGATAAACCTACAGGTTTCAGCTAACTTAATAATCTTCAATTATTTCTAGGAACCAAATTCAAAGCTTTCATGGACCTTCTGCTAGAATTATCGGTAGAAAAGGGAGTTTTCAACGATAGAGAAATCAGAGAGCATGTGGACACTATGATCGTTGGCGGCCATGACACCTCAGCGAATGTACTTATGTTTACCATGATACTGTTGGGATCACACCCTGAGGCTCAAGAGAAGGTGTATGCTGAGTAAGTTTTATCTTACCCTAGAAAGAATCTTAAGAGTAATGTGGCAGTGGCATTAACATTGATGATCTTTATTGCGCCTCATGATTACAAAAACTGATTGGATTCTATGGAATTGATAGTATTATTCTGAGTTGAGTTGTAAAAATGGTTAAATTAATTAGTAAGTCTTTTGGACTGGAGCTTATTGACAGATTGTTTTCATTTCAGGATACAGGAGGTCCTGGGAGACAGAGACGTGGAGAAGACGGACTTGTCGAAGCTGGTGTACTTGGAAGCTGTTCTGAAGGAGAGCATGAGGGTTTTCACGATTGTGCCCGTCCTGGCCAGGAAACTTGATAGAGATGTCAAACTAAGTGAGTAAAACGTAGAACGTAGTTTTCAAGAGATTCCGTAAGAACACGCGTTTTAAACGAACCAAAGAGTAATTTAGTAAATAGGTAATTAAAAAGAAGTGGCTGTTTTGACCGAGTTGAACAACTGAATTTGTTCTTTCATAACTGTGACTAAAATTGATGATAATTTTGATGCTCTAAGGAAACAATGTCTCTTTCACCGTGCCATGCTACCCTTACTGAACCGGGCATTCCTGTTAAATGAGGCAAATGTTTGGGTACTTACAACAGTCGACTTTAACAGTTTATTTTCATTTCCTGAGTTTGCAGTTGAGCTTGTAATTAAAATTCATCAGTAACGCATTAATTTCCTGAAGCTTATCCACTTTGATCTTAGCTACTCTTAACCATGGTCCCAAACTTAAGTACCATTCACGTTTCAGAGAACTACACCCTGTCCGCGGGGCGGACCTGCTTCCTATTCGTGTTCGGTCTCCACAAGCATCCCATCTGGGGTCCAGATGTGCACGAGTTCAAGCCTGAACGCTGGCTGGAACCTGGCAGACTGCCCGACAACCCTAACGCATTTGCTGCCTTCAGTGTGGGCAGGAGACAGTGCATTGGTGAGGATTGTTGACCATAACTGAGTTTGAGTTATTAAATACGCTTGTTGTGACACTGAAAGAAAGAAAATAAATTTATTAGTCTCACACAGGACAACACAATTTGATAAAAAAAAAACAATAACACAGAAAATACAATTAACAGTAAACCTTAAAACATAGATTAATCTTAGTTTAGTCCTGTACGAGGTCAAAAGGCCAGCATGGTGCTGTGACATTTATGACAGATGTCAATGTCCTGTGACATTGACATCTGTCATAAATGTCACAGGTATTCTGATAGACACTGACGATGAAGATACAAAAAACATCAATCTTCGTGCACACGTGTCACCACGATGCACGATGATCTGTTGAATCCTATGCGAAGGACACAGGCTGCACCGCCTCAGTTCGTCACCGTGATAAACAGTGCATAGAGGTGTTCCTCCTGACAAACATATATCTGTTCCAAAGATCCTTGAAAATATTCATTGGAGTCCCGTCAACTCCAGTCACCAAAACCTGGTTTTAATTTTTTTTAATCTGGAAAAATTTGTCAAACAGTATTTTTGCTGAGATGTATTATAACCCGGTTCATTAAAGAAAGGAATCTAAAATGGCGGTTTTTATCATGTCCTCACGCTCGCACACTATAGTGAGCGAGCGAGAGGACATGCCATGTGTTGCCATTTTAGATTCCTTTCTTTAATGAACCGGGTTATATATCTGTAAACGACTTCGTACTGATGCTGAATTTGGTTCTTTGAGCCGATCACCTCTTTAGAGCATCAAATTTGTAACGTTACAAGTTCTAAAATTCATTTAAGTGTCGTATCCATCAAATTTGACTCTGTTAAAATCGAATACGAAGCTTACCAACTTATCTGTAGGCCTGAAACATTGTTAGTTCTTTTTTAATAGGGTAGTTGACTGGCTTATAATAATATGATTCTGTTTAGTCCGTCAGTTAGATTATCAAAAATATTGGATACGTGTTTTTTGTTTTAACAAATGAATGAAAATTGACGAAAATAAAGCATGTCAAAGACCGTGGAGGGGGCGCTTTTGACGTCATAGTCTAGTAAAACTGGCCAAGTGCGAGTCGGACTCGCACATGAAGGGTTCCGTACCAAAACGGTATGCTATAATTTATACAATTTCTTCTACGGGCCAATGAAACTTGACCTCTGGATTGTATAGGCGCTCATACGATTCATTGACCAAATTATATTGGTTAACTGCTGTTTCCATCTGTTGTTTCCATCCAAGTTCAAAATGATTTTCCTAGAAAGTCCTTATAAAGTTCTACTTTTCAGATTTTTTTCATATTTTCATTCATATTTAATACAGTGAAACCTGGTTAAATGTGTCTCAGATATCCAAATCTGTCTCATGTCTCAGTATGAGTTCCAGTAAAGTTATAGAGGTTTCTCACTTATCAAAGTCCCAGTTAAATTTGACTGCAAGGCTCTAGTCACTAAATGGATCAACACTCTTTGTTATGATGAGGTCGAAAGAATTCTCAATACATGACCTTATTACCCACCCCCCTTTCCCAAACTTTCCCCCATCCCACACATCCTGAATCACACACACACACACATTCCTACACAAAACATTAACACAATTCACAAAGGATGTGCCTTTTAATTTAATTAATTATTATTTAGTGGTATACTTTTTTATAACTTAGTCTTTGTTTCCCGTTTGATGTGTACCAAACTCCGAATTTTTGTTGTATTTACTCACATAGTGAATTTAGAGAGCTCTGACACCCATAACACAAGTTCAATCTTAGCTTGGGTGTCAGAAGTCTATCAGTATGTATTAAGAACAATTCTCAACCGAAACTTTATTTATGTAATATTATATTATATTAATAGTGACATTGTGAATTGTAAACTGGAAATAAAGATTTATTTATTTATTTATTTAGTTAGCCAAGTTTCACTGTAGTAAAGTAAAGTAAAGTAAATTTTGACCTTCGAAAAGTGCTGATTATCAGCCTAGTTTGAAACTTTGAATAAATGAATTTTGACTTTGATTTTGGGGGACACATTGTTTTTTACTTTTGGAGCGATTATTTCCGAAATTATTGACATTATCAAAAAATGAGTATAATAAACCCCTATTCATTTTTAAATACCTTTCCAACATTTTCCGAAATTAAAAAAAAATCACTTCCCACTTTACATATAGGGGAGCCCCCCTATATGTAAGTAAAGTGGGGAGCCCCCCTATATGTAAGTAAAGTGGGAAGCCTAATAAAACATTTTTTTCCAATTTTTATTATACCACTTTGTCGGCGTGATTGATACACATATTGGTAACAAATTTCAGCTTTCTAGTGCTAACGGTCACAGAGATTAAGCGAGGACGGACGGACGGACAGACAGACATCATGGCGAAGCTATAAGGGTTCCTAGTAATGGACCAACCTGTGACGTTTCACGAGTTTTCGAAGCACTGTCAAGTCTTTATTTTTTGTTTACGTGAAAAAAGAAAAAATACGTGTTCAATATTTTTTGGAAATCTATCTGATGGACTAATTAGTTCTTTTTTGTCAGCTTATTACTTATACCTTTCTACTTTGCTTTTCCAGGTAAAGCCTATGCCCTCATGTCAATGAAGACGACTTTGGCTCACGTGGTGCGAAGCTACAGGATCAAGGCTGACCACACCAAGGTCCGACTGAAGATCGATGTCATGCTGAAGCCAGACGCTGGGCATTACGTCAGCATTGAGAGGAGAACGTAGAGTAGCATGCAACGTTGGATGCTATTGAGAGATTATGTCTGATGAGAAGAATACAAAATGATTTACCTTCCACACTAATGTAATAAATATTTTAAAGACTCAGGCAGGAAGGATTTGGATAAATTAGCAAACGGATATACTGGGTTAGACTTGGCCATGGGATAATCTCATGAGTACAACCATGGGATAATTTTCGACCTAAACGCAGGCAAAGTCGAGAGCAATCAATCAATCAAGATAATCAATGTAGGATTCGGCTTCTAGTTTACCCAGATGCAGCTCAATACCAGTATTTTACATGGAATGTCTGCCTATCTGCCTTTCACAATCTAATTACTAGGTAACACGATGCCCCGTGGTAAGATTGGTTGTCACGCGTTCTGGTTTCTGACTATTCATAATGACTGTCACAGTCAAGAATCTACAAATACAGTCAGCAGATGTAAGGATGAGGGAACTCGATATGTAATGGATTGCCAAGGTCGGTCGACTTTGGCATGGACTGCTTAACCTTCAAGATCAAGCCGTGTGGGTGTTATTGTTTCAGTTCTAACAGATCAATATAAAAAGAAAAGTGCCAAGTGATGTTGTGTTATGTATTAAGTGTTGAATTGCTAAACAAGATGAGGGGTTTATTCATAATAATTACTATTATAATGAGTCCATATCATTATTATTACTATTATAATGAGTCCATATCATTATAATTACTATTATAATTTACACAGTTACAGGTTAGTGTTAACAAAAACTGACCAAGTGCAAGTCGGACTTGCACATTAAGGGTTCCGTACAATAGGGGATCGGACTGGGTCAAAATAATATGATTCTGTTTAGTCCGTAAGTTAGATTATCGAAAAATATTGAATACGTGTTTTTTGTTTTATCAAATAATAAAAAATGACGAAGATAAAACGCGTCAAAGATCTTGGAGTGGGGCTTGAAACGTCACTTGTGTCGTCAAAATGTACTATCATAATGACGTCACACGAGTTTTCGAAGCACTGTATCGTCTTCATTTTAAGTTTACGTGAAATAAGAAAAAATACGTGTCTAATAATTTTTGGAAATCTATCTGACGGTCTAATTAGTTGATTTTCCATGTGTGTGTTTCCATGTGTGTGTGTGTGTTTTTCATGTGTGTTATTTTAGCACTATAATAATAGACTTCTTATAGGTTTTCCTGTAATAAGTGTTAAACTAATTTCTGTAATTTTTTCAAAATTTTAGGCTCTGTAGTTTCGGAGATAAGGAGGGGACAGACATACACCCGAGTGATCGTATAAGGGTTCCGTTTTTTCCTTTCGAGGTACGGAACCCTAAAAATTTCTCATTTATTTAAGTCGCCAACTACTATAATTATTATGTTGACGTGAAGCGATTTTATCTCATTAAAGTATTTAAATATCCAATTAGCGTGTAGATATAATTTTTTTAAATATTTTTATATGCCTACAGTTTAACATTATTCCGTAACTACTTTACATATTACAGGGTACTTGCTTTGTTTATTTTAGACTCAGTCTACTCTATGCGAATATGAATTCTTTATATTGTGTATATTTAATCAAAGATTAGAAAGTAAGTAATTTTTGTCCGTTCATGTTCGAACGAAGATAAAAAAAAAAACTGAATGATAAATTATAAATGAGCTACATTCAAGAAAACATGATAATATTACTTTTAAATATATTTAACAAATAATATTTGGTCGACAAAAATATTATTTGATCTTAATCTTATTTGGTTATGGTCTTTTTGTTTTATTTCTCCTGCCCCTGCTTTCCGCGGGTATGCTAATCTTGCAGCTTGGTGAATCAGCAACTATTATTGCACGTCGCATAGACGATGTGTGGTCAAATTAACCCTTCGTGTGCCAGAACGTAGATGCACGTGGGTGCTTTTTAATTGTGTCTTTATAGTCAGCATACGATGAGTTAATAGAACATTATTAATGCCTGTTTTGTTGGACAATAAGTACTTAATAATTTAATACTAACAAAATTCTTAGCCCATTCCCTCTCAAAGAGAGGAGGCCTGAGTCCCAGCAGTGGGAACATTAATAGGCTGCTGATGTGATGTGTGACTAACAAAATAATAAAGACACCACAAAATACTATAACCAGTCCAATAAGACTTATTTCATTTAGTAATTTCACGAAATATTTTCAGCTTAAATTGCATAAAACCAGAGTGATACATGCTAATGTTAGTCAACACCCATCATGATATATGCATCCATTTGTTCTGGATAGGGCAATCCACACGAGACACAACCATAATTATGTAGAATACCCTTGCTACTGCCTCGCACGCGCTGTAACAAGGAGGCTACTTTCTTGCGTATAACCCTTGTAACCGCATGGAAGTCCGTTCGTACCTCCGCAAACATTCCAGACGCACTACAATAGCGAGGCAGTCGCAACAGCATCCTGAAGATGTTGTTTTTTTTTTTTTTTAAAACGTTGTCCCACACTAGGAATTTCTCATGTATCGTGGGTGCGTTCACAAACATTTAAACTCACATGTAACACAAATACCCAGACCCGGAACAACTATCTGTAGGTCTTACAAAATATTTGTTCCGTGCGGGGATCGAACCCGCGACACGCAGCGCGGCAGTCCATTGCTTGAGCCACTGCGCTAACCGTGCCGTCAAAATTTGTATTGGACACGCAGAGCACCAGCAGCCCGGCGAGTATTGGGAGCAATTTCTAAAAGTATGATAGCCAGTAAGGAAAACAATCCGAAGTATACAATTTATCAATACCCATTCTGATCTATGTTTTTAGATATTTATCTCAGCTGTCGGACGTGGGGTAATTTTCTATTGCAGCTGCAACTTCTCCTTTAATAATATAGAATTAAAGACCAAGATCCTATTGCAGCCAAACATTACTTATTATTTAATTAACAAAGTATGTAAGTACCGTATATGTACCTATGCATACATTTTATTTTTGCGGGGTGGGAAATCATCAAATAACCCCTCCCGCTCTAGGCAGGGCGGAAGGGACTTTCAGACTTCTACTGACAACACCCGTGTTCCTTCTTAGGCCCTTGTGCCGGGGCCGCGGTATCTCTTTCGAACAAACCACCCCGACGGGGATGTTTCCTGCAAGTACAGTCACGCTTTGCCATCTCTGGTTGAAGGAGAAGAAAAACTAACAAGCCGCAAATCAAACCAATATTCGAAAAAGAAAAATTGTATTCATCACAAATAAATGTTAATATTTTGTTGTGCTTTTGGTGGTTTTTATAATAGAATAGTATTTTCTTTGTTTTAAAAATCCCACGAGAGCCTTTTTATTACCTCGCAAGTGCCTTTAAACTGCGCAAATAAAAATAAAAGATGTATAATTATATCTTTTTTTTTTCTATTTTCAGTTCCTTATTAAAACAAAATGAACGTAAGGAACTCGTAGAGCCCGAGCTCGCGTCAAACTTGTTTGATATTTTTAGTATAAAATGCTGTGATAAAATGTAGTAAATGTTGAGTTGCGTGGATTTTCGATCATAATTAAATAGCGGTTGGCCAGTATGGTGTGGAGTGGGGTTTAGACTGTTGTCTAAGCGTTAATAAAATAAGTGCAGGTCAGACAGACAAAGCACTGGATTTCAACGATTACCTGCATTGAACTTTAAGCTGCAAAGTGAGTTAAAACTTATATAACCCTAATCTATTTAAGTCGCGAGTAAACAGGCTTCTTCTGGGTAAGCTCGTTCCATCGTCGACATCATCTCTGCCCATATGGCAAGATTGAAGTCAAGAGCAAGCCCATTTATAATAAAAAAAAAAATAACAACAAACTGATAGGTTTCAAGTAGGATAAATAATAATTAATTAAAACCAACAGCAAAACATAATCATACCCAAAATATTAAGTGATTTACGATGTTATTTTAAGGACGTTATATTTTATTTTGGGTTTTCTGTAATCAATAAGTAGCGAACTGCCAAGTTGGTATGTTGGTTGTGATCGCGACTGATGACCTGATGCTCCTAGGTTCGATTTCTGGGTTGAGCAAAGTGTTATTGGGTTTTCGATCAGGCATTTCTCAGGAGTCTGGATTTGAGCTCGGTTGCAATAGGCTCGCCCCCTATTACAGATACCGGCACGGTTCTTGAGCGCTCGGCGGAAGAGTGGGGATCGCTGTGCGCATCGTACACTTTATGACAAATAAAACGCACACCCGTTTATTATTTATTGGTCGTGAGGTAGCTGCAGCAGGAGTAAAGAACAAATCCCGAGTGACGGCTATGACGCGATGCGCTACGGGCCAATCACTGCACTTTCCCCGCCCTGCGTCTCACTTCATACCACCAAAGGGACCCAATAACTCACTTTTGCGTCAGCGCTCAAGAATCGTGCCGATGATAATACATGGGACTTAAACCTAATCGGCCAAAATGTGAGTGTAGGGTGTAGGGAGGTAAACCTCTGCTTTAATAAAGGTTCAGTCGATTCGGAGATTTAACTTTTGAGGGCACGGTTAGCGCAGTGGCTGAGTGATTTGACTGTTGCGCTGCGTGATTCTTTTATTGACCCTACAGATAGATTGTTGTTCCGGGTCTGGGTATTTGTGTATGTGAGTTTAAATGTTTGTAAACGCACCCATGATACAGGAGAAATTCCTAGTGTGAGCCACAGTTTAAAAAAAAAAAAAAAAAAAAAAAAAAATATCATGAGAACTAGGATCTTCATGTTTGTAAACGCACCCATGATACAGGAGAAATTCCTAGTGTGAGCCAAAGTTTTTAAAAAAAAATATAAAAAAAAAACATAAAAAATATCATGAGAACTAGGATCTTCATCAGCAATTGGTGTTACAAATAACGTACCTACTTTTTTACCCGACTACGGTAAAGCCAAAGGAGGGTTATGATTTTGACTGACTATGTATGTATGTTTGTATAATATATATATATATAAACTAGCTGACCCGGCAAACGTTGTTTTGCAAAAAAAAAAAAATTAGGGGGATGAAAAATAGATGTTGGCCGATTCTCATTGATACCGGATAAGCACAAAAAATTTCATCAAAATCGGTCAAGCCGTTTCGGAAGAGTATGGCAACGAAAACTGTGACACGAGAATTTTATATATTAGATGTGAGTATCTTCATCTGTTCCCTCATAGCTTCTAATCTACTTATCGGAACTCGACATAATATTATGAGGTATCGTTAGAACTGTCTTAATTTTCCGCTGAACATAGGCTACGTGACGTGTCACAAAAAGCGATTTGGCGCCCTCTAGCGGACAAAAAGTAAGGCTTAAAATACACACATCAACACGGTCTAGGGATATTTTTAAAAAAGCGAATTACTATCAATGTGTTAATTATTTATATGACATGTATATATTTAAAATATACGTTATTTAATATTCTACCATTTTTTAATAATGGTTAAGGTACCGATTAAAATTTCAGGATTTTATGGAAAAAAAATGAAGCATAGACGGAAACCGTATATGAATTAACTTTTAATTTGTGAGTAAAAACTGAAAAAAATAGAAAAATCATTTAATTTGTGTTTATAAACTTGAAGTTAGTAGTCTGAGAAAGCGCCCATGATGTTCATAACACATCGGCAACGATTCGGCATGCTCAGAACAAGGTTGTCAATGTCTTGCTGCGGAATATTGTCCCATGTCCTTCTGAGGTGCGCAAAAAGTTGATCTTCTGTAGCCAAATTTTCAGGAACTTCCTTCAGAGCTCTTCTTTGCAGCATATCCCACGCATGCTCAATGGGATTTAGATCTGGTGATTGAGCAGGCCAGTCTAAGGCCCTAACATTATGTGTATGTAACCAAGCTGCTACCGTTCTCGCCGTGTGTGCCCGGGCATTGTCGTGCATGAGCAGGAAATCTTGCCCCATTTGTGTTCTGTGGGGCAAGATTACGGGCCCAAGCACCTGTTGGACGTATCGTTCTGCCGTCATATTGCCCCGCACCCAAACGAGATCCGTCCGTCCTCCAAGACGAATTCCTGCCCAAACCATAATTGTTCCTCCTTGGTATGGGTGAACTTCCTGAGGGTTCTGGAGGCGGCTCCATCGTCCAGGAACTCGCCAAACACGCGTCCTTCGTGAATCTGGATGGAAGCCGAACCTGGATTCATCCGTGAACAGCACATTGGACCATTGCTCACGGCCCCAGTCCACGTGGTTCCGAACCCATTCTAATCGTCGTCCACGATTGCCTCTCCGTAAAGGTGGGACCCGGAGTGGTCTACGAGAGCGTAGATTGCTTTCATGCAGTCGCCTTCTTACAGTTTGGTCACTCACAAGCACTTGGTGTTCCACTCGCAGCCTTTGGACCAATTGAGTCGCCGTTGCATTTGGTTGAACTCGCGCAGAAATTTGCAAAAATCGGTCTTGTCTGGGGGTAGTGATGCGACTTGGCCCCCGCTGCCTCTCCGCTACTTCACCTGTGGCACGATAGCGTGTCCACAATCTTGAAATTACATTTTGATGGGTCCCTATGGCCTCAGCAACATTACGCTGAACAGATCCAGCTTCCAGCATTCCCACAGCTCGTAACATCTCCGCCCTCGTCAAATGGCGGCGTTGCATGGCTACAATACCTCAATTTTAACTTTATCTTTCGTTTAAAAATGAAAAAAAACTGTAACTAAACGTAATTCGTATTGTTTTTTAAATTTCGCACAAATGAAAATTCCCTCTCCTATACATCAAGACATTTTTATGCCACCGAAACAAAAGAATTTTCAAAAATTTGAATTTGGAATTAGTCTGAGATAAATTACAAACAAATCGGTGTATTAAAGATTCCAATGCGGCCAGTACTTTTCGAGTTATTTAATTGAGTATGAAATATCCCTAGACCGTGTTGATGTGTGTATAAAAATGGAGATAAATACGCCGTGTTTGGTATCATTTAAAAGGGCCTCACTTGTACATTTCCAAAATATTGCTCAAATTAAAAATCACGCCCTCTAGCGGACAAAAAGTCAAGAGTAAAAAAAAAATATAAGTATTTAACACCAAAATTGTTTAAATAAAAACAAGTAAAGAACTAAAACCCGACTACGACAAAAAAAACGACGCTGAAAAAGTATGAAACAAGATTTTCAGGATAGAACAAAAAGAAAAGCCGTAGTCACACGTTATAGGTACCAACCTAAACACTTTATTACCGTGTGACTACGGCTTTTTTTTGTCGTAGGTAGTCGGGTTTTAGTCTTTTTACTTTTTTTATAGTATAAGTAGGTAAGTTTTAATTTTATTACTTTATTATTCACTTGATGTTACTTAATTAATTTGTTGTCTATTCAGTAAGTTTTTATGCACTTTGTTTCCTGAAACACAGGTTCAACCTAGCTCAGGCAAAAAACAACTGTGCTCTATTTTTACGATTAGATATTTTATTTTAAATTTGCTATTTTTATATACTTATACGATAATTATTATTATTATAATAATATCCTTTATTGATTTCTTCACAAACTTAGTACATTTTTAAATAAACGTTTACAAAAAAAAACATTTCAAAAATATAAAAATAATGTAGAGCGCCGGTATCGGGAACTGGTCCAAAGCTGCCGGCGGTCAGGGCTCCAGAGAAAGGAACCTCTTAACAATACGAGCCGTGTCCAGGAGTACCGCTTTCTTTATCAAGCCCTTAATCCAGATGCCTAACGAACGAGAGAGCCTCCTTAGGTGCTGGTCGAGGCTCTTGGCAATTAAGCCAGTGGCTTTATTAAATCTGTTTAAATAAGGCAAAGCTGAGTAAGTGAGGATAAACGCACAGGCTAAACCATTAGGGCTAGAAGCTTAAAATTTTGCACGCGTATTTCTCTTATGACGTAGGCATCGGAGGAAGGATTTTTCAAAATTCAACCCCCAAGAGCGTGAAATTGGGGATGAGTATGTTCGTAAAATCGTCACTTTTACGCGGACAAAGTCGCGGGCAAAAGTTAGTATTATTATAAAGTTAATTTTTCAGACTAAAAATGTCTGCTGTGGCGATATTTTGCATCGTGTGCGCGGTCTGGTGGTGGTGGCGACGGAACAAGGCGTGCACTACGGAGCCCCCCAGCTATCCCGGAGCGTGGCCCATCTTGGGGCACTTGCCGTTGTTTCTCAGAGGCGCCTCCAGTATGTATCTACTATTTTTGTAGCGTCATCATCATTCATCATTTCAGTCAAAAGACGCCCACTGCTGGACATAGGCCTTTGTAGCTTCGTTGTAAAATATTCGCGCGAATGAGAGTAGTTTGTTGAAAATTGTAATACACATAATTGATAAACTTCAATCACTACATAGTATAAAACAAAGCCACTTCTGGCTGTCTATCCCTATGTATTCTTAAATCTTTAAAACTACCTACGCAACGGATAATGAGGAAGTTTTTTTTAGTAGATAGAGTGATTCATAAGGAAGGTTTCGTACCTGTTTACTCTGAGAAGAAACATCAGAAACAAACTCAGAAGCCATAGTTTAACCAATCTGTGTTCTTGTAGCATCTCCTGGTCTTTGCTTTGAGTAGGTAATTACCACCTTTGAAGTTAAATATCATCCGATAGCTGCGGGCTTTCATCAGATTACACTTATTTTAAGGTACGAGAACTGATCTCGTAGAACTGATCTGAAATGGTTGCCAGAATCAGATCTATCCAGTTACATACAGTAAACTTGATGAGCTCACTCGAAACCGTAATAATGCCTCCTTGATTTCTGTTTCCAGAAATATGGGACGTGTTCAACGACTTAAGCAAAAAAGTCAACGAAGAAGGAGGAGTCATGACACTTACGATCGGACCACAAACCTTATATGGTGAGTATTCCTGTGAGGAAAAACTGGAAATTGGGCTGAATTTCCGCTGGATGAGCTGCGTGAACGATGATATTATAATTGAAGCACTTAAAACTTTCATTTACAGTCACTCGTTTCAATACTACCCATAGAATAATTCAAATAAATCATTTGGCAAATATTGAAAAAAATGCAGGACGTAACGTTGACAGTCATACAAATATTAGGTCGCTCAAATATCATTTATTTTATTTTATTTATTTTATTTTATTCTTTTTGGAAAACCTACAGCTAATACAAACAATGTACTTAAACAATAAACATTTGAGGGCCAATTACAGGTTCCCACAGTTAAATTTCGGAAACAAAGAAAAAACAACAACAAAAAGAAGAGGTAACAATAAACAAACACAAAGTAACACCATCGAAGAATATAAACTTAAAACCAACAATTAACAGTTAATTACCAATTTACAATTATTTTTCTGTAAAAAATGTTTTCACCAACATATTTTTAAGCCGAGACACACTGGTGTTGAATATGTCCAAATCATGCTCACTAATCAGTTCGTTAAAGCTTCTGCTGGCACGGATCAGAAATGAATTCTGCCGGTATGCGGACTTGGAGTGAGGTATATGCAACAAACTAGGTTTGCGAAACATTTTGCAGTGCGTTACTAATCCTATACTACTCAACAGCTCTGGGCTATCAATGGTACCATTTGCAATCTTTAATAAATACACCAAGTCAGCAATGCGTCTACGCTCATGTAGTGGTAAAATATGAAACCTCTTGCATCGAGTTACATAATTGGGAGTATATTTTCTGGTTTTAAACTGCAAGAAACGCAAGAACCGCTTCTGAATACCCTCAATTCTGTCTATGTAAATATTGTAACAAGGGTTCCACACTTGTGAGGCGTACTCCAAATGGCTACGGACAAAAGCACAATAGAGGATTTTGTATGTTTTTACGTTTTTAAAATCAGCTGACAACCTTAATATAAATCCAAGTGCTTTAGAAGCTTTGTTGACAATGTTCTCAACGTGTGCATCAAAGAGCAGCTTAGAGTCAAATGTGACACCCAGGTCCCTAATAACGCTTATTCTGTTTATATTTGTGTTATGAAATTTATATTGAAACGTGATTGCATGCCATGTGGCTTGCGTGTGTAAGTACTAACAAAACATTTTGAAACATTAAGTTCGAGCTTGTTAAGGAGGCAATAATTTTGAAGGCTGTCCAAGTCCCGCTGTAAACTAAAACAGTCAGAAAGTTCTGATATAGGGCATAAAATTTTCATATCATCAGCGTAAAGAATTATTTTGGAACGGGTAAAGCACGAATCAATGTCATTTATAAAAATAATAAAAAGCAAAGGACCCAGAAGGGATCCTTGTGGAATTCCCGAGGGTATTTTAACAGCAACAGAACTGTGTCTGGTGAAGCGTCAATGCCTTTTTTAATATAAAGAATAAAATAATAATAATTTAGGATTTCTCCATATCATAAAATATGTTAGTATTTCAAATTAAATATTTTAACTTCTCGATTGATGAATCCTCACGCCATCTGTAAGCAGCGCCCATGTATCGAGACTTTCTTGAGTTTTTTCCGCAAGGGCACACATATAGATGGCACTAGCGAGCTGACAGCTCCCCTTGACCGTTTGAACAAGACGGTGTGTGCTCCTACGCGCTCCGCTACAAAAAATCCCTTTTTGTTGAAATCTGGACGATACTCGTAAAATAAATGGACCTGCATCTGTGCTTTATTGAGAACTTATAGTGCAGTGTTGATTTTTTGGAGTTTTCACCATTCCACCGGCGGATCCACGAAGATTTAGCTCGCCGGCCGGCAGCCCATACTTGCAAGTGCGCATGAACGAAGTATCTTCCCATCTCCCTGGGTCTGAGTGGGATCTCTGGATTGTCAAGGTACGTGGGCATGTTTGCTGCGAATAATTCTCTTGTATTGGTTTGTCGAGGATTCATCAGAAGGGAAATTAATTTATTTTTTTTACACATCCGCCATAGATTCTAATTTCAAATTTTCTTACATTCTTCACAAAGGTGCAGGCTATTTACACGCCTCACCATATTATTTGGTCCTTCTAACCGGGTTAAAAACCGTTACCTAGATTTTTGCGTAATTGTTTGGTAAAAATCATATAGGTTCAATAACGCACAATAGGTATTTAGTTTACGTAAACTTTTGGTAAATCATTGCCTATAAAACGCATCATAATTGACAATAGAATTTACGTAGTTGTTGGTAAATCTGTTCAATTATTTTAGTACATAATTTACATGGAACGACATTACGTATTTATTGGTAAAGTTCATTCTATGTAGGTATCCGTATTTAAAAATTCGCTTTGATATTATGAAAATAAGTAGGTAGTTACCAACGCATCTCGGCTTTGAGCGTTTTAATACAATAATTGTAATTAGATAGATACCCACTCATAGTTGGTAGGTGCGATAATATTGCAAACCGCCTGTAAGGTATTTTTCTGTTATTGTTGTCGTTTGTTATCTAACGAAATGACGGATAAACAACTGAAGCCGGAAGATTTACTAACTATTCTCCATGAAAAGAAAGGATTGTTATTTAAACGCATTAATCGGTTGTATGATTTAACAAAAAATATATCGTCGTTCGATTCGAGAAAAAATGAAAGTTTTATGACTGAGTCAGAGACAATTGATGACATTCGAGATAAATTTGAATCTTTTGTTGATCAAATTAATCAAATAAACATTAGTATAAAACCTGGTACAAGTGTCGATTATGCTTGTTTAGAGTCCTTTGAAGATTTGTACATTCATATTAAACGTGTTAGGAACAAAATAAACAGTAATCAATCACCATCAACATCCAGTAGTAACTATAAGACTCTTTTTGAACCGCTAAAAATAAAGTTGCCTCCTATCGCGCTGCCGTCTTTCGACGGGAAAACCGAGAATTGGCCTGTTTTCTACGAGTCGTTCAAGTCGAATATTCATGAGAATGATCAGCTGACTGACTCACAGCGTGTGCAGTACTTGGTAGGTAGACTTACGCACAACGCATTGAAGATTACTGCTGGAATTGTGCCTACGGGTGATACTTACAAGTTCTTATGGGACAGTTTAGTTAAAAAATATCAAGAGAAGCGCTCACTAGGTACGCATTATTTAAATAATATATTGGATTTAAAAAGTTGTTCATTTAACGCTAACAGTCTCGATTCTTTCATAGAAACATTTAGTGCATCTATTTCTGCCTTGAAACAACTTGAGATTACGGATCTTGCTGATTTTATTCTTTTGCACTGCGCAATGAGAAAAATCGATTCACAGACTATTCAATCGTTTGAACTTTCCATTCGAGATATTGAAATTCCCACAACGAAATTATTGATAAGCTTCGTTCAAGATCAGGCAAAGATATTGGCACGTTCGAATTTGTCTCAATCGAACGCGAGAAACTTTAGTAGAAACCCCGCTTCCGCGCCACGCGAATCACGCACACAGACAAAAGCGTTTGTTGTGAGCGAGTCAGCTGACTCGTCCGCTTGTTTACCTGCGATGGCGGTTCCGTGCTGCGCGTATTGTAATGATAACGCTCATGTTCATTTGTACAACTGCGCTAAGTTTAAATCCGCGTTGACTCCTAGAGCAAGGTTCGAGTTTATTAAATCCAAACGTGGGTGTGCGAATTGTCTGAGCACATTGCACGGATTGAGTAACTGCAAGTCAACGTCAGTCTGTGATTTATGTAAAAAACGCCATCATACACTATTGCATTTTGATAAAGAAAATAAACCGCAAACAGCTGACGTTTTAGCTACGAATTGCAATGTAGTCGTCGCGTCGCCTCCTGCGCCGCTGTCCGTCGCGCCTCCCTCGCCCCTCTCGTCCCCCGGTGCGTCTTTGCCTGCCCCGGTTTCCGTCGCGGTGCCGCGCTCTTATGCTCATAGTAATAAGGTCGATATTCCCGAACAGGTGATTGCGTCTGATTCGTGTGATGTGACGCCAGCGTCTTCGGCTCACAACTCGGCCGTGTTATTGGCAGCTGATGCAGCGAGGGCTAAGGCGATAGTTCTGTTATCGACAGCTCAGGTTTATGCGCGAGCTAAAAGTGACAGTGCGGGTCACAAAACAATAGTGAGGTGCTTAATTGATAATGGCTCGCAGAATAATTTAATAACTACAGCTTGTTGTAGAAAACTTAATTTACGGATAATTCCTTTGAGTAATTCTTTTGTTAAAGGAGTTGGTTCTGTATCGCGACCGATAATAGGATACGTACATTTAGATATCGAGTCTCGTGTATATCCGGATCAAAAATATACTATTCACGCGTTAGTAGTTGAGTGCATTACGGACCAGCTACCATCGCACCATGTTAATTGGAATAGCCATGTAGACTTCCACGCGCTTCCGCTCGCTGATTTAAGCTGGAATATTCCAGGGGATATTGACCTAGTGTTGGGCGCTCAACTGTTTCCGTACATTTACTTGGGGAATAGGGTCGATTTTGGTTCACGCGCCCCACCTGCATTATTGACCACATTCGGGTATGTCTTTATGGGTGATTTTCCGCATAATAGTGATAATTTAAATTTACTTAACTCCTCTCCTTTCACGGCATTGGCTCTCAATGATTTATTACAAAAGTTCTGGGAATTGGAAGAAGTTGAGAATAAACGTTTTTTATCTCCTGAGGAAACCGAATGTGAGAATATTTTTTCCTCGACCGTGTCACGGGACGATGTGGGACGTTATACCGTCGCGTTACCTTTTAGTAAGGATCCCGCCGAGTTGGGTAACTCCCGCACCGCCGCGTACCGTCGACTTATTGCGCTTGAAAGGAAACTACGCCAATTGCCGATGTTGCGGGAAAATTATAATGCAGTGCTCAAAGATTATATTGACAGTGGGTACCTAAGTCAAGTCGACGAATCTGCCATTTCCGATGACGGGTATTATATCCCTCATCACGCTGTCGTTCGGCCAGACAAACCGATGCCGCGCATTGTATTGGATGCTAGCGCTAGGACTCATACAGGATTATCTTTAAATGATGTACTCCATATTGGTCCCAATTTACAAACAGATTTGTTTATTCTTTTAATAAATTTTAGATTATTTCCCATCGCTATAAATGCGGATATTAAACAAATGTATTTACGCGTTGGTGTACCCGTTGACCAGCGTAAATACCTACGCATTTTGTTTCGATTCAATGAGAACGAACCTGTGCTAACCTTTGCTTTTAATCGCTTACCTTTCGGACTTAAGTCGAGTCCATACATAGCTATGCGCACTGTGCGACAGCTGGCCTCTGACAGTCCGCATTATCCCAAAGCTGCTAAAGTAGCAGAGACCAGTCTCTATATGGACGATCTGGTGTATTCTGTGAATAATGAAGATACCGCCATGCAGCTATCGCATGATCTTATAAAGATGTTTAAATCGGGCGATTTTGACCTTATTAAATGGTGTAGCAATTCACCCGTTCTTTTAAACAGTCTTCCTGACTCGCATCGCAAGTCACTCGATTTTCACGCTGGGAGTGATGTTTCTAAGGTTCTAAGCCTTTCGTGGGAACCTTCTCAGGATAATTTCTTCTTCACTTCCGCTCGAGTGGCTGAGAAATGTACTAAGAGAAATATACTCTCGATAGTCGCACGCTTATTTGATGTTCTCGGTTTGGTTGCCCCAGTGATCTTCTATGCCAAGTTGCTCATCAAAGAGTTATGGCTGAGCAATATTGGCTGGGATGATCCCGCTCCTGACGACATTTTTAAACGTTTCTCGATTCTCATGCAAGAGTTTCCATTGCTAGATACATTACGCATACCACGCCATGTGGGTGTTACCGATGATTGTTCTGTTCGTATAGTCGCGTTTGCTGATGCTAGTATGGGTGGGTACGGGTGTGTGATTTATATACACTCTACTAGTCCATCTGGTGTCATAGTCCGCTTAATTTGTGCGAAATCAAAGGTTTCACCTACCAAAGTCACAACTCTTGCACGCCTGGAGCTGTGTGCCGCCGTGCTCATGTCAAAATTGGAAAAAAACTGTTCGCGATACTTACGCTTTACGTGTTCCTATTGCAGGAATTTACGCCTTTTCGGATTCCATGATAGCCTTATCTTGGATACACTCTTCTCCACACCGCTGGTCAGTCTTTGTCAGCAATAGAGTCGCTCAATGTCAGGAGAACTTGGGTTCTCAACATTTTTACCATGTGGCAGGTGTTGAGAATCCAAGCGACTGTCTATCTCGTGGCATCCTTCCTTCCCAGTTAATGTCACATGAACTTTGGTGGGACGGCCCCTCTTGGCTTCGTTGTGCTCCTGAGGATTGGCCCGTTAAACCGTTTTCTCCTATTAATTGTGGGGAACTTCCCGAGCACAAGGTAAATGTCTTAACAGTGACCACGCAAGTAGAACAACCCCTTCTATATCAACTTGCTCAACGTACCTCATCATGGGATAAATTGTTGCGCATTGTTTCCTATATATTGAAATTTGCTAGACCAAAGGTTCATTGTGAACCTCGTTCTATTCAGGGCTTGTCAGCTGCGGAACGAGCGATAGTATGTGCTGTGCAATCTGTGTACTTTGCAAATGACATTAAGCTCATTAAATCTGGGAAATTGCTTTCAAAGAGACTCCAAAGTTTAGCTGTTTTTTTGGATGAAGAGGGAATACTACGCATTGGAGGAAGGCTTTCGAAGTCGCACCTTCCATTTGACGCTAAGCATCCTTTTTTACTTCCCAAACATGATCATATCGTGGATCTAATAATCCGTCATTACCATGTGATGAATTGTCACACTGGACCGGGACTACTCATGTCTATTCTAAGACAGCGATTTTGGATACTAGATGCCAGGACTGTCATTAGGTCCAAGTTGCGACAATGCAACACATGTTTTCGGGTAAATCCGACGCATCCCATTCCAGTGATGGCAGACCTGCCTGAGTACCGAGTATCGGAAGCGAAGGCGTTTGTCCACACTGGAGTGGATTATGCTGGTCCCATACGCATAACCCTCACTCGACGCAGAGGCCAGCACGCCCAGAAGGCGTATATCTGTTTATTCGTGTGCTTAGTAACCAAGGCCGTCCATGTAGAGTTAGTCTCTGACTTAACCTCTGATGCCTTTTTAGCCGCGTTTAAACGCTTTATCTCGCGTCGAGGGCCAGTATCTTGTCTTTATTCGGACAACGCCACTAATTTCGTTGGTGCTAAGGCCCAACTAGATGAGCTTTATAGATTCTTATTAAATTCAAGTTTCAATTCGTCTCTTTTACATGAGTTATCAACCCGCCGCATAATGTGGAAAATGATTCCACCTCGCTCCCCACATTTTGGTTCCATGTGGGAAGCGAATATCAAAACATTAAAAACGCATCTTTATCGCGTGATCGGAAGTCAGCTTCTCACTTATGAGGAGTTACAAACTGTACTCATTCAAATAGAGTGCATTATGAACTCGCGCCCTCTGAGCGTTTTGTCTTCCGATCCCCATCCCGAAGTTATTACTCCCGCTCACTTTTTGATGTCGACTCCACTGCAGTACTTGCCGGCAGCCGATTTGTCTGGTCAGCGCATTAATTTATCACAGCGCAAACAGTTGTTAGATAGTATGGTCCAATCCTTCTGGAAGAAATGGCACCTAGAGTATCTGCATACGCTGCAAGTCAGGCAGAAATGGGCAACTCCGGACAAACCCGTAGAAGTTGGGACTGTCGTACTCGTGGGACAGGATAATTCAGCTCCTCTAAGTTGGCCATTAGGAGTTATAACTGAGGTTTATAAAGGCACGGATAATGTCATTCGTGTTGCAATGGTAAAAACGAAGTTCGGTAACTTTAAACGTGCCGTCGTTAAATTATATCCTATTCCAACGCAATAAAGTTTAACTCTTACACGAAATTCATAGTCTTAAGGTTTAGGAAATATTATATTTAAATAACTTATATCGTTTGTTTCTCGCATTCAGTCGTAAAGCTTAAAGTTTTTCTGATCATAATCTAGGTTAGTAAATACTTATAATTTTTTCACTTCCTTTCTGAAAGCACTTGCGTCCTTCCAAAGCCCCCGAGCATGGTGAAGCGTCAATGCCTTTTTTAATATAAAGAATAAAATAATAATAATTTAGGATTTCTCCATATCATAAAATATGTTAGTATTTCAAATTAAATATTTTAACTTCTCGATTGATGAATCCTCACGCCATCTGTAAGCAGCGCCCATGTATCGAGACTTTCTTGAGTTTTTTCCGCAAGGGCACACATATAGATGGCACTAGCGAGCTGACAGCTCCCCTTGACCGTTTGAACAAGACGGTGTGTGCTCCTACGCGCTCCGCTACAAAAAATCCCATTTTGTTGAAATCTGGACGATACTCGTAAAATAAATGGACCTGCATCTGTGCTTTATTGAGAACTTATAGTGCAGTGTTGATTTTTTGGAGTTTTCACCATTCCACCGGCGGATCCACGAAGATTTAGCTCGCCGGCCGGCAGCCCATACTTGCAAGTGCGCATGAACGAAGTATCTTCCCATCTCCCTGGGTCTGAGTGGGATCTCTGGATTGTCAAGGTACGTGGGCATGTTTGCTGCGAATAATTCTCTTGTATTGGTTTGTCGAGGATTCATCAGAAGGGAAATTAATTTATTTTTTTTACACATCCGCCATAGATTCTAATTTCAAATTTTCTTACATTCTTCACAAAGGTGCAGGCTATTTACACGCCTCACCAGTGTCCATTCAGTACAACTGTCTGACAGCGATTCTCAATATAAGATTTAAACCATCTGAATAAATCACCTCTGATACCCACCGCAAGCAACTTACGTAAAAGGACACCGTGGTCTATACGGTCAAATGCCCTACTGTAGTCAGTGTAGACCACATCCACTTGAGCGGGTTCAGACATGGTGGAGGACAAGTAGTCAGAACAGATTAATAAATTGGATACAATAGACCTGTTTTTCAAAAAACCATGTTGATAGTCATTAAGCGACTGTTTAATAGCACTATGAACTGACGCGTAAACTATTTTTTCTAAAACCTTAGCAAACAAACAGAGCTTAGATATTGGCCTGTAGTTTTCTACATTATCCTTAGGGCCTTTTTTATGAACGGGAGTGATAAAAGCTGTTTTCCAAACATGCGGCACTACCCCCTCACTAAGAGAACGACGAAATATTAGGGTAAGCGGTAATGATAAGCTCTGCGCGCACCTAATTATAAGAATAGCCGGAATACCATCAGGCCCTGCTGACTTATTTACGTCAACAGCCCTCAGTAGCTTAAGTACTTCTGCTTCGCAGACTTCGACAGAGCCAATATCAGAGGTAGATGTTTCATAAGAACAGTGCACGTCGTCATCCAACTCAGTTACATCGGGTATAGTGTTCTGGAGAAAATTAAACTTGAAAACTTCGCTAAACATGTCGCATATTTCGTCACCCTGACCCGACGACCTCTGTCCGTACTTCATAACGGATGGAAAAGTACATGAAGACTTTTGCTTGCTTTTGACGAAAGACCAAAAGGCTTTAGGTGATTTTTTTATACTATTCTCTATTGCCTCAATGTAATCGTCGTACATTTCCTTTTCCAATAATTTAGCACGATTTCGCAAGATCAAAAATGATTCATGGTCTGATAAATTTCCATATTTCTTAAACTTGGAGTGATATTTAAATTTTTCTTTAAGAATTTTGACTAGAGGGGTTTTATACCAAGGGGGGTAATTGGTCCTAGATTTAATGATTTTAGATGGTATAAAAGTTTCACAAATTTTATTTAGTCTGTCGTACAACAATGACAGGGCATCCTCCACTGACCCTCTGGCGAGATCAGAGCGCCAGTCAAACTCATCAAGTTCTTTCATTATAGAAGGAAAATCAGCCGATTGATAAATAAACTTTTTCCTTTGCTGTGATGGGAGGGCATGATACTCAACAAAATCTACAAAAATACTAAGAGCTGTATGATGAGGGTCCTCTGGAACCAAAGGGTCAGAGCATTTATCAACAGTAAGGTGGTTGTTACAAAAGATAAGGTCCAACAGCCGTTCATTTAGATTCCTATGACCGTTATACTGAACCACTATTTGATCTGAGCTGAACCAGATCAAATGTATTCAATATGTCAAAAAAATCCGTTTGAATAGAACCTTCTATATTATCCGGGTAAAAAGAGCATGCGCGGGTTCAGCTAGTTTAGTATAAAAATATGTCAGCTGTGTAGTCAACGAGTGGCCTCTGTTTTGCTTGCAAAGATAAATTGTACAAATATGCAATTTATATGACACTACGGGTCTGGAACGCTTCAAAGTTAAAGTAACCCACAGATCCTCCGCGGACGACCGCCAGTCGGAGCGCTCCTCCGCAATGAGCTGACGTCGAACGGCAATTAGAACGCCACCACCGAGTGTCTGATTTCTGT
Source organism: Diarsia mendica (assembly GCA_949316265.1). Lineage (NCBI taxonomy): Eukaryota > Metazoa > Arthropoda > Insecta > Lepidoptera > Noctuidae > Diarsia > Diarsia mendica. The sequence continues at coordinate 19,977,210 of OX438909.1, read as the reverse complement.
CAAAATAATCTCTGTCACGTCTCCAAACAATATAACGGTCATCGAATAATTCACTATTATTAAAGCCTTCTTTTAGCCACGTCTCTGTTATACATTTATCATCGTAGTTATTTGAGCATAAATTTCTAAAGAAACTTGATGTTTTAGTCCGCAAGCCACGTACATTTTGGTGATAAATATTAATTGGCATGTTTAAAAGAGAAAGCAATTAATATTGAGAATAACACAGAATAAGCGTAAGAGAAGTTCCCAACGTGCGGCAGAACTGGAATAAGTATAAAGTAAACAAAGTGCGGTGTTATGATTTGATATAAACCAGTGTGGAATGTTATGGAGAAGTCACTACCCACTACTAAAATTAAACTAAATACCCTACTCTGAGTCAGTGGTGTAATAATAAACAAGAGAAGATTATAGTGACTCATTAAATAAATGTTGCAAAAATCAGTGAAGTTCAAACATCTTTTTGTTTTATGGTTTAATAATTTAAATATAAAAATCGATGTACAGAATGAGCGAGAAGCGACTTTAAGTTTATCGGGATTAGGCACACAATGCAAACGATCTGCAAATAAAAGTATACGATTCACGAAAGTAAACAAACCCGACGTAACAAAAGCAAGGCCCACCCAAACCACTAATGAGGTGATCGAGACATAAACACCAGTGCCTCTCAAGCTTGACCTATAAACTAATACAAAATTATGAAAGTATAACAATATTAGAAACTTTAACTTATTTTTTTCAAATCTTGACTTGACTTATATTCCTGTGTCCCCTAGATGGGGCAGAGGGCTTCCACAATGCGCCGCCATCCCGTTCGGTCTTGAGCTTCGCGTTTCAATTCGCTCCAAGTCTTCCCTATGTTCTTCGCCTCTGCGATGATCGTCCGCCGCCAGGTTTGCTTTGGGCGGCCACGCTTACGCTTTCCTTGGGGATTCCAGTCTAGGGCTTGCCTCGGTATGTGATTAGGGTCCCTTCGGAGCGTGTGGCCGATCCAGTTCCACTTGCGGCGTTTGATCTGCTGGTCGATCGGGGTCTCATCGCAGCGTTCCCACAGTTCTACATTGGAGATTTTCTCGGGCCAGTAAACACCAAGAATACGGCGAAGACAGCGGTTGATGAAGACCTGGAGCCGGTGCGAGATGTCCTTAGCCACCTTCCACGTCTCACATCCGTACAGCAACACGGTTTTCACGTTTGACCGGAATATCTTGAGCTTAACTCTCCTAGTCAGCTTCCGTGATTGCCATACAGGGCGCAGCTGTGCGAAGGTTGCTTTTGCCCTGGCGATTCTCGAAGCGATGTCCTCTTCGGTCCCTCCAGTTTCCGACACTACGCTACCGAGGTATGTGAATTTGTGGACCCTTTCCACAGCCTCTGTACCAATGTGCAGCGGCAAAGAGCTTGTCGCCCCTCGCCTCATTTCCTGGGTCTTCCGGGTGTTGATTTTTAGTCCCATCTCCTTTGCCTCTCGTTGTAGGTCATCCAGCTTAGCTTGCATGTCTGTTCTTGTGTGACTCAGCAGGCATAGGTCATCGGCATAATCCAGGTCTTCCAAGACGTTGGATAGTCCCCACTCTATGCCGCGACGCTTGTTAGATACTGCATTGCTCATGATGCCATCGAGAACAACAAGAAATAGGAGAGGTGAGAGCAGACACCCCTGTCGTACGCCCGCATGTACCGGTATGTCCTCCGAGACGAGGCCGTCGTGTGTCACTCTACAGGAGTACTTCCCGTAGATGGCTTTGATCATGTTGGTAATTTTCTCGGGGACCCCAATTTTTCGCAATCGGTCCCAGATGCAACACCAGCTCAGCGTATCGAAGGCTTTTTCGAAGTCCACGAAGGTCAAATACATTTCCCTCTGCCATTCTGATGCCTGTTCGAGGATTATGCGCAAGGTATTGATCTGGTCCGTACACGATCGGTTGGGTCGGAAACCAGCTTGTTCTTTGCGAAGAAGAGGTTCAACGGCCCTCGATAATCTGTCTAGGATAATCTTGCACAGCACCTTAGACGGGATCGAGAGCAAGGTAATGCCTCTCCAATTGCCACATTCACTGAGGTCTCCTTTCTTGGGCACGGTGATGAGAAGGCCCTTATTCCAGTCGTCGGGTAACTCTTCGGCTGACCAGATGTTCCGCAAGAGGGGTGTCAGCGCGTTTGCGGCTGTAGGCACGTCCGCTCTCAGCATTTCTGCCGTGATGAGATCGACTCCTGGGGCTTTGCCATTTTTGAGTGATCGGATGGCTTTCACTACTTCCTCCTCAGTGGGGGGAGACACGTCAATGTCGAGGCTTTGTGCGGGCAAGCTGGCAGCAGGTGTCGTAGTGATGGGGTTGTTTGGGATTCGGAAGATCTCCTCGAAATGCTCCCGCCAGCGTTGAAGCTGTCCCTCCGATGTCACGATCAGCTGGCCTCCTTTGTCCTTCAAGGGCTTCTTCTTCCTCTGGTTCCTGTTTCCGGCCAAGGTCTTCGTCGCCTTGTACATCTCTCTTAGATTACCGGAGTTAGCAGCACGTTGGGCGCAATCCGCCACACTATCCGCCCATACTCGCCGATCATGACGGGTACTGCGGTAGATGGTTCTGCGTATCTGTCTATACTGCAGCCTCAGATCTTCACGCACCGCCGTATCGTTGGTTGCCAGGAGTTGAAGATGGAGTTCGCGCCTATCTTTAATGAGGTTCCAGGTTCTCTGTGACATCCAGTCTTCACGTGTATGTGTTTTGTGTCCAAGAACGACGGAGCTGGTTTCTACATAGACCATTTTGATGTGGTTCCACTCCGCGTTGACAGAAGTAGTAGAGTCCGTCTCAAGTGCCGAGAAGCGATTCCGCAGCTCTAGTCTGAAAGTATCCCCTACATCCGGATCCCGTAATCTGTTTACCTCAAACCGTTTGCTTGCCTTGGTGGTCGCGTTAGCCGTTCGAGCTACGGCTACTTTAAGCCGCACCTCGGCTACGACTAGGTGGTGATCACTGTCGATATCCGCGCCACGACGGTTGCGAACATCGAGCAGCGATGAGCGCCACTTGGAGCTGATGGCAATGTGGTCTATTTGGTTTTTGGTTACACCATCGGGTGAGTTCCAGGTGTACTTGTGGTGTTCTCCGTGGATGAAAAGAGTACCTCCGATGGTGAGATCGTTGTCTTGACAGAACTCCAAAAATCTCTCCCCGTTCTCGTTCCGAACTCCCAGCCCGTGTCTGCCCATGTGTCTTTGACAGCCGTCGTTATCTGTGCCAACCTTGGCATTCAGGTCTCCCATGACGATAACTATGTCCTGTTTGCGGGTGTTTTTCAAAGTTTGGTTGAGTGCGCTATAGAAATCGTCTTTGTCTTCCTCCGATGCCAAATTTGTGGGCGCGTAACACTGAACGACGGTTATCTTGCGGGCTTTGCTGTTGAACCGAGCTGTAATGATTCGCTCTGAGATGGGTTTCCAGTCTATAAGGCTCTTCTTCGCAGCATCAGAAAGGAGGAGTCCCACGCCGTTTTCACGGACGTCGTCTTCATCTTCCTTCCCAGAGTAGAGAAATGTAAGGCCTCTCGACGTTCTCAGTTCCCCGAATCCATTTCTGCGCACTTCGCTGAGACCGAGTATTTGCAGTTTATATCTGAGCATTTCTGCTTCTGCTTGGGCTAGTCGGCTATCTACGCTCAGTGTTCGCACATTCCAGCAAGCAATTCGTGTCCGTATTTTCATGCCAAAGGTCGTCGTATTATGATCGGTTCGGTTTTGCATTGTTTCAGTTTCTTTAATCGTTAATAGGGTTCGGGTAAGCGAGGGATTAGCCCACTATACCCTAGCCCACTGGTGGGGCTGCCACCTTAGAGCCTGTGAGCGTGCTCAGTTTTGTTTCGGGTTTCCTCCCTGGTGAGTAGATTCTGTTTTGAGGCGCAGAATATTCGCCTTTCGCCCTGCACCCTCAGCTCATCTGCAACTCGAGTTGGCGGCCGCGCGGCGGCGCGGTTGCATCAGTTCCCAGGAGGGACGGCGGGGACGTGGGTGACTCGGACTGGCCAGGGCTCTGCTTTATCTCGGTGTTCCGCCACTAACACAGCAGATGGTTTCTTGGCATTTTGTAGGTAATGCTGCTCTCACATGTAGCGATTCCCACCAAGACCAAACCCTGACTTCCCCTCCCCAAATCTAGTTCTGACATAATTGCGTATGTGGGTGTAGTAGAATTTTTTTTCACCAGGATTTTGCAGCCCTTTACCCATACAAAAGAAAAATCCTTCTCCTTGCACAAGATCTTTGCTCTGTTAAGCAGCTGTTTATTTTCGTAAGTGAGATGATCATTAACAAAAATCTTGCCAACCCCATTAATACCTAGGTCAGAAACTGTTAGTGATTTGTGTTTCTTAGCCGCCGCTATGAAATCGTCCCTCAAGTATCTATTGTGCATGGATATAATAATGTTTTTAGCATCCTTATTATTCCGTTGGGGAACTCGGGCAACATAATTTATTTGTTCCTTCGAGACTTCACACTTGATTATGCTGCCAACCTTAACAACAATAGCCAAAAGGTTCTCCGACTGCGTAACAGGGACCCCCTTAATTTCTATGTTATTTAGCCGCGATCTCTGCTCACTCTCGCGCATGCTTGATTCCAGTCGCCCCAACCGCATTTCGAATCGTGAGACGTCCTCCTGAGTTTTTTGTAGGGACTCGATTTGTTTATCAACGTCCACCAACTTGACCGAGAGCTCATCAACCGTAGCATGGACGTACTCGAGAGACTTTTGAACTCCATGAAACTATTGACTCATGAAGCTATTCATTTTGTATTTTAAGTAACTCAAATTAGTGTTTGTTAGTTGCTGTTCTGTTGATTTCTCGTCACTCGCAGTCAGTCGCTCACTTATTAAAGTAACTTGATTAAGTGAGCGACCTAATAATAATATTTGTATGATTGTCAACGTTACGTCCTGCATTTTTTTCAATATTTGCCAAATGATTTATTTATACTGAGCGGCATTTTATCTTAAATTAACTGTTTTGAATAGAAAAACCACTTAACCTCCCTAAGCCCAGTCGACGGAGCTCTAGTTCTGGATGGTTTAAAAAAAATATATTTAAGCAGTATCTCATCATCAGTCGTTTTATAATTTCCCCTAATTATATCAATCTATGTAGATGTAGGCGAGTATTAAGATGGGATAATACGAAAAGATGAAGACATGCTGCGATACCAAATTTATTGCAGGAGCCTGTTAGGACAATGATGATGACCTATGTTGCAGAAAAGTGTTGCTGTACCTTTTACAGCTTTCAATTTCTTTTCTATTCCTTTCTGTATATATGGCTCCGCTTATCTTTAACTCTCTACCAAAGTTTATAACTGATCTTCCGTACAGGAAATTCTGCAAAGTTCTGAAAAAGTGGCTTGTTTCACATAGTTTTTATTCTGTAGCAGAATTTTTAAAGTTATCTAACTGTAAATCCTACCATTACCGGAATGCATTATAAATTTACCTTAATTATAATTATAGGATGTTTTATTAGTATATTTAAAAATATTTTATATTATGTTATCTTTGTTTTGTTTCTCTCTCTGTTTATGTTGAAAATGTCGTGTTTTTTATTTTCTAGTGTTTGTTTGTTTATTTTCTAAAATGCAAAATTTATTTTATGCTGAGTATGTTAAACTAAGAAATACACTTAGTTATACCTAATTTATTGCTTGTTTCACAGTTACTGTGTTATGATGTTCTGAACCAAGCATCATTATCATTAATGTTTGCATGCCAACTCTATGGCGAAATGTGTCATTGCACTACATAATTATAATTTTACCATCTTGTATACCACATTTGTTGCAAATAAATAATTTTGACTTTGACTTTGACTAATAATAGTACAGATTATCGTTTTTTGCCAGCTGTAACCGATCCGGACGACATGTACAAGGTAGCGAATACGTGCTTCGACAAGAGCCCATTCTACGACTTCACTCGCTCATGGATAGGCGATGGGTTGGGTACTGCGAGATGTAAGTTGCTTAAACGTTATGATTTTCAAAAATCTAATCGTTTATTTAATTAAAATCCAATCACAGAACCAAAAGATTTAAGTTCAGTTAGCATACGCGCTTTAAACATGGTACTTAATTCATGATTTAATTAATAATATTTTATGAATTACTAGCTGATGCCCGCGGCTTCACCCGCGTGGATGTCGTTCAAATTATATACTAAAACCTTCCTCTTGAATCACTCTATCTATTAAAAAAACCGCATCAAAACCCGTTGCGTAGTTTTAAAGATTTAAGCATACAGACAAACAAACAGACAAAAATAGCGACTTTGTTTCATACTATGTAAGGAAGGAGGAGGATTTGCAATCAATGAGCATTTGATGTTTTAATTGCCGATTTGGTACACGGAATCCAAATATTAAATGGTTTTTTAGATAATGTTAAATTATACAGATCCGGTATGGAAGGTTCACCGGAAGCTGCTGAACCCAGCGTTCAGTCAGACACTTCTGGACACGTTCACGAGCATCTTCAACAGTCAGTCCAGGAAGCTGGTGAATGAGCTCGACAAAGAGGCTGGAAACGGACTCTTTGACCACTGGACATACCTACGATACAATACTTTGGAGATGATTTGCAGTAAGGTTTCTGTTAATCTTTTCCCTTTTTCCAGTACATACTTGTATTTCTGTGTTCCTCATTCACTTTATCAGGGTGTCAAGTAATGATTAATGAAATTCTTAATTGTTTCCAGTGACATCGCTAGGAGTAGATTTTACAGATCAGAACCTCAACAAAGAGTACGTCCACGCACAGGAACTGATGTTCGGAATATTAATGGAACGGTTCATGAAGTTCTGGTGGCACAGCGACTACACGTACACCTGGAGCAGCCTTAAGAAGCAGGAGGATGCTTGTCTGAAGATACTGCACAATATGTCGAATACGGTAAGCTGACAGCACTTTTAATCCAGAGTACGAAGTGACATGCTGACGTGAAAAATGTGTTGGGTTCACATTTAGATATTTCTAAAAAGCATGAAAGTCGATGTAGAAATAGTAGATTTTACAACAAGTGCACAAAACGAACCATTTTTATCCGAGACTTTTAGCAGCCCGCAGCCGAAGGCGAGGGCTGATAGCTTATACTCCGTCCAACGAGACGAACTAATATGGCGCTCTCTCCCTTGCACAATCGTATGAAAGTGATAAGGACGCAGCTCCGACTTAAATGGCCAGGATTGGTTAATGGGCGTGGCTAATTCATGAAAATGTTAGGCTGCGTTTACATCGTTGATCTAAATCGCTTACTAACTCTGTCATCTAAAAATAATAGTTTTTTTACAAATTACAATCTGTAATTGAAAGCAAATATTGAGTTGTTGTGTATAAAACAAATATGCTAGGATATGAACAAATTAAACAAAAAAAAAATTCTTTTTTTTCTTATCTTTCCAAGTCAACAAGTATGCAAGAATCAGTCCAAAAAACACGCCAAGTCAACAAGTAAGTAGGAATCAGTCCAGTAAACAAGCCGGGTCAACGTAAAACCGAACACTGTGAACACACTGAAATAAGCACCAAACAATACGTCCGCACCGCTCAAGAGACAGAATCGGATTGATATTTGGTCGCAACGTGTACGCGCCCTAAGTTCCTTATCTCCAACCAATGACGTTCAGCGCTTGATTTCCCCATTAGTTCGTCTCGTTGGACAGAGTATAGTAATGTCGAGGATAAAAATGGTTTTGTGGACGAGTTATAAACTCTGCTTTTCACTTCGAATGCGAGGAAATAAAACAGTATTATATATATATATATAATACTGTTTTATTTCCTATAACACATTTCTTTAATTAAAATTCAAAGTAAAATTTGTACAGTTTTGAATACTGAAGGAAATTGTTTTTTTTTTAATCTTACGAAATTGTTACTAGGCTTGCAGACCTATACAGCCTACTATTAAATTAATTTTGTAACAATAATTTTCATTAATTAATTAAATAACTTACCTTACTTGAATTTAAATTTTAATATCTTTTATGTCTTAAAAAACACAAAATGGCAAATAAATTAAAGTAAATATTATAAAATAACAAATTCTATCTATGAACTTCTTATTGTGTTTGGCTGTATGGCTCATTTTCTTTGCCTTAATAAAGATACATTTATGAGTAGATACGTTAATGCCCTTGTGCACACTAATTCGATTTTGTGCAGCCTACTTATATCCTGCACAAATAAGCACTTTCAGAGCATGAGAAGTGAAATAGTAGATTTTACAACAAGTGCACAAAACGAACCATTTTTTAACCGACTTCGAAAAAGGAGGAGGTTATATGTTCGTGTGTATGTATTTTTTTTTTATGTATGTTACCTGATTTCTCCCCCATTTGTGGACCGATTCTCAAAATTCTTTGAGAATCGGTCTTTGAGTATACTCCTGAGGTGGTCCCATTTTAATTTGGTGAAGATCTGGTGCTGATCTTTGGAGATATACAATGGAACTCTTCAAGAATAGACAGCAAATCGGTCGTAATTGCTGGAATCGCTTGGATGTTTATTGAATATATATACATTATCATGACGTAACATCACGCCTGTATGCTCTGAGGGGGTATGCAGATGTGTACAATACACATTTTTTTAGTTGTTATATATGAATTACATAGACACGTATGACGTGTTTCGTGCTTTTTTCTGACGCTATTCAAGTATTCGCATCTAGCAGTCATCACTTGTCTTCATGCTCTTAACCGTTGAGGAGTAGTACCACTCCTCAACGGTTAAGAGTTGAAAGCAAAAATAGTTGAATCTTGAAGGTTAAGGGTTAGGTTTCTTGGTTGAATGTTAAATGCATAGTAAATATTTGTATAGGATATATATTTATAGGTACTTATTACAACTAAAAATGAAAAAATAAAAAAACTTTTTTGCAAAAAAAACAACCGACTTCAAAAACACCAAAAACAGAAAAATAAACTTAAGAAGAAAAATCAGCTTCTGAAGTCGGTGGCAAAAACATGAAGTCAAACAAACAAAAGTCACTGACTTAGGAAGCTGATTTTTCTTCTTAAGTTTATTTTTCTGTTTTTGGTGTTTTTGAAGTCGGTTGTTTTATCCGAGACTTTTAGCAGCCCGCAGCCGAAGGCGAGGGCTGATGGTAATGTCGAGGATAAAAATGGTTTTGTGGACGAGTTATAAACTCTGCTTTTCACTTCGAATGCGAGGAAATAAAACAGTAGTTTAACATATTTATTTAATTAAAATTCAAAGTAAAATTTGTACATTTTTGAATACTGAAGGAAATTGTTTTTTTTTTTTAATCTTACGAAATTGATATTGGGCTTGCAGACCTATACAGCCTACTATTAAATTAATTTTGTAACAATAATTTTCATTAATTAATTAAATAACTTACCGTACTTGAATTTAAATTTTAATATCTTTTAAGTCTTAAAAACACCTAAGGCAAATAAATTAAAGTAAATATTGTAAAATAACAAATTCTATCTATGAACTTCTTATTGTGTTTGACTGTATGGCTAATTTTCTTTGCCTTATTAAAGATACATTTATGAGTAGATACGTTAATGCCCTTGTGCACAAAATTCGATTTTGTGCAGCCTATATCCTGCACAAATAAGCACTTTCAGAGCATGAGAAGTGAAAAACAAATTATGTGCCACTGAACTAGTCAAGGCCTTCTGTTCTTCCAGTGAAAAATAAAAAGACCGTCTACCGCAGGAATTACTATTATTCTCCTGCTCTGTCCCTTCTACAAAAATCTTTATTCTACAAAAAAAACTTTATTAGCCATCACATTACATATTTAAATGAACTCTGAGTAACATAGTTCTTAATATTTTTTATTTGATCACCTCCTCGCTCAAACAACTTCTTGGTCTGGGTGTGTTTCAAATTCAAATTATTTATTAACAACCAAGTACATACATAGCGATTTGAACGGTGATCCCCAAACTAGACGTTAGTCTGTATCTTGGGGATCAGAGTTGTACATAATCGTTTTGTTTTTCAAAGGGTCGTACACGGTGATTATTAACAAAATCAAAACAAAAGTAATGAACTACTTAAACAAAAATAAAATAAAATACAAAAACAATAATTAAAAATTAAAAAGGAAAAAGAAAAGAAAAACTCTGTCACAATACTCATACAAAAATAATGAGCTTCATTTTGTGTGTGTGTGAGTGTGTGTGCGCGTGCGTGATTGGGTGTGTATGTGTGTGCGTGCGTGATTGGGTGTGTATGTGTGTGCGTGCGTGATTGTGTGAGTGTGTGTGCGTGCGTGATTGTGTGTGTCAGTGCGAGATTGTGTGTGAGTGTGATTAGGGGTGCGATTAGGAGTGCTGTCGATTTGTGTAGCTATTTGTAAATAATTTTTTCTGTTTCGTCGTAGGAGAGAGTGAGAAGCCATTCTATTATTACTTTTTTACACAGGGGTATTTTGAGGTCTATTATGTTGCAATTCTTTTGGGCTTCGTTATATATGCGTGGATGTAAATAGTTTGAAGAACGCCTAGACATAAGAGAGTTTGCTTGGGGTATGGGTAACCTAAATGTACGTTTCGATGTTATCACTGCGTAGTCCGTTCTAGATTTTATATTTCTGTGTGTAAGAAGTACTGCATTTAAAATAAAAAGCTGTCGGACACGGAGGACCGGGAAATCTTTATAGAGGTGGTCAGTGGGATACAGTAAAGGTTTCTTTAGCATTACTTTGATAACGGCTCTTTGTGCTCTTTCGGCTTCGATAAATGCTGCCTTACCTGCTCCACCCCAGACTGAGATACCATATTGGAGGACGGACTGGCAGAGACCAAAGTTGGTGTGTGGTTAAAGAGTAATTTGGTATGCAATAGTTACTTGTCTGATCACTTTTTCACAACTTTTTGAATAAATTTAGCGGAGCTACTGAGTACTGTTCTTTCTGTTCCGTGACTGAGTAGTACACACGGCTACACATCAAGCTATACAAAACCAGTATAATCTGATCGTTCATTGTGCGAAAAGATCTAGTAAAGTGAGGCCAAGATTAACTGGTTTTGTATAGCTTGATGTGTAGCCGTGTGTACGTGTGACTTGCAAAATTGCGCGATGACAACTCTCGCGTTTGTGTGTGTGAGTTTAAATGTTTGTATAACCCGGTTCATTAAAGAAAGGAATCTAAAATGGCAACACATGGCATGTCCTCTCGCTCGCTCACTATAGTGTGCGAGCGTGAGGACATGATAAAAACCGCCATTTTAGATTCCTTTCTTTAATGAACCGGGTTATAACCGCACCCACAATACTGGAGAAATTCCTCAACAACTCAACTTCAACGATTCAACTTTCTCTGGAACCATAAATCAATTATTACATTCTCTAACTAGGCGTCAGTGATCAGACCAGAAAATGTCATATTGAATGGTAACCACGCTACACCAACTGGCCGGCTGTTTGAGTAGCGAAACAATATATTTATGAAAACCTAATGTATGCTTACAAAAATAGGACAAGGAATAAATCTCAAAGTTGTTGGTTGCAGGTTCTACAAAACAAAAAATCCAAGTTTAATGGAAACACACATACCGAAAGGAATATACCAGGTAAACATTCTTAAGTCTTCCTTCCTCAACGAGATTATCGATTTTTTAAATTCGTTTATTGTAATCAATATTGCTTTAAATAGAAACCAAATTCAAGCCCTTCATCGATCTACTACTCGAGTTATCGCTTGAGACGGGCGCTTTCACTGACAAACAGATCAGGGAGCACGTGGATACCATGCTCGTTGCTGGCACTGACACCTCGGCTACTACGGTTATGTACACCATGACATTGTTGGGCTCTCACCCTAAAGTTCAGGAAAAACTGTTGGCTGAGTAAGTACCTACTTGAATAACTTATTATGTACTACATTAATCAATAGTTAGGAAGCCACTCCAGACGGTTGATACCTACTGCCTCATCTGGCCCCTAGACGAGCCGTCTTGTTTCGCACGTAAGACTAAAAACTTCAAAGACCACGCACGTAGTCTGGCAGCCTATCAAGCTATAGAGGACTTAATTTGTTGGTAAAACAGAGATAATTGATTTTTATTTACACAATAATTCTTTCAGGATAAAGGAGGTCCTAGGAGAAGACGGAGACGTGGAGAAGACGGATTTGTCGAAGCTGGTGTACACGGAGGCTGTGCTGAAAGAGAGTATGAGATTGTTTCCCGTCGGGCCAGTCCCGACCAGGCACGTTGATAAAGATGTGAAACTTAGTAAGTTTGTATTTATGAGCTAGTTTTCCACCGACCAACTATGTAGTTGTGTAGTTTTACATTTTATAAAAATTGAAAAGCTAGGAAACCAAATTGAAACTAGCAAACTATTGAACTAGCAAACTATTGAACTAGCGAATTTTTGATATTAAGTATCTAAAGTTTTGGCCCTCCAGACGAAGTTGAAAAATTCCACCTCATGTTTAACATGAATAATTAACATACCATCTTAAATTCATGCAAGCCTGGTACATTTTACGATAAACAAATGGTTGAGGTTTTGTTAATAGTACATTATGGTACAAGTGTGTAACGTTGGTGATTACCGCAGAGGCGCCATTGAGACCCGAGCCGTCAGGTGAGGGTCTTAAGAAAGCCGAGGACGGTAATCATCAATACACACGTGTATCATACGACGTTTTTCAACACACTTGTGAAGAAAATAATACTAAAAAGTCATCTTCAACAGTTAAAACAAGTTTTGTTTTTTTTTCACAATAGCGGGAAAAATTAATGCGCGCGCATCTACAGTTCTACCAACTTCAACAGTTAAAACAAGTTCTGTTTTTTTTTCACAATTGCGGGAAAAATTAATGCGCGCGCATCTACAGTTCTACCAAGTTATCTATGCAGGCGGGAAAACACGGAACTAAAATAAATGTACTAAGTTTGACGTAGCGATGCATTTTTTCTTGACCAGTGGCGCCACTACTGTAACAATGACGATCGGCCATAGACTAAAATAATGTGGTTTCATGTGGTTTCTTTACTTTTGACTTTTCGCGGATAGAGTTTTAGCCACGGACAAAATGGGGATTTTTTTTTCTTTATTACAGAGAAAACAAAAGTTATATTATTTGAGTGAAAGATTAATTTATTAAAAACGTATAAGTTGAAATTATCTATTTAAATTCAAAGTTGCATGAAATGGGGAAGCACTAGGTACATTCATTTATTTTTACTATTGAACACGATCATTTTTGTATCATAACTTTTTCATGAACGTAGCAACTCAAATAAAATTAAAAAAAAAACCTATAACTCACTAGTGAATAATAGCAATGAAAAATTCACAGTTTGATTATAGGTGTCATTACGTGCCTAATTGCGGTGAAATTATAGCCACTTTATGAGCAAGTGTGTTGAAAAAAAAATTAAACTGTCGTTACTTTTCAGTAGTTATTGTATACTTACCCTCTCTCTGTATTGTAATATTAAAGTGATTGTGATCACCACACTTTTTGTGTGCGCTGGATGGTATATCGTCGTTGATACTGCAATACCGCGTAACTAACAACAGACAATACCGCGTAACATAGATGTGGCAAATTTTACAGGAGAACGAAAAAACTAAATATCTTCTCCTATACTTATCAAATACGTGTCTAAACTTTAAGCTATTAAGAAAACTGCATTAGTTACCATATAGAATAATTCTAATTCAATCCAATCAAAATTTAGCTAGAAAAAACACTTACGCTGTTTTCCATTTTAAAAGGCATTTGTTATTTGAGCTTTTTTGGCATTTACGCGGAATTGATGGAGAATAAAACAGAATTTTATTAATAGAAAAAAGTCTTATTTACTCAAGTGACTGTGATTACAGTCTCATCATTTCAAATTGGGTAGTTAGGTACTAGCTTAAATCAGTCTCGTCATTATAAAAACTCAGTAGTTACTTAGTAGCATCATCATCATCATTTCAGCCAAAAGACGTCCACTGCTGAACATAGGCCTCCCCCAGGCGTCGCCACATTGACCGGTCCCGTGCGTCTCTCATCCAGCGGGTTCCTGCAACCTTGACCAGGTCATCGGTCCACCTAGTGGGAGGCCTTCCAACGCAACGTCTTCCGGTTCGCGGTCGCCATTCGAGAACTTTTCGGCCCCATCGGCCATCCGTTCTGCGAGCAATGTGCCCTGCCCATTGCCACTTAAGTCTGGCGATTCTTCGGGCTACGTCGGTAACCTTGGTTCTCATGCGGATGTCCTCATTTCTGATTCGATCATGCAAGGAAACTCCGAGCATAGCCCTCTCCATTGCCCTTTGGGTGACTTTGAGCTTTCTGATAAGGCCCATTGTGAGCGACCACGTTTCGGTCCCGTATGTAATCACTGGCAACACACACTGGTCATAGACTTTCGTCTTGAGACACTGGGGTAAGTTGGACGAGAAGATACCGCGCAGCTTCCCGAACGCTGCCCAGCCGAGTCGGATTCGACGATTGACCTCTTTCTCGAAGTTAGATCTACCCAACTGGACCGTTTGTCCCAAGTAGACATAATCGTCCACAACTTCGAGCGTAGAGTCTCCGATCTTGATAGGAGTGGGTGTTACATGAACATTCGACATAACCTTGGTTTTGTCCATGTTCATTTTAAGACCCACTCTTTCAGAAGCTCTACTGAGGTCATCGAGCATTTTACTGAGGTCTTCCATGGTCTCAGCCATGACCACTATATCGTCGGCAAACCGAAGGTGAGTGATGTACTCGCCGTTGACATTGATGCCAAGTCCTTTCCAATCCAGAACCTTGAAGACATCCTCCAATGCAGCGGTGAACAGTTTCGGAGATATGACGTCTCCCTGTCTCACACCGCGCTGCAGAAGGATAGGTTCCGTGGTCTGGTCCTGAAGTCGGACTGACATGGTGGCGTTTTTGTACAAACACTTCAACACCTCGATGTACCGGTAGTCAATTTGGCACCGTTGGAGAGACTGCAGTACAGCCCAAGTCTCGATCGAATCGAAGGCTTTCTCGTAGTCCACAAACGCTAAACAGAGAGGCAGGTTATACTCTTCGGTCTTCTGTATAACTTGCCGCAGCGTATGTCTGTGGTCTACGGTACTGAAGCCTTTTCGGAATCCGGCTTGTTCGGGAGGCTGGAAATCGTCGAACCTGCGTGCGAGACGATTCGTGATGACTCTTGAAAACAACTTGTAGACATGGCTTAGAAGTGAGATGGGCCTATAGTTCTTCAACCGGGCATTGTCACCCTTTTTGAAGAAGAGCACCACCACACCCCTGCACCAAGTCCAATCCAACAGTGACTCAGTAACAACTTTCGGAAGACCTGACGAGCTAGAGACAGGTTCTAGAACTGTGGTCAAAGTATCACAGTCAGCAATAGAGTTTTCGATATTCGTATCTGTACACGGACTTTGTTCGACAGGTTTTTGAAATACAAGTGGATTCCCCACGCGCGCTTGGTCCAAAATGCGGTTCCTTTTATTTACAAGTACCTGGCGACGATTTTGAAGCTCTTGTAGAGTGACAACATTATTACTGACGTCGGCATGTTTCCAGACTACCGGCTCGTCGACTCCTGACTCGTCTTCCATGGTCAACTAAAAAGAAAGTAAATTATATTGAAATACACTCGAAAACTACCAACAGATTGTAATTATGATAAATACTTGAAATTAATAATATTTTCTAAATACATCTATACGAATAATTTATCAAAACAAAATCAACAAATACGCGTAACTAACAAACACATCCAGTAAAACATAATAAATTCAAAACCGCGGAACTACTATCACAACAATATTATGGGCTTTTGGTTATAAAACAAGTGAATTTACAGATTCTATTATGTAACCTAGTTGATTGAGATACAAGCATTAAAACAATATTAAAAACTTACCGATTAGCTTCGTATTACTATTAAAAAACTTGAATTTTCCGGAGCGCCACACAAAAACAATACGTCTTCTTGTAATAATCGCGAGAATGCGCGGTATTGGTCAAATTATTTTGACAGGTTCGCTCACGCGGTTTTAACTACTTGTGATTGGTCGCATTTGAATGAGCGATACGCCGGGACTATAAGTGTGGTTCGTAGCCAATCGGCATCGTTTGCTCATTGCCGCCAAATCTAAAATTTGATACTTTTGTACTTCCGCGGTATTATCCACTGTTATTTACGCGGTATTGCAGTATCAACGACGATATAGGTACCTAACTCCAAATCAAGTAGTTGAACAGTGGGGAAGTATCTTGGTTTAGCATTCCTAACTGCACAAATTAATAGTTGTGCTATCCAGTTGGTCGGTGGGGATTTATTACGTAAGACCAAAAGGTCTTAACACAATGCCACGATTCTTTTCTCAATTGCGTTAATTGTCGCAGCAACGAGTTATTCCAGTCTGATCCCCCAAACCGATACACTGGCAATATTTTTCTTTTGTTTATTCCTTTCTGATCCACTGTAATTTATCATTCCGCTGTTTAAATTATTTCGGGGTTGAAGCTTCATATTTCGGTTCCTTTTTTCTTTTATTCCTACATTTCCCACATTTCATGTTTTAGAAAACTGTACCCTACTAGCCGGTCGGAGCGTCATTTTATTCGTGTTTGCTGCCCAGAAGCATCCCTTGATGTGGGGTCCAGACGCGGACGAGTTCGATCCTGAACGTTGGCTGGAACCTGGCCGGTTGCCTGATAACCCCAACGCGTTTGCTCCGTTCAGTTTGGGAAGGCGGAATTGTATAGGTAAGTGCCCGTTCTAAATGAAGATCCAATAAAGTTTTCATAAAAAATAAAAAAGTTGTCATATTATGGCAGTATTAGTTGCATCATTTGTACTGTAATTGTTAACTACGATTACCTTCAAATTAACTAAGCATAAAATCAAAATCAAAATTCATTTATTCAAACTAGGCTGATAATCAGCACTTTTCGAAGGTCAAAATTTACTTTACTACAGTGAAACTTGGTTAACTGGGACTTGGATAAGTGAGAAACCTCTATAACTGGAACTCATTCTGGGGTCCCATGAGACAGATTTGGATATCTGAGACACATTTATCCAGGTTTCACTGTATTTACATTTTTATAAGACAGTCCCCCAAAACGCCCACCCATCGACACTTCCTAGTGCTTAGCTGGAAAGAAGAAGTGGCGGAACAAACTTCCGAGCACACATCTGCCTGTTAGGTTGGTTAGAAGAACGAAACTCGATACAATAGCAAGGTGTCAGTTACATTTATGATTTACTACAGACACAATCAGTAATAAACAAAAGTATATAACAATAAACAATGTAAAAATAAAATAATAAATACATAACATAACAGTAAACTAATTTTGGAGAAATAACACAAATAACAAACATTGTCTTGTGTTCAACTCAGCGACCAACTATTCTTATCATCTAAGTAGTCGAGTATGCTTTTAAACAAAGATTAGATTTAACTTTGGCAAGTCTAGAAAAGAAGATGGCAGTATGACTTCGGCAAATCTTGGTCTCGGCCAACCATTCATTCTTTGTAGCGTTATTCGGCGAAACGTGCTTTCGCTAAATGATGTTTCGGTTAATCGATTTTTCGAATTACCGTTCTTCGGCGAACCATGCTTTCTGTGTACAATTAGATCGCTCAAGTGTAATTCTGTTTACTGTACGAGACTCAGTCTAACACGCCTGAAGCCGTTGTGTGAGCAAACTGTTAAACCGTGTATTGCTATTAAAAATTGTCAGGCGTTATACGACACTAATCGTTGCAACGGGTGTTTCCTCGTGGTCATACTATTTTGTCATACCAGTATGACCAGAAGGAGGCGTGTGCCAAATAACATTCATTAAAAAAGTACTGAACTAAAAATGAGAAGCGAATTAAAATAAAATACCTATATCTTTTTTATTTAGCGGGTGCAAAAATGGCCTACACGAAGAAGAAAGGCACGTGTTATTTCCTTCAATTCATTTTTTTCTTATAAACCAATGTTGGGAACCGACTTGTACCTAATGGAGATTTCATTAAGGTTGTGGAGGATGGAAGCCTGATCCTAAATTACAAAAATAAAATAAGGACTCTTGATAAAATATTGTTTTCAATACACTTCCTCGAAAACTAGCTCTTATTGCACTACGATTAGGTTCGACATGCATCATATTTCGCTCGCGTGCGGTAATAAGAATACAGCGTGCTGTAATATTATTACCGCACGCTGTAATCATAGAGCGGTAATTCGATTAAAACTTATGAAATTAAAAAAAAAAAACACCACTGACTATTATAGAGCAGGCGTGTTTTTTTTTTAATCTCGCCATTTTGATCTGCGTCTTTACAGCGTAAATATTTTTTGAATATTTAAATTGTGTTTGTAAAAAGAATACTACTAATAAACGTAAATATTTTAAACAATTATTTACTTTTATGAACAAGTAAGCATTTTTTTGTGTTCTTAATTAAAAAATATTTAAATTTTATATTTTTCCTGTGAGGCTGTTTGGCGGCTTTATACCTTTGCTTCTTTTTCAACCTGGCGAAATCAAACCGCGGAAAAAAAGTAAATTAAATCATAGTCTCATCAAATTTGTTGACAAAAACACATAACGTTTTTAGTTAATTTCTTCGAAAGTGTATTGAAAAACGTCGTTTGATACACGTGGGAATTTGTTATTGCATTTCTCGACCCCATGAACACCCTCGCCATACGGCTCGGGTGTTCAATCTGCCTCGAATGCAATAACAAACTTTCCGCACTTGTATCAAAATGTACTATTCCTTCTTTACGTTTGCCACAGAACAAAATAAAAGTTATTAAATAGAAAATACCTACATTCAGCCAGCACCAAAACACTATAAAAAGGTTGGTCGGTCCATAACAAAGGTCATAATTTCCAACTTATTTATTTTATATATTTAGGCTGCCGGCCTGGCAAGTGTAACAGGCAGGAATTGGGTACCCGGTCTTGAAAAATGGCACGAAACTGAGGAGACTCACACACCGCATTGAGTGTACCTAATACGACTTAAAGAAAAGATATAGAGAGAGAACAATATTGCTCTGATTACAATTTTTTGCAGGTAAAGTATACGCCATGATGTCGATGAAGATAATCCTGGCTCACGTGGTGAGACGCTACAGAATCACATCCGACATCAGCAAGCTGCGACTGAAGTTTGATGGGCTCCTTCAGCCAGATTCCGGATTTGAGATCAGCATCGAGAAGAGAAAATAGACAAGCATGGGACAATGGTAGATGTGTGAAGTGATTATAATGTTTGATGAAAATAATGCCATGTAAATCGGTTAGGGGTCAGAGCGTGGCGACTATTACTATACCAATTTGGTTTGCATAGGTCAACAATACCAAAAGCTTTGCTCAGCAATGTAACCGTAATTGAACGGCGTTTCAAGGGAATTAATTTATTTTTTGTAGAGTACCTAACCACAGCATATAACCCCATATATATAGCATATAAATAGTTCATATAACCCCAATCTATTTAAGTCGCGAGTAATTATGCTTCTTCTGGGTAAGCTCGATCCATCGTCGACCTCATCTCTGCCCTTAGGGTAAGATTGAGGTCAAGAGTAAGCCCATATTAAATAAAAATAAAAATCAGCAATAGGTATAGGTACCTGGATAACGCAAGAGCACCAACATCGCGTGCCACTTCGTGTGCAGTCGCAGCAAGCTTATTTGTTTAAAACAACAACGTTACAACTTAAGAGCGTAGATGGGCTGCGTATAATATACGTATATAATTATAACTATTGCCGTCGCGCTGCGCTCTAGCAACCGGGCGGTATCAATATGTGAGTGCGATAGAGACAACTGCAGCTCAGAACGATTTTACCTATAAAAAACCTTGACCGATCGACGTTTCGTATTCTCCTGTTTTCTCCTCGAAACCTAAGCCAATTAAATTATATTTGGTATCAAAATTTAAAGGAAGAATAGATCTATGCCCCTATTACTTGTTTTTATTTTAAAAACTTTTCAATTTTCTTTGGTAGTCATCTGATTACGTAGGTAAAAACGGGGTATTTTTTTAGGTTTTTGGTAAGTCATATTTATTTTTGTAATAAATTTTTTGAAAAAAAAAAATGACAGGGGCATGCCTTCAATAGACCTGGATTTTTATAAATAAAAACGATTACTCTAGAGGCATTATCCAGGAAGAGAATAGGGGAATACATTTGTATGGAAAAATGCAGCCCGTCTACGCTCATAAGAACTTCATTCTGGACATTAAGGGCCAGTTTCACCGGTTACGGATAAAGTGTCAGATAGTTATCTGACAGTTATCTGACAGATAATGCTATCAAAAGTTGTAGTTTATCTGGCAGATAAGTTCCGGATAGGCTATCAGGGACTTATCAGCAAGTGGTGAAACCGGCCCTAAATAAACAAAAACGTCTAATATGCGAAATAACTTTTAACTAAATAGTGCTTATGACGTCAGTAGATACTCAATTTAAAATGGCTCGCTCGTGTCGTGATATTTGTGTTGTCTAGGTAGGTACATATGTAACTGTGTGAGGAACCAATCATGTATTCATAGAAAATGTAATCTAGGAACGTGTTTCGACGAGGCATTGTTTTAACAGAGTATGTGTGGCCTACCACCATTTTATAGGTGCAGGACAGCTTTTAGTGTCATTCAATGACTCGTAATGGTAATCGGGTTAAAAATTAAAATCGAGTTAAATGTTAAAATGACAAAACAAATGTTTGAACATAGGAAACAAAATCTCGTGGGAGAAAACAGTTACGATGTAGAATTACATGTAGCATTAAGTACAAACCTCAGTGGTTTAGTAATGCTATTCTGCTTAAACAAATGTAATATTTTTTTGTAAATGGTAAATAAATGAAAAAAAAAAAGTTAACACTCATCGCCATATTTATTGAGCAGTTTTTCAATTTCTTGGCCCTACAGTTTAAAAGTACGTTTACATTTTGTGAATATAATAATATGACGTAAACAATTAAAGTTTTAGGAAACTGGATTTCGTATTTATTTTTCCTGTCCCTCAATATTATAAAGGGTGTAAAAGTTCCCATAACGAACCGAAAGGCTCTTGTTCTCCACATCACTGCGATCATATTTTTGTTCTAAACCATATCTGGGAACCCCTTATAGTTACGGAGGTATTGTTAGGGTCAAAGTTCCAAATTTTTCACAGCTGTTTTTTTTTAATATCAGTATTTCAGATTATACCTTTACTTAAATTACCTCCATGATGACCCGTTTACTATCCAAAGCATCACTTAGCACAGTGTTGTGGGCTACATTCAGTTTTACCGTAAAATGCGATATTTCACCCCAAAAAAATTCGTCGTTTCCCAGCAAAAATTGTTAAGTCTGTACTTAGTTTGACATACTGCTTGAAAGACGGCTCCGTGAATGGTTCGTTTAGGTACACCCTGTATGCTTATGAAACTTATAGTTCCATCTGTTGGGATTCGATCTTACCGTCTGTGGCAGTGGGCTATAATCATAGAGTATTAAGCTATAATCCACCGCGCGGGTCCCTATAAATATTGCATAATTACAATAATCTACGAATATCTGAAGTAATCTAACAAACTCTTTAAACACGTCGACTTTTTTTAAACTACATAGGTGAGGCCAGTGTTTTGTACCTGACTATCTGAGAAGAAACAGCCAAAACAAACTCAGATCATGGTCTTTTAAGGTCCAAAGTTCCAGACATAATCTTAGTCAACTCAGACAAGTGAATTATGCAGACAACTGGATGAGATGGTCCTTTGAAGAAATACACAACCGCCCCCCCCCCCTTATCTTCCAAACTTTTGAGCCTAAAATTTCGAAAAAAATACAGGAATTAGTTCAACACATAAGTACATATTACAGGAAAACCTATAAAAAGTCTATGGTGCTAAAATAACATGGAAAATCTCTCAATACTTACTACAATGGAATGGATGCTACTGAGGAGCTATTAAATAAGCTTGAGCGCTTGCAAAATTTAAGTATTCGTTCTATTTTTGGTCTGCGTAAATATGACCACGTATCTCACCTTCGCAAAGAACTCAAGTGGCTCCCAATCCGCCTTCGCAGGAACACTAGGATCCTATGTCTTCTCTTCAAGATTCTACACAACCCGTCCTATCCTTCTTACCTGCGTGAGCGTTTCTCCTATGCCCGTCCTGCTGACGCACCATGTAGATCGCACCTTCGAACCTTACTTAAATCCCATCCTCATAAATCCAGCTATTACTCATATTCCTTCTCTGTCCATGCTGTAAGGTTGTGGAACTCACTTCCGCCTAGCATCCGAGACTTAAAGACTATATCTTTATTTAAAACTAGAGTCAAAGAACACTACCTGTCCTCTCCAGTATGATTCAATATATACATATTTATTTTATTTGTTTATGTATCTTAGCATTATGTATTTATTTAAGTATATATCTATATTTTATTCATATGTGTATTTTATTATTTTAGGTTAAGTTCGTTAATAGGCTCATAAATGCATTATTCTTTTCCTTTTCTCATTCTCATACACTATTGTCTACATTTCTTCTTCATTTCTCCTTTAGCAGGTCTGCTGGCAGAAATTTCTTAAGAAATAAGCGGTACCGTCGATTTCCCTAACTTCACCTAGTCGCCTAATCTTCGCCTGAATTTATAAAATTCTCAATATCACCGAAATCTTGAAGTAAGTTACAAAATAAACACCCACATTCAAATTTCTATTTAGTCATGGCAATATTTTGCTGATGGCAACCCAGCTAATGCGTTTAGTTTGGCGGTCATTACATCAGAAAGTGTCAGTGGTGTGAGGTGTTTGTTTTTTTTTTTTTTTGCCAAACTTCGCCTACTCGATAGTAATTTAGAAAATTGATCTTTAAGCACTTATAAAAAGATTCTGTTTCGTTTCTACTACATCGCTCTATAGCCAAAAAAAAATACTAGCCATAGACGTCTTAAAAAAAAGCGAGGAAACATAGGTAGGCGAAGTTAGGCCAACGGCCCGATCTTCGCCTACTGACTTTGGCAAGGTATTTTTATCTCTAAATCGATGATTTTAAGAGTTACTTTAGCTTGTGATTATTAAGAAACCTTAATTATTCCATAAAATGTTAATAGTTTGCCTGCAGTGGTAATATTTAAAAAAGTACGTTAAAAAAAGTGTCAAAACCCAGGCGAAGTTAGGGAAATCGACGGTACCTTTGTACTCAAGTATTATGTTAATGTTAATTTCCTGTGCCGTCTACTGTGTGTACATAAATTGTAAAACAAATAATAAATAAATAAATACAATGGTACGGAACCCTTCATGTGCAAGTCACACTTGCACTTGGCCTGTTTTTTTCATAATACCAGCCATAGATAAAAGAAGCTATCATAATTGTAGGTACTGATGGCGAAGACAGTAACTTTGATAGTATAGTTAGGAGGTTCCTTTCTCTGGAGCCCTGACTACCGGTAGCTTGAACCTATATTTTTAAATGTTTTTTATAGGTATTACTTTGTATAGGAATATTTAAAAATATAATTTATATGTATAAAGTTAAATAAAGAAAGAAAACATTTTATTTCAGGCTTCTAAGGCCCATAGGTAAAATACACAAATAACAAAAAACAATAACAACAAACTAATACATATGAAAAACAGTTACCTATGCCTCGCAGTAATTTTCCAGATCGCTCACCAACTCTTTCTGGGCCGGCCTTGGCGCTGACGGTTGTAATAAATAAACTATTATAGAGTAGGTATTAGTTTGTTTTCGTGTTTATCCTGTTCATTTTAAGAGATTTATCTGTTACCTACATTGTTGATCGTTTCCAAGGTCGCGCATCAAAATATGAATCTAGAAATAACATAAATATTTTATTTTTTTAAATAAATATTTTATTATATTTGGCGGGTGACGATTTAAATCGCGAGCGTAACGAAGGACTCGAGGTTTGCCCCCGAGCGTAGCGAGGGTGTTAATAACTTAAATCACGAGCGAAGCGAGGGATTTAAGACGAGTCCTGAGTGTAGCGAGGGATTTAAGTTCACCCAAGACAGAGCCTACTACACGCACACACACACTTCACCTCAGTCCGGGCCTGCGCGCGCTTACCTCACCAAAAAACTGAACGCTCCCGGCGCTACCACACGCTCAGTGAAGTACGCGCAGCCCTCATTTTTGTCAAAATCGTCGTCGTGTAAACAACGTTTCCCAGAAGAACTATTTCTTTAATCCTTCGATTTAATTTTTCAAATTGCAGGCAGGGATTTACATAGACTTAAAAATTCAGTTAAAAAGTCGCGATCATACGTACGTAGGTCTGCCATTTTATAAATGACATTTTTGATGTACGACAAAACGTACCTCATCGACCGACGACTAGCCTCGACTGCGGTGTGAGCACTGACAGAACGCCCAACCACACGCACAGACAAGTACGCGCAGGCCGGGCTCGAAGGTAAAATTTCTAGCAAGTCGAATATCGTTCAAGCCGCGCTCAGGCCGCGCCGTGGGGTTTGCGCGGGGCTGTAAAGTATTCTTGCAGGCTGTGATGTTAACCTGATTATGATGATGGCATCCCAGAGAAATCTAGGGCAACCTTCAAATTTTATAGGAACGTATCACGTGCATCGTGCTTTTTCTAAAGCTTTTGAAGTATTCGCATATAGCAGTTATAACTTCATGTTGAAGAGCTGATGATGGAAGGTACAACTCCTTAACGGTTAGAGTTTGAGGATAATTCTATAATAAAATATTATGGGGACGTATATATGGTTGTGTTCTTTCAGGTTATCTAGGTGTGCTGATTATGGAAGGTACTACTTGGTACTATTTTGTACTTTTTACCTTTTCAGATTTTTTTACTTTTTTTGACGTGACAACGTCTTATAATTCGATAGAGCCGGCTGCACGCACGAAAAAACATGACTCATGAGGCGTTACCTCTGAGGCGTTACCTCTGAGGCGTTACCTCTGAGGCGTTACCTCTGAGGCGTTACCTCTGAGGCGTTACCTCTGCGTTACCTCTGAGGCGTTACCTCGCTCTGAGGCGTTCCATGTAAGGCTTGAAGTGCAAGCGAGAGCGCGGAACGAGCGACAAAGAAGCACAATCGGCTTTTGCGTTCGGCAGCGTTCGACATCCGTCTCTCTCCTACTTGAGTGAGCGATGCGTCTGCGTGGACAGCTGCTATACTATAGTACATTTACATGTTTTGATCGAGTATCAAGTGCAGTGAAAAGTGAATGTGGTGTCAATTGTTAATAGCAACGATAATTACAGCGATAAAGGTAATGATTCTGGCTCATTCCCATTAGTTCGATCGTCGAACTTGTGAGATTTTTTTGACGTGACAACGTCTTATAATTCGATAGAGCCGGCTGCACGCACGAAAAAACATGACTCATGAGGCGTTTACTCTGAGGCGTTACCTCTGAGGCGTTACCTCTGAGGCGTTACCTCTGCGTTACCTCTGAGGCGTTACCTCGCTCTGAGGCGTTCCATGTAAGGCTTGAAGTGCAAGCGAGAGCGCGGAACGAGCGACAAAGAAGCACAATCGGCTTTTGCGTTCGGCAGCGTTCGACATCCGTCTCTCTCCTACTTGAGTGAGCGATGCGTCTGCGTGGACAGCTGCTATACTATAGTACATTTACATGTTTTGATCGAGTATCAAGTGCAGTGAAAAGTGAATGTGGTGTCAATTGTTAATAGCAACGATAAAATAATACAGCGATAAAGGTAATGATTCTGGCTCATTCCCATTAGTTCGATCGTCGAACTTGTGAGATTTTTTTTTCTCATCTGTTCGACCGTCGAACTAGTGAGAACTTTTTTTCTCATTTCGACACTTTCCGCTACAAAGGGCGTAACTCCAAATCTCATACTTTTGGCAATGAGCAAAAAACAAAAAAAAAAAAAAACTTTCTTCAATAACTCTTTTGTTTTTATACTTATAAATTTGAGTTCTAGGAATAAAATTCTTAAATTTTGGCCGTCCTTTGCCTCATTTAATTACAATCATCTACGATAGTTATTGACGAAGTTAGCATGGAGTTACACCCCTGAAAATAAAATAAAAATGTAGATACAACCCATAATTAAATGGCCTGGGAACAAACATCTGCAGTAAAAACCAGTTAGGCACATGCAAGGGTAATGTTTGTAGTTGTAAAGACCATTTTTTTTGCAAAATATGTAGATACACCCTGTTATTAATACTAATGCAATGAATATAAGATCAGTTTTATTAATAAGGATGAATATTATTAAATAAGTAAGGATATATTGGAGGTATTTTTAATATAAATCATAGTTAGTCGAGTCAAAATGAAATTAACGGTTTTAAAAATCAATTCATTTATTATTACTTGTAATAGGAACATTAAGCACTTCATTGAATCACAACTGGTAAGTTACAGGTCCCGTGAATCAATCTACAATCACACAACATAATAACACGCCTGTACCCAATAAAAACGATAAAATAAAAAGCTTTTCATCATCATCATCATCATTTCAGCCGAAAGACGTCCACTGCTGGACATAGGCCTCCCCTAAGTGTCGCCACATTGACCGGTCCCGTGCGTCTCGCATCCAGAGGATCCCCGCAACCTTCACCAGGTCATCGGTCCACCTAGTGGAAGGCCTTCCAACGCAACGTCTTCCGGTTCGCGGTCGCCACTCCAGAACTTTCCAGCCCCATCGGCCATACGTTCTGCGAGCAATGTGCCCACCTGCCCACTGCCACTTAAGTTTGGCAATTCTTCGGGCTATGTCGGTAACTTTGGTTCTCATGCGGATGTCCTCATTTCTGATTCGATCACGCAACGAAACTCCGAGCATAGCCCTCTCCATTGCCCTTTGGGTGACTTTAAGCCTTCTGATGAGGCCCATTGTGAGCGACCACGTTTCGGTCCCGTATGTAATCACTGGCAACACACACTGGTCATAGACTTTCGTCTTGAGACACTGCAGTAACTTGGACGAGATGATACTTCTCAGCTCCCCAAACGCTGCCCAGCCGAGTCGGATTCGATTCGATTGACCTCTTTCTCAAAGTGAAACCTGGGACAAACAGTCCAGTTAGGTAGGTCCACCTACCTAACTGGACTGTTTGTCCCAGGTAGACATAATCGTCTACAACTTCGAGTGTAGAGTCTTCGGTCTTTATA
Source organism: Diarsia mendica (assembly GCA_949316265.1). NCBI lineage: Eukaryota > Metazoa > Arthropoda > Insecta > Lepidoptera > Noctuidae > Diarsia > Diarsia mendica. Next base: position 19,950,042 of record OX438909.1, on the reverse strand, counting down.
GGAGTGGGTGTAACATGGGCATTCAACATAACCTTGGTTTTATCCATGTTCATTTTAAGACCCATTCTTTCGGAGGCTCTACTGAGGTCATCGAGCATTGCACTGAGGTCCTCCATGGTCTCAGCCATGACCACTATATCGTCGGCAAATCAAAGGTGAGTCATGTACTCGCCTTGATGTTGAAGCCTAGTCCTCTCCAGTCCAGAACCTTGACGACATCCTCCAGTACAGTGGTGAACAGCTTCGGAGATATGACGTCTTCCTGTCTCACAACTCACTGCAGAAGGATAGGTTCCGTGGTCTGGTCCTGAAGCTGGACTGACATGGTAGCATTTTTGTATAAACACTTCAACACTGCAGTACAGCCCAAGTTTCAATCGAATCGAAGACTTTCTCGTAGTCCACAAACGCTAAACAGAGAGGAAGATTATACTCTTCGGTCTTCTGTTTAACCTGCCGCAGCGTATGTATGTGGTCTACGGTGCTAAAGCCTTTTCGGGATCCGGCTTGTTCGGGAGGCTGAAAGTCGTCGAACCTGCGCGCGAGACGATTCGTAATGACTCTTGAAAACAACTTATAGACATGGCTCAGAAGTGAGATGGGCCTATAATTCTTCAGTCGGGCATTGTCGCCCTTCTTGAAGAAAAGTACCACCACACCTCTGCACCATGCCTGTGGCTTTCCCTCGAGAATGACAGAATCGAACAGCCTTCAGGAGTTCGGCCGTAATTCCGTCATCACCCGGTGTCTTGTTGTTCTTAAGCTGTTTCAGAGCCATTTTAATCTCGTACAGGCTCACATCCGGGATGTCTTCGGTATAGTGTCGGGTTAGTCTAGCTCTGGGGTCTTTCGCTAAATCTTCAACTACTAGTTTGGAAATACAGAGATTTTATTGTTTTTTTTTTTGTTTGAGGCCCAAGTTTTTTGGAGTTTAACGACTGAAACGACTGCATAATAATAACAACAGATAACCATAAGTTAATTTTACATTAGATGAATCTACCTTTTCAAAACTATATCATTATCCATCAAGCCCACACAACGTATTAAAGAAATAAACACCTTCGCAAACAAACATCCATTCTAAAGCCGTTTACGTTTCTTCTAAAACTAAATTATAATAAATACCTACCTCACTTAGGTCGTAAAACACAATATTTTGTCTTCATGACATTTAAACGTAGGGTGTAAAAACCATACTTTAATTGTGTTCTTAGTGAATTTTAGGGTGTATAAATCAAAAATATTGGTGTTTAGGTCGTAACACCAATATTTTGATAAAATACAACACTATTTTTAGTAACTTACAATTATACAACTAAAATATCGCAACGAACTTGACCGTGCAGACTTTCCAATGTGGTTTTACCACCCATACCTTGCAAATATGTAACTTATTTCCTATTTCCAACAAAAAAAAAATTCAATTCAGATTATCACCGTATTATACGCTCTACGTTAAACGTTTATTAACGTTACGACAGAAACGTAAATGTTACCTACCGTAACCTTTGTGAGATACATCCTTTTTTACCGACATCAAGAGTTATCAGAATATTTTTTTCAGGGCGTAAGTCACAATTTGTTTTGTTATTGTGTTTTACCCCGTTTTACATTCAAGAAAATATTTTTGTTTGTAGATACACCAAGTTTGATGTCGTAACGTAAAAGAAATGTGTTTTACGACTTGGTTTTTTTAAAGAGAGATGTTTAGCGTTAAGAAAATATTGGGTAGTAAAAACCATTTTTTTCACCGTAGCGCAATTTTGAATATACAGATAGAAAGAGCGTGAAAAACTAAATAAGACTGCATCAAAAAGTCAATTTGGCCAAAATGGTCTTTACGCCCTTTGTAGCGGAAAGCGTCGATTTGTTCGACCGTCGAATTAATTAGATTTAATTCGTAATAGATAACACTCATACATGCAACGCATGTACTCCATCCGTGTAACAAATCGATGGCTTTACTATTCAATCGAAATAATTATCGAGCGTAGCTATGATTTAAAAAAAATAAAACATAAATATTAAATCTTCCACATATCACAACAACGTGTCTGAAATGGCAGGTTGGACCAGCCATCCGTCAAAGGGAACATTTTCTCCTATTACAAACACATTGAGGCGGGCTTTTTAAAAACTAGATTTACGAAAATTTTAATGTTTCCAAATTTTAAATGTAAGATTTATAAACAATAATTTAATCATTGTTTATTCTTATAATGAATGATTATTACTTTTTTATAACAAATTACAATTAAATTTGCTAAAATAATTAAGTAACTAAGTAATTGAAAAAATTTAATTATATTATTAAAATAATAAAATCAAAATTTAAATTTTAACAATTGAGTAGAAATTTAAACAATAAATTTTAATTCAAGTATTTTACAGACAACCAATTTTTTTTTGAATCGGGGGTTTTAAGGGGTTTGGGTAAAGTTGGCGTCGCTTTGAAGTTGAGCGGCCAGTAATGAATCGTGAATATTATGAAAGAACAAAATTTCTCTAAATCCGGAGATTTCTTAACGGAGATATTTGGTTAAGTATGGTTAAAGTTATTATACTCTATTCCACTGTTTTGTATTTTTTTTGAGAATTCAAAATTAAATCAATCAAATACAATGACGTACCTAAATGCATGGCCCGATGTCTGTTATCTATGGGCCGATGCATTACATAAACAATATTGAACCCAATAATAATAACGTGTTGACGACACGGTTGGCGCAGTGGCTGATAGTCTACTCAACAAGTTCAAAAACGTGTTAATTCTTGGTAAAGCTCCTAAAAATATGAGCAACAAGTCATTTGGTGACGGAATGACGTCTAGAAAAATGTTTCTCAAGGATATATTAGCACCCCGTCGGGGCTGTGGATTATCGAAAGGATAACGCAGCTCCGACACAAGGGCGAAGAAGGAACATGGGTTATGTTTTTAGTCAGTAGTTCTGCAGTTGCCCATTCCAAAGTGTAGACCTCAGTGAAGAAGAATAACACAAACTAAACTGCATGGACACTTACACAAATCTAGGTAAATTTAACAGAGCCCTGGGTACAATATTGTTGCTGGTATAATTATGTGAGCACAAAACATAAGTACGTCATATCAATAATAAGGAAACATCAACATGATAAAACATCTATCTATATCTATTATCTATACATATAATAAAACAGTAAAAAAACTGTGTCGGTACATTGAATATATTAAAAAAAAAATAAGGGGGGTTTAGAAGCAGTGGTAGAGCACGATCCCAAAAAAAAATTCTGTCTGTTTGTTTGTACACGCTATCCTTCGGAACTACTCGATGGATTTGAATGTTTTCTTTTTGTATAGGTATTATGTCTGTGCAACATATAGGCTATAATTTATCTTGGAAACTTGAACACCTGATGCAGAACCGCAACAGACCAGCTAAACTATAAGAGATGCGAAAATGGAACCATAGCAAAAATTGTTCCGCGTGATGAGCGTTTTCTCCTAAGAGAATAAATTAGAAGATCTGGAACACCTTATGTGGAACTCCAAGAGCCCAGCTGCACTATAGCAAATATAGGAATGACGTCTTAACAAGAGTTGTTCAGCCTGATAAGCACTCTCTGTTGACGTATAAAAATTGAAGTTCTGGAACAGCTGATGTGGAACTCCGAGAGGCTGGGCTCTTACTATTGTACTTTGTAATATATATATATATCTATACATATAATAAAATGGTAGGAAAGTCAAAACTGTACATTGAATATTTTTTTAAAAGAATACTTGGGGTGTGATCTACAATCGATACCGAAGCCAAAAATATAGTTTTTAGAATTTCTGTCTGTTTGTCTGTTTGTCTGTATGTATGTCCGGGATAAACTCAAAAAGTACTGCATGGATTTACTTCAAATTTGGCACGAATATTACTAAGAAGTCGGGTCAACCTATAGGCTACATAATATCACGCTATCACCTACGGGGAACGAGCAGTGAACCTTTATTTCTTCAACGCATTCTGTAACAACGTGTAATCTAACGACGTATATTTAAATATTGTTATTATGTCAACCATGCTATAAGCTAGCTTCATACTATAAAAATCACGCAATATAAGTAACTTAGGCCGATAAACATAATAATTTTTATAATTGTAGTATCAAGACAATTTAAAGCAGCGCCATCTATGGGATTTCAAAAACATCAAGTCGACTTACATGTGTAAGTCCTTTTTGGTTATAAATAATTTAAATTTGATTGATGTTGGTGAGGTTAATAGTTGTTTATAAAAGTCATAGATGGAGTTGTGCATTTTCTTCTTAAACATTGTATCGTTAATTATTCGTTTCAGAGATAAGCAAGACAATTTAAAAAAATATGTTTATATAAGTTTTAAGCTGCTTTATCTGTCTTATAAAATTTATCGAGATTGTCTGTGATGAACGCGTGCTGAATACCTGTCTCAGTTCACTTCTAGACGTGGTCATTTCTATCGGCGGCAATCCACTGGTCGAATATGGGTTACCAGCTTCCCAATCAGCACCGCATCAAGACCGTGGAAATCGGGAGTACACACGGCTACACATCAAGCTATACAAAACCAGTTAATCTTGGCCTCACTTACTAGATCTTTTCGCACAATGAACGATCAGATTATACTGGTTTTGTATAGCTTGATGTGTAGCCGTGTGTACCTATAACACTGAGACAATTTACGATCCGGGCGAAATGACCACCATACGAAATTAGTTCTCTTCAGAGCATAATCAAATTTATGACACCGTCCTTGAAAGCGTTGGGCAAAACAGTGGCGTGCGCTCTATTAAGAGGAAACGCGAGTGGTCTTTTCTCCATACAAACGCTCTCGCCTGTTTTCTTTTTGGTTAATGACCCTAGAGCAATGGTTTTTTTACAGAATAATAAATATTAACTATTTCTATGCCCCTATGTTTTCCTTTTTGGTGATAAATTATTTTTATAAGCACTAGAACTCTCAAAAAATGCTCAAAATTGCTTGTTTAGATCGCTGTTAACAGAGTCCTAGTGTACAAATTTGACAACTATTAACGAAAAAAGAAAAAAATAGCGGCGTAGTATATAACCTCCTTATTCATTGTCTAAAATATCTTTTAAATTGGTTCAATATTGGAGGAGGAAATAGGCGAGAGCCAAACCTCGAATTCTAACTTTTTTCTATAGTTGTCCTTATCGCACGAATTTGAGGGCAGGAGGACGGAGAGAGACAGCGATAGTAGAAAGAGACAGCACTCGCATTTCCTCTTAAGGCGAATGCTCACATACTGCCCGCGAAATTCAAATTTTCTTACGTTTTTTGCAATTTGCAGGCCAGTGCTTGGTTGTATGTTGATGAACATTTGATTCGCGACTGTAAGACGTATTTAGTTACAGAATTATAATCATCAAAATCATCAATACAACCCTCCAAGTTCATATAGATCGAGGAATAACTTTGACCTTGAAAAAATAGTTTCTCGATCTATATGAACTTGGAGGGTTGTGTTGGTGATTTTGATGATTATAATTCTGTAACTAAATACGTCTTACAGTCGCGAATCAAATGTTCATCAACATGCAACCAAGCACTGGCCTGCAAATTGCAAAAAACGTAAGAAAATTTGAATTTCGCGGGCAGGGTGTGAGCTTCCCCCTTAAGGCTCTTAGGCTTAGCCTACCTTACCAACTGAGCATTTCTTATACTCAGACCAAGAAAAAAAGAAAGACGGAGCGCCACGAACATCAAAAGTGATACAACTTTTTGTCTATGTGTGTGTCGAAGGGTTGCCATTTGTTAAAGTTTTTCCCTATAATTTGGGGAATAATATTGTATGGGTTGAATAATATTGTATGAGTAAGATACATATATTGTAGGGCAGTGTTTTTCAACCTCTATAAAAAAGTTACAAGTTGTCGTGAAAAAAAAACAAGAATAAAAAATATGTACTTTAATTAACAAAAAAAAAAACTTATGAGATCACTTCCATCAAGGTGAATTCTTCAAGGTAGCCCGCGAAATTCGAATTCTATTACGTTTTTTTGCAATTTCCCGGTCAGTGTCAGGTTGTATCACTATCATTACATAGTAAAACAAAGTCGCTTTCTCTGTCCCTATGTCCCTTTGTATGCTTAAATCTTTAAAACTACGCAACGGATTTTGATGCAGTTTTTTTTAATAGATAGAGTGATTCAAGAGGAAGGTTTGTATGTATAATGTAAATCAGCATTGCACCCGTGCGAAGCCGGGGCGGGTCGCTAGTATATATATAAATGCGAAAGTTTGTGAGGATGGATGTTTGTTACTCTTTCACGCCAGAACGGCTGATCGGATCTGAATGAAATTTGGCACAGAGGTAGATTATATAGTCTGGAATAACACATGGTCTATATTTTATCCCCATAATAACTTAAGGGGGTGAGCAGTATTGCATTATCCATAATCCTCAACTGTTTTACAGTTTGATACTGGAAATACGAAATAACACAAGGGACATCGAGCGGGCTGTGCAAATTTTCACTTTAGGCGCCTGGTGTGAGCGTTGCAAATCCAAGAGAAAGCTGAAGTCCCTTACGTCATTTCTAATTTCCAGTATCGAACCACAATCGAACTGTCAATTACTGTCATACTATATATTAAAATAGAAGATCTATTTCAAACTATTTGTCACTGGTGTACGTAGCCTAACGTTACAGAGACGTACTTTACCTGTAAACAAAGGTACGCAAGTTCAAATCACAGTCAGTTTTCACTTTTTGTGATTTTTTATAATGTTGAAAGATTTCCAAAAATGTTGAACATGTTCGCAAGTTCGATCCCCAATCGGTTTTCACTTTTTGTAAGTTCCAGGTATTTGTTTTAATTTTGATGCTATGTGATTTTTATATCAATTCCAAAGACCTAATTATACACCAGTATATATTAACAATCGTGTAATACCATACGAAAATACGGCAAAATACTTGGGCATGACGCTAGACGCAAAACTTCGCTGGAAGGCTCATGTCAAAAAGAAACGCCAGGCGTTAGACCTACGCTATAAAAATATGGAGGTATTCCACATTGGGCACCCGCTTTAACGGCACCTGAGGTAATGGCACCTGAGGTATTCCACATACGGCACCTGTCAATATTTTTCGTAGGTGCCATTAGTGGAATAGTTTATTATTTAAAATTTTATTCCACATACGGCACCTACGGATCAGTAGGTACTACTAGTGTTGGGGGGTGGTTTGTCTGAACGGACCGCTGTCAATTCTTTCTGGTACGTTCAGACGTAGACAAAAAATGTGTACATTGTACTGGCTACTTAGCAGACATTCTACCTTGTCAGTGTATAACAAAGTACTTTTATACAAGCAAGTACTCATGCCTGTATGGACATACGGCATTCAACTTTGGGGATGTACAAAACGAAGTAACGTTGATATTATACAAAGATTCCAAAATAAGGTACTTCGGGCTATAGTAAATGCTCCCTGGTACGTCAGAAATGATGACATCCACCGAGACCTTGGAGTGGATCTTGTAACTGAAGTTATACAAAAACACGCCGAAGCACACGAGCAGAGGCTTCTTCATCATGTGAACGTCGAGGCTATCCAGCTACTTGACACCACGGACATAGTGAGAAGACTAAAAAGAACTAAACCATTTGAGTTAGTTTAGTAAAGTTAGTGTAATCGAGTGCAGTGCAGTGAGTGCTTCGCTACGCTTAAAGAACACAAGAACAAAGTGTCTTTCAACTTAATAGAGACTATAAGAAAAGTGCCAATGGACACATTCTTAATTTTTTAAGTTTTAGTAAATTAAGTTAAATTTAAATTACTTATTAGCCTCAAGGTCTAGATTGTAATTGTATGAGTAACCGTTTATTACGAGTACTTCCTAATGAAAAAAAAAAAAAAAAATGTGATTTTTATATCAATTCAGAGTAGATTAATATAATCTACTTTTAATTGTAAATACAATATTATAAATCTGTAGACGTAGAGTTTCTGAATATTGAACATATTATTTAGAAAAAATAATGAAAATATGGTTAGGGTTTTAGTTTTTGTTTCATTGTAATTGGTGCTCTCTATCAAAAGAAATACGAATATAAAGTGTTTGAAAAGAACTTATCATCATTAAGAAACATACATGCAACGACATCTATTGCACCAAAAGGGTACTATTTAATAAATGTGTTCACAAGAATCACAAGATAACTTTTAAATCGTCTTTTTCAAAAAGTTACGATAGCAAAAGGTACTCTTGATTAGTTTAAATGACGCTGCTTTGAAAATCTACATAGGGTTTTTGTTTGGAGGGTGGGAAATCATCAAATGACTCTTCCCGCTCTGGGCACAGTGGTAGGGAATGTCAGACTTCTACTGACTAAAAACCACCCATGTTCCTTCTTTGCCCTTTGTGCTGGGACCGCGATATCTCTTTCGAACAACCCGCAGCCCCCACGAGCGGCAGCCCTTGCCCCCCTACCATATTGCTGACATCTCTTTGAGGCGCGCGTGGGACCGAACGCGCTGTCGACACGGCCTTTCGACGTCATAAGACGGGCGGACGGCGAGCTAGCCCACTACTTACCGTCCACAGGCCCGCGCCTAGGGTGGCCGGAAGCCATCACGTGGCCCCCGGCCGTGGCGCCCAGAGCGTCTCCTGTTGCGGCTGGGACGAGAGGTTCTCTCTCTCACATTACGTCACCTCCTTCGCTAGCATCACTGCTTTGCCGAAGGAGGCGACGGCATCCCATTCCCTCTCGCACCGCACCATGGCTTGAAACAGGGCAAGAGAACACGACGGGGCTCAACCCAAATGGGGCTCTGCCCAAGCAGGGCAGACTTCCGCGGTGTGCGCCACCGTGTCCTCAAGCTGATTTTCCTTCCACCTGATTCGGTGCAGGTACCTCCCGAAACAACCTTGTCCGGTGAGAAATTGCGCCAGACGGAAGGTGAGGGCGCCGTGGCGCCTCTCAAGCCACACCTCAAAGAAGGTACGTACCACCACTGTGCCCTGCACGGGGTTGCGACAGTCGCTCTCTCCATGTCGCCATGAAATCACACCGGGGGCCGCCAAGCGACAATATGCCGCGGCATCGGCGTTACCCCCACGTGTAGTGCCTCCGCGCGCCATTCATGCAGGAAACTAAACTAACGAAACTAACATAGGTAGCCTAAGCCCTATAGTGTGTGTCGTTCATTCCCATTAGTTCGATCGTCGAACTAGTGAGAACTTTTTTTCTCATTTGTTCGACCGTCGAACTAGTGAGAACTTTTTTTCTCATTTGTTCGACCGTCGAATTAATTAGATTTTTGAATTAATTAAGAAGAATCTTACCCCAACTTGCAACATCAGTCTTTGCAAATAAGCTGCTTTAAACAGGACAGAGTCGCCTGGAATAACATGTCATGTAGATGCGAAAATTCCACTTTCCGAGGGTTTTCCCATCCATTGCCAACAGAAGATGAACTTACCATGCACGGTTTTCCTAATTTGAGAAGTTAATATAAATGATGAAGAGTGGTTGTGTAAGAGGGCTGTCACCAAAGAACAGGGCATTTGTTTGTACATTTTGAGAAATAAGTTTTTTTTTAAAATAAATAAACGTTGACCACCCACACTAGGAATTTCTCCTGTAGCGTGAGTGCGTTCACAAACATATAAACTCACATACACAAACACACCTAGACCCGAAACAACTATCTGTAGGCCATACAAATATTTGTTCCGTGCGGGGATCGAACCCGCGACACCCAGCGCATGGCAGCAGTCCAATCTCTCAGCCACTGCGCCAACCGTGCCGTCATCAGTTAAGGTACGGTTTCGGTCGTCTCAACTCCATTTCATTTTGATTCAAGCCGCTGCCGCTCATAATGACAGCGCCCATAAGGACGCCTTTTGTAATCATTACCCACATCATCACATTTTGATCAAGCCGTCAGGTCTCACATATAAAATAACATTACGCCTTAATCCCGAAAGAGTTAGGCAGTGGTGTACCTAATCGTAAACCCACATTTCGCCAGTAATGTTCAAGCGCCATGTAATAGGGGGCGTTTGATGTCTATAGAAATAATATTGCCACCGACTGGACACGATAACCACGCTCCGTGGCCTCTACTGCGAAAACACTTTGCAATCAAACCCTGGGCCTCATCCTCAGTAGTTGCACTTGAGACCGCTCGATCAACGAGACAGTCACACATCAAAATTTGAACGTGAACGAAGTCGCGGGCATCAGCTAGTTCTCAATAAAAATAATAATATCATTCGATAATAACCTACGCAACTAAAACCACCACACAAACACAATAATTATGTTTTTTTGTACATACATATAAACTAGAAAAACAGGAAACTTTGAAAAATAACCCGGGTTTTTCGAAAATATGCCGAAAACCGGCTTTTCCGTTTTAGATAGGTACCTAAAACCTACTTGTATTTACTAGTTAGTAAGTTTTGGTCAAACATACAGCAGCTGAGTGTTTCTCATAACATTTCCTCTCAAGCAATTGAGCTGAAAAGCACACACCTTTGGTTTTGGTAAAAGCGTGGGCCGAACACGAAACTTTGTTTATCTATGATAACTTGACGGCCCGGTTGGCGCAGTGACTGAACTGCTGCGCTGCGTGTCGCGGGTTCGTTAACCGCACAGAACAAATATTTGTATGGCCTAAAGATGGTTTGTTCTTCGGGTCTGGGGGTTTGGTTTGTGTATGTGAGTTTATATGTTTGTCAACGCACCCACGATAAAGGCGAAATGCCTAGACCCCATCACTATTTTTTATTCCATAAAAAAAAAAATCGTTTAATTTTATAGTTAAAGATTATTTGTGAATAGAGATACAATAGTTTATGTTTATGGAGAATCATGATGTTCAGGTTTTATGTCTAACTGAACATTGGTTGAAGGAACATGAAGTAGCATTTATCAATGATGATTTTTATACCGTACAGAGCGCATTTGTGAGAAAATCAGCTATTCGCGGTGGATCTTTAATTCTTGTATCAAACAAATTAAAATGTAAACAACGTTTAGATTTAGTTAATCTTTCAATTGAGCGCACTATTGAGTTGTCTTGCGTTGAACTCGAGCGATACTTAGTTATTTGTGTTTATAGACCCCCATCTGGGGACTTTACTCGCTTCGAATCTGTAATTGAGGATTCACCTAACAAGTTAATTAAAATCAAGTAATAAATCTATAATTACCCACGACGGAACGGAGACTGTATATGCGTTTGGGGTGAGAGGTTGTTTGTTTGTGTGTTTGTGCAAATACATGTTGCCATTTTCTCCAAAACTACTTGTCCGATTTTGATGCAGTTTTCAGTTATGGGTTAGGGTTTGATTGGTGCATGTTCTTAGATAGGAGTTACGGTGACAACTCACCAGGGGGCGCTGTAGCAAACATTTTTTGTGCAAATCAAAGTTGCCATTTTTCTCCAAAATTACAAGTCCGATTTTGATGCAGTTTTCAGTTATGGGTATAGGTTTGATTGGTGCATGTTCTTAGATAAGAAAATAAAAGTAAAAAGTTTAAAATAAAAAGCAAAATTAAAAATTTTGAAAAATCCCACGACTGTTAAAAATTAATTAAAAATGGATAAAATAAAAAAAACCCAAGAATGTCCGTCAAGAGCTGAACATTGCAAAACTAGTTCATTTAATGGCAGCCCCCGACGGACATTCTTGGGTTTTTTTAAGGCGGGTGTTTTATGTTATTTTATCCATTTTTAATTAATTTTTAACAGTCGTGGGTTTTTTCAAAATTTTTAATTTTGCTTTTTTTTATGTGGAGATTTTAATGTTATTATTTTAGATGTTACTCCATTAAGTATCAGATTTCTGAATCTGTTTAGATCATTTAATTTAGTAAACCTGTTTTTTGAACCAACAAGGATCACGGCTTCTTCATCAACTTGTCTTGATAATATATTATGTTTAGTGATTGTGTTGCCGAGGACAAATTATTGTTAAGTGACTTATCGTCGGACTGTCGTTTAATAGCTAGCTTCCCTATGACATTAAAAGAAAAGCCGCGCAAAATAGAATGCAGGCCTCATACAGCTAGTCGTTGCAATAAATTTAATAATAATATAGCACTTAAAGTACACCGTCAATAGTAGAGCACGAGACTCTCTAATGGAATTTATAAAGCCCTTTTTGATGTTGTGCAAAATTAATACCAATCTATTTTTAAGTCTAAAATTATTAACACTAAGGGACCTTCTGTTGGCTTCAACCAATGGGCTACACCAGGTATTTACAAAAGTCGAGCCCGATTAAGTATACGAGTTATATGGTCTTAAACAATACAGATTTGATACAACTTTTCTAGAGTATGTTAAAAATTATTCCAAATTATTTAAAAAGATTTGTATTATTGCAAAATCTAAATTCTTAAGCGAAACCATTAAAAATTCTAATAATAAAGTTAAAGCCACATGGAAAATCATTAACAATGAAACGGGTAAATCTGTTAAACAAGATAATTACCTTGAGATCATGGTTGGTACCAAATTAGTAAATAAAGCAGCCGACGTAGCCGAGGCTTTTAATGAGTATTTTGCCAGCATACCTATATCGACGACTCGTTCCCTGAGTTCATCGCCGTCTAAAGCCGAAGATCTTTTGCATAGCAGCGTGTCTAAATGTGGTAACGTATTTAGTTTCGAACATGTAACACCTCGTGATGTAGTTAACGTTTTTAATTCACTTAAGTCTAAAAACACAGGGTATTACTGGGGCATTTCTATTAAACTTTTAAGTAACATTATCGACATCGTAGCCCCCTGTCTTGCTGTTACTTTAAATAAATGCGTGGATTTGGGTACTTTCCCTGACCATAAGAAGAGCAGTAAAGTCATCCCTCTATTTAAATCAGGCAGTAAAAATTATATTGGTAACTTTAGACCAATTTCCATTTTACCTGCTTTTAGCAAAATTTTTGAAAAATTAATTCTCAAACAGTTGTTAGTACATTTTAACTTAAATAAACTCCTTCATAATGATCAATATGGCTTTACAAAGGGTCTACGGATGCAGGTGTTGCTTTGCTAAAACACATATTTAACGCATGGGAGAAAGATCAAAATGCAATCGGTGTTTTCTGCGATCTCTCTAAAGCTTTTGATTGCGTACATCACACACACTTTTACGGAAACTGCGTCATTATGGTGTTCAAAATAAGGCCCTAAATGTGATAGATTCGTATTTACAAAATAGATTCCAATGTGTAGACGTAAAAATGGCGCGAAATCTTCCGGGCTACCGGTTTGGCTAGGTGTACCTCAAGGTGCAATACTAGGTCCGTTTTTATTCTTGGTTTTTCGACATAACCTTAAGTACCGCCCTTTGCGCACGCTCCAGCTCAAGGAACTTTGTTTTGGCCGATCCTCCCCAAGCAAGAATACAATAACCGATGATGGACTGGCAAAGTGCAGTGTAAACCATTTTTAAGGTTTCTGAGTCACCAGAATGCCTTAATGACTTGAAAATATGTATGGTTTTCCTGACTCTGCCGGCAGTAGACTCAATATGCTTGGTCCATTTCAAGCCTTCATCGATTATTACGCCCAAATATTTTACCGATGCCACTGAGGGAAGCGCTATACAGGAGCAAGTTGCTGTGTCCTGGCACGTGTGAGCTCTAATTGAGTACATGTTTGGGGGTTTCGTGCTAGCATGAATAGAAAACGGGATGAAATTTGTTTTTTGAAGGTTCAGGGTAAGGAGATTTTTGCGGAGCCATTCCATGACTATTTTCAAGGATCCTTCAGCATTCTTTTTCACCTGGGCCCAGTTTTTCCCATGTACAACAATGGCCGTATCATCGGCATAAATAAATATATTGGCAGATGTTAAAGTAAGAGTGCACAAGTCATTGATGTAGAGTAGAAAGAGCGTTGGGCCAAGAACGCTACCCTGCGGGACTCCGTATGACATTGTCTCATCAGCACTAATATGTGGTCCTATTTTTACACATATTTTTCGGTCTATCAAGTAACTTTTGAAGAGATCAAGAACAATGCCTCGTATGCCGATGCTTTGCAACTTGAATAGAAGGGTGGGAACAGAGACTGTGTCAAACGCTTTTGTTAAGTCGAGGAATAAACCCAAGCATTTATGTTGGCTGTCTAATTTTCTTGCTACAAGTTCAGATAGGTCTAGGACTGCATCTTCAGTGGATACTCCTTTTTTGAATCCGTACTGATTATTTGCTAATATGTTGTATTTGTTTAGGTATTTTACTAGTTGTTTATTTATAATTTTCTCCATTATTTTCGACATAACTGGTAGCACAGCAATGGGTCTATAGTTATTAACACAATCTCTGCTCCCACTTTTATGTATAGGGTGGATTACGGCTTTTTTGCACGTGTTAGGGAATGTACCTGTGGTCATCGAACAATTAACTATATGTGTAATTAGTGGTACAAGGATATGCCGACACAGTTTTATGAGCTTGACGGAAATACCATCCCAGCCAGTGGCACAGTCCTGTCTTAAGCTTGAGATAATGGAGTCGACTTCAGCATTATCCACCGAGAAGGACGAATGAGTTAGATTGAGATGTGCTTTGGGAGAGAGGTGATGGGGTAGGTTGGGCTGCTGTATTTATCATAGATGCTAACTTTTGGCCAACATTCGCAAAGTAGTTACAGACAAGGTTGGCTGCATCGCGTTTATCATCGGCTGCACTTAACAACTCATAAGGGGGGTTACTTTGTTTTTTGGTGTATGTAATTTCTTTGATTTTATTCCACAGTCTTTTAGGGTCGTTTTTTACTTTGTGTAGTTCATTTTGTTCGTGTAACCTTTTTAGTTTTTTGAGTAGACAATTACAGTAGTTTCTGTATCGTTTATATGAGGTTTGGATTATGGGGTTATCAGGCGATATTCTTGCATTTTTGTGAAGTTTATCACGGTGGCGAATGCACCGTAGTAAGCCGGGTGTAATCCATGGTCGAATATTTCTGTCTTTTTTAGGGATAGCTATTATTTTTGTGTGACTAACTATCGCGGTGGTTAATATTTCTGTAAAAGTGTCAGACGCTGTGTTAGGATCATTAGTTTTCAGTACTTCCGAGAAATCAAGGGTTTCGATATAATTTGTTAGATTAGTGTAGTCAATTTTGGGTATTTTAGAAGCTTTTTGTGATTCCAGTTATCAATTCCTTTAAGGATTGGCTATTTTATTCCATCCGACTTTTATGAAGCTCTGAAGCTACATCGTCTTTTTCTACAATCCCAACTTCTTCCATAATTGTAGCAACGATCTTTGATCTTAAGCTGTGGTATAAAGCCCACCTTTGTCTTGCTCCTATGGAATTTGTGATGTGATTTAGTCCAGTTAGGGCATTCCCTGCATTAGCATTTATTGTTTGTTCTAGGACTAGATCAACAGGAGACCTTGACAGTTTTACGCTTGTCCTTTTGATTCCAAATGCTCCTTTTTGAAACTCCTCCAAAAATTGCGGATTTGTTTCTTTAGGTACAGTTGCTTAAAGTTACGGCAAAATATCCGAACAGATTTTAGGAAAAATATGCCAGACCACAGCAAAAGAAGTGCACTTAGTGTTTGATGTTTACAAAACGCCATCAATAAAAGAATCTGAGCATCATAAACGTCAACAGTACTCTGCACCGTACCAAATTACTGGAGCAGAACAGAAAAGAGACCAAAATTTCTCCAAGTGTCTCAGTAATGTTTGCTTCAAAGAAGCATTTGTGGAATTTTTGTGCAGACATTGGGAATCAGAGTATTTAGCCCCAATAATATCGAAAAAAAATTTTTTTATGATGATTGATTCAAAGTGCTTTTCATTTTCTATCACAAATGATAATAAAGTGTTAAAAAATTTAGAGTCCGATTATGAGTGCACCCACGAAGAGGCTGATACACGACTCATTTTCCATTTAAATAAAAGTGTAATAAAAAGCAAAATTAAAATTTTTGAAAAAACCCACGACTGTTAAAAATTAATTGAAAAAAGGATAAAATAACATAAAACACCCACCTTAAAAAAACCCAAGAATGTCCGTCGGGGGCTGCCATTAAATGAACTAGTTTAGCAATGTTCAGCTCCCGACGGACATTTTTAATTTTGCTTTTTATTTTAAACTTTTTTTAAACTTTTCACTTTTTTTTTATCTAAGAACATGCACCAATCAAACCTAAACCCATAACTGAAAACAAAATCAAAATCGGACTTGTAGTTTTGGAGAAAAATGGCAACTTTGATTTGCACAAAAAATGTTTGCTGCAGCGCCCCCTGGTGAGTTGTCACCGTAACACCTATCTAAGAACATGCACCAATCAAACCCGAACCCATAACTGAAAACTGCATCAAAATCGGACTAGTAGTTTTGGAGAAAAATGGCAACATGTATTTGCACAAACACACAAACAAACAAACACACAAACAAACAAACACACAAACAACCTCTCACCCCAAACGCATATACCGTCTCCGTTCCGTCGTGGGTAAAAAATACTGCACTTATTCGAGCATCAGATACTGATGTTTTAATAATTATCATTGGCAATTTGCACAAAATGCCCCAAAAAGAAGTTTGGCTGACCTCTGCTACAAAAGCGGAGGCGATTAACTGCACAAAATTGTGTGAAAGTCTTGGACAAGACTCGTCTTGGTCTTGGTCTTGGTCTTGGGTCTTGGCCTTAGTAAATCATTACCCGGATTTCATGCCTTCACTGGCTCTGATTATACGGCAAGTTTTAAAGGGAAGGGTAAAGTGAGACCCTTTGAAATATTGAAAAAGAATGTATCATATCAGAAAGCATTTTTCAATTTAAACAACCCAAACCAAATAGACGAAACCTCGGACTTGATTCAAAAATACACATGCGAAATGTACGGAATGAAAGTATGCAAAACTTGAACGAAGCGAGAGTACAGTTGTTCAAAAAAAAGTATTCAACAGTGTCACAACGTGCAAAATTTTTGAAAAAAATACAAAATTTTGATTCCGGCAATATACCCCCATGTTGGAGCACCTTAAAACAAAAAATTTTACGTACGGCGTTCGTAAATTCAATGTGGCAGTGTGCCGCAGAATCCAGTTGCATCAAATTTGATGCACACACATTGTGGCTGGGCATTAGCAGATGAAATGTATAAAATCAAATGGTTCGAAGGACACATGACTCCTTTGCGAGTCGAAGACATAACCATTGATAAGTCGGAATCTGGGGATAGTTCGTCAGACTTCGACTCCGAAGATGATTATGATTATTAAAAATGGTAACACAGGCTTTTTTCCGCAACTCGACTACCTCTATTTGCGCCTATTTTGCGTGGTTGTGATTATTAATATAAATAATAACAAATTAAAAATGTTGTTGTATAATTTTGATTTAAGAATAAAAATTTGAACTCAATGTTTTGTTTTTGTAAAGCCCTATAAGACTTATTTATTTAGAACCTAGTTTTTTTTTTTTTTATAAATGTGGTCGGACTGCTAAAACTGCCAGACTAAGGTGAGGCCGACCAAGGCATACGTCAACAGGTTTAATTTAGCTATTATAATCCGTTTTTTTCATTCAATTTTTCCTTGAGGTGAAATGTAGCTGCCACGTGGTACCACAAATTCGGTCGGACACAAGAACCTGCCAACGCAGGATTTGGCCGACCACTTTTTTTACAGTCCTCAAAAGGTCTCTATCCTATCAATACAAGTTTCATTCTATTTTTCGATGAGGTTTTTTTTGATGAATTTTTGCACCACTTTTTTTTCATTTGCTCAAAATTTGCCAAGTTAAGCCGCGGCCGACCAAGAGCAGTTGAAGCTACAAATAGCGTCCCGCCTCGGTTTTTCACACACGGGTGCAATGTGCCTTCAGAAACCGGGCACCGAAAACATAATATATAAACCTTCCTTTTGAATTATTCTATCTATTGCTGTAAACTGCATCAAAAGTGCAAACAATAAAATTCTCAACCTGGGAGCGGTGAAAAATGAGAAAGATAGTTTTCATAACAATGTCGATTTAATTAATAGACTATTTCTGTAATGTATTTGTTTGATTTCCGTTACGTTTTGAGTGTTTCCCGATTATTTGATAATTTCAAAGCGCACTGCTTTGTGTACTACCTGTACCTTGTAACGAATTTAGAAGAAATAAGAAGGTTTCAAGTAGATTTGAACATTAATATATAATTGAGGGAAAAGTAAAAAATACAAAACAAGTTATAAAATAATAAAAAAAAAAAAAAAAAATATTTCCTCAGCCGGAGGGTAGAAATATCGCATGTTCGTGACGACGCAGCGAATGGAACGGGCGAAAGAGCATATCAACCGGCGCACGCGCAGAGCGCGCTCACTTTTGCTCGGGCGCTCGACTGCAACAGACGTCTATTGGGACCTGTGGTTATAGCTATGACTGTTTCTTAATGTTTTCATAACTGTGTTGGTTTTGTGATGTGCTATTTAAAAATAAATAGTTCGAGGTTACTTTGTCGTTTTTTCTTTAAAAAATTAAATACCCTTCTGATCCATAAGATCAGAAGTGGGATTCGCTTACACGCGTCTTTGACCGTTTGCCATCTATTTTGCAGTAAAACGTTTCGTTTCAAAGTAACCTCTAACCACGTATTAATCACAGTGTCAGTGTTCTTATGCGTTTTCGGGTTAACACCCACGTGTTAAATATATTGTGGTCAGTTTACGGATCGCGAGTGCACACCGCGTGAACATGAAGGTTCTGGGTTCGATTCTCAGATCGGACAAAGTTTTATTGTCTGAATTTGTGCCCGGTTGGTGGCAATAGGCTTGCCCTTATTACATGGGACTTAACATAACTGACGAGATGTGGGTATACTGAGTACCTCTGCCTAACCCTTCGGGGATTGCAGGCGTGATGTTATGTTGTGTGTGTGTGTGTTTATGAAGTGCTGGAATGAACTGGGGCAATCGACAATGCCTCGGACGCATTGGTGGTTGTTTTCATGGTGGTGCTAAGACGTGGCTTAAAGATTGGGTGACCAATAACAAAACGTGGACTAATTTTTTAACCCGTATTTTGGTCATTGTGTCTGTGTTAACTTGATATGGCCTCTGTGCTATAAGACGTTATGAGTACGAATTCGAATAAATTTACCACGTATGCAGGCTATGCCCGAAAGTCCTTGTTGCGGTTGAATATCGTAAAGGAACTGTTGTGGGTTTGATTCCCGCACGGTACAAATTTTTGTATGTCCAACAGATAATTGTTCCGGGTCTTGGTATTTGTGTTTGTGGGTTTGAATGTTTGTGTGCACACCCATGATGCAGGAGGAATTCCTGGTGTGGGGCAACGTTGTGATTCACTGTGCACCTGATTTTCTGATTAAAGAGCCGTGGCGTGATTGATGTTTTTCCCGAGTGTAACCACGTTTGATTTAATCAAACTCAACAAAACTAAAGTTTGGTCAGGAGTGACCGAGTGTAACAAAATTCTTTTGTAGATTTGTTTGTTTGCAGAATAAACATTACACGTAGACGTACTATGGCGTGTGTTACGCAACGCAACGCTGCTGCCTGGTCTCGCAGCAGTGGTTGCCAGGGCTGCGCTACAGTGACGCCGTGAACGCGCACGTGGCCGCAGGCTGCCAGGGTGCTCCACTGGCGTTGTTGAGCGTGTCGCTCCTGACTGCATGCGCGCCCTACTGGCGTGACACACGCCCTCCAGGGTGCCTGCGCGCCTTACTGCCATAGTTGCGCGTGGCACTCCACGGTGCCAGCGCGCCCTTTTGGCGCTGTTGTGCGTGGCACTCCACGGTGCCAGCGCGCCCTTTTGGCGCTGTTGCGCGTGGCACTCCACGGTGCCAGCGCGCCCTGCTAGCGTGGTTGCGCGTGGCACTGCACGGTGCCAGCGCGCCCTTTTGGCGCTGTTGCGCGTGGCACTCCACGGTGCCAGCGCGCCCTGCTAGCGCGGTTGCGCGTGGCACTCCACGGTGCCAGCGCGCCCTTTTGGCGCTGTTGCGCGTGGCACTCCACGGTGCCAGCGCGCCCTTTTGGCGCTGTTGCGCGTGGCACTCCACGGTGCCAGCGCGCCTTGCTGGCGTGGTTGAGCGTGTCGCTCCAGGGTTGCAGCGCGCTTTACAGGCGTGGCTGAGCGAGTCGCAGCAGGCTGTCAGAGCCACTTCCTGGCGCAGTTGAGCGCCATGAGCGCGTGATGGTCGTGCGCATCGCTGCAGGCCAACTGCGCGACCTACTGGCTTGGTCGAGCGCATGGCTCCGGCTGCTGGCGCGACTTGACTTGGTCGAGCGCGGCACTGCACGTCAACTGCTACTTAATTGTAGTGAAGACATGCAAACGTCTGAGCCTCTGGCTTATGACGTCTATTTGGTCTGAGCCTCTGGCTTATGGCTTCTGTTTGGTCTGAGCCTCTGGCTTATGGCTTCTGTTTGGCCTGGACCTCTGGTTCATGGCTTCTGTTTGGTCTGAGCCTCTGGCTTATGACTTCTGTTTGGCCTGGACCTCTGGTTCATGGCTTCTGTTTGGTCTGAGCCTCTGGCTTATGACTTCTGATTGGCCTGGACCTCTGGTTCATGGCTTCTGATTGGTCTGAGCCTCTGGCTTATGACTTCTGTTTGGCCTGGACCTCTGGTTCATGGCTTCTGTTTGGTCTGAGCCTCTGGCTTATGACTTCTGATTGGCCTGGACCTCTGGTTCATGGCTTCTGTTTGGTCTGAGCCTCTGGCTTATGGCTTCTGTTTGGTCTGAGCCTTTGGCTTATGACTTCTGATTGGCCTGGACCTCCGGTTCATGGCTTCTGTTTGGTCTGAGCCTCTGGCTTATGGCTTCTGTTTGGCCTGGACCTCTGGTTCATGGCTTCTGTTTGGTCTGAGCCTCTGGCTTATGACTTCTGTTTGGCCTGGACCTCTGGTTCATGGCTTCTGTTTGGTCTGAGCCTCTGGCTTATGACTTCTGATTGGCCTGGACCTCTGGTTCATGGCTTCTGTTTGGTCTGAGCCTCTGGCTTATGACTTCTGATTGGCCTGGACCTCCGGTTTATGGCTTCTGTTTGGTCTGAGCCTCTGGCTTATGGCTTCTGTTTGGCCTGGACCTCCGGTTCATGGCTTCTGTTTGGTCTGAGCCTCTGGCTTATGACTTCTGTTTGGCCTGGACCTACGGTTCATGGCTTCTGTTCTAGTTAAGTATATTACTGCTTCACTACTATCTATTTACCTTGGCTAGTATTCCACCCAATGGGAGTCCGGAATTCCATTGCTTGGAATGCTATTTAGTTCCATTTACTTTTTAATGCTTAGAATCACTGATTTTGAACTATTTATTAGTCTGAGGTTTTTAAATTTACATTTCACAAAAAAAAACCTTCCTGTTAGTTAGTTGGGTACCTGATAGTGGGAGTGCACGCTCACTATCGCGTACTTAACAACATCAGTTCGAGTGCTTACTATTCTATGGCTTCAGACACATAAGTGACGCAAGAAAACAAATGTACAGTATGTGTTGTTGTTACTTTGCAGATAATTACGACCAGTCCGGTGATGGTGAACCTAGTGATGACACAAGAAAATGATGGATCTGATGTGAACGAAGCTGCCGGATGGTACTCGATATGTTGCGTGTCGAGGTGACCAATGTTGGTCCGATGCATCATGGAAGATACAAGTTGCCCTGAACATGGCAAGGCGGGCTGCAACCGCACCTCACCTCTACATCTGGTGACTGGTATCATGTTAATGGGTGATGTATATGGGACTGGTTTGAAACGTACTTGTATGTCAACCAATTCACACACGCAAAGTTATGCCTCACGTAGGTCTCTAGCGAGTCGTGAGGTGGCGATCTTCCGACAAGTCCCGCCCCGGGTGGTTGGTTTGGATATTTGTATGTTTCACACTTATTACGCGTAGGCTAGGCTATGCTAAGCGAAGCTAGTCGCTTTAAGTTATTCGCTGTTGAGATGAGTGCTGTTAAAAAGAGCTTTTTCATCAACAGCTATATCTGTTTGCCCCGACATTGTGGCACTTTTGTTTGTTTTGGCATCGATATTTGGCTATCTGGAAACCCGATAGATGGTTACCAGGTGATGTTGTGGTTGTTTCGGTAATGATTGAGGTCGCGAACTCTTTCATTGGTGATACAATTTACAAACTGCTGCCTATTTTGGTGCGATTGCTAGTAATTTCATTACAATGGGCAGTTAAAAGTTTAAACTTTCAGAATACCTCATTCAAGTTTTGGTTTTGTTATGTTTTAGATGACAAGTCTACCAATGAGGTCCAAACAAGTGATAATCAGACGCTGAACAGCGTATCTGTGCAGGATGGACGAAGCGAGCGAGGATCAGCATTCGGTGCCAGTGAGCCAAGCTGACGAGGTCGTTCAGCTGTCAGGAACGGCCGTGTTAGATATTTCCTCAGCCGGAGGGTAGAAATATCGCATGTTCGTGACGACGCAGCGAATGGAACGGGCGAAAGAGCATATCAACCGGCGCACGCGCAGAGCGCGCTCACTTTTGCTCGGGCGCTCGACTGCAACAGACGTCTATTGGGACCTGTGGTTATAGCTATGACTGTTTCTTAATGTTTTCATAACTGTGTTGGTTTTGTGATGTGCTATTTAAAAATAAATAGTTCGAGGTTACTTTGTCGTTTATCATTAAAAAAATTAAATACCCTTCTGATCCATAAGAATACCTAACCTAGCACACTCTCATAAGGGACTCCTCCCTTATGAGAGTGTGCTAGGTTAGGTTAGGTTAGGTTAGGTTACGACTATAGGATATTCTCCTACAGTACGTCGTAGAGTAAGCCAAACCCCAGCTTGTAAGTGACCACGAATGGTTTTAAAAACACTTACAAGTGAAGAATGGATGCCAATACCAGTGGGTAAAGGAATGTGTGTGGGGGTGTAGTATAAGTATGTATGAAATGTGTTGAGTAGTTTTTAGGAAGAGTGCTGAAGAGAAAAGTAAATTAGTATTAGTTATAAAAAAGAGACTACTAAGCCAAATAAGAGTCCAAAAGAAAATAATACTAGTGATAGTTGTTTTAGAATTTTGAAAAGAGGGAAAGCTTTGAATTTACGTTGGGCGCCAAACTGTAACGAATCTACGGAATTTAGAAGAAATAAGAAGGTTTCAAGTAGATTTGAACATTAATATATAATTGAGGGAAAAGTAAAAAATACAAAACAAGTTATAAAATATACCTAACCTAGCACACTCTCAGAAGGGAGGAGGGAGGTTTTATAAGAAGGACGTCAACGTAGCGTCTCGCTCGATACCGGTCACTCGGGTAGAAGAGTTGGAGGTCCCGTCTCGCTCGAGTATTGGAGGTCCTCTTGGCGTCAGCGTAGCGTCTCGCTCGACACCTTTCCGTTCACTCAATGAACCAGCAGCAGCACAGACTCAGTGAAGAAAGTGAAGAGTATAATATGGAGATGTGTCCTCGACCAGATCCAGAATAGAAGTCCCGCATGTGAAATCATTTCAGCTTTTATAGATCCACAGCTTGTCATTTTCAGTTCATTTTTCAGAATTTAAAATAGTGACTTCTTCGTCTTAGAAATGCAACTTGCCAGTATTCAGAACAGCCAGTAATATTCAATCCAAAACCTTTTCGTAGAATTCTGAGAGCGTGTTAATTAATTATATGTAAGTTATAAAATACAATATCTGAGCTATGTAAGGTTTAAAATATAATATTTGGGCTAACATATTGATAAAAAGAATTTAAATTACATAAATCAAAAAAGCAAAATTAAAAATTTTGAAAAAACCCACGACTGTTAAAATTAATTGAAAAAAGGATAAAATAACATAAAACACCCACCTTAAAAACACCCAAGAATGTCCGTCGGGGGCTGCCATTAAATGAACTAGTTTTGCAATGTTCAGCTCCCGACGGGCATTCTTGGGTGTTTTTAAGGTGGGTGTTTTATGTTATTTTATCCTTTTTTCAATTAATTTTAACAGTCGTGGGTTTTTTCAAAATTTTTAATTTTGCTTTTTATTTTAAACTTTTTACTTTTATTTTTGTTTTTTTTTTTATCTAAGAACATGCACCAATTAAACCTAAACCCATAACTGAAAACTGAATCAAAAACGGACTTGTAGTTTTGGAGAAAAATGGCAACTTTGATTTGCACAATAAAAATAGGTAAAAAAACTTTTTAAGTTAAACGGTTTTATGTTAAACATACATTGCAATGTTTAAGATAAATGTACTAAAAACCAGAAAATAATAAAATAGATACAGTCGTGGGAAAAAACCGTGGGGCACGTCAATTGTAATTTCCGCAGCACGACAGTTCCGAATTGACGTGCCCCACGGTTTTTTCCCATGACTGTATCTATTTTATTATTTTCTGGTTTTTAGTACATTTATCTTAAACATTGCAATGTATGTTTAACATAAAACCGTTTAACTTAAAAAGTTTTTTTACCTATTTTTATTTTCTAGTTTTTAGCCGCCATCTTGGATTTTAATTTTATATAGTATATTGTATTCTGCTTATTGAGCCCTTTCATTTGATACCCATATTGATGGGATTAATAAAACATAAATTATCCGCCATTTTGTAGCGGCGGCCATCTTGAATTTATAATGATAATGAATAAACATAATTATATTGTCACCAAAATCCAAAGTGTATACAAAATTTCAGATTAATCGGTTGACAGGAAGAGGGTGAAATTTGAATTACTAAATTTGATCCAAGAATAAAACAAACGGGGTGAGCTAAATAAAACCGTTTAAAAAATGTTTGCTGCAGCGCCCCCTGGTGAGTTGTCACCGTAACACCTATCTAAGAACATGCACCAATCAAACCCGAACCGATAACTGAAAACTGCATCAAAATCGGACTAGTAGTTTTGGAGAAAAATGGCAACATGTATTTGCACAAACACACAAACAAACACACAAACAACCTCTCACCCCAAACGCATTACCGTCTCCGTTCCGTCGTGGGTAAAAAGTAACCTTCTTAAGAGCGCTGTCACAAACTTTGGGCGATTTGCCGAAAATACGTACTTTTACAAGTCCTGGACACGTCTTATTTATAGATAAAGGCATAATATTTCAATGAAAAATTATAAATCTGACTTTGTTTTAGTTTATGTCCTGATTAGAATTTCGTTTTGAATGTTAATATTTCGAGAAATAGCAATTTTCCGACACCCAATTTCGAGCAAACGTAAAACATCTGGTTTTTCCCTGCTACTTGTGACAAATTGGCTACACAGAAAAATCTGAAAAAAATGTCAAAATACTGGTTATATAGTCCTGAAGTTTTTGTCCTGATTAGAATTGAGATATAAATGGAATCGCAGCAAAAAAAAAGGATATTCAAAAGCAATACTGAGCTAAAATTTATGCGTTTTAAATATGGTTTAAACATAGGATAAAGACAAAATTAACAAAAAAAAATTAGACATACTTATAGTACAACACTTTACCTTCCCTAATTATATTTTTTTGGAATTTTACGCCGTCTCATTTTTTTATTACGATTTTCCAAAATAATGCCTTATTACTAGATGTACGGCCGCCATACGCTCAGTAACGCCTGAGGGCTCGTGGAGGACGGACCGATGTCGCTCGCGCTCCCGCGCGCATTAGTGTGAGTTACGTATACGAATACAGGTAGACCAGAGGTTGTCAACAGTTTAAACGTAAGTATTCTTGTAATTTATTATGATAAAATAAAATTGTAGTCATGTTCTATGTTGGAAAGGAACGCTTTGCGCAACCTTACTATAAAGTTTATTCGTAAATGATACTTTACTAGTCGATAAAAAATCATAGAAATCTTTATTTTAGAAATAATGGGGAATCTTTCGAATGAAGCATTGAAATATTCACTTTTATGAATCTTTCGAGAAAAAACAAATCCAAGAAGGCGGCTGGGAAAATTTTAGGTGTTTCCGTCATGGGTGTCGTTTTGATGGTTTTTGGGGTCGCTGATTACGAAAATGAGGTCAAAATAAAAATCCAAGATGGCGCTGACGAAAATTTTTGGATTTTTCGTCATGGGTGTCGTTTTCATGGTTTTTGGGGTCGCTGATTACGAAAATGAGGTCGAAATGAAAATCCAAGATAGCGCCGACAAATTTTTTTGTTTTTTTCGTCATGGGTGTCGTTTTTATGGTTTTTGGGGTCGCTGATTACGAAAATGAGGTCGAAATGAAAATCCAAGATGGCGCCGACAAAATATTTGTTTTTTCCGTCATGGGTATCGTTTTCATGGTTTTTGGGGTCGCTGATTACGAAAATGAGGTCAAAATAAAAATCCAAGATGGCGCCGACGAAAATTTTTGGTTTTTCTGTCATGGGTGTCGTTTTCATGGTTTTTGGGGTCACTGATTACGAAAATGAGCTCAAAATTAAAATCCAAAATGGCGCCGACGAAAATTTTTGGTTCTTCAGTCATGGCCCTAGTAGCATTTTTTGTTGGCATTTAGTTGGGCCACATACAGAGGTATGTGGCCCAACTAAATGCCAACAAAAATGCTAGGTGTCGTTTTCATGGTTTTTGGGGTCGCTGATTACGAAAATGAGGTCAAAATAAAAATCCAAGATGGTGCTGACGAAAATTTTTGGATTTTTCGTCATGGGTGTCGTTTTCATGGTTTTTGTGGTCGCTGATTAGGAAAATGAGGTCAAAATGAAAATCCAAGATGGGGCCAGGAATTTTTTTGGTTTTTCCACCATGGGTGTCGTTTTCATGGTTTTTGGGGTCGCTAATTACGAAAATAAGGTCAAAATAAAAATCCAAGATGGCGCCGACAAAAATTTTTGTTTTTTCTTCATGGGTGTCGTTTTCATGGTTTTTGGGGTCGCTAATTACGAAAATGAGGTCAAATTAAAAATCCAAGATGGCGCCGACAAAATATTTGTTTTTTCCGTCATGGGTATCGTTTTCATGGTTTTTGGGGTCGCTGATTACGAAAATAAGGTCAAAATAAAAATCAAAGATGGCGCCGACAAAAATTTTTGTTTTTTCCGTCATGGGTATCGTATTCATGGTTTTTGGGGTAGCTGATTACGAAAATGAAGTCAAAATGAAAATCCAAGATGGTGGCTGGGAAAATTTTTGGTTTTTGACCCCAAAAACCATGAAAACGACACCCATGACTATGGGTGTCGTTTTCATGGTTTTTGGGGTCGCTGATTACGAAAATGAGGTCAAAATGAAAATCCAAGATGGCGGCCAGGAAAATTTTTGGTTATTCCGTGATGGGTGTCGTTTTCATGGTTTTTGGGGTCGCTGATTACGAAAATGAGGTCAAAATAAAAATCCCAGATGGCGCTGACGAAAATTTTTGGATTTTTCGTCATGGGTGTCGTTTTCATGGTTTTTGGGGTCGCTGATTACGAAAATGAGGTCGAAATGAAAATCCAAGATGGCGCCGACAAAAATTTTTGTTTTTTTCGTCATGGGTGTCGTTTTCATGGTTTTCGGGGTCGCTGATTACGAAAATGAGCTCAAAATTAAAATCCAAGATGGCGGCTAGGAAAATTTTAGGTTTTTCCGTCATAGGCGTCGTTTTCATGGTTTTTGGTGTCGCTGATTACGAAAATGAGGTCAAAATGAGGTCAGTGGGTCGTCATAGGGGCGGATTTTTAGGAGTTGGAGTATACGCTTAGGGGCACTATGAGCAGCAAAGAAAACACAAAAAAAAAAATTGTTAAAAAAAAAATTCGGGACTTGGTAAATTTTCCTGTTTTTTTTTTTCAAAAATGCCTCATTTTTTTTTGTTTTGTGTTGACCTTGACCATATAAATTATTTAGGTTCTAAGAACCATGGTCCTACGACGCACCGTTTCAGAGTTTCGGTTCTACGAATTTTACTTCGTTTCATCTAGAATGCTCTATATTTCCAAAATGGTAGCTCGGATGAAAACCTTTTCTAGAAAAGAATTGTTGCTCTAGTTAAAAACTATGAGATGGTGTAAAAAAAACCGCGACAAAGAGAGAGAAAAGAAATATTTGCAAAAATTTTCGGGGCACAACAGTAAAATTTTCAGAAGTTTTTTTTTTTCAAGATTTTGGCTATTTTTATTGCAGCATCTTGTTAACCTGGTCCATTGAAACCATTTAAGTTCCGAGACACATGGTCCTACGACGCACCGTTTCCGAGTTATGGTCCTACGAATTTTACTTCGTTTTATTTAGAACGCTCTATATTTCCAAAATGGTAGCTCGGATGAAAACCTTTTCTGGAAAAGAATTGTTGCTCTAGTCAAAAACTATGAGATGGTGTAAAAAACCGCGACAAAAAGAGAGAAAAGAAATATTTGCAAAATTTTTCGGGGCACAACAGTAAAATTTTCTGTAGTTTTTTTTTTTCAAGATTTCGGCTATTTTTATTGCAGCATCTTGTTAACCTGGTTCATTGAAACCATTTAAGTTCTGAGACACATGGTCCTACGACGCACCGTTTCAGAGTTTCGGTTCTACGAATTTTACTTCGTTTCTACTATTAATATCATAAACGGGATATTTACCATGTACTGTCGGTCGTTCTTTCACCTTGACACATGAGACACATGGTCCTACGACGCACCATTTTGGAAATATATAGCGTTCTAGATAAAACGAAGAAAAATTCGTAGGACCATAACTCGGAAACGGTGCGTCGTAGGACCATAATGTGTCTCGGAGCTTAAATGGTTTCTATGGACCAGGTTAATAAGATGCTGCAATAAAAATAGCCGAAATCCTGAAAAAAAAAAACTTCTGAAAATTTTACTAAATTCTGTGCCCCTAAGGATACACAAGGTGAAAGATCGACCGACAATTAGAAATTTTTTAAATTTTTCTTTTTCTCTCACTTTGTTGCGGTTTTTTTATATCATCTCATAGTTGTCGACTAGAACAACAATTCTTTTCCTGAAAAAGTTTTCATCCGAGCTACCATTTTGGAAATATAGAGCATTCTAGATGAAACGAAGTAAAATTCGTAGGACCATAACTCTGAAACGGTTTGTCGTAGGACCATGGTTTGCAGAACCTAAATAATTTCTATGGTCAAGGTCAACACGAAACAAAAATAAATGAGGCATTTTTGAAAAAAAAAAAAATCAGGTAAATTATTTTTATTTATTAATTTAAGTCCCGAAAATTATTTTAAACTAAATCTTTTTTTTTCTGATTTTTCTGCTGCTCATAGTGCCCCTAAGCGTAAACTCCAACTCCTAAAAATCCGCCCCTATGACGACCCACTGACCTCATTTTGACCTCATTTTGACCTCATTTTCGTTATCAGCGACCCCAAACACCATGAAAACGACACCCATGACTGAAAAACCAATAATTTTTGTCGGCGCCATCTTGGATTTTCATTTTGACCTCATTTTCGTAATCAGCGACCCCAAAAACCATGAAAACGACACCCATGACAGAAAAAACAAATTTGTCGGCGCCATCTTGGATTTTTATTTTGACCTCATTTTCGTAATCAGCGACCCCAAAAACCATGAAAACGATACCCATGACAGAAAAAACAAAAATTTTTGTCGGCGCCATCTTGGATTTCTAATTTGACCTCATTTTCGTAATCAGCGACCCCAAAAACCATGAAAACGACACCCATGACGGAAAAATCAAAAATTTTTTGTCGGCGCCATCTTGGATTTTCATTTTGACCTCATTTTCGTAATCAGCAACCCCAAAAACCATGAAAACGACACCCATGACGGAAAAATCAAAAAAATTTTGTCGGCGCCATCTTGGATTTTCATTTTGACCTCATTTTCGTAATCAGCGACCCCAAAAACCATGAAAATGACACCCATGACGGAAAAACAAAAATTTTTGTCGGCGCTATCTTGGATTTTTAATTTGACCTCATTTTCGTAATTAGCGACCCCAAAAACCATGAAAACGACACCCATGACGAAAAAACAAAAATTTTTGTCGGCGCCATCTTGGATTTTTATTTTGACCTTATTTTCGTAATTAGCGACCCCAAAAACCATGAAAACGACACCCATGGTGGAAAAACCAAAAAAATTCCTGGCCCCATCTTGGATTTTCATTTTGACCTCATTTTCGTAATCAGCGACCCCAAAAACCATGAAAACGACACCCATGACGAAAAAACAATAATTTTTGTCGGCGCCATCTTGGATTTTTATTTTGACCTTATTTTCGTAATTAGCGACCCCAAAAACCATGAAAACGACACCCATGACGGAAAAACCAAAAATTTTCGTCGGCGCCATCTTGGATTTTTATTTTGACCTCATTTTCGTAATCAGCGACACCAAAAACCATGAAAACGACACCCATGACGGAAAAACCAAAAATTTTCGTCGGCGCCATCTTGGATTTTCATTTTGACCTCATTTTCGTAATCAGCGACCCCAAAAACCATGAAAACGACACCCATGACGGTAAAACTAAAAATTTTCGTCGGCGCCATCTTGGATTTTTATTTTGACCTCATTTTCGTAATCAGCGACCTCGAAAACCATATAAACGACACCCATGATGGAAAACTAAAAATTTTCTATGTTACTTATATTTGTATTTCAATATCACACACATAAATTATAACATTCCATAACTTGTATTTTTTCCCAATTCAATTCTAAGTAAACCGCAGTGAAACGTGTTACGCACCTCTGCCTCTGCACGTGTGTGTATGAAGAAGCGTACATCACGCACACAGGCGCAAGAACCGTCAGTCGCCGCTCGTTTCGAAGTTACTCGAGTTTGTAATAGCGCTCTTAACCTAAGCCAGTAAGAAACTATGAGAGAAAATTTAAAAGAAAAAAGTATTGACAGCTTGACAGCCTGACGGACGTAAGTGTCATAACAATGAAAAATATGAAAATTATTTATTTTATTTTAGATATTTTAGAAGGAAACGAATCGTTTTAGACCGATTCGCAGAATAGTAATGCAAAAACCAATAAAACGAATGATTGATGCGAAATATAAGTAAGTATATAGTGTAAGTATGTATTATGATGTGTGGTAAGTGTGAATAAGGTGAACACTACAGCTCACTCAGTGAAATAAATAAAATACGTGGTTTAGAATAGCGAAATACCACAACCTTGGACGACACTTGCTTTCATATCCGACCAAAGATCGCTCGGGTCTTTCGTCGTTTCGGACCACGAGCGGTTCGGACCGGCCGCGGTCACACGTTTGACTTGGAATTGTTTTTTGGATTTTGCCAGCGGCTTGGATAGAAAAAATCGCTGTGTGAACTTTGGGATCAACTAATCATTGCAATATCCTAGACCGACGACCCTTTTTTTTTTTTTGGTGGTTGGAAAATCATCAAATAACCCCTCTCGCTCTTGGGCAGAGCGAAAGGGAGAGGTCAGACTTCTACTGGCTAAAACCACTCATGTTCCTTTTTAATCGATTGACGACACGGTTGGCGCAGTGGTTGAGCGATTGGACTGCTGCGCAGCGTGTCGCGGGTTCGATCCTCGCACGAAACAAATATTTGTAAGACCTACAAATAATTGTTTCGGGTCTGGGTTTTTGGTTGTGTATGTGAGTTTGAATGTTTGTGAACGCACCCACGATACAGGAGAAATTCCTAGTGTCCCCGGCAACGTTTAAAAAAAACAAAAATTTATAATCCTTTGTGCCGAGGCCGCGGTATCTCTTTCGTACAAGTCCGTACAACCCGCAGCTACAAAGGGAGGCCGACGACCATTGAACGTGAAACAATTTTATTCCGTCATCGTCTATGATTCGGCAGTGGCTTGCACCTAACTCTGAAAGTTAATATAACCTAGCTGGGGTAGGTACGGTCAGCATCAGAAGTTTAACATTACTCAAAGTTTCAAAGCTGTTTTTTTTAAAATAAAAACTTGTTAGATATTACTCGTTACTACATGTTATTGGAGTTAAGGACTATTTTAACGAATAATCTTCTTAAACATTAAAAATAATAGCTAGAGTCCTGTACAGAAAAGAATTAAAATTCCGAAATATTCAGCTACTTCTGATGCTGACCGTACCTACATTTCTAGATGACATTATAATAATAATAGAATATGAATAAACCATGGTACCACATTAAGAGCGTATGCTACCTCAGATTAGCAACCCTATTTGTGGTGGTTCAAACTTCGCTTGAAATACTGTTAGAATAAAGTTCTAATCAGCTTGCACTACAAAGCGGTTGTTACGTCTTTCGCTGCGGCCGAATAGGGCGAAATTAGTGGTATTTTGCGATTTACAAAAAAACTATTGAATGGACTTACAAAAGGTAGTTAACCTGGTTTAACTTAGACCTGGTTTATCTCGCATGGCGTCTCACTTCAATAATATTCAAAAGAAAGTGACAGCATGCGCGATAAACCAGGTCTAAGTTAAACCAGGTTTAACTACCTTTTGTAATAAGGCGGTATGACTTTAGTATGTTGCTTGTAGAATTATTTGGCAAAAAAATCAGAACGATGACATGTATTTTAGTATGGTTTTTACTCGTTATAAGAAATTTTTAGAGGTATCTTCGCGATTTTATTCTATCGAGCAAAGTTAGTTGTATTATGTTTTCACAACACTAATGGCACTAGCATATATCCTGAAGAATATCATATATTTTTCTGATGTTGATTACTGCAGTGAATCATATACTTTTACGCATTATAAAACTCGCGTTTGAGGTACCATAAGCTCTTAAAACGTGTTTTTTATTTATTCTGCGCGCGTTTTCGATAAATCCTTTCCTGTTTTCTACATAATTATGTATCTACCTATGGCTTCAAGTCATAGTCATTGATATTCATTCATAATATGTCTTTTCAAACATTCTCCACCAAAACCCTTCACCCTCCCTTTTGGCTTCGCCGTAGTCGGGTAAATATAGTGTATGTGCTTAAAAAACTTAGTAGTCAGCTTTTTTTATAGATACCCAACTAAGTACATAACCTCACTTTGTGAAAAATTAGGTACAAAATGTTCACCGAGGGACTGATTAGTCTGAATCTATTAATTCATACCATTTTCATCTCGTTACACCAGGGCCCAAGAATGTATGCAATCGTTTCCGTCTCCTTAATGGTATGGAGCTTTTTTTAAAAAAACGTACAGTAGTACACTCTCCTCTCCCCATCATCTGCCTAGCCTTTTCCCAACTATATTGGGGTCGGCTTCCAGTCTAACCGGATGCAGCTGAATACCAGTATTTTACATGGAGCGACTGCCTATCTGACCTCCACAACCCAGTTAATACTAGGTAATACAATACCCTATTGGTAAGACTGGATGTCAGAATGTCAGTGACCTGAAATTCTGACATCCAGTCTTACCAAAACGATTGCCAAAGATCTATATATATGGCAGCCGGGACCAACAACTTAACGTGCTTTCCGAGGCACGGTGGAAACTCGGTATGTCGGGCGGTCACCCATCCACAGACCGACCTCACAGCTTTACCTAAAGATCGACCCGAGTGGCGGTTCTTATTAAGCCACGAGTTCCATGAAAAAAAGAAACAGTTTTTAACCCTAGAGTGAGAGCATTTTGCCGCCCTCGCCAAAAAAACCTTAATAACTCCTAAGACCATAGCCCTATAGGTATGCACTTCTTAGTAGCTGCCCTTACGTTCGTTGGTAACTCGTGCCTAAAAGATGGACTTCATCAGAGCACAGGGGTCCGCTTGACGAGGAGTTTGTTACTACCAGGTCTCGCCGGGCGGCGATTTGCTCACCGCGCGCCCACTCACGTAGGTAAAATCTGTGTAATATTTTTCTTGAAAAGTTGAAATGTTATGGTACATGTGGATTTTATGTTTAATTTATTTTAGAAACTTAATTAAATCTATTTCAGTATCAAGATTTAAAGGCATCATGTGATTAACAAGATAAAAAAAGCTGAAATAGTGTCTTAGAGGAAAGGCCAGCAAAGCCATTCATGACTGGTCTTCTATTGATACATTAAGTATAGCTTTGAGATACCAAATTGACCGTTTTGTACCTATACCTATAACAAGTTTCATCTTCAAAGAATTAGGGCAAATGCAGTATATAATAAATAATGAAAAATACGCACATCAAAATAAGGTGTTTCAGGAGTTCAGAGTTACTGTGCAATGAGCATTGCACATACCTATGTGATGATTGTTTTGCTGAAGCATCTCCTGTTGATGTAGAATATATAAATATAGTTTTGTTAACTTTTTTGTCTCTTTTGAGTATTCTTTACCAAAATGTAGGATAAGTTAAAAAAGTCACTTGAAATTTTACGTCTTTCAAAATCTTTTATAAACCAAAGTTCCTACAACCGAGTTCAAAAAGGTGTTGATTCATCATTACTTATTTGTGTTTTACTTAAATACTGAGAAAATAAATTAATTTAAATGCTTTATTCTTAAATAAAATGGTCATTGAAAAGGGGCGGCAAAATTCTCCCCACGCGCCCACCGACGTTCGGAAAAAAGACGCGCCCACTCTAGGGTTAACTATATGCAAAATTGGCCTAATATTATTAAATTCCCCGGACTAAACATAAACAAGCTATTACGTCAAATAAGGGTAAACTCGTTTAATTCAAATTGGAGAGAAACTTGTTGTGGTAATTTGAGGCGCGTCGCCCACTTGTACGTCGAGGCGGAGGTGTGACGGGTGTCACTCCATTCGTTTCTCTATTTATCACTTCCACCACAGTAGTATAATATTATATTTATACTGTGCCTCCACCGCGCCCGTGCCGCGGCCCTAGTTTATCAGCGCATTGTCATTTATCACTACATCCTTACATAGTATAAAACAAAGTCGCTATTTTTGTCTGTTTGTTTGTCTGTATGCTTAAATCATTAAAACTACGCAACGGATATTGATGCGGTTTTTTTTAATAGATAGAGTGATTCAAGAGAAAGGTTTTAGTATATAATTTGAACGACATCCACGCGGGTGAAGCCTCGGGCATCAGCTAGTATTATTATAAAACAAAGTCCTCCGGCACGTCTGTCTGCCTGATCGCGATAAACTCAAAAACTACTACACCGATTTTCATGCTGTTTTCACCAATGGATAGAGTGGTTCTCGAGGAAGGTTTTAGTATATAAAATCCACATGAGCGAAGCCGCGGGCATCTTCTAGTTCCTAAATAAAATAAGATGCGGCGCGCGGCTCTTGTGCGTGCGCCCGCTCTTTCACGCCGCTTCCACTTTAGTTCGTGTGAGCGACGCACCTTACGATCTTTAGCCGATCTTACTTTTAGGTCAACTAGGTACAAATACAGGTGTTTCATTTTAAATTCATACATTTACTAGATAGTGCTTGACATGTCAACAAGTATCGAACCTAATTTTGATTCAACAAATATAAAACAATAATAATAATGATCATAACATTAATATTTTTGTTAGTATGTGTGTGTTTGGGATATATGATCTTGTGTCGTCTCTTCTTGCCGCGAGTGAATGAATTGGTGCCCACATTACCAGGGGGGTTGCCCATCATTGGGCATTCTCATAGGTTTCTCAGAAATGATTGTAAGTTTCATACATCAAAATCGGCTCAGTAATATATATCGATGGTCATAGGTTGACAGCACGTATCTGCATTATGTCAAATTTTACACGAGAGACAAAAAACTGTATAATTTCGAAAATAAGTTGAAATAAAATAAAACAAAAAAGTAGTTGGTAGGTAATCGAATTATTTATTGATATAATTAAAAAAATGTAATCACCACATAGGTTTTTTACTAAATAATCAATAATAAAACAGTTATGAGTAAACAATGTTAAAAAATCTTCACTATTTACGTGTTACGAGCAGTCAACAGTTACTTACGTGGTGTCAATTTAAAAAAAAAACAATGTTTCATTAGATAGCATGTGCGGCAAATTATCGTAAAAAGAGAGATAACATAAACGCCTGTAATCCCCGAAGGGTTAGGCAAAGGTGTTCGTCTAAAAGAACACCCACATTTCGCCAGTTATGTTTTTTAAGTCCCGTGTAATAGGGGGCGAGCTTATAGCGATCAACACAAATCCAGACTCCGTGACTGTTACGGAAAAATTCCTGATGGAGAAAGCCAACATGCTCAGCAGTCGTGCTTGCGACCACTAGACCAACGAGGCAGTCACGACAGCCGAAAGACGTCCACTGCTGGACATAGGCCTCCCCTAAGTGTCGCCACATTGACCGGTCCCGTGCGTCTTGCATTCTGCGGATCCCAGCAACCTTCACCAGGTCATCGGTCCACCTAGTGGGAGGCCTTCCAACGCAACGTCTTCCAGTTCACGGTCGCCACTCCAGCACTTTCTGGCCCCATCGGCCATCCGTTCTGCGAGCAATGTGCCCTGCCCACTGCCACTTAAGTTTGGCAATTCTTCGGGCTACGTCTGTAACCTTGGTTTTCATGCGGATGTCTTCATTTCTGATTCGATCACGCAAGGAAACTTCGAGCATAGCCTTCTTCATTGTCCTTTGGGTGATGAGGCCCATTGTGAGCGATCACGTTTCGGTCTCGTATGTAATCTTTGGTAACACACACTGGCCGTAGACTTTCGTCTTGAGACACTGCGGTAAGTTGGACGAGAAGACTCAGCTTCCCCGCTACTACAACGCTGCCCAGCCGAGTCGGAGTCGATGATTGACCTCTTTCTCAAAGTTAGACTTACCTAATTGGACCGTTTGTCCCAGGTAGACATAGTCGTCTACAACTTCGAGTGTAGTCTTCGATCTTAATGTTAATGTTACATGGGCATTCAACAGAACTTGATTTTGTCCATGTTCATTTTAAGACCCACTCTTTCGGAAGCTCTACTGAGTTCATTGAGCATTGTACTGAGGTCCTCCATGGTCTCAGCAATGCAACTATACCTATCATCGGCAAACAGAAGGTGAGTGATGTACTCGCCATTGACGTTGATGCCTAGTCCTCTCCAGTCCAGAACCTTGAAGATATGCTCCAGTACAGCGGTGAACAGCTTCGGAGATAATATTATGACGTCTCCCTGTCTCACACCTACTACTTATTAAATATGGTTTTATTATGATTACGAGTACCTATTACCTCAAATATTGTTGAAATGTTGATTAACTCAATACTTCTTATTAATTGTATTACCTACATTAAGGTACGGATGATAGAATGGCTTAAAATTTCATTAGTGAGGTTTTATTGACCATTTAACGTAAAATAAAATAAAAATAATTACCAATATACCTTTTAGGACACTTTTCGAAAATAAATAGACGTATTTAAAGTGCTAATTAAACATAAAACTATTTTAAAACAATTAAAACTCGCGCCGTAATCTTACGCTGTCAGTTAATTCTTGCGAACTGTATTTGCGTTGACATCACGTAACTCGCGCGCTAGTGAGGGCAAATTGATACCTGTTAACTGTGAGTTGTCAATTGTGGCATAAATTGTTCGAGTGACATTTTTTGTAAATTACGAGTTAGCAATGGAAAGATTCGGCGTTTAATTTAAAAATTTTTGGTGTATAAAACTCATTTTGTGAAAAAGTGTGGGTTACGAGCTGTCAACCTATGACCATCGATATTATCATTTTTTTTTTGTGATACAACGTGTTTTTAGTTTTACTGGGATATAGGAGATACTAGGAAGCTTTTAAGAAACTAGCAATTTTTATGAAAATAATTTTGGTATGATTAATTTTGGTCAAGCGGGAGTTGTTTTTAAACCGAATAAAAGGCATCAAAGCTAATCGACTCTGTTGCGTGCAAGTTGATTGTTTAGGAAATTAAGACAACAGTGTAGTGGGTGAAATATTGGATTTAGGGGTATTTCGGCCCACTATGGAATTCGGACCAGGGACCAGTTTCCTCTTTTAAAATTGATAATAGTTAACTGGGCCCACATCTGCTTTGACTTCAATCAGGTGAAAAAAAAACCGGAAGACGTTGCGTTCGAAGGCCTTCCACTAGGTGGACCGATGACCTGGTGAAGGTTCAAATTCAAATTCATTTATTTGCAAAAACACGTGTAGATAATTTACATGGTATGCTCATTATAGGTGTTAAGATAATGTCTTTGGCTCAACATGTTTGACCATTGCTGGTGTACAAATTAGGTCGAAAGACCATAAGATTTACAATTAAAATACAAAGAATAATAATATAAATAAATCAACAATTAAAATCATAATAAGAAATAAAATAAATTGGTAGATAGTCAAGAGATTCATAATAAATGGAATAAATTTAATTTGTATTTTTAGAGCGATTTGTCATTTAAAAATTCATTAATATTATAATAGGCTTTGTCCGTCAGTATTTTCTTTAATGTTTTCTTAAACTGGTCTGTGTTTAGATGTTTTAGGCATTTCGGGATATTATTATAAATTATCGGCGCTCTGCACACAACACTTTTATAAAGTAGCGCTGTCTTAGATGGCTGAACTCGAAGTTTACTGTTATCCCGGCGATTTCGTATTATAATGTCAGATATTCGAGGAAACAAATGGGGGTTTTTTTTAACAAATAAGGCTATCTCTAAAATATAAAGTGACGGTAGTGTGAGGATTTTATGCTTAGTAAAAAATGGTTTACAGCTCTCCGTACTTTGGATACCGAACATGGCACGTATGCATCGCTTTTGCATTTTGAATGCCATTTCTTTATTTGATGCGTTGCCCCAAAAGATAATGCCATATCTGAGGACAGATTCAACCAGTCCATAATAAGCCGAAAGTAATACATCCGTGTTGATAGTTGGCGCAAGTTGGTACAAAGCATATGCTTGACTGCTGATTTTTTTACAAAGTACGTCAATGTGTTCATTCCAATTTAGCTTACTGTCAATAATTAGGCCGAGAAAACGGGCATTTGATACTTCATTATAGTGTTATTATCATGAATTAAATTTACATTTAGTGGATTATGTAGTCTTTGTCCAAAGTGCATTATATTTGTTTTAGATAAATTTATTTTCAAATTATTATTGTCAAGCCAAGAAATTATGATGTCAGTGAATTATTTATGTCAGATTCATAATTATTAATGTCATTACATGCAATTGAAACAGTACTGTCATCAGCAAATAATGTCATGGGTTGAGTCGTTGCCTTTGGCAAGTCGTTGATGTAGATAATAAACAACGGCGGCCCTAGCACACTACCTTGAGGCACACCGTATGTAACGTTTTTCCTCACGGAGCTGAATGTTTCTTCTTTTTTTGTTTTCGGATTCACTTTGGTTATTTCAGTTATCTGTTGTCGATTCGTTAAATATGATCTAATTAAGTCCAAAACATTGCCTCTTATGCCATATGCGTCAAGCTTACTGATAAGCATACTATGATCCACATAATCAAAAGCCTGAGACATATCGCAATAAACAGCACAAACAGGAACGGTTTTGTCAACGTGGCCGATAATATTTTGAATAAATTCATAAATAGCCATATTTATGGTTTTATTTTGTCGAAAGCCCTTTTGTTCATTGCACAATAATTCATTTTTTTCTAGGTATGAATTGAGTTCGCCATAAAGATATTTTTCAAATATTTTAGAAAATACTGACAATAATGCAATAGGCCTATAATTCACCATAAACTGTTTGCATTCTTTTTTAAATAAAGGTTTTATAATTGAGAGTTTAAGCTCTTGTGGAAATATTCCAGTTGAAATCGACAAGTTCAGAATGTGGCTCAGGTGATGGCATATCTCTTCATTTACTGCTTTAATTATTTTAGTAGAGATACCATCATATCCCACACTGTTGGTATTTTTAAGACTGTTTATAATTTTATTAATCTGGTAAGGTGAACTAGGTGCAAGAAACATTGAGTTTATTGGGTGATTAATTAAAGAAGTTACATTTTTCCCGGCATCCGGAAGGGGTTTGACGTTTTCTACAAAATAATTATTAAATGCGTTCGCTATATCTGTTGGGTTATTAAGGATGTTGTTTTCGTCAATTATTATATTGTCAATTGTTTCTTTTGGGGTGTTAAGTCTTGTTTTGTTTATAATCCGCCACGCTGTTTTTGTTTTATCAAGCAAGGTTGCGGGGCGGGTCCCCGCAACCTTCACTGGATGAGAGACGCACGGGACTGGTCAATGTGGCGATACCTGGGGGAGGCCTATGTCCAGCAGTGGACGTCTTTTGGCTGAAATGATGATGATGAAGTGAAAAGTGGTTTAAAATCATCATCATCAGCCTATAATGTTCCCACTGCAGGGACTCAGGCCTCCTCTCTAGGAGGTTTAAAATGATTTATTATAATTATGGTCCCAGTAAAATAGATGAACAAACTTTTATAAATTGTTTAGACCACAAAAATAAGGATAACGCCACAAAAAAAAAGAAAAACACATTAGAAACTGTGGTATTTCGCTATTTAAACCACATATTTTAGTTATTTCACTGAGTAAGGTGTAGTGTTCTAACCTAATTCACACTTTACTTACTTACACTATATACATTATTCCATGCCAAAACATTTTACATCATATACTTACACTTCGCATCTATCATACGTTTTATTGGTTTTTACATTACTATTCTGCGAATCGGTCTAAAACGATTCGTTTTCTTATAAAATATCTAAAATAAAGTAAATAATTTTCATATTTTTCAATATTATGACACTTACGTCAGGCTTTCAATTTGTTCTCATATTATTACATTCGCAAAATATTATATTCTCGAATAATTATTATATAGTTATATAATTTAAATTCTTTTTATCAATATATATAATAATAGCTCAAATATTGTATTTTATAACTTACATTTTTAAAAATTTATTAACACGCTCTCAGAATTCTACGAAAAGGTTTTGGATTGAATATTACTTGCTGTTTTGAATACTGGCAAGTTGCATTTTTATGACAATATGAAGTCACTAATTTAAATTCTGAAAAAGGAACAGAAAATGACAATCTATAAAAACTGAAATGGTTTCGGAGGGAAGGGACTTCTAATCTGGATCTGGTCGAGACAACTTCTCCTTAATATACTATACGTCTTCACTGGTCTGTGCTGCTGTTCATGGATTGAACGGAACGGTGTCGAGTCGCTACGCTGACGCCAAGTTACCACCTAAACTACCCGAGTGACCTGCAAAGCTGTGAAACTCTGGATCTTCTCCTGTTGGCAAACTGGAAAGCTTACGTTCTTCTCATAAAACCTCCCTCCTCCCTTCTGAGAGTGTGCTAGGTTAGGTATATTTTTATAATTATTGTATTTTTTACTTTTCCCTAAATTATAATTAAAAAACTCTTTTATTCCTTTTAAATCAGTAGATTTGTTACAGTTTGGCGCCCAACGTAAAATCTATCCCTTTTTCAAAATTCTAAAAAAATATCACTAGTATTAATTCCTTTTGGACTTTTATTTGGCTTAGTCTCTTTTTTATATCTAATATTAGAATACTAATTATTTACTTTTCCTCTTCAGCACTCTTCCTATAGTCTACTCAACACATCTTTATTTCTCACTATTCTACACCCCCACACACATTCCTATACCCACTGGGTAATTGGCATCCATACTTACACTTCGCATCTATCATACGTTTTATTGGTTTTTACATTACTATTCAGCGAATCGGTCTAAAACGATTCGTTTTCTTATAAAATATCTAAAATAAAGTAAATCATTTTCATATTTTTCAATGTTATGACACTTACG
Source organism: Diarsia mendica (assembly GCA_949316265.1). Classification (NCBI taxonomy): domain Eukaryota; kingdom Metazoa; phylum Arthropoda; class Insecta; order Lepidoptera; family Noctuidae; genus Diarsia; species Diarsia mendica. The sequence goes on along the minus strand of OX438909.1, from coordinate 19,908,472 downwards.
TCAGGCTTTCAAGCTGTCAATACTTTTTCTTTTAATTTTTCTGTCATAGTTTCTTAGGTACTGGCTTAGTCCACTTTTCCCTAAATTATAATTAAAAAACTCCTTTATTCCTTTTAAATCAGTAGATTTGTTACAAAACCTACAAGAAACAAAATCAGGTAACGAAAATATTATGCTAAAAATATGGGCAATATCACCTTTTTATTATTCATATTAGTTGATTTATGCAACAGGCGATGAGGGACAGTAAAGTCTTAGAAACTATCAGAATAGTGAAGTAATATAGTGTCATCATTATAAACTGCAAGACATTAGATAATTATGTTTATTTTATCCAGTCCATTGATTATGAGATCCCTCATCATCTGCGTAGTCTTTCCTTGCAGCAAACGGAGGTAAAGGTAATAAAAAACTGGCCGATATTTTATTTTTATGAGTAACTTTACTTGACCAAAAAAATTAAAATTATATTAATAACAAAGTTTCTCCAGGATGTATTTCTTATGGATTCGGTTAGATGATATTGTTTCACTTATAAGAATAGCTCTTTGTATCTAAACTTTTTTTTTTTTTTTTTTTTTTGGTGGGTGTAAAATCATCGAATAACCCCCCCCGCTCTTGGGCAGAGCGAAGGGGAGTGTCAGACTTCTACTGACTAAAAACCAACCCATGTTCCTTCTTCCTCGCCCTTGTGTCGGAGCCGCGGTATCTTTCCGATATCCGCAGCCCCGACGGGCGTCGGCCCTTGCGGGCCCCGACGGGCGTCGGCCCTTGCGGGCCCCTCCTTGCTGACTTGTATCTAAACTTTAGTTTTAATTTCGTGAAAGACATCAATAAAAGTATACTGACTGTGCATACAATAAGATTTTTTCTTTTTCAGCATTTGTTCAAATTATGCTTGCATTTGGAGAATACGCTTCAAAAGTTGGAGGTGTCACCAAAATCTTCATGGGACCGCTACCTATTTATGGTTAGTTAAAACTTCATAATTATCTTAAACCCATGCATTTATTAGGTGTAAGTACGGCTACAGCTAGGTTTAGCCGGTTAGAACTAGGTGTAGTCGGCCACATGCGGTTAAACCTAGGTAGGTATATCCGCCTTAACTTTGGTAAGAACTAGGTTTAGCCTGCATCATAGCAGTTATAACTAGGTGCAGTCGCACGCCTGCGGTTAATCTTAAGTGTACCTATCCTATTTAAATCATCTTGCCAGCTATAACACTAGGAAGAGTTTTGGGGGACTGTCCCTTGTAGAATTTGACGTTCGAAAAGTGCTAATCATCAGCCTAATTTGAATAAATGACTTTTGATTTTATCATCGGCTAAAACTAGGTTTTCAGTGCAGTTGAGCATTTTGGTTTTGTTTTGAAATTCTTATCTTGTCAACAAATAAAAATGTTTAAGATGATAGAAAATAGTACCGACAGTCATTTCTCACTACAAGAAAAATATTTATAATTTAAGATTGTCAATATTTATTTGGGTTTAAGATAAGTTTTAATTCTTACAAGTTTTTTAAAAACCTGTTTAGGGTTTTTAAATTATTCTGGTTAAATTTATTTGGTTTACAATGCGTACATGATACTTACCTGTGTACTTACTCAACAATAAAATTATATGGATGTTAAGGCGGGGTTGCAGTACTTTGTTTTTATGTACGCACGACCTCGCCCCCCGCCCTGCCGCGCGAGCGATATAATGCCTAAATTTTGACTGTTTTTTGCTTCTTGGAGAAAAACTATAAAGAAATTATACAATCTGTTTTCACCATTTACTTCAGAATAAAAAGTTCTATTTACTGATATAACTTTCATTTAAATTCATGATGAAATGTCTTAGCAGTACACGTTTGAAATTGTGATTTAGAGTCATGTTTGATAAAAAAAAGTATCGAGCCGATCATTCTAAATCGCGTTTCTATCTTTACGATTTACTAGAGAGTATGTATTTTTATTTATTAAAAAACTCGTATTTAGTTCGATTTTTATAGGTTCAAAAATCTTAAAATTACTGCAACCCCGCCTTAATAGCAAAAATAACATTACGAGTGTAATGATTTTGTAAAATAATTGCAAACTTCTTTCCACTAGCGATAGATGGCGCTAGTGAGTGTATGAATTAAATACTTCCATGTTAGTTGTTATTTAGTAAAATATAAGTATACACGTTTGTTTTTTACAATATATAATTACTAAATCATTATTATGTCGATTATTATAATTTATTTACTGTTAATAATAAGTGTGTAATGTATTTTAGAACATACTGCTGTGTACTTCCTCTTTTGGTCGATTAGCTTGTTGAGTGTTGACCTACTGTAAGAGTGGGGAACATTCAGCTTGTGGCCGACATTTTTAGACAGAAGCATTCGCTCTTGAGCGGCTGAACTGTAAACATATCTTCTAAGCCAATGTATAGTACATTATGGTACAAGTGCGTAACGTTGGTGATTACCGCTGAGGCGCCATTGAGACCCAAGCCGTCAGGTGAGGGTCTTAAGAAAGCCGAGGACGGTAATCATCAATACACACGTGTATCATACGACGTTTTCAACACACTTGTGAAGAAAATAATACAAAAAAATCGTCTTCAACAGTTAAAACGAGTTCTGATTTTTTTTCACGATAGCGGGTTCACAGTTCGACCAACTTATCTGTGCATGTGGGAAAACACGGAACTAAAATAAATGTACTAAGTTTGACGTAGCGATGCATTTTTTCTTGATCAGTGGCGCCACCATGGAATTCACACTTAAAACGGTCATACTGCGATCGGCCATAGATAAATGAATGAGCGCGATAGAGTTTTAGCCACGTATAAAATGAGCAAAAAGTTTTCTTTATTACAGAGAAAATAAAAGTTATACTTGTACCAAGCCGATGATGGTACATTGGAGGGCAAGCGCAGTTTTCGATACGTATTTTAATTAAGTAATAACTGACTAACTGTGCTTGCTCGCGGGGAGACGGTTAGACCTTCCAAGCAAAAAGTGCGTCACTCACCTGCTAGCTTCCTGTGGCTCTTCGAGGGAATCTTGTCCTGGTGGCACGTGGCTGGCGTTGCCCCACGACCGGCCGATCCGATTGTCCACTCACAAATTCGTGCAACAATGTCTGTACTGCACTTTAGGAACCTTCAGGAATCACTATTCAGTCCAGATAGAAGCCGTTTAGCGACGATTAACCCTCATTCCAAGGATTTTAACCGGGAGCGCGCACTTAGGCAACCGTTGCTGCTGCCATCTTGGATTCAACACGTTTTCCATTCGTTCGCAAGCACAGTGCGCGCATAGATAAAAAATATGGTTACGGAACATTCCGCCCACCAAAATGCATAGTATTTTCACTACGCTGAAAGAGCGGAACTCGAGAACAACGGATAAAAACGAATGAAGAGTTGATGTGATCGATTGACATTAACACTAACTAAAGTTAACACTAACCTAAACTAAACTAGAATCTAATGAATTTAAGTTACGGTAAACGATCTATCTAATCAGTCTGAGTTGGCAGAGGGCACAACTTTACAAGAGGTCTCGTAAGAACTGATCCATTGGCCAAGCGCACGGTGGCCACACGTACCACGCTGTCAGGACCCGGATGTAATTGCGTGACCCGAGCAAGAGGCCAATGCAGCGGTATAGTGTTTTCGTTTTTGATGACCACGATTGAATCTACAGCTAACGGTTTGCAATGCTTAGTCCACTTTGCTCGCTGAGTCAACGATTGTAGATATTCGACCTTCCAGCGTTTCCAAAAGTCTTGTTGGAATCGCTGGATGAGTTGCCATCTTCCTAGCCGAGTAAGATTTATGCCTGATAGATCCTCATCAGGGACCGAAGTAAGCGGCTCTAAAGTGAGGAAATGACCCGGAGTCAATACGTTTAAGTCATTGGGATCTGAGCTCAGCGAGTAAAGAGGGCGCGAGTTCAGCATAGATTCGATTTGTACAAACAACGTTGTCATCTCTTCGAACGTTAATGTCTGATCACCGATAATACGATAAAGATGGGATTTAACTGCTTTAATTTGTATCTCCCATACACCGCCAAAATGACTACTAGCCGGAGCATTGAATTTAAATGTTATGTTTTCGAAATTAGATGCGTCCTTCATGTACTCATTTAGTTGGTTGCAAGCGCCCACGAAGTTGGTTCCACAATCTGAATGGATAACGCTTACACGACCCCGCCTGCCAACAAATCGGCGAAGCGCTGCTATGAAAGCGTCCGAAGTCAAGTCCGAAGCGACTTCCAAATGGACTGCCTTCGTTGTGAAGCACACAAACAAGCAAAGGTACGCTTTACTTATTTTAGCTCCTCGATGTCGTCCTAACTTAATGCGAAAAGGTCCGCCATAGTCAACACCGACGATTGAAAATGGCTTGACTTGGTTGACGCGAGTCGCTGGTAGATCGCTCATAAAAGGTTCAAGCGGTGTAGGGCGCGTGCGGAAACATTGTAAGCACTTTGACAAACAATGACGGATTGCACGTTTTGGTGATAATATCCAAAATTGCTGTGTCAAAAGATACTGCATTGTATTTATACCGGCATGACAGTTCTCACGATGGAGTGCTTCGATGATCATGAACGTTAGTTTAGAATCCTTAGGTAGCAGCGCAGGATGTTTATGCTCATACTCGAGCCCAGAACGAGATAGGCGACCGCCCACCCTAAGAATTCCCGATTTATCTAAGAAAGGGTTAATTTTCTGCATAGGTTTTGAAAGAGGTTTTGAGTCTTTCAAACGAGTTATTTCCTCATCGAAGTGCAATGATTGTACTCTACGTACGAAAATCAATAAAGCGTTGTGAAGCTCTGTTCGATTTAAATGATGGTCAGACCTTCGCGAAGATTTGTTGCGAGAGCATTCTACAAAACGAATGCAATACGCGAGTACTCGTTGTGCTTTACGAATTGATGAGAAACTTTCCAGTAAAGAATCAATGACGTTGGTGTCGTTATGAACAAACAGAGAGACCGCGCGCTCTTCAGATAATACATCCGCTTCGTCAACATTATCACTGTTGTTTGGCCAAGTGTGAGAAGGTTGAGCGAGCCAACAGGGCCCCGCCCACCATAACGAATTGTTGACCAACTCAGCAGGATAAAGACCTCGAGAGGCAATGTCAGCTGGATTATCTGAACTGGAGACATGGTTCCAGCGAGCTTCCGGAATAGTGTCCTGGATATGACTCACTCGGTTGGCGACGAAAGTCTTCCAACGTGACGAGTAAGACCGAATCCACGATAATGCCACCATCGAATCTGACCACGCACAAGTGTCAGCTATGGGGAAAAATGATGAATAGGTTTCTCTGACGAACTTCAGAAGATCGGCAAGGAGGACCGCCGCGCACAATTCGAGACGAGGTAATGATATTCTTTTTACAGGTGCTACGCGAGATTTTGAAGACAGAAAGAAGACAGATACACTACCATCGACGCAAGTGACACGTAAGTAGATTACAGCTCCATAACCTGACTCGGAACTATCAGCAAAGCCATGGAGTTCACATGATTTCATATCTTTTACAGAAATGCATCGAGGGATCTCCAAGGACTTAATGACAGGTAACTGCTCAGTGTAACAACGCCATTGTTCAACGATTTCACACGGTGGAGAATCGTCCCAATTAATACCTAACATCCACAATTTCTGAACTAAGCACTTAGCTAAGAAAGTTATAGGAGTTAGAAAACCCAAGGGGTCATAAATACGTGCGAGTTCACTTAGAATCGCACGCTTTGTGCATTGGCGATCGATAGGTTTGACCTCAAACAAAAATTTGTCTCTTCTGGGACACCACTTCAGGCCCAAGATCTTCAGGGTGCTTGACTTTTCGATGTCCATAGACACAAAGTCAGTTAGACAGTGTTCCGGAGGTATATCAGCAAGCACCTCTTGTTTATTGCTAGCCCACTTACGCAGCTCAAATTGACCTCTCTTTAAAAGCTGGATGACCTGAGTTTTGACTTGAATGGCCTTCTGGATATCAGAACTGCCGCTCACGATATCGTCAACGAATGTATCAGAAGTCATTACTTCGCAAGCAAGAGGTAAGTCGGTTTCATCTTCTGCAAGTTGTTTGAGAGTGCGGCAAGCTAGAAAAGGAGACGATGATAATCCATAAGTTATAGTATTTAATCGATACTCTTGAATTGGGTCTGTTGATTTGAATCGCCAAAAAATTCTTTGGAAATCTCGATCTTCAATTGACATAGTAATATTTCTAAACATTTGACGAATATCGGCTGTAAATACGACAAAATGTGTTCGAAAGCGAAGAAGGATCTCGGCAATGTTAGCCTGCAGTTTAGGACCTACGAGTAAAGCTTCATTCAACGACACACCACGAGCGTCTTTCGCAGAAGCGTCGAAGACCACTCTTAGTTTTGTTGTTGCGCTGTCAGGTCGCAAAAAGCAGTGATGAGGTATGTAATAACAACCCTGGTTGATTTCTTTTGAAGGAACTAGACTCATGTGACCACTTTGTAAATAGTCAGACATGAAGTCACAATATTGTTCGCATAAAGCCTCATTTGCCGCTAACTTGCGTTCTAATGATTTAAAACGTCTTAAAGCAGATTCTCGTGATCCAGGAAAAGTTAGATTCTTGTCTTTATCTTTGAAAGGCAAAGTAACGGTATACCTCCCTGAAGTATCGCGGGAATGTTCGGTAACGAATTTCTGTTCACAGAGTTCTTCATCCGGAGTTAACTTTGAAGACTGAGGAATGTTGTCCATTTCCCAGAACTTCTTAACCTGCTCATTGAGCAGATTATCGTTTGAAACGAAGAACGACCTTGGCAGTTCGTGATTATCACAGCAACTGACGTTTCCTAGTAGGATCCAGCCGAACACAGTGTTGATTGCAGATGGTTGGTGCAATCCTCCACTAACACTACCTGGTAACAGGAGTGAAGGGAAGACCTCAGCACCGAGAAGGACATCGATTTGACCAGGTAAGTGACAATCAGGATCCGCTAGGTTTAGATTTCGAATATGATGCCACGCAGATTTGTTCAGCTTAACGACTGGCATATTGCCGCAGATCTTAGGTAATGTTAACGCTTCAATACTAAACAAATCGTTGTCGTGGACACCTACGCTTAAGCTGGTTGTACCACTAGCGGATGTTGAAGCATGACCTAGGCCGTGAATCCTACGCGTTGACTGCGTTCGTTGGAGACCTAAACGCTCAGCAGCGCGTTCAGTTATGAAGTGGGCCTGACTTCCGGAATCAATCAGCGCACGAAAACTTTGATAACGACCCGATGAATCACGAATTTCGATATTAGCTGTGGACAGCAGAACCATGGAACGATCACCGATATTGGTAAGTACACTGACCTGCGAGGTAGTGGCCTTTTCGGTATTATCGGTTTTCGAAACCTCTAGATCTTGATGTAGCAAGGTGTGATGTCGTTGACGACACACTTGACACGTGAACATTGACTTACAGTTTTTTAGTCCATGTGATGGCTTCAAACAGTTGAAGCACCAATGTTTGGTTTTCACGTGGTCAAGTCTTTCTTGAACAGATTTGTCAGTGAACGATTTGCACTGATTAATGGAATGTTCTTCCCCACAGAACGGACACTTGTACTTTCGAGGTTCAGTTGGTGACACAAGAGCTGTTTGTGAAGGACGCGATGATGTTGACGATGATGGTGCAGTTGCGTTCGATGTGGTTGAATTCGATGATGTGGGCGCAACTACTGGCGGTTTGTCAACTACTGTATTCGATAGAAATGTCGAAGTAGGTTTTTTACTTACGACCGCGGTGTTAGAATTCCGTAAACCACTCGGCTTTTGTGGTTTTTCGTTGGCACGATTATCGCGACCACTTGCGGAGAAGTGTGTGTCGCGAACCAAAGCCTCGCATCTAGTGTACAGGAAATCGTTGAGATCTTTGTACTTTGGAAACTCATGAGAAGTAGTAACTCGTTCAAAAGCACAACGCATATTTGAATCCATTTTCGATAGTAAAAGGTAACAGATTACAAAATCCCACTGATCCGTCGGTAGCCCTTGCCGTTTGAGAATCGATAGGTTTTCGTTGAAAGAATCAAGGACACGTCGTAAATCAATGGGTGAGTTGGCTTTCAGGTTAACGTTCAAGATCTCCCTCCAGCAAGTAAAGGCAAGTTCCCGCTTGTCTTTATACCGCGCAACCAATGCAGAGTATGCTTCGTGGTAGTATAAGCCCGTCACAGGAAAGGTTCGTATAAGTGCTAACGCATCACCAGTCAGGCTAGAGACGAGGTAATGCATGCGCTCCGTATCCGAAAGTGAGCCATTCTCGTGAATCAGCGAGTTGAAGATATCGAAGAATTCGGGCCACAACTTTATGTTACCACTGAATTGCGGTAAGTTAATTTTAGGTAATTTTACTTTGAGTACACTCGACGGCTCATTATGAGATTTATTTGGTTCATCGTTATATGCGTTAGGCTTATCGACCGTCGTTAAGCGTCGGTGTATCGCTAAAATCTCATAATATCGTTCGTCGAAGTCGGCTCTGATACTATCTTGTTCCACTTGTTGTTCATCCGTAAGTTCGCATAAGCTAAGTATGTCATCATGGGCTTCTTCAAAGTTATTTACTAATTTCGTTAAGTCTGAGCAATGTGCCAATAATTTACTTAAATCACATTCATTATTTTCCGCTAAGCGAGCGACTTCAAGCGTCTTAGATAACCTATTAAACGCTAAAGTGCGTTTTCTACGCAATACCGGTAAGTCGCGTTCGGTTGGGCATTCGACTTCAACCGATTTACCTTTACTCAATCTACGTAATGATTTTTTAGAATAGTAAGGCATTTTGTTTATTAGTTAGCCTTATTAACGTTAAAACAATCTATATTTAACAATAAGATTCTATAATGAACAAGTAATGGCACCGTTATGTTTAATTATTAACAATGAAAAAGGTAAACAAACCTTTCCAAACTGAATAGAACGAAATCCGACCACCGTACGTCAACTGTTCAATCACAGTTCATTTGGCTCATTCACCACAACGCTAATCCAACAAATTAATATTGTCGTTGAATAGAAAGAAAAACTAAACGTTATACAAATTCAATTTGTCTATGGTTCAGTTCAATTTCAAATCGTAGAAAGAACAACGAACTACTCGAACTAATATGGCGGCGATGAAAAATACAAAATAATCAGTTCATTCAAATGGAAGAAATGTTCTAAGTATGGTTAATTGTGGTTATTTACGTTTCTATTCGATGTTATATCGATTTGTATGATGATTGCGATGGAATATAACAACGAAATACGTGTAGCCACACGAGTTTATAGCGAATGAACAAGAATGCATCGGACACACAAAGAATTTAACGATGTTAACATTCTGAAAAGATCGATGTACGTTTGAAAATTCACTTTTTTGTTTTTCAACGATTAACGAAATAAACTAGTGTAATGTATAGCAATCGACCTAAAACGAATATGTAATGCCCAAAAGTGGGAAATAGTTGGGGGTAAGTGGGACAAAAAATGATTTTAATTTCTTTGTGTCGAATGTTGAAAATTACCTAAGATTTTACGAGAACTTTACTGTTAGCGGGTAAACGAATGAATAGGTACTTATTATCGAATTATATCCGTTGTTCCCTGGTTTCGGCACCAAAAAATGTACCAAGCCGATGATGGTACATTGGAGGGCAAGCGCAGTTTTCGATACGTATTTTAATTAAGTAATAACTGACTAAGGGCCTCTTTCACCACCCTCAAGTAAAGTGTCGATTAGGCTACTCGCCAGTTAAAGTGACCCGTAACTTGACGTGCCAGTTTCACGACGTTTGAGTAGCACTAATCATAAGATTAACCGACCCGTAACTTACTTGCCACGGCTTCTGCCAATTAGCGTGTTTTACTCGACGATTAAGTATTGTCTGTTGTCATTTTTTGGTTAACACCAACGATTGTTTTACAATAAACGAACAAAAATGGATTTATTTGATTTAATTGATCACCAGTTGGATGAATTAGAATATTCTTCGACGCAACAAGTAGCGAGGATTCGTGTATTAAAATTCCGTGTTGATTATTTTACGGACCTGGATGAAACTGATTTTTAACCGACTTCAAAAAAGGAGGAGGATTTCTCCCCCATTTGCAATAATGAGGGAATCTTGAAAGTTAAGGGTTAGGTTTCATAGTAAATATTTCTATAAAATATTACAACTAAAAATGAAAAAATAAAAAACATTTAAAAAAAAAACTGACTTCGAAAACAACAAAAAGTGAAAAATAAATTTCAGAAAAAAAAATCAGGTTCTGAAGTCGGTAGCAAAAAACCAAATCAAACAAACGAACGTCACCGACTTCAGAAGCAGATTTTTTTTCTGAAATTTTTTACTTTTTGTTGTTTTCGAAGTCGGTTGTTTTTTTTTTTAAGTATTTTATTTCGCTAGATTTCGTCTATCGAAATATGCAGTGAACCTGACATTTAACATGATAATTAAATAGGTATAAATATAAATCACACGCGTAGTATTTCCAACCAAACACAAACAGTCACAAACAATCGCACACAATGCACATCTGACAGCTCCAATGACGTTTGACAAATGACATTGACGTAATATTGAACGAATGTGACGTATAATTTGTTACATTACTCACTTAACCGGCAAGTTGTTACTCGGAGCTTAGATTTCATTTGTGAAATTGACAAAAGATACTCGTAACCTTTACTTGCTGATTAACGTTAACTAAGAAGTAACTAATCAACGCTTTACTTGGAGATGGTGAACGAGGCCCTAACTGTGCTTGCTCGCGGGGAGACGGTTAGACCTTCCAAGCAAAAAGTGCGTCACTCACCTGCTAGCTTCCTGTGGCTCTTCGAGGGAATCTTGTCCTGGTGGCACGTGGCTGGCGTTGCCCCACGACCGGCCGATCCGATTGTCCACTCACAAATTCGTGCAACAATGTCTGTACTGCACTTTAGGAACCTTCAGGAATCACTATTCAGTCCAGATAGAAGCCGTTTAGCGACGATTAACCCTCATTCCAAGGATTTTAACCGGGAGCGCGCACTTAGGCAACCGTTGCTGCTGCCATCTTGGATTCAACACGTTTTCCATTCGTTCGCAAGCACAGTGCGCGCATAGATAAAAAATATGGTTACGGAACAATACTATCTAAGTGAAAGTTTAATTTAATAAAAACGTACTAGTTGAAATTATCTATTTAAATTCAAATTTGCATGAAATGAGCAAGCACTAAGTACATTAATTTATTTTTACTATTGAACACGATCATTTTTGTATCGAAACTTTTTTGTGAACGTATCAACTCAACCAATAAAATGTAAAAAAAAAACCCTTTAACTCACTAGTGAATAATAGCAATGAAAAAGTCACCGTTTGATTATAGGTGTCATTATGTGCCTAATTGCGGTGAAATTATAGCCACTTATGAGCAAGTGTGTTGAAAAAATAATTTAGTCTTGTACTTGAGGTGTTTGATTTCTTGACATCTTAGAAGTGGGACTTGCCTACAAAAACAGTGTTTATGTTAATCGAGTGAGTGAGTGAGTTGATTATAAGTTATTAGGCCATGTGCATTTAAGGTTAAAGACAAGTGACTGTGTTAATGAATTTAGGCTAAGTATGCCTATGATTTGAGCCAAGTGTGCTTATGAATTTAGATTGAATCTTTGGCCAGGTGTGCCAAGGTCATATACAGTGAACATCAAGCGTGTAAGTAGAGCATGAATTTAATTTTTAACGAAATCATCGTGACTAAGTACCTACGTCACAGATTTAAATAAAATAGTAGTTGGCCATGGGTGCTATGTGATTGAATAAAGATATGTGATACATTTTTATTTTGTCATATTTGATTATTCTGATTTAATGTTCTGTTAATACCCCAAAGTTTATGATTTAAAATTAAATGAGAGTTATGAGATCATGTTCTTGTTTTTGCAATTAGTACTTTAATAATTTTGTTTTTGTCATATTTTGAGGTAATGGAGTCTGATAATGACAATACGCCAGACCAAGAGCCGCCAGTTCGTCTGAACTGGCGGCTCTTGCAGGCAGGGTATTAAGAAGAAAAAGGATAACTCCTGAATCGAACAATGGAGACAAGGGGACAAAATTTGCAAAGAACCGACCAAGAAGGAAACGGCGGATGTCTGATTCGACCTTTTCGTCATCGAGCTCATTAACTGACACTTCGACTGCACCACCAAGACGTAAAATACACAAAAGGACATCAAGCTGGACAAGAAGGGAGGTACTGAATCTTTTAGATGTATTTCAAGAAGGAACTCGTAAGAGATGTTATAACTTAAGCAACAACAATTTGGACAAGGTGATTCTGGAGTTCGACCCTTCAAGTAAATCACAGAGTATTGATAGTTGGCAGTTGAGTTGTATGGTTGGTTGTTGGTTGGTTGGTAATGAATGTGCTGTAATATACAAATGGGACGAGAAGCAGACCATACATTTTGCTCTACAAAAACTTTCTGGGCATGCCAAAAAAGGGTTTGAAGCCTTACCGAGTGTAGTATTTAACTGGGCGGAGTGGCAAGCCAAACTTAAAAGAGCTTTTCCAAGTGAACGAAATTATGGTCGGTTTCTGGAAGAAATGTTAGCTTGTACGTCTCGTAGTAATGAAAATTTGACCGAATATTTTTATGACAAATTAATGCTTCTACACAGATGTGACTTAAGTGGTAAAAGAGCCGTAGATTGCATAACTCGCGGTATTTATGATAAATCTATTAGAAATGGAGCACAAGCATAACAAATAACCTAAATTAATTGGTTTGAGTATGCAGATTAGATATTATATAGTATGTAACTACTTTGTATTCGAGGTGAGAGCCTGGGGATCCGTCACACAGGGTATCCTAGTATGGACGCCAGTCTCTCACAAGGGAACATATTATATCATAAACTTTGTTATTAGGTTATTCTTACAATTTATTTTTTTATAAATGCTTAGTATGTGAATCTTTGTGAAGAGAGAAAATAAAGATATTGTATTGTATTGTAACGATTCCTACATGAAGCAATAGTAATCAAAAGTTTTTCAAATCAGTTAAAGTAAATTACCTATATCTTTTATTGCGTATAATTATCGATTTTGGTGGTGAATGCGCGTGTCTGACGCCAATAGTCTAAACTTTTAAACACCATCTCTAAATTATCAATAATCAAGGGTTTTGGTAAACCCACGGTTACACCCTTGTATAGGAAGGACTTTTGTCAACCTTAAGATTGATGAAATTGAATTGAACGTAGATGCACTTGTCGTTTATTATGAATTCTTGCAGAGTTCTTTACTGATTGGCCAAAAATTTTCTGAATTACCATCCATAACGGTTTATAAAGTTTACCGGTTTACCTATGTTATATTTTTACAAAAGTCCTGGGCTTAAACTTAAATTACCTAAAACTTTAAAAACTTTAAAACAGATAATGACCGGGACGGAGGCGGACATTTCGGACCCTAGCGTCGTTTGGACAGACGAGTGGTTATGTATTTTACATGGTATTTTATTTGTAATTTATATTGTTTTAAGAAAATAAATTTATTACTCACTGACGCCATCTAGCCGACCTCACCGTACTATTTCAGCTAGTACGTACGCTATTTTTTCAATAGAGGGCGCTACCCGTCTACATAATCAATACTTATCATTTTTAATTGATAACAAAATGACAAGGACTTAGGAATGGATGAAGTAAAAGAAGTACCACGGTACTTACGGTACGGTATAAGCCTATATTAACTAGCAAAGGTTTTGCGTAATAATTGATATCAAATCGGGTTTCAGCAAACGAAAAAATACATTCAAAAGCGTAGTCTCGGCTGACCGTGGATAAAATTGACAAGTGGCACTAGTAGTTAATCTTCCAGTTCTGAAAGTAACATTGATAACGATAAATCATGCCACAGCGAATCTGAGATCAATGTTTAGCCGAATGTAATGATTTTGGTAACAGGTTCGTCGGTACTCGTAATTTAACTTTCATCTAAATTGTAAAATCGTGCGTCAGGAGATCGCACGATGTCGGATTGCCGAATGTAATGATTTTGTAAAATAATGTCAAACTTCTTTCCACTAGCGATAGATGGCGCTAGTGAGTGTATGAATTAAATACTTCCATGTTAGTTAGTAAAATATAAGTATTTAAGTTTGTTTACATTTAATAATTACTAAATCATTATTATTTCGATTATTATAATTTATTTACTGTTAATAATAAGTTTGTAACGTATTTTAGTCGCTCAATTGAACAATGAACATACTGCTGTGTAGGTACTTCGCTCTGATTGGTCGAATAGCTTGTTGAGTGTTGACCTACTGTAGAGTGGGGAACATTCAGCTTGTGGCCGACATTTTTAGACAGAGGCATTCGCTCTTGAGTGGTTGAACTGTAAACATATCTTCTAAGCCAATGTAACTGTGCTTATAAGTATATTTGTGATTATGTTGAATGGATTAAAATAATTTTCTCTTGTACTTGAGGTGTTTGATTTCTTGACACGAGGTCACACGTGCCAAACGGTTTTTTAACGTCAATAGTAACACTGAGGAAAAACATGACATGTATAATTTTAAAGAATAATATTCAAGATATTGGACCGGAATAATATTAATTATGTAATAAAAAATGTGACCTCGGCTTTATTGTGCCGATTGTCATATTATTCATACTTTGGTCAATGGCCCTAAGGCCAATAACCTGGACGATCACCTGGCGAAACTTGCACTTGGCGGTTTTAAGATTCAAGATTCTTTATTTGCATGAAATATGGTACAATAATATGGTCTTAAATATAAAAGGTTTCACATATTTCGCTTGCTGTATTTAGCATGCAAACTTAAAATTAAATTAAAACACCTAGTACTCGTGATTTAGGTATTACCTTGTTACATAAAACATTTAAGAAAATTAATATATCATTATTAACATTCTGGGAATTTAAATGAATAAAGTCATAAAATTTGAAAAACAAATAACACAACTAATAAAATAAAAGAGTACCTAACAAAAACAAATAACAAAACATCAATAAAATAAAATAGGAACATAATTTAGGTTAGCTATCGAGTAGAAATGGGTTTAGATGTCAAAAACTCTATAATTGTATAGAAAACGTTGTTTAGGAGCCATTTCTATAATTTTCTTTTGAACATGCAGATCTACCTGTTTATTTTAAGACCTTGCACATATTATTTGATGTATACTCATGTTTTACAATAAAAAATACAATGCAATACCTACATTAATTAATTGGCAGTTCTCTAATTACTTTAGGTATTTTATTAAATATATTGACCGACATGCTATAGCAATTGTTTTGGAAGAGTGTGCTTCTACATCGTGTTATGGCCAGTTTGGTGGGATCTCTAGAGATAAACTTTTTATTGTCTAGCTTTAGTGGATAAGTTTGGGTGCTTTTTAACAAACATGCCCACTTCTAAAATGTACAAACTAGTGAGTGTTAGCAAGCCTAATTTCTTGAAATGAGGTCTACATGACTCGAGTGGTCCAACGCCGCAGATTGCTCTGACACATTTCTTTTGCGTTATAAAGGGCTTGATTCAGAAAGCAGTACTTGTCGATACAGCCCGCATTGTGAGGAGGTTCTAGTCTCTGGAACACTAACCACCATCGGTAGTATGGACCTTGCTCGCGACACTGGCATACTATCACTATGAGTTTGAGTTTGAGTCATGAGGAAAACAGGAACGTGACAACCGCCATCCTCTCTTCGGGCATCAACTACCACCTTCACGCCTAAAGAGCCGTAAAAACTTTCTAAGGCATACGATCTCCTTAGAAGACGGTGCGTCGGACGAGAGATGCGAATTGTGGCGAAACAAACACAACACCTGCCACCCGGAAACGAACTGCAGTGGCCAATCTGGAAATGTCTTAACCGACTGCGAACCCAAGTTGGCCGCTGTAGATGTAATCTCGCCAAATGGGGTATCGTCGATGCATCCCAAACAAACTGCCAGTGTGGAGCCCCTCTGCAGGATATGCGCCACCTCCTATCCTGTTCATCCTGCACAACCACTTGCACCTTTCAGGACTTACTAGAAGCAAATGACAGAGCTGTGCAAGTGGCGACGTACTGGTCTAATACTATTTGAGCTCATCGACACGTAAAGAAGAAGAAGAAGACTATCACTATATATACACACATCAACACGGTCTAGGGATATTTTTAAAAAAGCGAATTACTATCAATGTGTTAATTATTTATATGACATGTATATATTTAAAATATGCGTTATTTAATATTATACCATTTTTTAATAATGGTTAAGGTACTGATTAAAATTTCAGGATTTTATGGAAAAAAAATGAAGCATAGACGGAAACCGTATATGATTTAACTTTTAATTTGTGAGTAAAAACTGAAAAAAATAGAATAATCATTTAATTTGTGTTTATAAACTTGAAGTTAGTAGTCTGAGAAAGCGCCCATGATGTTCATAACACATCGGCAACGATTCGGCATGCTCAGAACAGGGTTGTCAATGTCTTGCTGCGGAATATTGTCCCATGTCCTTCTGAGGTGCGCAAAAAGTTGATCTTCTGTAGCCAAATTTTCAGGAACTTCCTTCAGAGCTCTTCTTTGCAGCATATCCCACGCATGCTCAATGGGATTTAGATCTGGCGATTGAGCAGGCCAGTCTAAGGCCCTAACATTATGTGTATGTAACCAAGCTGCTACCGTTCTCGCCGTGTGTGCCCGGGCATTGTCGTGCATGAGCAGGAAATCTTGCCCCATTTGTGTTCTGTGGGGCAAGATTACGGGCCCCAGCACCTGTTGGACGTATCGTTCTGCCGTCATATTGCCCCGCACCGAAACGAGATCCGTCCGTCCTCCAAGACGAATTCCTGCCCAAACCATAATTGTTCCTCCTTGGTATAGGTGAACTTCCTGAGGGTTCTGGAGACGGCTCCATCGTCCAGGAACTCGCCAAACACGCGTCCTTCGTGAATCTGGATGGAAGCCGAACCTGGATTCATCCGTGAACAGCACATTGGACCATTGCTCACGGCCCCAGTCCACGTGGTTCCGAACCCATTCTAATCGTCGTCCACGATTGCCTCTCCGTAAAGGTGGGACCCGGAGTGGTCTACGAGAGCGTAGATTGCTTTCATGCAGTCGCCTTCTTACAGTTTGGTCACTCACAAGCACTTGGTATTCCACTCGCAGCCTTTGGACCAATTGAGTCGCCGTTGCATTTGGTTGAGCTCGCGCAGTAATTTGCAAAAATCGGTCTTGTCTGGGGGTAGTGATGCGACTTGGCCCCCGGTGCCTCTCCGCTACTTCACCTGTGGCACGATAGCGTGTCCACAATCTTGAAATTACATTTTGATGGGTCCCTATGGCCTCAGCAACATTACGCTGAACAGATCCAGCTTCCAGCATTCCCACAGCTCGTAACATCTCCGCCCTCGTCAAATGTCGGCGTTGCATGGCTACAATACCTCAATTTTAACTTTATCTTTCGTTTAAAAATGAAAAAAAACTGTAACTAAACGTAATTCGTATTGTTTTCTAAATTTCGCACAAATGAAAATTCCCTCTCCTATACATCAAGACATTTTTATGCCACCGAAACAAAAGAATTTTCAAAAATTTGAATTTGGAATTAGTCTGAGATAAATTACAAACAAATCGGTGTATTAAAGATTCCAATGCGGCCAGTACTTTTCGAGTTATTTAATTGAGTATGAAATATCCCTAGACCGTGTTGAGGTGTGTATTATATATGTCGGCATCGAGTCGTATTAAGTACGCCAGCGCCATCTGGCGCTCGATGGAGTCATTGGTGTGCGCGCGCGCGGGGCCGTACGTCAGTCACTTGTTCACTACTCAGTGGACAGGCGCGGCGGGTCGGCGCGGCGCATTAGACCGCTGAACACAGAGTACCCGCTGAATCATCGTGTGTTCTGAAATACGTACTACCTACAGCAGTGTCTAACTATCTACTGTGCTTAGGACTATTGATTGAGTGTATTGGTGTACGCGTCTAGTTTCTACATCCAACACTACCCACCGACGCCCACAGTTAACCAACGATTAGTGTTAAAAATAATCCCCTTTGCCGACATAATATTATATAATTATAAATAATTTATATAAATATAGTCCTCCTAACCGATTTCGTTAACGGCGACCCTTACACGCTATTTCCTAGCGTGTGCCCTTATAATATGGCTGGCCAGACCGAATTTACTAATTTAATTTAATTTACTATTCTTGGCGCTCTACTATTTACAAAAAAAAAATAAAACCCACTTCAAAAAAAACAACACAAAAAAGTGAAAAATAAACTTTAGAAGAAAAATCAGTTTCTGAAGTCGGTGACTTTTGTTTGTTTGATTTCATTTTTTTGCCACCAACTTCAGAAACTGAAAACTTTTGTTAAAAAGATTTTATTTTTCACTTTTTCGCGATTCACCAATCTCTACTGTAGCTACTGTATTTCTACTGTACCTTTGCTTTTTGCTGTGCCCGACAGGGTCCATAATGATGTCATTATTTTTATTTTTTACCACATAAGTACACATTGTGGAATGCAAATAAACTATTGAGTAGCATATGGCTTGAATTACACATAAACTAAAGATATGTGTATTTCAAGCCACACGCGGCACAGCTCGTCTGCGTCTCCCCTCTGCTCTGGTCCGCTCCGCCTCAGTGGAACCGCAGCCTTAGTCCGTTTTATGTCACTCTTGTAGGTACATGAAGATTAAATAAATACTCATAAGGTCTCGTAAAAGTGGCAAAATTATATGTTTTTTTTTTAAATTATTTACAGTTGTAACCGATCCCGTAGACGTGACGACCGTCCTCAACAAATGTGTGAAGAAAATGTTTGTGTATCGATACATCGAACCGATGATTGGCAACACGTTGATGGCTGCTGATGGTAACTTACAAATTCATATTTCTAATTTAACATCATTCATTTTTTTTTTGTTCAGAAGATCTTACGAAATATAAAATGTGCTTTATTAAATTTCTCTCGAGAATCAGTACTTCACTCAACTTAAGGCGCGTCCCCCAGCAAAACGTAGCTCTAGCCTTTTTTATGCAGTTTTCTGGAGCCTATAACTCTTAAAAAAAAAGATATATCAACCAACAAAAAATACATTAAATTTCTACATACTCTTACCTTCAAAATGGTACGTTTTGTTTTTTTCTTTTTTAAGTAAAATATTTAATTAATCCCCTCACAACGAAACCACAGAAATGAGAAATAATTATTGAAAACATGCTACTTCTCCAAAACTAACAATTGTTTTTATTTTGTTTTTACACTAATGGATAAGCAATTTCATAATGAACATTATGGTACGATTTTTTTTTTCAAAAACCCAAAATTTGATTTTATAAAGATTTTTATGCAAAATTCTGAGCGTATTCGCAACCGTATCTATTGACATTCAGTATGCCGCCAGGCCTCGAAGGGGGAACCCGTGTCGCTCGTCACCGCGCCGCGTCGGCTCATGTGCTCGCTCGCTTACGTCACATTATCAACAGATCTAAGAAGTAATTTCAAGTAATAGATATGGCATTCAATGAAATATTTTTTTATGAAATATTTATTGGTGCGTCCAAATACTTTTGGTCATTATGAATTCAGTTATTATACTCACGTCGATAAATAGGTAGGTACTTTCAACTTTTACTGTGATACAAAATAATATTGGCACGATTACGAAAATGAGCTCAAAATTAAAATCCAAGATGGCGGCTAGGAAAATTTTAGGTTTTTCCGTCATGGGTGTCGTTTTCATGGTTTTTGGGGTCGCTGATTACGAAAATGAGGTCAAAATGAAAATCCAAGATGACGCCGACGAAAAATTTTGGTTTTTCCGTCATGGGTGTCGTTTTCATGGTTTTTATGGTCGCTGATTACGAAAATGAGGTCAAAATGAAAATCCAAGATGGCGCCGACGAAGATTTTTGGTTTTTCCGTCATGGGTGTCGTTTTCATGGTTTTTGGGGACGCTGATTACGAAAATGAGGTCAAAATGAAAATCCAAGATGGCGGCTAGGAAAATTTTAGGTTTTTCCGTCATGGGTGTCGTTTTCATGGTTTTTGGGGTCGCTGATTACGAAAATGAGATCAAAATGAAAATCCAAGATGGCGGTAAAGATTTTTTAGGTTTTTCCGTCATGGGTGTCGTTTTCATGGTTTTTAGGGACACTGATTACGAAAATGAGGTCAAAATGAAAATCCAAGATGGCGGCTAGGAAAATTTTAGGTTTTTCCGTCATGGGTGTCGTTTTCATGGTTTTTGGGGTCGCTGATTACGAAAAGAGGTCAAAATGAAAACCCTAGGTGGCGATCAGGAAAATGTTTGGTTTTTCTTTCACGGGTGTCGTTTTCATGGTTTTTGAGGTCAAAATGAAAATCCAAGATGGTGGCCAGGTAAATTTTTGATTTTTCCGTTATGGCTGTCGTTTTATATATATATATATATATAGTCGAAAAACCAAAATTTTCGTCGGCGCCATCTTGGATTTTGATTTTGAGCTTATTTTCGTAATCAGCGACCCCAAAAACTATGAAAACGACACCCATGACGGAAAAACCAAAAATTTTCGTCGGCGCCATCTTTGATTTTTATTTTGACCTCATTTTCGTAATCAGCGACCCCTAAAACCATGAAAACGACACCCATGACGGAAAAACCAAAAATTTTCATGGCCGCCATTTTGGATTTTCATTTTGACCTCATTTTCGTAATCAGCGATCCCAAAAACCATGAAAACGATACCCATGACGGAAAAACAAAAAATTTTGTCGGCGCCATCTTGGATTTTTATTTTGACCTCATTTTCGTAATCAGCGACCCCAAAAACCATGAAAGCGACACCCATGACGGAAAAATCAAAAATTTTCGTCGGTGCCATCTTGGATTTTCATTTTGACCTCATTTTCGTAATCAGCGACCCCAAAAACCATGAAAACGACACCCATGACGGAAAAGCCAAAAATTTTCGTCGGCGCCATCTTGGATTTTCATTTTGACCTCATTTTCGTAATCAGCGACCCCGAAAACCATGAAAACGACACCCATGACGAATAAACCAAAAATTTTCATCGGCGCCATCTTGGATTTTAATTTTGAGCTCATTTTCGTAATCGTAATATTTGTATCACTGTAAAAGTTGAAAGTACCTACCTATTTATCGACGTGAGTATAGTAACTGAATTCATAATAACATTTTTCATAAAAAAATATTTCTTTGAATGCCATATCTATTACTTCTTAGATCTGTGAATTTTACTTGTATTCGTATGAAGTTCGCCAGGTGGCGCAAGTAATAGTTTACGAAGTATTGTAGAGGTGGGGTGCGGCAAAGAGGGAGCAAATGCTCAAGGTTATTTGCTCAGGGTACCACCTTAAGTTAAATTAGTGATTCCCTAAAAATGCTCGGCCTACTGCTTCTTGTTGGCCAGAAAATATTTCCAGTTATTATAAATATGGTATTGAAAATGTTTCAAAAGCAAGCACAAAAAAAGGTGCAAGATTTTTAAATAAAGAAAAAAACCTGGATTCCAAAACTAAGCTCAAGTCACAACAACAACAAAGTACAATCACGATCAGAAATTATAAAATTGCTACAGATTACTACCGAACTCTTTATAGCACTCCGAAAACTACACCATCGGAAACCAGGCAAACTTCAAACTTACAAACAGACTTATAATAATAAGAATACTAAAATACTCGAACGTCACTCAATTTTAAGTTTTGCACTTAAATCTCGTGCTGTCTTTGTTACTTTAACGCAGAGTGACAGAGATAGCACGAGTTTTGAGGGCTACTTATAATTGAGTGACGTTCGAGTATTCGGGCGTAATTAGAGATAAAACTATTCGACGAAGCAGAAATCGTTGGCAATGTTGAAAAATTTAAATCTGATACAAGCCCTGGACCAGGCAACCTATCAAATGAAATGATAAAACTGTCCAGGGGGTCTAAAACGGCCACTTTGGCAGATCATAATATGAATTGCGTTAAAAAGCGTAAAATGGACCTTTCATTATAATAACTGCGTCTGTAACAATTTAGTAAAATACATCATAATAGGAAAATAATATGAATTGCGTTAACATTCGTAAAATAGTCACAGACGCAGTTTTTATTATGAAAGGTCCATTTTACGCTTTTAAACGCAATTCACATTATGATCTGCAAAAGTGGCCATTTTAGACCCCCAGATATGTTCTTTCTTCACCACTGACACATCTCTTCAACAAAATACTAAGAGAAGGAACTGTCCCGAAATCATGGGTGCTATCCGACATAATACTTTTGCCTATGAAAGGGGACCCAGCAGATGTGGGAAATTATCGACCAATTAGCCTAATGCCAAATTTATACAAGCTATTTGCCTCAAGTCTGGAAAAAAGGATAAAAGAAGATATAGAGAAACATCAACCAGTAGAACAAGCAGGTTTTCGCAAAGGATTTAACACAGTGGACCATATTCATGCCATAGAACAAATAATAGAGAAATATGAAGAGTTTAATGCGCCTCTGTACTTGGGTCCTTTTTGGGATGGCTTTTTGTAGTCGACAAATCGACTACAAAAAGGCATTCGACTCGATTCTCCATCAGAGCATATGGGACTCCCTTTCAGCTATAAATAGACATCCCACAAACTTACATTAATATTACGGCACGGTTGGCGCAGTGCCTAAGAGATAGGATTGCTGCGCTGTGTGTCGCGGGTTCGATCCCCGCACGGAACAAGTATTTGTATGGCCTACAGATAGTTGTTTGGGTCTGGGTGTGTTTGTGTCTGTGAGTTTAAATGTTTGTAAACGCACCCACGATACAGGAGAAATTTCTAGTGTGGGGCAACGTTTAAAAAAAAACAAAAAAATATATATATTATACAGCAAAAGTAGAAGTAGAGTCAAACTGAACAGAACTGAGGATGCTATACCAATAGGACGCGGAGTAAGGCAGGGCGACCCGCAATCCCCAATACTTTTTATTAACGTCCTACAGCACGTAATGTCAAACCTTGACTGGTACCGAAAAGGAATTCTCATAGATGGTAAATACTTCAACCACTTAAGGCTTGCAGACGACATTATTTTAGCAGCTGAATCTGCGGAACAACTGGAAAAGATGCTAAATGACCTCCATACCGTAGGTTCAAAAGTTGGTCTAGAAATGAACACCCTGAAAACAAAAATATTAACTAACAGGTCAAAACAAGAAATAAAAATCAACAACGAAACGGTAGAATATGTAGAAGAATATTATATCTCGGTAAACAATTATCATTCAACAAAAATAGAAACATCGAAGAAATCAAGTGGAGAATTAACATAACTTGGAGTAAATTTTGGAGTTACAAGGAAATAATGAAATCCAATTTACCCGTAAAACTCAAAGCTAAAGTCATGAACTCTAGTTTGCTGCCATGCCTAACTTATGCATGTCAGACCTGGATCACTAACAAAACAATCAAAAATAAAATACAAGTATGTCAAAGGGCAATGGAACGAAACATCCTAAACATTAAACTGAGAGACAAACAACGAAACTCAACAATCAGGAAGAAGACTCAAGCCATAGATGCCCTTCAACACGTGCATGCACTGAAATGGAGATGGGCGGGCCACCTGGCGTGATCAGAAGACAATAAATAGATGGACTCTGAGAGCGACCGCGTGGTTAGGACCACACGGCAAGAGAAAAAGGAGCAGACCAGTAGAGTATTGGCACGACGAGATCGTAGAACTGATTGAACATTCAAATTCAAATCGTTTATTGCAATCCATAATGTACATTTTTACAGGTGGTATAAAATAATTTCAGACACAATTATGGACCCTGTCGGGCACAGCAATTTTCTATATAAAATAATTAGAGAGAGCAAGAGCGCTTTGCTTCTTTTAATATTAAGTTGGTATTATTTCTATACCTATCTTATATCTTCATCTTCTTATATCTTTATCATCATTTATTTACTTATTCTATTAATTTTATAGCAGTCTATCTATTCTTTTATTATTTATTTAGTTATATTATTATTATTAATTTGCTTGTTTGTGTACCTACTTGGTTTCAAAAGTTTTATTTTTATTTTATTAGTACCTAGTGAAACGTTATAATTATGTATTATTATCGGATTTATAAGTTAAATATTCGTGTATTGTATAATAGCTTTTTTTAATTATGTATTGCTTTAATTTATTTACAAATAATATTATTATATTGGTTTTCTTTTGTTGCTTTATGTTTTCTGGTAATTTATTATATATTTTTATGGTCGTTTTTATGGTCGTACGATTTTTATGGTAATTTATTATATCTATACTTCTATACTAATATTACAAGGAAATAAAGTTTGTGTGTTTGTTAAATTGTAAGGGGTAATCTCGGGATCTACTGAACCGATTTTAAAAATTCGTACACCAATATAGAAAGCCACATTATTGTTGAGTGTCATAGGCTACTTTTTATCCCTGTATTCCCACGGGAACGGGATCTACGCGGGTGAAACCGCGGGAAGTCCGCTAGTAATAATATATTCATGGCTTGCTAAAGCAAAGAACAGAAAGCAGTGGAAATTATTGGAGAAGGCCTATACCCGTCGAGGGGTTCTTAATGCACAGTACATTCTTTACTTAAATTAATTTAAGGAATAATATAGGCTTTTTTATTTTATTATTTATTTATTATTGAAAATGTTTCAGTACCAACATGGAAGCGTAACCGTCGGTTGCTGGACCCATGCTTCAAGCAGACAATCTTGGACAACTTTCTGAAGTTGTTTACTGATCGAGCTGGAAGACTGGTTGGGTTGCTTGCTGAGGAAGTCGGGAAAGGTGAAGTGAATCTCGATGAGAAGATCACTAGAACTGTTGTGGAAACCGCTTGCCGTGAGTAGTTCTTCCTCTTTTGATGCTCTTCTAACAAGTGAATGTTGGTCACCAGCACGAAATGCCAGCGACCTTGAGCGAAGCGCCACCCACATTTTATTTATTTACTTTAAAATCACATCAAATTTGAAAAATCCAAAACACTAGCATGCTAGAATCGTGAAAAGTGATTTTAAAAATACTACAAGTTATTTACTAGCAAGATAGTGTTTTGGATTTTTCAGATTTTAGAGTAAAAAAATAAAAATTCGGTACTGTTAGCGCCTTAATAATACATAATTCTAGAGATATTGTATGAACAGAAGTTTGCGGTCACCGACATAGCTTGCAGAGTAAGCAAGTTAAAGTAGCATTAGGTAGACATGCTGGTCAAAAGACACTCCTAGAGTGCCTACTACGTATCAGCCAGTGTAGCTTGGAACTCTTTCTGCCGGATGAATCTTAGAGTTATTTAAAAAAGGTATAAACACATAATAGATATCTAGGAAGGAAAATATGAAACTGCGGTGATGAAAGTCCAATTAGAGAGCTGAAACGAGTTTCGTAGTAAGGACAGAGATGGGGTCTGGGAATACACAAACTAACGGGAGGATTCTAAAAGAGAGATGAGGATCTGCTCCTCCCGATGGAAGGAAAATCATTGAACGTGAATGGTTCCATGGGCCGAGATGTTCTATCAAGAGGACGTAGAGGAAGACCATAACGGAGACCATTGCCAAGTCAGAGAACAGGCAATAATGATAAACGCTTAGGGCCGTGATTAAAGACATGAGCACCGTTTTAGATGAGTTATTCCGGTCTGTTCCCCTAAAACTGATACCCTAGGGGATCCGTTTTATTATAAATTATTTTCTATTCCGGTCTGATCCCCCGTAAAAGAATCGGATACCCTGACACATTTTTAGGACAGTCAGCAACAAAATATTTGTACACGTTCTATTAAATTAAAAAAAAGAATATAGTAAAGTCCCACAAACTATTAGGAGAACAGAAGTAGGAAGGAGGTATTGGAAATTGGAATCTTCAAATCAAATCTATATTATGCCTTTGATCTATGGGATTGTTCAAGCTAAAACAACCTCCGGAAA
The DNA here is from genome assembly GCA_949316265.1 of Diarsia mendica. Lineage (NCBI taxonomy): Eukaryota > Metazoa > Arthropoda > Insecta > Lepidoptera > Noctuidae > Diarsia > Diarsia mendica. The sequence continues at coordinate 19,882,442 of OX438909.1, read as the reverse complement.
CCGACTGATTCATATCTGCTCTGAGGTGGTTCACTGTGACCCTAGCTACTTACTGGCACTGCTACACAATCATTGTGTCTGGTATACAACCACTTTCCGAAGATTTCGAAGGACCCAAATGTCAAATGGTTGGTTGGGTTGAGAGAGCCGGACAGTGACTCGTACACCGTACCTACCGACCTCTTTATACCCTTGTGCTGCACATCCGCACAAAAGAGGCACAGCAAAAATCCATCACGCTTGTGTCACCAGAATGTGGCCCGTTCATTTGGGGTCTGCACTCTGTAGTGATAAGATAGATAGATAGATAGATAGATAGAATACTCTTTATTATGTACACCAAATTACAAAAAAAACAATAGTAAAACATTTTACAAGGGGTGACACAATGGGCGGTCTTGTCGCTTAAAGCGATCTTTTAAAGACAACCTTTGGATGGATATATGGAAGAAGGAGAAACAATACTGCAGGTAGCCTGTGGTGTACCATTTACATAATTATATACAATAAATATACAAAAGGCGATATTACTGAAGAAATAGATCTTACGATTCTGTACGTCACAGACGCACAGGCAATTTACGGTCAACAAATTGCCACAACCAAGGGTTAGTAAACCGCTGAGTCTGGTCCAGAAGGTGTTTGTCCAAAAACTGCTCATAGCCTACCGAACGGTCTGCCTTATCTCGGCTACTTCGGTATTAGGTGGGAGTATCCCAGCCAATACCAGAGAGTTTTTCACATTTTATGCCTGCGGTTAACAGCGAAGTTGTCACAGATCTTAACAAACTTTCTGAGTGCTCTGACCGAGGGAGTCTGCAGCAACATGTCATCGGCGTCGATGATGTTGTTAAAACACAACCTGTCAATATAGCAGCCCACAATACGCATTGCTGAGTTCTTCGATCAATGCATTCAGACACAGATTAAAAAGATTGCTTAAAGGAAGTTAAGCCGCCCTTTTTTTTTGGTGTTTAGTAAATCATCATGTAACCCCTCCCGCCCTGGGCAGAGCGGAATGAGTGTAAGACCTCTACTGACTAAAAACCACCCATGTTCTTTCTTAGCCCTTGTGCCGAGGCGGCGGTATCTCTTTCGAACAACTCGTAGCCCCGACGGTCGTCGGCCCTTGCCCCTTCCAATGTTAAGCCCCCTCACGCTGCATGCCAACCTGTATGGTACAGTACAGACGACTCACTTGATTTTTAAAAGATTTCATTTCCCATAATTTCAGAAACTACACTTGGCGTTCGAATCGACGGCAAGGACCTTGTGGATAACAATTTCTTGAATTCTGTTAAGGAATTGATGAATATTCCCGTAGCCAGGATTCGCCAACCTTGGCTTATGTTTGATTGTATCTTCAATTTGTCTCGTTACAAAACACAATTGGTTAACGCGCTAGAAATCGGTGCTACACTTACGAAAAAAGTGAGTATTAATTGATATTTTTTTATTGATAATGATTTATTGTTTTTTTGAAATTGAAAAAAAATCTACAAAATATTCAAAACTGTGAGACATAATGCTTCGTGTTGTTTTAACTGGAAAAGAAACGATAATAATAATTATAATTAATGTTATTCTTTACTTTTTTAACCTTTCACTCTAAAATAACGTCGTTTTGTAGATGCTGGCTATACGGGTTTCAGAACATTTACAACGGTTGAAAACTAAAGAAGACATTGATTACAAAGGTAAGAATAAAGTATTATTATTGGCATAGTTAGGTCTTTTTAGGGTTCCGTAGTCAACTAGGAACCCTTATAATTTCGCCATGTCTGTCTGTCCGTCTGTCCGTCCGTCCTCGCTTAATCTCTGTGACCGTTAGCACTAGAAAGCTGAAATTTGATACCAATATGTGTATCAATCACGCCGACAAAGTGGTAAAATAAAAATTGGAAAAAAATGTTTTATTAGTGTAGCCCCCCTACATGTAAAGTGGGAAGTGTTTTTTTTTTTCAACCCTAACGTGTGATATATAATTGTTGGAAAGGTATTTAAAAATGAATAGGGGTTTACTAAAATAATTTTTTGATAATGTCAATAATTTCGGAAATAATCGCTCCAAAAGTAAAAAACAAATGTGAGACCAGAACTTAGGATTAATTAAAATCGTCATATTCGATGATTCAGATCGGATTATTCCACTAATTCGTTGACCTAACCTAACCTAAGTTGAGGGCGAATCCAGAAGGGCATGCTCTGTACCAGAGGCAAAAAGGAACGGGGTGGAATTTTTTAGTCAGTAAGAGTCTGACACGCCCTCTCGCTCCACCCAAGGGCGAGAGATGTCATTAGATGATTTTAAACCACCTTAAAAAAAAAAATCCTAAGTTGAATGTTGTACTCGGAGTTCAAAAATTATATAATACAGCTGTATCTCCAGGTCTCCTGGATACATCCCATAACTATTTATCGTCATTTAGTTACATACATTACGAATTTTGTAGATAAGTAGGCATTTTGTATTTTTTTAGGGGTGCTAATTAAACCGGCTTCTTTTTAATAGCATTATTTGCATCTAAAAATCTAACTTGCCTTCTAAATTACTAAGTCAGCCACTATTAACGAGCATCTAAAAAATACTATCTTAGCCACAAGTTATCTTTTTTAAAGCCACTCTAAATACAACTCAGCATCGTGATTATTTTTTAGCATCTAAATTTGTATCATGAATTCAAACAGTAAACTTCTAAAATACTAATATATGGCATCAAAAAAATATTCAATTAGCTTCTAATTTATTAACTCAGTACGTTTAAATTATAACTCATGCCACATTAACTGAGCATCATAATTTAATTAAAATTGTCATAAAATATTATATTATAGCCACTAATAGTATGTATAAACTCCTGTCGTGTCATCGAAAGGCTTAAATATAGAAGTTCAGAGTACTTAATGACCGAAATATTGAAGTTCACAGTATCGAATGTCCTATAGATCGATTTTATTTACATGTTGTGCTACAAAAGTTATCGACAGAATCGCGTCAGAACTTCATTTTTATCGGAAAACTAGACAATAAATTGTGAAAACATTTCTGCAAGCAACTCGGAAGTAGCGCTCGCCGGCCGCTACCGCGGCACCGCTCGCTTCGCTCGCTCGGGTCGCGCGCGTTTGGTCACAGTTTTAACCTAACCTAACCTATTTCCCTCAGTTTACAATAACGAATCATACAATCTGCCCGTGACTAGTCAATTAGACAATGGTAAAAACATTTCTGTAACTAATAGGTATTTTTAACGTAAATATAATAATCTAAAGTGTCTCAAAAGTTGACATTTCATGGCGCTCTCTGATTGGTGCAAATGGCCGGTCGCTGTCGTCTCGCGCGCTCGCGCCAAATCTTTCTGTTGCAATTTTCACGATAAAAGAATGTGATGTATTATTTTACATGCGAAGTTATAATAAATGATGTTGAATACGGTCGCTTCATATAAATTTTTTTGAGGGCCTTGTGTTGAAGCTGTAAAATGTAAAATGGTGGTGAGATATAAATTCCGTGGCTGAGTTAGTAAATTAGGTGCCTATGTATAAATAACAAGGACAAGCTAATATAAATGTTGATCGTCACTTGATGCTTTCTATAGAATATTTAGTGGGCGTTGTAAAGAAGACGAATTAGTATAATAGAGGCTATATAATTTTCCCGTGGCTTAGTTATAAAATTAGAAGTTTGATCCTGTGGCCAATTAAAAAAACTGAGGCTCGTTTAATTATTTCTCTTTTTTTAGTGTAAACCCTGAACAAAAACATAAGGCAATATTTTGGTGTTAGCCATTGATTTCGAATATAAAACCTATATATAATATGATTATATAAATAATAACAAAAAAACTGAGATATGTCACTTTTCTGTCGGGTCTGGGTTTTTTTTATATGGGACGTGACCGTTCTTCTTTGTCCACCTATTTTAATGGGACCTTATATACTATGCAAAGATATCCATAGGTTAGGTTAGGTTAGAACTGTGACCAACTACGCTACCTCGAAATTATTTTTTTCATAGTGCCCCCAAGACGGCACTCTGACCTGAATTTCATTCATTTATTTCATTTCAAGACAAAAATCAGTGAAACGACCTTTAATCATTCTAAACAGTTGTATGAGTGAAAATATTGTGGTAATTATGTTTAGGAATAAAAGCGTTATGATAAAAAACAGTAGGAGTTTAAATATATTTTCAACACACTTGCTCATAAAGTGGCTATAATTTCACCGCAATTAGGCACATAATGACACCTATAATCAAACTGTGAATTTTTCATTGCTATTATTCACTAGTGAGTTATAGGGGTTCTTTTTTAAAATTTTATTGGTTGAGTTGCTATGTTCTTAAAAAAGTTTCAATTCAATAAAGATCGTGTTCAATAGTAAAAATAAATTAATGTACCTAGTGCTTGCTCATTTCATGCAACTTTGAATTTAAATAGATAATTTCATCTTGTAGGTACTGTGACTGTCTGTGACAGTGCCCCTAATTATTAAAGAAATATCTTAGTTTTTATTCTCATTTAAAAATCACCACGAGCTATCGGGCCACTTACAAACACATTAGTTTTCTATTTTATGACTTGACAGCCCGACATGTTACCGTAATTAATAACGAAACGATCTTTCTTATTTTAAACTGCAAAGCAATACTCGACTTCCTAGAAAGGCATAATAAATCCTTTGTTTAATGGGAAAGGGCCGAGATACAAGTGCATAAGTGGCGGCCGGCAAGCCAAATGTGATGTTTCAAAGAAATTCTGTAAAAACATGCGTAATTTCTAAACGCAACTTACAAGAGCGAACCCACATCTGTTTGCAATAAACCCCGATCGCTCTAGGTAGAGACCCTTAAAACAATTGAGAAGTTTGGGCAAAAACTGCGCTAAAAGAAACCCGTGGGAAGGAGTCGATGCAAGCGGTGTGTGCAGCGTGGTATTTGTGGAGATGACGAAGGGACAGTTGATTTGAGACCGTGGAAGGGCTCGGTTGTTGAAACTAGCGGAACTAAGTCAGGGTTACGTAAAGTCCTAGGACGTCCTAGATTATAGACTCATGAAGTTAGGGTAGTCTTGGTACCAAGTCGTTTATTTCAGTGGAGTATCGTAAGAGAGTGATTAATATTTAATAAGTTAAATATAAGTAATAGTAGTAAGTCTAGTTAAAGTCAGTGACGATACGTGTAAGGAGAAAGCTGATGCAGAGGCGATACCGGTAAAGTGTGAAGTATTCTGTAAGTGAGTTACAGACTTAACTATTTTAATAAGCACCCGGTAAGTGTTTACTATTTATTATCTACTCTTGGCGTTACCGTTTGGCGGTAACACAGATATGCTGTTAATAATCATTTATTTCAGCATGATGGAGCAACTGCCTATTTGATCACCATCCTAGATCCTAGTGTTATGTATTACATTTGCATGCTATATTAAGGCAGAATGTACATGGATTCTATTGTATAATGTCAACAACTTATTTTTATGTACCTACATTCTAAGCAAATAAAGATTCTATTCTATTCTATTCTATTCTATTCTATTCATGTATATTATTACCTCATGTATTATGAGTTTATCTCCAAATCCCTACCTTGGTAGATATCTGTCATAAGCGTTTGCTCAGGGAACGGAGAAAGCCAGCCAGTACACTCTTCACACACCCCATGCATACATGCACACTATACACTAATACACCCGACTATAAGACAAATGTTGACTATTATCTGACGCATAACAAATGGATGGCCGAACCGTATTATTCACATTTTGATTAGAACGAGCCTTATGGTTCAGTGGTAAATCACTGAATCATAAGGCAACGTAATATTATAGAATACAACTAATTATAAACAGTTGTGGTCAGTAAATAATACCAACTTGTACTTTGAAATACGAATCCACCAAACGCTATATGATAGATACTGCTTCCTAAAAGGTCTAACCCAGAAACATTGCGTTGAGATTGTTGGCGCACATTTCCACATATCGGGGGTAGTCACCATTAAGTATGGGCCTGGAGATTGATAGCTACGTTCTAAGGAACACGATTAGGGACTGTGTCTCGTTAAATGCAACACCGGCCTATGGTATGGCCTATTCTGAATCGACACTATTTAGCGAGACACGCAAACTCGATGTTTTGGGGCAGATTAAGGAAATGTGAGGTGACGATAAAGATACCACTTCGGCGCCACCAATACAATCGCAATATGTTCTGCTACAGACCGAATCTACGGTGCGCTTGTGCAAGTTGTGTTGTTGTTATATAGTAATTGGGGTAATTTGCCGTAAGGGTGTCATTAAGTACGCGATTAAGTGAAAATACTGAAAACCTGTCTTCCTCAATGGTGGCTGGCCTCACAACCCACTGCCTTAGGATTGGGACAGACATGTAAGTAGTGCTTAGGAAACGTGATCTGTTAGAGTTCGTAGCAGTGTCCTTAGTAGGGCTATGCATTTAGGTCTAGCAGAAAGCGTACGCCGGCTGACGTTGTAAAGTGGTTCCATGGCGTAACATGGAACCACTTGCGTTCGCGAATCGGCATCTAATATTGTGGAAACAAATAAGTTAACGTTATAAATAATTTCTTAAGCGCAAGCGTAACGTTTCCCTTACCAACCTTTTTATCTTATATAATATCTTTGATTCCTCTTGTCTTATTAGCTTCATACTTTACGATTGATTTGCCTTATTGGATTTGATATTACTTATGTATATTTCTAATTCAGAATTCCCATTAACTTCACCTTGTATCCCCCTCAGTCTCTAGCTTTGATAGCTGGGACTGGGCTGACCATAATTGGGAATTCAGTCCTCTCAGAATCGGTGGGCAGATGACCAAGTCTATGGTTGAGTCTGACAGACGAGCGCGTGGTGGGGCGCTTGCCTTTCCGAATATATTCCAAAACAAACGGAAACCGACTGTAAATACAAATATTACTATGATTTAAGAAAAACGAAAATTTTATCAGCCTGGGGTATTTCAGGAACAGTCACATGTGGTGCCGTGACCAGGATTCTCGTCATTAAATGTACTGATTCACTTCAGTGCAACGAGAAAGAACAATGTATGGGTTACTACAATAATAACACAACGTAATTTTATGATTCTAGAAATTAAGAGAGACGGCTTTTATTACAACGGCTACAATAACATGTTTTGATCAGATAACGGTTTGATTATAACGATTTAATTCTTCAACCACTGGTACCGGGTTCAACTCCCGTATGATTTATCTGTTGATGGGCTTGTATTACATTGTCATGAGTTTTGGGTTCGATTCCCGCTTGACGCAATGGTTGATAAATAAATATATTCCTGTGTCACGGTTTGTGGGTTTAATTCCCGCGTGTTTTATTGGGATTAAGGGCTTTGATTCCGAGCCTAGCAAAAGTGGGTTCGATCCCTCTATGCTATGTGTGGAGATACTGTTTGCAGTTTGTGTGATTATGATTTGTGTTTCAGTGCATCTTTAAAAGATGGGTTCGATTCCCTGTTGGTGAAAGTGTTGTGTCCGATAGTACACAGACAGATTTTGACACTTGTTTGCGATTGCACGCTTCGTATTGTTACGAGTATGAGTGCGTGCGAGAGTGAAAGTTGGTATGTGGCACACCCTTGACTATGGGTAAACTGTTTATTATAATTAGTGTTTAAATAGAACTACGAAAACACAATTAATTCACTAAGAATTGCATAAAACTATTATTACAGGAAGTTTACTAAAACTTTCGGACTCTGTGGCGTAGGCGTTCTATGACGTATATTTGGACAAATACTCGTGTGGACTTATTTCAAATTCCAGGATATTTCAATCTTCGCTTGGCTGTCACTACACTTTTTCTAAACCTTTGGGTTGAGAGTTGCGCTTGGGTCGGAGTTTCATCAAATTCAGTTGACATCGGCTGACTTCAACGATGGTTGTAGCGTGGCTCCAGTAACGAAGCTAAGTTTCACTTTTATTAGATGCTATAAGTTACTGTGATCATGTGATCTGACGTTGTTAACTCAACACAAGTTGTTTATTGTTTTAGCAATGGGTCCTAATAAGCTACCTAATTAATTTCAATGTTTGTACTGGCAAGATAACTTTCGTGCTAACAGTTTAATAATCAAGTACATTTCAAATCTAAAGTCATGATCAAGATTCTTATTTGCTCAATTTTAATACCTATGCATAAAATGTTTTGCGGTTTTAATGTTAGGTTGGCTCCTACCACTTATATAAATGTGCAAATGATAGTTGTTTCTAATAACCTTCACTTTCTGAAGCAGCATTCCAACTCTAGTTGGATTTCCGAACTACTCTCTGGTCCTTGGATCTGAGGGGGGTGACTAATTGGAATCAATTCTAATAAACCTATGTGCGGACTATTTCAGCTATTCTTGGATACGAAAGCTGGAAGCTGATTAAGCTGACTCAGCGTTGAGGTGCATTGGGAGAGGTCTGTGTCCAGTGGCAGCTGCGGTACGCTGAGTTTAGAACGAGGGAGCATCGTAGGTAGCGTCGCTAGATAGCACAAATACTCTTAAAAGAGACTCTGGTATGTACAATCAATTAATAAGCATGCACGGGTCTACTGAAATAACCTTAAACAAGAGTATTTTGATACAGAAAAGATTTAAATTGAGATATTATGTATCGATTGAAGATACTTTTGCAGTTGCTAAACAAAGCAAAATTATAGCAGACCAAATATCCTATTAGAATTATTGCTCTAGTTAGAGCACTTATAATAATCTGATTAGGTAAACATTGCGAATGGGTGTACTTTTAAACTCTATAGTAATGCCATGGAAAGACACAGCTTATCCTATTGTGAAAGCTCATACGCTGTACTGCGTCACGCGTCTGATTTTCAGAGGGGGGAATGTGACTGTCTGTGACAGTGCCCCTAATTATTAAAGAAATATCTTAGTTTTTATTCTCATTTAAAAATCACCACGAGCTATCGGGCCACTTACAAACACATTAGTTTTCTATTTTATGACTTGACAGCCCGACATGTTACCGTAATTAATAACGAAACGATCTTTCTTATTTTAAACTGCAAAGCAATACTCGACTTCCTAGAAAGGCATAATAAATCCTTTGTTTAATGGGAAAGGGCCGAGATACAAGTGCATAAGTGGCGGCCGGCAAGCCAAATGTGATGTTTCAAAGAAATTCTGTAAAAACATGCGTAATTTCTAAACGCAACTTACAAGAGCGAACCCACATCTGTTTGCAATAAACCCCGATCGCTCTAGGTAGAGACCCTTAAAACAATTGAGAAGTTTGGGCAAAAACTGCGCTAAAAGAAACCCGTGGGAAGGAGTCGATGCAAGCGGTGTGTGCAGCGTGGTATTTGTGGAGATGACGAAGGGACAGTTGATTTGAGACCGTGGAAGGGCTCGGTTGTTGAAACTAGCGGAACTAAGTCAGGGTTACGTAAAGTCCTAGGACGTCCTAGATTATAGACTCATGAAGTTAGGGTAGTCTTGGTACCAAGTCGTTTATTTCAGTGGAGTATCGTAAGAGAGTGATTAATATTTAATAAGTTAAATATAAGTAATAGTAGTAAGTCTAGTTAAAGTCAGTGACGATACGTGTAAGAAGAAAGCTGATGCAGAGGCGATACCGGTAAAGTGTGAAGTATTCTGTAAGTGAGTTACAGACTTAACTATTTTAATAAGCACCCGGTAAGTGTTTACTATTTATTATCTACTCTTGGCGTTACCGTTTGGCGGTAACACAGATATGCTGTTAATAATCATTTATTTCAGCATGATGGAGCAACTGCCTATTTGATCACCATCCTAGATCCTAGTGTTATGTATTACATTTGCATGCTATATTAAGGCAGAATGTACATGGATTCTATTGTATAATGTCAACAACTTATTTTTATGTACCTACATTCTAAGCAAATAAAGATTCTATTCTATTCTATTCTATTCTATTCTATTCATGTATATTATTACCTCATGTATTATGAGTTTATCTCCAAATCCCTACCTTGGTAGATATCTGTCATAAGCGTTTGCTCAGGGAACGGAGAAAGCCAGCCAGTACACTCTTCACACACCCCATGCATACATGCACACTATACACTAATACACCCGACTATAAGACAAATGTTGACTATTATCTGACGCATAACAAATGGATGGCCGAACCGTATTATTCACATTTTGATTAGAACGAGCCTTATGGTTCAGTGGTAAATCACTGAATCATAAGGCAACGTAATATTATAGAATACAACTAATTATAAACAGTTGTGGTCAGTAAATAATACCAACTTGTACTTTGAAATACGAATCCACCAAACGCTATATGATAGATACTGCTTCCTAAAAGGTCTAACCCAGAAACATTGCGTTGAGATTGTTGGCGCACATTTCCACATATCGGGGGTAGTCACCATTAAGTATGGGCCTGGAGATTGATAGCTACGTTCTAAGGAACACGATTAGGGACTGTGTCTCGTTAAATGCAACACCGGCCTATGGTATGGCCTATTCTGAATCGACACTATTTAGCGAGACACGCAAACTCGATGTTTTGGGGCAGATTAAGGAAATGTGAGGTGACGATAAAGATACCACTTCGGCGCCACCAATACAATCGCAATATGTTCTGCTACAGACCGAATCTACGGTGCGCTTGTGCAAGTTGTGTTGTTGTTATATAGTAATTGGGGTAATTTGCCGTAAGGGTGTCATTAAGTACGCGATTAAGTGAAAATACTGAAAACCTGTCTTCCTCAATGGTGGCTGGCCTCACAACCCACTGCCTTAGGATTGGGACAGACATGTAAGTAGTGCTTAGGAAACGTGATCTGTTAGAGTTCGTAGCAGTGTCCTTAGTAGGGCTATGCATTTAGGTCTAGCAGAAAGCGTACGCCGGCTGACGTTGTAAAGTGGTTCCATGGCGTAACATGGAACCACTTGCGTTCGCGAATCGGCATCTAATATTGTGGAAACAAATAAGTTAACGTTATAAATAATTTCTTAAGCGCAAGCGTAACGTTTCCCTTACCAACCTTTTTATCTTATATAATATCTTTGATTCCTCTTGTCTTATTAGCTTCATACTTTACGATTGATTTGCCTTATTGGATTTGATATTACTTATGTATATTTCTAATTCAGAATTCCCATTAACTTCACCTTGTATCCCCCTCAGTCTCTAGCTTTGATAGCTGGGACTGGGCTGACCATAATTGGGAATTCAGTCCTCTCAGAATCGGTGGGCAGATGACCAAGTCTATGGTTGAGTCTGACAGACGAGCGCGTGGTGGGGCGCTTGCCTTTCCGAATATATTCCAAAACAAACGGAAACCGACTGTAAATACAAATATTACTATGATTTAAGAAAAACGAAAATTTTATCAGCCTGGGGTATTTCAGGAACAGTCACAGTACCTACGTTTTTAATAAATGAAACTTTCATTCAAATAATACAACTTTTGTTTTCTCTGTAATAAAGAAAACTTTGAATTCCCCATTTTGTCCGTGGCTAAAACTCTATCCGCGAAAGTCAAAAATCATCTTTTAGTCTATGGCCGATCGCCATTGTTACAGTATTCATGGAGGCGCCACTGGTCAAGAAAAAATGCATCGCTACGTCAAACTTAGTAGCTACATTTATTTTAGTTCCGTGTTTTTCCGTTGCACAGATAAGTTGGTCGAACTGTAGATGCGCGCGCATAGGTAAACCGATTAGTTTTTCCCGCTATTGTGAAAAAAAATCAGAACTCGTTTTAACTCTTGAAGATGACTTTTTAGTATTATTTTCTTCACAAGTGTGTTGAAAAACGTCGTATGATACACGTGTGTATTGATGATTACCGTCCTCGGCTTTCTTAAGACCCTCACCTGACGGCTCGGGTCTCAATGGTGCCTCAGCGGTAATCACCAACGTTACACACTTGTACCATAATGTACTATTACAATAATGATATTATGAATTACAATTTTCGGAAACATGAGTGTTATGAACATCGTCGGTAGCACTACAAATAGTATGAATGAAAACTTTAGGATGAAAAATTTTAGGAAGAGTGATCATTCGGATTACAAATCGTTAGGAAAAACAATTTCGGGTAAAGAATTTTAGGTGAGCCAATATGGACCCGTGAAAAATACCTTAAACCTTTGTTGTACAGACTGACTCAAACTGCGAACATTTTGTGGAATTTGACAAATAAAGTGGCTAACTAATGGTAATATTAGGTGCATCATTATTTTGTGCTGTGGTTTTTTTTTAAAGATTGTATACAATTCAAGTCCATTAACGAAAGGAATTTACATAGGTACAAGGCAGATGTGAGTGGCAACACCGGGAGGGGACATGCTAGCCTTCTAGGGCGTCCTTACATATTATTATACTGATCTTATTGGTAATGTTCTTCAGAAAGGAAACGTGCGTAGTACTCGTAATCGGCGCGGCGTGCGTGTATGACAGATATATGAATGTGGACTAGGCAAAAGGAGTATGTAGGGATCGTAGCAGGTGGCGTTCTGTGGTTTCTACCTACCCCCATGGGAAAAGGGCTTAAGTTTCTATATGTATGAGTATTGAATAATTATTAATGAGAAAAAGTCACACAGGCCTGTTGCAGTTGTGTGAGCAAGCTGTTAAAACGTGTATTGCTAACAAAATCTCAGGCGATACAAGACACCCATCGTTGCAACTTAGCTGTTTTGATTTCTAAAATAGCCTAGCCAGAATAAGAGCTAAATTTCCATATTTCCAGCATTTACGTTTAACTGCATTCATTTAAAAGTATGTTTTTTTTTGCTTCAGGTGGTAAATTCCAATGCATCTTAGATGTCCTCATTGAGAACACCGTGTTTGAGAATGAACGCTATTTCACTGATACTGAACTACGGAATCTTATTGACAGTGTGATGGTAGGTGGCTTTGACACCACTATCGGTCAGACGCAGTTCCTATTTGCCTGCATCGGCACCTATCCTGAGGTACAGGACAAGATTTATCAAGAGTAAGTAAATTTTGAGAATCTGCATGTTGATAAGTCATAAACCGGTTACCGGAATAAACAGTAGTTGCAAAACATACCCAGAACAGAGAACAAAGTATTTATTTATGGGAAATAATAAATCGAGCCACAGTTTTTTTAATTGGCCACGTGATCAAACTTCTAATTTTATTACTAAGCCACGGCAAAATAATATACTAAAATACTAATTCGTCTTTTTTACAACGCCCACTAAATATTCTATAGAAAGAAAACGTCAAGTGAAGAGCAACAATTATAATTGTCCTTGTTATTTATACATAGGCACCTAATTTACTAACTCAGCCACGGAATTTATATCTCAGCACCATTTTACATTTTACAGCTTCAACACAAGGCCCTCAAAAAATATAATTGAAGCGACCATAAACAACATCATTTATTATAACTTAGCATGTAAAATAATACATCACATTCTTTTATTGTGAAAATAGCAACAACAAGATTTGGCGCGAGCGCGCGAGACGACAGTGACTGGCCATTTGCACCAAACAGAGAGCGCCATTCGATTCATGTACTGACGAGTTAGTCACGTGTATTCAAAATGTCAACTTTAGATTTTTTTTTTTTTATATTCCACAACTATCACACAACGCCATCTAGTCCCAAGCTAAGCAGAGCTTGTGTTATGGGTACTAGACAACTGATAAACATACTTATATATTTCTAAATACATACATATTATAGATAAATTACACCCAGACACAGAACAAATGATCGTGCTCATCACACAAACATTTGTCCTGGGTGGGAATCGAACCCACGACCTCCGGCATAACAGTTAGGGTCACTAACCACTAGACCAACAGGCCAGTCAAAGATACACTTTAGATTATTACATTTACGTTAAAAATACCTACTAGTAACAGAAATGTTTTCACCATTGTCTAATTGACTAGTCATAGTCAGATTGTATGACTCGTCATTGTAAACCGAGGGAAATAGGTTAGGTTAGGTTAAAACCGTGACCAAACGCGCGCGAGCCGAGCGAGCGTAGCGAGCGGTGCCGCGGCAGCGGCCGGCGAGTGCTACTTCCGAGTTGCTTGCAGAAATGTTTTCACAATTTATTGTTTAGTTTTCCGATAAAAATTAAGTTCAGAAGCGATTCTGTCGATAACTTTTGTAGCACAACATGTAAATAAAATCGATCTTTTGTAAATTCGATACTCTGAACTTCTATATTTAAGCCTTTCGATGACACGACAGAAGTATAAACGTACTATTAATTAAATTTTGATGCTCAGCTAATGTGGCACGAGTGATAATTTAAACATACTCCGCCTTATTACAAAAGGTAGTTAAACCAGGTTTAACTACGTCTTGTAATAAGGCGGACTGAGTTAATAAATTAGAAGCTAATGGAATATTTTTTTGATGCCATATTTTAATATTTTAGAAGTTTACTGTTTGAATCCATGTTACAAATTTAGATGCTAAAAATAATCACGATGCTGAGTTGTATTTAGAGTGGCTTTAAAAAAGATAACTTGTGGCTAAGATAGTATTATTTAGATGCTCGTTAATTGTGGCTGACTTAGTAATTTAGAAGGCAAGTTAGATTTTTAGATGCAAATAATGCTAATAAAAAGAAGCCGGTTTAATGTCAGTTAGTGTAGTTAGTTTAGTGTCAAATCAATGTTTGTTATTTATATTCTTTCTCCAAAATTTGTTTACTGTTATGTTGTGTATTTATTATTTTATTTTACATTGTTTATTGCTAGATACCTTTGTTTATTACTGATTGTGTCTGTAGTAAATCTTAAATTTAACTGACACCTTGCTATTGTATCGAGTCTGGTTCTTCTAACCAATCTAACAGACAGATTTGTGCTGGGAAGTTTGTTCCACCACTTCTTCTTTCCAGCTAAACACTAGGAAGTGTCGATGGGTGGGCGTTTTGGGGGACTGTCTTATAAAAATGTAAATAGTAAAGTAAAGTAAATTTTTGACCTTCAAAAAGTGCTGATTATCAGCCTAGTTTGAATAAATGACTTTTGATTTTGATTGCTTTCTGAATCAGGCCCACCTGCCTAACGAGAGCCTCCTAAGGTGTTGTTCGAAGGGGCCACGTGATGGCTTCCGGCCACCGTAGACGCGGGCCTGTGGACGGTGAGTAATGGGCTAGCTCGCCGTCCGGCCGTCGTCATGACGGCAACAGACCGTGTCGGCGGCGCGTACGTGTTCCACGCGCGCCTCAAAGAGATGTCAGCAACTCAGCAAGGAGGGGCCCGCAAGGGCCGACGCCCGTCGGGGCCGCGGATTTTTGTACTAGATTACGTGGTCTCGGCGCAAGGGCAAAGAAGGAACATGGGTTCGGTTTTTAGTCAGTAGAAGTCTGACACTCCCCTTTGCTCTGCCCAAGAGCGGGGGGGGGGGGTCATTCGATAATAATAATAATAATATTCCACAACTATCACACAACGCCATCTAGTCCCAAGCTAAGCAGAGCTTGTGTTATGGGTACTAGACAACTGATAAACATACTTATATATTTCTAAATACATACATATTATAGATAAATTACACCCAGACACAGAACAAATGATCGTGCTCATCACACAAACATTTGTCCTGGGTGGGAATCGAACCCACGACCTCCGACATAGCAGTTAGGGTCACTAACCACTAGACCAACAGGCCAGCCAAAGATTCGATGATTCTCCACCCACCAAAAAAAAAGGTCTTTTTCGAACCTTTCGACAATTTATTAAGACTTAGGCTGACACGACTATCGGCACAATCTTTGAGTACACATTCCATATATTGACAATCTTGCGAGCCAAGGAAAAAAGACAAGTTTCTAAAAATATTTCTTTAATTTTCTAGAATAATTCAAGTTTTGGGCGAAGATGGAGGAGTAACAAAACAGAATATATCTCAACTGGTATATTTGGAAGCAGCAATCAAGGAATCGCTGAGGTTACACCCAACTGTATGGATGGTGGCTCGCGAAGCTACAGTAGATACACAGTTACGTAAGTATTAACAAAGGGTTTTGAACTTTTTTGTATGGAAGCTGGCATAACGACCCACCGCCATTTTGTTTTTTTTTTTTTCGAAATCGCGGCCCACGATGAAAGTGGTATGTACCTATGTATTATTAGTAATTAAAAGAGTTTATAAAGACAAATTAACCATGTAATCAGATTCTCTAATTTAAATTACACTCGAGACACTTTTACCGCGAAATCGTCGAATGTCAAACTGAAAATTAGTGATGTGACACATAGTGTCCTCATGTAGTGCTGCGCTGTGTCGATTTAGTAGGTTTTCGGTTTTCTTCCGTCTAACAGTACATAATATAGACGAACAAAAAATGTAACATGGTACCCCTAAGTATCACGTTATCGAGATATTTGAAGAAAAAGGTCGGCAAATGTTTACTGGACATTTCTTGTTCGTCTATATGTCCTCTGGGGCTGCGATTTCTAGTTCTAACCCCTTTAACGACTGCCTAAGCTAATCCTTGTTTGTAAATGCAATTATATGAAAAACTGGTTTTTCCTTTAGGTAACCTCACAATTCCCGCTGGTAGCAGCGTACTAGTTCATTTACGGAGTGCTAACAGAAACACTGACCATTGGGGCGCAGATGCCGAGGAGTTTAAACCAGAACGATGGCTCAATCCACCGACTCATAAAGGCGCTTTTGCAAGTTTTTCACCGGGACTGAGAGGGTGTATTGGTAAGCTTTGCTATCTCTTTTTACCCGACTAAGGCGAAGCCAAAAGGAAGGGTAGGTAATGATTTTGGCAGTCTTTATCACGATATCCAGTAAGAATGTTAGTATAGTCCATGTGAAGGAGTAAGCGTCCACACCTCTGGGAGCAGTCTAAGAAAGAAATTCGAAGGGGCTGCAACGATCAGAACACTCGCTAGGAGGAAGACCTTGACATGGACAGCTGACAGCTGACATGTAAACATTAAACTAAATTGTGATCCCGTTAAAAATATTTCGAAAAATAGTGTAATTATTCTTTGGACCATAAAAAGCGCATAAAAGTGAATCAGGACACACAAACTTACTGTGACAGTGGTATTGACAGTGTTTGATGACTATTTAAAAACAAAAACGAAAAATAAAAACTATCGGAACGGTGACTACTAATATGACGTATAAGAACAAAACAAACTACAACAAGCGATTTGTTTACGCATAGACCATATTTAGGTGCAGTGATAAAACACCTGTTGGAAAACCTGAGACTTAAGAAAGACGTTTTCTGATGTTGCTCATCTCGAATCCGTTTTTTATTTGAATCACGAAGTTCAAGTTATTGATGCGATCACAACACCATCTAGCGCAAATCTGAGGAATTTAATTGCAGGTAGTGTTGCATCATCCATAATAGTGTTGACAACACAAATAAATCATTAGTTGTGTCATCTGCTGCGAAACAACGCCATCTGTTGACTTGGGAATACACTTACGACGACGTCAATAAAAAAGCGTAGTATACGCTCACCGTACGAAGGAGTAATCATCGTAACCCGAGTTCGATTCCGACTAAAGTTGACATTTATTTTTGTGATCTATATTGGGAATATTAAATATTACTAACATGAATTTCTTGGAGAACATAACTTTCCGTCGTACCCGCACTAGATCAGAGCCAAACAATGATGACAGTGACATAATTTCACAAGCACTGGATTGTACCACCTCAAATAGCATGTCAGACATATCCGAGGATGAAGATGATCAACTATTACAATTAAAAGATGAGATCGAAAAACTAACGGCTCAATTAAATAGTGCACACGGTGAAATTGAACTATTATCGTTAGAAAATAAAAATTTGAGGCGGGCTAACGATGACTTAATAAAGAAAAATGACATTTACAAGAAGATCACTTACAGTCCAGTAAAACAGAAAAACAAACCCCAATGAAAAATACAAATAATTCCATAAAAACAAAGCAGACACAAACTGTAGAAAACATGACCACAGACCATTCACCTACATACGCGGTATTGACGAACAAAAGCGAAGTTAACAACCAATGTCTCTAAAGCACTTCTCAAGAAAGAATACCTAGAAATCAAACTGTTTTATCTTTAAAACACAAAATATGTCTACTTAGTTGTTTAACTTCCAACAGAATATACAAGATCACTCAGAGAACACAATTAAGTAATTTCGAAATATGCCATTATCGCAAGCCTAACTGTAGTCTGAACCTTTTATTAGATAATTACGAAACTTTACATAATATAATGACCATTGTATTATTTATATTGGCGAATTACATTTTAGGAAAACGTATAATTATAATTATTGAACTTGTATCGCTTATACGTGAAAAGTTAAAGTTACTTTGAAACACACAAACTTTATAATATGTTTACCAACGTTTAAAATGGTAAACAGTAATATACTGTTTAAATATAAAAATGTTATGTTGGTTTGTGTACGCTTCAAAAACTCAAAAAGTTCTGCACCGATCGAGCTGAAATTTTAGAATGATATATAATCCGCATCAAGGATTGTTTTTACAGTATCCACGCGGGCGAAGCTGCGGGCATCAGCTAGTACTGTTTATTAGCGAGTATAGCGACACATACAACTATCGATAGGGCACTTTGAACAATAAAGACTTAAATCGCAAGTCTAAGACGAGATCTTGAAAATCTGATATGACAGATATCAGATTTTCAAGATCTCGTCTTAGACTTGCGCAGGAGCAGGAGCTCCACGAGCTGATCCCACCATCTCCCTTCTTCATCGGGAGACTAGACGTACTGCAGGGTATCACCAATACCTAGTCGCACACATTCAAACGAAGCGCTTTGCTCAAAGCAAGTCCTTTATTATGCGCACAGCCAAGGAGTGGAATTCCGTGCCTGCGTCGGTTTTTCCGAGTTCATAATTATAACCCTAATCTAGTAAACAGGCTTCTACTGGGTAAGCTCGTTCCATCGTCGACATCATCTCTGCCCTTAGGGCAAGATTGAAGGTAAGAGCAAGCCCATTTATAATAAAAAAGTGCCCTGAATGCTGCACCCTTAGAGGTTGTTTGTTCTCAGAAGAATGAAAATGAAAGAATGTCTCAATATTCTCCATCAAAACATAGCAGGTCTAGCGAACAAATCTGATTTACTTTTAGTCAAACTAGAGGACTTATTCAATAAGGGAACTATTACGAACGCTATATGCATTACAGAACATTTTATGGAATCAGGCAATGAGGATCTAATGGATATACCCAACTTTTTTCTAGCTGTTTACTATTCGAGAAATACGAAACGAGGAGGTACATAGAATTTGTTGCGGGCGCATGCACCGAATGTACCGATGGCTTACACAACGTTGGCGCCGCGGCAGCTTTCGTACTGTTATCTACACCCACCGAAACGAAATAATCATTAAAGATAAGATAAGATAAGTCTTTATTTGCTTAAATGCGGTGCAAACTTGTTGCGGTGACTTTGTCATTACGTTATTTAATTCTAAATTAATGTTCTTTGGATTTTGTTTACTTTTATTTGATTTGGTGAAGTTATTGATTACTGACCATATCGTTTTCGTTTTGTTTTTTGAGGCATTCATTTTTTTTACGTAATTCATCTTCTTTGAGGTTTTAATGCATTTTCTTAACATTTTAGAGTAATTCAAATTCAAATTCAAACTCTTTATTTCAGACAAGTGTTCATAGTGTTAGTAACAAAATAACTTAATGGCTAGGGTTAGTAATTCGGCAATAGGAAAAACACATAAAAAAGTCAGATGGCATGGATCCTTACCCAATGACGCAGCAGAGGGGAGTCCCACCGATCTGAGAACACGCTCAGAAGACCGTTGGTGGCGGTGCGTAGCCGACCGAACATGGAGGCGGTCCTTTTTCTTATGATGGCGTAAAAATCATCTGTGTGCGCCTCCGCAAACATAGTGGACGCACTACAACGCCACGACAGCCCCAACAGTATTCTAAACGCGTTATTATATTGGACACGCAGGTCGCTGTATGTCCTCTGCGTAAAACTGGTCCAAAGACTGCACGTGTAGAATGACTGGCAAAAAGCTTTGTAAAGAGTCACCTTTACTTGATTTGTACAACGTGCAAACCTTCGAACCAGCATGTTACATCGAACAGCCAACGACCTGCGCTCCCTCTCAATGTCCATGTTGTCCCTTAGATCATCAGTGACCCAATGACCCAAGTACTTAAACTTAGTCACCCATGCTAAAGGAGTGTCACAGAGCGAGATACCGGGAACATCCGAGTAGTTTATGGCACTTGCTTTAAACATCATAAGTTCGCTCTTTTTACCATTGTACATGAGCCCATGGGACACTGCGTAGGACTCACAAATAGCAACCAGTTTCCTCAAAGCGCCTATCGATGGGCTTAGAAGCTTAATCTCTTTAGTATTTTATAAATACAGCGCAGTCGCGCTGATTCGAGATAATTCTAATCAGTCTTTTATTTTCGCACGATTATACCCTTAGTAAGATAATTATTTGTCTTTTTTTGTCTAATTTTAATCCGTTTTTTTGGTATGTATTTATTTAAATTAGATTGTAAAATGTCATGAAAATTAGAAGTTTGATCTATGTCCAAGTGTTGATTAAAAATGTCATTCCAGTTTATTTTATTTAATGCCAATTCGAAATTCGAAGAAAGAAAGAAAGACTTTGTACGTTTTGTATGAATATTTTAAAGTCGAAAGGTAGGGTCTTCGGGTTGTCTATGACGTACATCGTGGTGGCTGTTACTACGCTGTGGAGAAGTGGATGTGGATTTAGTGGATGTGATTTGTGTGCCGGTCTGGTTGTGGGTCATGAATGTATTTTCGGATTCGTTGTTTCTTCGCGACAGGTTTCGTTCTTCCCTATATTTTCTTTTTTCATTTAGTGCGTCTGAATCGAGATATTCTGAAATATTGAGTCCTTGCCCTTTTAAAAATCTTGCCTGTGCTAGGATATACTTTGCCATTCTTTTGCTGATGAGCTCTACGTGTATTGGGCGTTTTAGCCCATTTCTACCAATGCGATGTAATTCCTCAATATAGCCAGTTAGATCAATGTTCAGCGTATCTTGAAAAGCGTATATTATTCTTTTCTCAAGATCTCTTTCAGTTTCCCGATAGTGCTCATTTAATCCGTAAATAACAAATCTCTTTGTGTTGTCGTCTTTTCGTGTACCTTGATTATGTAGTTTGTCTATTTCGTTCTTGAGCTTATCATTTTCAATTTCTAGTTTCCGTATCTTTTCGTTTACGTTTCCTACGTTAGTATTTATTGAAGTCTGTTCCAAGAGTAGGGCGTCTGTTGTTTGAGTAATTTTCGACTGTAGTTTGTGTTTTGCAGCTGCATTTACTTCTTTCTGTACTGTGCATTTAATTTCGTTTAATATTGCTGTTTTATTGTTCTCTAATTTTTCATCCAATAGCTGGCTTATTTGTTATTTGTGAGCTCAACTGCGCTGTTGCCGGGCTCGCAGGAGACATACTCCTTCTGGTATGACCTAATATACTGTTATCGTCGTCAATTTGATCGTCAATGGACATTGTAGTGTCGTTCAGCGTAGGCAGCGGCTGGCATCGAGCGGGTGTATCGTCATTTTTGATCCGTTTTTTCGCATTCTCACATGATGGACAACTCCAGGACATAGTTAACTTTAGTTTGTTTTCCATATAGAAAGCTGTCGTCATGTTTACACATCTATAATGAAATGGTGATCATGTCTGCAAGTGGAACAACGTAGTAATTCTATACTTATTCACACACAGACTCACAGTAATAAAAATAGGTAGTAACTTTTTACTTAGTAGCTGTAAACTCAATGTCATCAGGGTGGTACAGCACAAAAAATGATCATTGTAGTACGAAATGTCGCATAGGTTTTGTTCTGAAGAATAATTAGGTATATTAAGGTGTTGAAATTGGGCCCCCCAATCCCTCCCGCTAAGCCTCTAGTACAAGGGACTTCTAGAGAACTGGCGAAATGTACTATTAGCACAGAATACATCTATTAGGTACACCCCTGCCTAACCTTTTGAGAATGTTGTTTATGTACTTAATATTACATTTCTTTTTTCAGGTAAAACGTATTCACTTATGTATATGAAGGCAACCATGGCCCAGGTACTACGCAGGTTCAAACTTACAGCCGACCATACGAATATGAAACTAGCATTCCGTATAATGATGAAACCTGTATCAGGACATTTTATTAAAATTGAGGAGAGGCGACCAAATAAATAAGAACAAAAGATTAATAAAATTAAAAAAAAAATAAGCTTTTTAGTTTAGTTTAGTTTATTTATTGATAATTATAAAAATTACATGTCAGTTTGAATCAAAAATAAGAGTACAAATCATTATCCACTTCAACGAGCATCAAACACAAAATAATCATACATAATAATAAAATTAAGCATGTCATAATAATAATTGAGAATAATAATAAAAGTAACAATGTTTAATAAAGAGTGCCTGGGATCTTTTAAGAGATCTTTATTTAAATTCCTCTTAGATAGGTGTTACTACTCCACCACAGTTTACTACTGACAAACGGAAGTATGACGATTCCGACTTCTAATTAACCATTTATGTATAATTATATTGACTGCTTAGGTATGACTGTGTTTATTTATTTCAAATCTGGTTTTGGTTGGTTGGTGGTGGTTTTTTGGGTCTGGGTATTTGTGTATGTGAGTTTAAATGTTTGTGAACGCACCCACGATACAGGAGAAATTCCTAGTATGGGGCAACGTTATTAAAAAAAAAATATATATATTGACCTGTTTACTGACATATTTTAAATTTTTATTTCTTATTGTAACTTAATAATTATTTTATTATTATTTATTATAATTTGTTGACTTTAATTTGTAATTGAATATGTTATGAAAATTTGTACGCCAAATATTGGCAAAACATAGTGCTCATATTTCGACATAACAACATCTGTAATCACCAATGTTTTACAAAATAAATGATTGATTGATAGTTTTTTTTTTCCTGTTAGTTTTGTTTGCTAACACATTCACTGCCACCCACTCGGATCCGAGAAGGGTGGTGCACTTACAACGGTGCCGCGCACTCGGATCCGAGCAGCCGCTTCGTACAGTTTTCTCCAGTCAATATACATTTGGCGTCCACGGCAAGTGCGTATTACTTTATGCGGCCACTCAGGTTAAATCCTTAATTTATGAAATCAAGTAATGGTTTCTTTATCTTTCGCGTTTTTATTGAGATTAAAACAAAATTCACGCAGAAAAATATCTGGCCTTGGAGGTGATTAATCGTCAATATTTATTGGCAGTGAATGTGTTAAATCATTAGTGTTGGTCAAATCTTGTAAATAATTTCAAATCAGTTCCCCCAACCGATTGAACTGAATACGAACGAACGAACGAACGTAAATGAACATTTGGAATAATACAAACTATTTAACACAATACTTAATAAAACTTAGATAAGTAAAATTAAGAGATTGAATTACTATTACTTGATATTATGACAGAATATTTTCAGGATTAAAGATAATTAATTAAGTTAAACAAAATTTCGGGATTTTGAACATTATGGTTAATGAAGTTTATAGCAAACGTGTAATGGAAAATGATTTTCTGACAAACAATTTTATGACAAGAAAGGGAGTACACACGGCTACACATCAAGCTATACAAAACCAGTTAATCTTGGCCTCACTTTACTAGATCTTTTCGCACAATGAACGATCAGATTATACTGGTTTTGTATAGCTTGATGTGTAGCCGTGTGTACCAGTTTCGCCATGTCCGTCTGTCTGTCCGTCCGTCTGTCCGCACTATATCTCAAAGATCATGGTAGTAGCATATATTTTGTTGCCTACGGTGGATGAGGCTACTGTTAATTACCTGCCGAAGCAGGTAAATAACATTGTTAATATTAATATTCGTGCCTTAGATTTAGTTTTGTCAACGTTTGAGTTGAGTGAGGTAGGGGTACAACTCTCGGATGAACCTTTGGTTGATATTGAAAAACAACATCCGCCATTGGTCTTTAGCGCGAAGCTGGGTTATCGGGAGGCCGAGGGTAAACCTACGCTTTGTCAAAATAAAGACGTTTCGCCACTCAGTAGACGAAGGTGGAATTTTTACAAAGCAGATTTTCTAGGTTTATATAACTCCTTTAAGTTAGTAAGTTGGGAGTCGTTGCTTAATATTCATAACTCGGAGGCGGCTTTAGATTATTTTTATAAAACAGTAAATGAGATTATTGACGGTTTTGTTCCTAAGAAAACGGTTCTAGCAAATAAACTGGAATCTAGGTTTTGCTATCCAGTATGGTACACTTGCGTTTTGATAACAGATATCAAAAATAAGTGGCGGTATCACAAATTGTACAATTGTATTACAACATGTTTTCTAGTTTGCGTAAGACGATCAAATCGAAGATAGCTTTAAACTATGAAGTGTACCAAAACAGGCTTCAAAGGAACCTGCAAGTGGATCCAAGATCGTTCTGGAGCTTTGTCAGGTCTAAGCAATCTCGACGCAATATACCCAAAGTAACTAGCGACGACGGCTTATTGCTGAAGGAGGAGGAATGTGCGGAATGTTTTGCATTTCAGTGAGAAGCGGCCGGCACTAGACTGGGTAGCCGCGGAGAGCGCAGGTGGCAGCGCAGCGGGGTCGGAGCGGGTGCATGTTGACGAGCTCAGCGCGTGAGACTTGCGCGCGGCCCTTTTGCGTCTTAACCCTAAGCGCTCCGTGGGTCCGGACGGCATACCACCTTAAATTGTCAAAGATTGTCGCATGATTTTTGAAGAGCCCTTATTGCACATTTTCAGCTTGTGTTTGCGGGAGGGTCACTACCCGGACGAGTGGAAAGTCACTCGAGTTATCCCTGTTCCTAAAGGGGGGGGTAGGGACTGACGTGAGTGGGTACCGACCTGTGGCGGTGCTGTCTGCGTTCGCTAAGGTATTTGAATCGGTTTTGCATAAAAGTATTTATACACAAGTGAGCTCACAACTCTCTGACGCTCAACACGGTTTTCGACCGGGAGGCAACTTACTATCATTTGTTAACCACTTGTCGCCTGTTATTGACGCGGGAGGACAGGTGGATGTGGCATATTTTGACTTTCGGAAAGCGTTTGATACCGTGGATAACGATGTGCTTTTGTGCAAGCTCTCTGCGATGGGATTCACCGCAACTACTTAAGTTTTTCGCTAGTTACCTTGGCGACCGCCGACAGTACGTCGAGTATGCGGGACTCGAATCTAGTCCTTATTACACTTATTCCGGGGCGAGTCAGGGCACTAATCTTGGGCCATTAGAATTTATTTTATTTGTTAACGACCTGCCTAAAGTCGTGAAAGAGGCGAAGTGTCTACTGTTTGCAGATGACTTGAAGCTGTACCTAAATGTTAATGACACTGCTGACTGTAATCGGCTCCAGTCTGATATCGACAATGTGGTACAATGGAGTAATTCCAACAAGATCCATTTCAACGTTGATAAGTGCTGCATAATGAGCTACACTCGCGCGCGTCCTCCTGGGCATCAGTATGTCACGGACAGTGTAGACATACCACGTGTCAGGCATGCACGGGATCTGGGTGTGCAGATGGTATCAGAGCTTACTTTTCGCAAGCACATACTGGAAGTGTGCGGTAGGGCCTCCAAAAATCTTGGTTTTATCATAAGACAGTGTAAGGATTTCACTGATACTGCTGCTGTCAGGGTTTTATATAATGCACTTGTGAGAAGTCATTTAGAAACGAATGCAATTATTTGGAATCCACATGAAGCAAAATATAGCCTCATGTTGGAAAAGTTGCAAAATAAATTCTGTAGATTTCTCTATTATAAACAGTACGGAGTTTATCCTTTTTATCCCCTGATGTACCCAAGTCTGTTCGTCCTGGGCATGGTTGGGTACACCAGGCTGGCAGTGAGAAGAGACATTGCGTTAGTGAAGTACGTGGCGAGTGTATTGCTAGGGTTGCTGCATCACCCCGAGGTGTTGGCTGAGCTGCGGCTGCGCGCGCCGGACGGGTGCGTAAGAGCACGCCGCGCGCCGCCGCCCCACACACAACGCTCAGTGTGTGCGTTTCCAAGTGAGAAATGTCCCTTTTTTTTAAACCGTAAAACGTTCCTAAGTGACTTTTTTAGTTTTCGTCAGCATGTCGTCATATTATATCTATTTCTTTCTATCACATGAAGTTTCAATCCTTTTTCTCTTTTCTACCCGCTACTTTATTAAATTCTTCATGCTAAAAATACTACAACACTTTACCTGTATGGTCAATTCGATTTAAAAAAAAAGTTGAATTTCAGTCTTTGAAATCCGATGAATGACGCGAGCGATTGACGGGACGCTCCATGGTATTTTCAAGTAATTTAGTTGTTTTGAGTGAGTGTTTTTGAATGAAATAGTGATAACGTGGTTAATTATAATACAGTGTACTTATTAATTATTGTGTGTGCAACCGGATTTTAACCTAAAGGTAAGTATATTTTAACTTCTGAGTGATTTTACGGGCGCTTGTAACGGTGTTAGAATTTTGTCAGAATGCTTTCGTAATTTATGTTTAAGACCAGTTCCGTATCCAAAGTAATAGTTATCACATTGGATATTTACTAGACAATCGTTTTCAGCAAAGACATATACAAAAGATACTTAGTAAATTAAAGTTAAGATTTTAAGTTTTGTTCAACCTAACCTTGCAAAACAACAAACATGGCGGCCCGCGATATTCAAAATTATATTTTTCTTCGATGAATAACAAGTGTGATACATAATTAAAAAGAGTATTTCTTGGTCAGGGGGTCGTCATAGGGGCGGTTCTTGTAGAAAACAATAACGTCGTATATATTTTGTTTACTCAAAATTCACAAAAAAAAAAATCAAAAAATGTCGAGTGCAATTTTTTCATTTAATTAATGGATAGAATTTCCATTAAGACCCAAAGTTTAGGAAGTTCATATTTGTTTTGTAGATAGTACTCATTAATAGAGGGCTTTTTGCAAATTTCCAGGTTCCAGGTACTCACGGTTTACGAGATATAATTGTTTAAAGTTCCATTAAAATTGGTCAATAACACGCCATTTGTAAATTTTTAGGTTGGATAAATTGACATGGTAGACGTCAAAGTTGACATTTCACGTCTCGTTTTTGGTAAAAGTGAATTAATCACATAAACGGGGCGGTTAGTTTCGTAGGGCATGTCGGGGTCCAGTGAGCGAGCCGGATGAATAACCAAAATTATAATACGACCGTCTCGCGACAGTATCCTTTATGGGCGGCATGGGCACCGGGCCGTAGGCCGACGAAGGAGGCCGGCGGAGCCCTGGCACTTCGGGGACAGAAGATATTAGTGTTATGTAATATGCGAGCGAAGCGAGCGCGCGTCATGGAGCACATGCGTTGACAGAGAGAACGAGAAAATGGCGCGCGGTGTTGTCAGTTCGAACGATGCTAGAGGCAACGTCATTTAGGTTCCAAAAATTGTTTTTCTCAAGAATGGTGCGTCGCCTTTACATGGGAGTGGTGCCAGGGCACAGTGGGCACCACCCCCTCACCCTTCCCCTGTCAAACGACACAAAATTTGTACCCGTTTCGCGTTTTAGCGCTATTCTAACCTCAACACTTTGACCATGGATATCTCGGAAACCATGGGGCTCCGAGGAATGGGAGTTGTACTGGGGGGTAGTATGGTCTCTCATAAGCTTGAACAAAAACATTACTTGAAGCGTCTATTGTTAGGGCACGAAACGATAGTGGCGGTAAGTCCCTCTTTGAGGAGTGGCTAGAGAGGAGCCACGGCGCCCTCACCTTCCGTCTGACGCAGGTCCTTACCGGACACGGATGTTTCGGGAGGTACCTGCACCGAATCAGGCGGGAGGAAACGCCCGGATGCTTCCACTGCAAGGATCGACCGGAGGACACGGTGGAGCACACTGTGGAGGTGTGCCCTGCTTGGGCGGAGCCCCGCCGTGTTCTCGTAGCGGCGATCGGCGGCGGCGACCTCTCGCGTCCGGCCCTGGTGCAAGCCATGGTCCGGGGCGAGGAGGAATTGGACGCCGTCACCTCCTTCTGCAAAGCAGTGATGCTAGCGAAGGAGGTGGCTGGACGAGAGAGGGAGAAAACCTCCCAACGTCCCAGCCGCCGCGGAAGGCGTTCCGGGCGCCGGGGGGCACGCGATGACCTCCAGCCACCGTAGACGCGGGCCTGTGGACGGTGAGTAACGGGCTAGCTCGCCGTCCGGCCGTCGTCATGACGAAGAACAGACCGTGTCGGCGGCGCGTACGTGTTCCACGCGGGCCTCAGAGAGATGTCAGCAAGGAGGGGCCCGCAAGGGCCGACGCCCGTCGGGGCTGTGGCTTGTCGAAAGGATAACGCGGCTCCGACACAAGGGCGAAGAAGGAACATGGGTTTGGTTTTTAGTCAGTAGAAGTCTGACACTCCCCTTCGCTCTGCCCAAGAGCGGGGGGGGGTTATTCAATGATTTTCCACCCACCAAAAAAAAAAAAAAGCGTCTATTGTTTACAAGTACAACACGTCAACAAAAAATTAAGTTATGAGCCCGGCCGCACGGCGCGCGCCGGCGCACCTTTTTTTTCCAAGGTCGGGCGCTTACGTCGCTCACCTCTGAACGTCAAAGTCATATCTTTTTTGTATAAATTACTTTTTATTCATAATAATCAGTATTATAAAAGGTCCCATTAAAATAGGTGGACAAAATTTTAGAAATCATTACCGCTAAAATAAGGACAATAGTAAAAAAAAATATAAGAAAAAGACATTAAAATACCTACTTTTATAGGATGAGTTTGTTCTAGAGTGCCGGCAATTTATTATTATAAGTCAAAATAAAATAAAGAAAGAAAGAAAGAAAGAAAAAATATTTATTGCCGCAGAATTACACATAATAAAAAAGCAGTAAACACAACTTACAACTAAAAAACAAAATTGGTACAAAAAAGAGAAAAAAAAAAAAAAAAAAAAAAAAAAAGTTTTAGTTTACAACATAACAAATAAAAAAAACAACTGCGACAAATGGGTTACCACTCAGCATGGTGCTGCGCTATGGGGTCCCACAGCACAGCGCTGGTTTTCAGTGGTAACCCTTGAAACAAAAACGTACGAACGTCAAGACAGATATAACCGTAATGTTACTTACCTACATAAATAGAACATAAAAAAATCACTTTATTTAAATAGTTTTTCTTGTTTAGATGTCTTTAGTTGGGTTACTAAACGCTGTGTTAAAATTTGTCCACCTATTTTAACGGGACGTTATATACTATGCAAAGATATCCATAACATGAAATCAAACAAACAAAAGTCACCGACTTCAGAAGCTGTTTTTTCTTCTAAAGTTTATTTTTCACTTTTTCTGTTTTTTTTGAAGGCGGTTTTATTTTTTGTTAAAAAGTTTTTATTTTTCACTTTTTAGTGGTTCATAATTATGTAAGTTCAAATGTTCATGAGTCATAATGTGGACAATGTAGTTTTTTTTTGAGTTTTGTTGATTTTTCAGTAACTGGTTGTCCGATTTCGATAAAAAAAAAATATGGGACCATTTCGGAAGTATACCCTTTCCAACAAAAAAAGAATTTTTCAAATCGGTTAGAAAGTGACGGAGTTAAGCCCGAACAAACATAAAAAAAAATATAATATAAACATCCGAATTGAGAACCTCCTTCTTTTTTTAGAAGTCGGTTAAAAAGAAAAAAACATACCTACGCACGAATTGAGAACCTCCTCCTTTTTGCAAGTCCGTTGACAATACAGGTTTGACAGTCCATCAAAACTGTATTTTTTCTATTAAGTTTAGACTCACATAATTATAATATTATGTAAATCTGTTAAAAACAGGGAAAGAAAATTGTACTGAATTTCATTCATCCACTAGGGGGAGAATGTGATTTAAAGAAGAACGGTCACGTCCCATATAAAAAAAACCCAGACCCGACAGAAAAGTGACATATCTCAGTTTTTTTGTTATTATTTATATAATCATATTATATAGTTTTTATATTCGAAATCAATGGCTAACACCAAAATATTGCCTTATGTTTTTGTTCAGGGTTTACACTAAAAAAATACAAAATGCCTACTTATCTACAAAATTCGTAATGTATGTAACTAAATGACGATAAATAGTTATGGGATGTATCCAGGAGACCTGGAGATACAGCTGTATTATATAATTTTTGAACTCCGAGTACAACATTCAACTTAGGATTTTTTTTTTTTTAAGGTGGTTTAAAATCATCTAATGACATCTCTCGCCCTTGGGTGGAGCGAGAGGGCGTGTCAGACTCTTACTGACTAAAAAATTCCACCACGTTCCTTTTCGCCTCTGGTACTGGGGTCAGAGCACAGAAGAGATAAAAGAGGTTAGAAAGGAAATAGTTCCTGATTTGTATTAGAACGCGTGTCGCCGCTTGTCTCCCACTCTCTATATCCACTACATGCAAGACGCTAATAAGTACGCGAATTATGCACACAAATAAACCGCACTCACTTAGATCGCGAGCTTGCTACTGGTTGTCACACTAGCGCAAACATTGCGTTTGACGTACACTCACACTTGCGTATATTTCTCATACATGTTACGGTGACCAAAAGGTCGATAATGTATATCGATAAAATTACTTGAGTTTTGTTACTTTAAGTTTTGCAGTTTTTGCTTTAATTTCGGGACGGGACAGAAAGAAAGAAAATAAGAAAGCAAAAATATTTATTGGTCTCTCACACATAAAAAATTAAAGATAAAAAGTAAACAGAAAAGATTTTTTTCAAATATTGATCATTAAGTACTTAAAATTCAATTTCAATTCAGATTTTATTATTGTCTTGAAATAAAACGTATTTATTAAGTAGCAATAGCATGCGCTTGCTATCTTTCAAATTCGAATTTTTCAGAATAAAATGCAATCTCACACTAATATTTTTCTATAATAGCTTTAGTCAGGTCTGTAACATATCTGGATCTGTTGGAAACCTAAAAATAAAATTTAAAATGTATGTTTCGATTTATAAATGGCTAACCTCAAAACAAATTTTAGATGAAAAACAATCAATAAACAATAATAAGGTATTGATAATATGGGATAAACAAAAGTTATTTTAATCATATTAACATAATAATCATTTGAATGCATTCACACATACTAAATATCGACATTATTGACAACTTGGTACAACACTATCGAAACGCAAAGAGTAGGCAGAATTTAAGCTTTGGCTCTTCGCACGCGACGTTCGCAGTGAACGAAATGCATTGCGCAATCGCCCACGTAGTACAAGATGGTACCCACGTATTGCAAGCAATGTACATAATTTCGTTTCTGCTTGCGATTGTATAATTTTTGTCTGCGAACTACATAATACTATTGTAATAATTACAAATATCACTTGTATTTTAAGGTTTTTAGACTTACCGATGAAGAGAAATCCCTTCTCGAGCCACACTGCACCCCTGGCTTCTTTTCCGACACGTAATAATCGCGCAACACGGCATAATTCTTTTTTTTTCGCGGAGCTCCGTTCGCTGTCACAATATGAGCGCGATTGTTGGTCAGTAAATCAAATTTTGTCGACATATGATCGTCTGATCATATAAGCGGCGCGCGTGCCCCGCCCACATGGCCTTTCTAACCTCTTTTATCTCTTCTGTGGGTCAGAGCATGCCCTTCTGGATTCGCCCTCAACTTAGGATTAATTAAAATCGTCATATTCGATGATTCAGATCGGATTATTCCACTAATTCGTTGACCTAACCTAACCTAAGTTGAGGGCGAATCCAGAAGGGCATGCTCTGACCCCAGTACCAGAGGCGAAAAGGAACGTGGTGGAATTTTTTAGTCAGTAAGAAAGTTTTTTTTAGTCAGTAAGAATGTTGTACTCGGAGTTCAAAAATTATATAATACAGCAGTATCTCCAGGTCTCTGGATACATCCCTTATCTATTTATCGTCATTTAGTTACATACATAACGAATTTTGTAGATAAGTAGGCATTTTGTATTTTTTTAGTGTAAACCCTGAACAAAAACATAAGGCAATATTTTGGTGTTAGCCATTGATTTCGAATATAAAAACTATTTATTATGATTATATAAATAATAACAAAAAAACTGAGATATGTTACTTTTCTGTCGGGTCTGGGTTTTTTTTGCCTGTTCTTCTTTGGAAAAAGAAAATTGTACTGAATTTCATTCATCCTCTAGCGGGAGAATGTGATTTCTATCAATAATTGGATCAATGTTTCGAATGTTAACTTTTAATTGTCATTATTTTTAATAAATGCTTATCTCTCTCTCTTATCTCATGCTTATTATTGTGTTATTTTTTTTGCAAATGGTACGAAAAGTAGAGTATTTTCCTCGGTGATAAAGCTGTCTTAGTCTTGGGTGAACTTAAATCCCTCGCTACACTCGGGACTCGTCTTAAATCCCTCGCTTCGCTCGTGATTTACGTTTTTAACACCCTCGCTACGCTCGGGAGTAAACCTCGAGTCCTTCGTTACGCTCGCGATTTAAATCGTCACCCGCGACAGAAGACACTGCTATATCCCCTTTATTTTTTTTGGTGGGTGGAAAATCATCGAATAACCCCCCCCGCTCTTGGGCAGAGCGAAGGGGAGTATAGACTTCTACTGACTAAAAACCAAACTCATGTTCCTTCTTCGCCCTTGTGTCGGAGCCGCGTTAACCTTTCGATAATCCACAGCCCCGACGGGCCTGCTTTATCCCCTTTGTTAATAATCTACTATTATAAGATTTATGTTATTTCTAGATTCATATTTTGATGCGCGACCTTGGAAACGATCAACAATGTAACAGATAAATCTCATTAAATGAACAGGATAAACATGAAAACAAACTAATACCTACTCTATAATAGTTTATTTATTACAACCGTCAGCGCCAAGGCCGGCCCAGAAAGAGTTGGTGAGCGATCTGGAAAATTACTGCGAGGCATAACTGTTTTTCATATGTATTAGTTGGTTCTTATTGTTTTGTGTTATTTGTGTATTTAACCTATGGGCAAGCCTGAAATAAAATGTTTATTATTTTCTTTATTTAACTTTATACATAAAATTATATTTTTAAATATTCCTATACAAAGTAATATAAAAAACATTTAAAAATATAGGTCCAAGCTACCGGTAGTCAGAGCTCCAGAGAAAGGAACCTCCTAACAATACGAGCCGTGTCCAGGAGTACCGCTCTCTACTGTATCTTTCTCTGCAGTATCCCTTGACCCAGCCGCCTAACGAGAGCCTCCTCAGATGTTGGTCGAGGCTCTTGGCAATTAAGCCATTGGCTGAAACGACTATCGGCACAATGATTGCTGAGTTCACACCCCACATGTCGACAACCTCGCGAGCCAAGTCAAGATATTTAATTTGCTTATCTTTCTCAGCTTTCACGAGGTTGTCGACATGCGGGACCGTTATGTCAACAATCCTCTCTGATCGATCCACCACCACTATATCAGGTTTATTGGCTATTAGCTTTTGCCAGCGGCTTCGCCCGCGTGAAAATATCGATTTTCCATACAAATTTTCATCCCCTATTTAACTCCCTTAGGGGTTGAATTTTAAAAATTCCTTCCTTATTCCTTGTCTACATTATAAAGGGAACCTCTGTGCAAAGTTTCAGCTTTCTAGGTCCAAGGGTTGGGGCTGGGCGTTGATGAGTCAGTCAGTCAGTCAGGACTTCTCTTTTTATTTATATAGATAGACAATAGTCCTGTCAGTGATTATGGATTGATCCCAGTACAATGTGATACTGCCATTTTCGAGAACTGGGTCGGGCACATATCTTTAGTACGGCACTTCCGATTCCACAAGGCTGTATTTCAGAGCAAGTTGCTGATGGATAATCCTGGCTACAAGGTTGTGTCTATGCAAGTACCCTCCATTAGCCAGACGAGAACACCCAGAGATAATGTGACGGATTGATTTGCCCGGACGGTGGCATGCCCGACATAATTATGTCAACCGTGCCGTCCTTCACAATAAATCTCCGGTAGTTATTCGCCATTATAACTTCATCCATAATTGCACAGACAAAACCTAATTTTGGTATTTTTTTTTATTTCAGTTAATCAAAGTACTGGCCCAATAATGATCTATACAATTTTTGTGTAAGTGTGAGATCGCGCGTTGTCGTGGAGAAGCAATGGGGAAGAACGATTGACTAGTCTTGGTTGTTGAATTACGAGCTTCTCCATCATTGTTTGCAATTCTTGGCAATAGACATCTGCCGTGCCGTCACTGTTGTGCCATTCGGTAAGAAGCTGTGGTGTACAAGTCCGGTACTGGTCCACCAGACAGTCACCATCATCTTCCTATGAGTAATCTTTTTTGTAGCGCACTGATTAGGAGATGTACCCGGGTTCACCCACTGAGACGAACGCTTACGGTTGTCGTACAGGATCCACTTTTCATCGCTTCATCGTTTCTATGCCGATTCAGTAGTGCTATGCATGCTTCGACACGTAAATCTCGCTGTTGGTCGCTTAGTTCGCTTGGCACGCACTTATCTAGATTTATTATCTTTCCTGTTTGACGCAAGTGCCTCAATGTTGTTTTGACACTAACTCCAAGGCCTACAGTAAGCTCAGCCTTAGATTGAGTTTGATCCGCTTCCACTATAGCCTTCAATTCGTCGTTGTCGACAATTTTTACCGGCCAACCGCGATTCCGCGAGGCTCGTTCTTCAACTCAAAATTTTCAAATTGAAAACGATTGAACCAGTAATGGACCGTGTTTATGCAAGCAGTGTTAAGCCCGTACACGTCGTTAATGTTTCGTGTTGTTTGCGCAGCGATATTTCCACGTATGATCTCTTATTCGAAAATTGTACGAATTTGCAGTTTATCCATGGCGCCAAAAACTACCACAATGTCGCAAAAACAAAAAGCTATCAAAAAACAAATGACTGAATTTGAAATTAAATTAACACGTCTTTCGAATAAAATTTACTTGAATTTCGAATTACGCGCCAATCCACAGATAATTAAATCTGAAAATGCCTGTTATAAAATCTCCAATTACATAGGTAAAGACCTATTATTAAGAAGTGTGATTACATTGTCTTTAAGGCCAGATACTACACTATACTTTACTTTATACTAAACGGCTTGAACGTCAAAAGAGTGACAATATTTTAATATCTGGGGCATATTCTCACTGACATGTGACAATCGTAAACGGACAATGTTGATATTGAGCTTAGGGCAAAAGGTTAACGCGGCTCCGACACAAGGGCGAAGAAGGAAAATGGGTTTGGTTTTTAGTCAGTAGAAGTCTGACACTCCTCTTTGCTCTGCCCAAGAGCGGCGGGGGGGGGGGGGGTTATTAACCCCCCCCCACCCCCCACTAGCGATGGCGGTCCGAGGTAACAATATGTTGGCCCGAAGATTCGCCCGGTGTAGCACTATAGTGAAAATATTACTGTTTAAGGCCTAAAACACACACAAGCGACGTAAGGCGCAGACACGGGGCTTCAAAACGATTTCATACAAAATGTATGCAGGCGACGTTTTTGAATTATACTGAAGCAACGCGGCGCAGACACGCCGTTTCGTTGTCTGCGCCGCGTCGCGCGTCTTGCTCATAAAATGGCTCCTAATTCACTGCAATTAGGCACATAATGATATAATCAAACTGTGACTTTTTAATTGCTATTATTCACAAGTGAGTTATAAGTTTTTTTTAATTGATTGAGTTTCTTTATTCTTAAAAAAGTTTCGATACGCGTCACTGTTGTCAAGGTTTCGGGCGAGTGGCAAGCAACAGCATTCTAAAAACTGTGATGGAAAATTTCGTCTCACCGATTATTAAAAGTTTTTTGAGAAGGACGATCACTGAACATTAATTTGGGAATATCCTTTTCATAATATTATTTATACTACACTTGCTTGGTAAGACTAAGTGTACCAATACTACCCCAATAAACGGCTTGAAAGCTGTTCATTAAACCTTCTCAAAAATCTAGGCAGTTAAATTGTATGGAATTTCATTACTGCCCTGAAAATCAGGGTAGTAATGGGTTCATTACTAACGCGGTTTTTTTTTTTTTTAAATCTTGATGACGTTGGTAATCAAACGATTTAATTTTACCATAAAAAGAACTGGCCACTATAACTTTTAAAGCAGGTATTAGTCCGGTCAATTTAGACATAAAAGTAGTGGTCAAATAACAATAATTCCCACAGAGCCAAATATTGGTGGAGAGCTGGGGTATACGATTACAAACAAAGTATTAAAAATGTCTATCGATCCTATGTGTGCTACAAGAGTTATTCGGGGTCAAAGGTCAAAATTTGAGGATTTTTGAATTTTTCTCGAAAACGGTAAGTGTTATCAAAAAAAACCTCAACCCAAAGTTGTAGATCTTAAAATTCTCTACAAAAATGCATTTTATTATTATTTTCTAAGAGTTACCATTCCTGAGATATCGCGATTCTAACAGTCACATTATCACTATCACTACATAGTATAAAATAAAGTCGCTTTCTCTTTGTATGCTTAAATCTTTAA
The DNA here is from genome assembly GCA_949316265.1 of Diarsia mendica. NCBI lineage: Eukaryota > Metazoa > Arthropoda > Insecta > Lepidoptera > Noctuidae > Diarsia > Diarsia mendica. The sequence goes on along the minus strand of OX438909.1, from coordinate 19,845,913 downwards.
AACTGCGCAACGGATTTTGATGCGGTTTTTTTAATAGATAGAGTGATTCAAGAGGAAGGTTTATATCTCTCTTCTCTCTCTCTCTTTAGCCTTTTTCAACCCCAAGGGTGTAGGCCTCCTTCAGATTCTTCCATCTCTTTCGGTCTTGAGCAGTCTCCATCCACTTCGTACCAGCTATTCGTTTGATGTCATCACACCAACGCATCTGAGGTCTACCTTGTGGGCGTTTTTCGCCCCATGGTCTCCACTCCAACACGGCCTTGCACCACGATCCTTGTTTGCGTGCAACATGGCCCGCCCACTGCCACTTAAGTTTCGCAACACTCTTTGCGACGTCAGTGACTTTACTCTGTTCCCTGAGCCACTGATTTCTTTTAAGGTCTCTCAGTGTAACACCCACCAGTTTTCTCTCTACCGCTCTTTGGGCAACACGGAGTTTTTGGAGAATCTTCTCCGTGAGCACCCAAGTCTCGGCGCCGTATGTGAGCACCGGTAGTATACACTGGTCGTATATGCGAGCCTTCTGTTCAGCAGTAATGTTCATACGGAAGGCGAACTCAAGTTTGGAGTAGGCTGCCCATGCTAGTCTTATACGCCTATCAATTTCATTTGCCTGGTTGTCCTTTCCCATTTCAAGAGGAAGGTTTATATATAATAACATCCATTTGCACCCCGTGCGAAGCCAGGGCGGGTCGTTCTTTATATAAAAGCGAAAGGTAACTCACTCCTCACGAGATCTCGAAAACCGCTGGACGTATAAAGATGATTTTTGGAAAGGAGGTAGTTTATAGTTAGTAAACGTCCGCTAAGAACGGATTTTGCGATAGGGCCGGATTAGGGTGGTCTAAGGGCCCACGCAAGTTTGTATGAAAGTCCTTCATTTTTTGTACTACAATCTTGATTTTTGGCAGAGACGTAGTTTACAGTCAGTAGACGTCTGCTATGAATTAATTTTCTGACAGGGCCGGATTAGGGTGGTCTATGAGCTTTTGCAAGTTCTGATTCATACAAACTTGCGTGGGCCCTTAGACCACCCTAATCCGGCCCTATCGCAAAATCCGTTCTTAGCGGAATATTATTATTATTATTATTGACGTATTTTATAGAAACAATTTTCTTGGTAAATTTTAAAGTTTGGCGGTGTAAATCACAAGTTAAAATGAGTGATTCAAGTGACAATGTTAACAATTTATTAACAACAACTCCACCTGACCTCATTGTTAGTAATCTCTTGCCTGGAAAATCCAAAATGAAATATGTATTTATGAAGGAATATGAAATATTTATGCAGTGGAAAAGTGAAAAACAAGCTAAATATAGTATAAAGCAGTATAATAATATTTCACTCGAAGGTAAGTACAGATTACTAAACTCGTGTGGTTCTCAAATACACACTCGATTAGTAGGGTCTTTCGTCGTTTCGCACCACGAGCGGTTCGGACCGCGGTGTGAAACGCAGAAGAGCTCTTAAGAATGGGCTGTTTCGCACCACGGCGGTTCTTGGAGCGCCGAGTGGTGTGAATCGACCAATAGCTCTTAGGAATGGGGCAATTCGAACCACTATGTTTAAATACGAGCTAATTTCAAAGTTTGTTTGTACATTCGAGTAGAAAAAACGGATCATTCCTACTAGTTCTACTGCACAGTCCTACTATAGAACTAGTAGGAACTTTTTTATTTTTTTTTCCCACTAGTTCTACGATAAAGGATGTCACAAAATCTTCAAACCAGCGGGACTCAAGTTTCTGATTCGTTCTATCACACAGATGAGGGTACAACTACGGCACAAACTACCAGGAGAATAGAAGTAGGCAGGAGGTATTGAAAATATATTTTTTGGAGATTTAAAAAAAAAGATAGGTAGTAAAGTCCCACAAACTACCAGGAGAACAGAAGTAGAAAGGAGGTATTGGAATATTTAAATCAAATCTAAATTATTCCTTAATATAATATTATTTGCTTTTATCGTTTTTTCCTTTTTTTTATTTCCAAAATAAATGTTTTCAAAACCTCCTGCCTACTTCTATTCTCCTGGTAGTTTGTGCTGTAGTTATTCCCTAAACTGTGTGATAGAACGAATGAGAAACTTGAGTCCCGCTGGTTTTACGAATTTGTAACACCCTTATATCGTAGAACTTATATCGCTGTTTTGTTTTGTGCCTGGCTGTACTTTACGCATTATTACTGAGAAAACTTTTTGTTTCATTCGCGGTTCGAATAAACCCATTCAAATTCTTCTATATGGTCGATCCACACCGCGGTCCGAAACAGCCCATTCTTAAGAGCTCTTCTGCGTTTCACACCGCGGTCCGAACCGCTCGTGGTGCGAAACGACGAAAGACCCGATTAGTAATCAGTGCCCTCCCCTAGGTGAATAAATATTTATTACTCTGTCTTCTCTACTAAATTGCAAGTACTAACACTAGAAAAAAAAAAAAATTTGTCCAGCACTATCGTTTTACAACAGTATGAAAACGGGAACTGGAAGCCGGTCTCCTTTTTTACAAAGGGTCCGAGTGATACGCAGTCAAAATACGCAAGTATAATCGGGAATTGTTGGCTATTTACATGGCAGTAACGCATTTTCAACCTTATATAGAAAACAAAATGAAAACTATCACAGCTGCAGGCTTTACATAATATTTTTATTTTTGTTTATGACAATGGCTTTGGACTTTGATATCGCTAAATAATGTAACATGTTTGAATTATGTAGTTAATAACTGTAGTGTTATGTAGGTGTTAAAACATTTTTTTAAAGGGGGATATAATGTGGTGAGTCGTTATTATATGTAGGTACGTTTTATATGCACAGCAAAATATTATAATAGTGGAATAAATAATTATACATTTTAGTTATGTATTAGCGCTCGTCGAAATTAGTTTATCGACATGACTCAGCACCCAACAACGGGTCCATATTGGCTCACCTAAAGTTCTTTACCCGAAATTGTTCTTCCTAACGATTTGTAGTCCGAATGATCACTCTTCATAAAATTTTTCATCCTAAAGTTTTCATTCATACTATTTGTAGTGCTACCGACGATGTTCCTAACACTCATGTTTCCGAAAATTGTAATTCATAATATCATTAGTGTAAATATATTTAATTTTATTTTACTTTTGGTTTAATTGTTCCTTTTATTTTTTTATAGCAACGTATTGGATTACTCTGTAATGCTGCTTTAGTAAGAATTAAATAAATAAATAAATAAAATTTTATAAGTTGGTCGTCTATTACTCGTAAACTTGTAAAGTCTACATAACTGTGATAGTTTTCCTTTTATTTTCGTTATTTATTTATTTACCACTACTTACCTATAGCAACATCACAGACAATACATCCAATAAAATGCTATAAGACACAATACAAATTAAAAATGTAAAATTAAATAATTAAACTATAGCCAAATCCGTAAAACATGACAAAGTTTAAGTTGCACCCCATTTTCAATAACTATTTTTGTGCTCTTTGGATAAATTTCGGCAGGTTTTGCCCAAATAAATCTTCCGATAACATGATAATATTAATAATACGCGCGGCTCGTGACATAGGAGCAAACTTGAGTAGGTTAGTCCTAACCGTCCACAGGCCCGCGTCTACGGTGGCCGAAAGCCATCACGTGGCCCCCGAAGCCTGGAGCGTCTCCCGCGGTGGCTGGGACGAGAGGTTTCCCTCTCACGTTCCGCCACCTCCTTCGCTAGCATCACTGATTCGCAGAAGGAGGCGACGGCATCCCATTCCTCCTCGCCCCAGAACATGGCTTGCACCAGGGCTGGACGCGAGAGGTCGCCGCCGCCGATCGCCGCTACGAGAACACGTCGGGGCTCTGCCTAAGCAGGACACACCTCCACAGTGTGCTCCACCGTGTCTTCCGGATGATCTCCGAGGATCGACCTCCTGCCTGATTCGGTACAGGTACCTCCCGAAACATCCGTGTCCGGTGAGGACCTGCGTCAGACGGAAGGTGAGGGCGCCGTGGCTCCTCTCTAGCCACTCCTCAAAGATGGAACTTACCGCCCCTATCGTGGCGTGCCCTGCACGGGGTTGCGACAGTCGCCGTCTCCATGACGCCATGAGATCGCACCGGAGGTCAGTCCGCTGAGCGGCAAGATGCCGCAGCAACGGAGTGACCCCCCGGAGTAGCGCCTCCGCGCGCCACTCATGCAGGCGCGCGAGGACTATCGCCTCCAGATCCCACGGCTGCAATCCGGCAAGGAGATTCACCGCCTCGCGGGAGATCGTGCGGTACCCACGGAGTAGCTTTACGGCCATGACCTTTTGGGACGCGTTCAGGTAGTGGGCGACCCGCTTTGTCAAGCCACGCGCCCACACCGGGGCCCTATAAAGGGCCATGGACCGCACGATCCCCGCATAGTGCCTACGGCAGGAGGCGTTTGACCCCCCAGATTGGGCAAGAGCCACCTGAAGGCAGCCCCGGCCCGCTCACAGGCCAAACCCTCAGGGCTAGAAACTTAAAATTTAGCAGACATATTTCTCTAATGTCGTAGGCATCCACTATGGAAGGACTTTTCAAAATTCAAACCTTATGGGGGTTAAATAGGGGATGAAAGAGCGTGTAAATAATTGAGGAAAAAAGTTATTCACGGATATAGATTTTATTTTTGGAACCCTTATAGTTTCGCCATGTCTGTCTGTCAGTCTGTCCGTCCTCGCTTAATCTCTGTGACCGTTAGCACTAGAAAGCTGAAATTTGGTACCAATATGTGTATCAACCACGCCGACAAAGTGGTAAAATAAAAATTGGAAAAAAATGTTTTATTAGGGTAGCCCCCCTATAATATGTAAAGTGGGAAGTGTTTTTTTTTAATTTTCAACCCTAGCGTGTGATATATTGTTGGAAAGGTATTTAAAAAAAAAGTAAAATACTGAAACCCGACTACGACAAAAAAAACAACGCTGAAAAAGTATGAAACAAGATTTTCAGGATAGAACAAAAACAAAAGCCATAGTCACACGGTATTAAAGTGTTTAGGTTGGTACCTATAACGTGTGACTACGGCTTTTCTTTTTGTTAGGTACACACGGCTACACATCAAGCTATACAAAACCAGTATAATCTGATCGTTCATTGTGCGAAAAGATCTAGTTAGGTGAGGCCAAGATTAACTGGTTTTGTATAGCTTGATGTGTAGCCGTGTGTACTACCAGTACCTTGGACGACACTTGCTTTCATATCCGACTAAAGATCGCTCACACGTTTGACTTGAAATTGTTTTTTGGATTTAGCCAGCGGCTTGGATTGAAAATTGAAGAAACTATGGATAGCTGAGTGAATTTTGGGATCCTTATCATTGCAATATCCTAGACCGACGACCCTTTTTTATGGTGGTTGGAAAATCATCAAATAACCCCTCTCGCTCTTGGGCAGAGCGACAGGGAGTGTCAGACTTCTACTGACTAAAAACCACTCATGTTGCTTTTAAGACGCAGTCAACGGGGGAACCGTAAAAACGACCTGTTTTTCGTCGCAGAGTTAGCCGTATTGCTACTTATTACAATTCCAAAAAAAATACAGTGTATAGTCAAATGTATAGGTAAAAGACTTATGCAAAAATATTTTCTAAAAGTAATCAAGAACCTCGAAAAAAAAAATCACAAAATCACAAAAAAATCACACGAAAAAAATTTTTCGTCTCGAAATGCTCAATATTTTGAGTGACAACTGTTATTTATTTTTTTACTATCAGAAAGGAAATTTAACCAACTAAAGACATATGTAAAAATATTTTAACATTACAGCGTATTTTTTTTTTTAATAAATTAAATCTGCGAACTATCGTTCATTTTGGCAGTCACGAGCATCAAACGCGTCGCCATTTTCAACCTTATTTGTTTAGGCGATGAGTTAAGCGCGCGCTCAAGGTCGCGGGCAGGTGATGTCGCCTTAAGTCCTTTGTGCCGAGGCCGCGCTATCTCTTTCGTACAACCCGCAGCTACGAAGGGAGGCCGACGACCATTGGACATGAAACAATTTTATTCCGTCATCGTCTATGATTCGACAGTGGCTTGCGCCTAACTCTGAAAGTTAATATAACATAACCTTGCTGGGCTAGGTACCTACATTCCTATTTGACATTATAATAATAATAGTAGATGAATAAAGCATGACGTACTACATTCAAACGTGTTTTTTATTTATTCTACACGAATTTTCGATAAATCCTTTCCTGTTATCTATTATGTACGCATCAAATCATACTCATTGATATTCATTCTTATATGCCTTTTCAAACATTCTCCACCAAATATAGTGCAATTAGTGCTAGAACTTCGTAGTCAGCTTTTTTATAGAGACCCAACTACCTAACCTCACTTTGCGAAAACTTACAGAATTTTCACTAGGATGTGTTCAGACTTGATAGGTCTAAATCTATTAATTCATACCATTTTGGGCCCAAGAATATGCAATCGTTTCCGTCTCCTTAATATCAAAGAAGTTTTGTAAACACGGAGGTGAACTTTTTGCGGGATACGACTTCTCCCCCTTAAATGAAAAAAGAAACAGTTTTTAATTAATGCAAAATTGGCCTAATATTTTGCGTTAATTCCCCGGACTAAACATAAACAAGCTATTACGTCAAATGAAATAAAAGCTTATTATAATCAGACGTAAGAATAAACTCGTTTGATTCAAAATTGTAGAGAAACTTGTTATAGTAATGTTAGGCGCGTCGCCCACTTGTAAGTCGAGGCGGAGGTGTGACGGGTGTCACTCCATTCGTTTCTCTATTTATAACACATTTGCTCGTAAAGGGCCTCTTATTTCACCAATTTCAATATCGTAATGTATGTCATTACGTACTTGTGCGTAATCGTAAAGTAAAACGCACGAGTTTCTTTCTAATAAGGTAACACGTACGGTTTATCATGCTCCGTCTAAAACCAACGGTACCTACTTTTTTAAATCTTAAGAAAAAAAAGCAAAGAAAGCAAATCAAAAAGTTTTTATGTCAGAAAAGTGGTCAATATTTTATGAATAAAATTAACTTTGGGAGATAAAATATAAAAAATAAACATTTAATTCTTTAATTTAATTCATTTTGACAGTAAACAGTTACATCTTTAACGGAAACAAAAAAATATTAATTTACTTTATTAGTAATACTGGCTGTTTTTGTACCGTTGCCTTAAAAAAAAAAGCACTGATGCCCGCGCATCGCTAATTTGTGAACAAATAAAAATTATTCCGCTTTTTCTTTTCGCTGTATTGTTTTTATTTGAAAATGTCGTCAAGTAATGATGAATTTATTAATTCGACACCGCCAGATGTCTCAGAGGCCGCGAAAAAGGCTACTCTAAGCCTATTGCCCGAAAAATCGACCGATAGATACTTACAAGCGTATCAAAATTTCATGTTATGGAAATATAATTATTATTAATATTTTATTTCCTCGCAAATGTGTTATTAAACGTCGTATGACATACGTGCGCTTTGATAATTACAGCCTCTGCTCTCTTGTAGCCCTCGCCTACGGCTCGGGCTAGCAATATCGCCTCGGCTGTAATTTTCAACTTACCGCACTTATATCATAATGTACTATTATAACACATTTGCTCGTAAAGGGCCTCTTATTTCACCAATTTCAATATCGTAATGTATGTCATTACGTACTTGTGCGTAATCGTAAAGTAAAACGCACGAGTTTCTTTCTAATAAGGTAACACGTACGGTTTATCAGGCTCCGTCTAAAACCAACGGTACTTTTTTAAATCTTAAGAAAAAAAAAGCAAAGAAAGCAAATCAAAAAGTTTTTATGTCAGAAAAGTGGTCAATATTTTATGAATAAAATTAACTTTGGGAGATAAAATATAAAAAATAAACATTTAATTCTTTAATTTAATTCATTTTGACAGTAAATTACATCTGTAACAGAAACAAAAAAATATTAATTTACTTTATTAGTAATACTGGCTGTTTTTGTACCGTTGCCTTAAAAAAAAAGCACTGATGTCCGCGCATCGCTAATTTGTGAACAAATAAAAGATTTATTCGTTTAAGAAAGTCCGAGTTTTATTTATTTCCTCGCAAATGTGTTATAAAACGTCGTATGACATACGTGCGCTTTGATAATTACAGCCTCTGCTCTCTTGTAGCCCTTGCCTACGGCTCGGGCTAGCAATATCGCCTCGGCTGTAATTTTCAACTTACCGCACTTATATCATAATGTACTATTATCACTTCCACCACAGTAGTATAATATTATATTTATACTGTGCCTCCACCGCACCCGTGCCGCGGCCCTAGTTTATCAGCGCATTATCATTTATCACTACATCCTTACATAGTATAAAACAAAGTCGCTATTTTTGTCTGTTTGTTTGTCTGTATGCTTAAATCTTTAAAACTACGCAACGGATTTTGATGCGGTTTTTTTTAATAGATACAGTGATTCAAGAGGAAGGTTTTAGTATATAATTTGAACGACATCCACGCGGGTGAAGCCGCGGGCATCAGCTAGTATTATTATAAAACAAAGTCCTCCGGCACGTCTGTCTGTCTGATCGCGATAAACTCAAAAACTACTACATCAATTTTCATGTTGTTTTCACCAATGGATAGAGTGGTTCTTGAGGAAGGTTTTAGTATATAAAATCCACACGAGCGAAGCCGCGGGCATCTTCTAGTTCCTAAATAATATGCGGCGCGCGGCTCTTGTGCGTGCGCCCGCTCTTTCACGCCCGCGCCGCTTCCACTTTAGTTCGTGTGAGCGACGCCCCTTACGATCTTTAGATGATCTTACCCTTAGGTCAACTAGGTACTTATAAATACAGGTGTTTCATTTTTAAATCATACATTTACTAAATAGTGCTTGACATGTCAACAAGTATCGAACCTAATTTTAATTAAAAAAATATAAAACAATAATAATAATGCTCTTACCATTAATATTTTTGTTAGTATGTGTGTGTTTGGGATATATGATCTTGTGTCGTCACTTCTTGCCGCGAGTGAATGAATTGGTGCCCACATATCCAGGGGGGTTGCCCATCATTGGGCATTCTCATAGGTGGCTCAGCAATGATTGTAAGTTTCATACATCAAAATCGGTTTAGTAATATTACCATCTCATATCTTTTTTTTTTTGAGGGTGCGAAATGGAAAAAAAATATTAGAAAAATATAATATGTATATGACCGCCGTTGGCCCTTAAGTTACGGTTTTCTCTTCTTAATAATAGTTTGTTAAATGACAGAATACAAAGTGTTTTCGTTTTTTACTGGGGTACTGAGGATACAGGCGATACTGGGAAGATTTTTTAGAAAACTAGCTTAATGAAAATAATTTTGGATGAGTAATTTTGGTAAAGCGGGAGTTGTTTTTTAAACCAAATAAAAGTCATCAAAGCCAATCGATTCTGTTGCGTGCAAGAATGATTTCATTGTTTAGGAAATTAAGACAACATTAAGAGGATGAAATATTGGACCAGGGACCTTCTAAGATTGATAATAATAGTTTCGCATTAGAAACCTACAAGAAAAAGCCTTTCACCTCTTCTTGTTATCGAAATCACAAGCATTCGAGCGTATGAGGCAGTGAAAAAGATTTTCGAAACAGCGTCTTTCACGACTTACTTCATTCGAGTCCATGAGCTTTCGAACCTGTGAGGCAGTGAAAAAATAATTCGCAACAGCGGAGTCGCAACAGCGGCGTTCGTAACAACATAGGGGACCCGATGAAACTCTGTATGTAATGGGTGGTCACCCATCCACAGACCAAGCTACGCAAGCGTGGCTTAACCTAAAGATCGATCCGCGTAGCAGTTATTATGAAAACACAAGATCCTCCGATTAAAAGATTCCTATAAACAATATACAATACATCCTTCATGTTTCTGATCTCTTGGTAGTATGTGAGACTTCATTATCCTTGTTTCTCATCTCCTATTGTTATTGGCCAACCCACATTTTTAGTATATAATTTATTTACGTTAGCTGATAGGTGATTACGTTAGGGATAGGGTGATTCTTGTAGGTATCTAATGCGCTTTCGTTATTTTTTACCATTGTCCTTATTTCGGTGGTCTGAATGATTTCTAAAAGTTTGTTCATCTTTTCTAATGGGATCTTAAATATCACTTTAAGCCACCCTTCGCTTGATTAAAGTCAATACTGATGTGGGCCCAGTTAACCATTATAAATTCCTACAAGGGGTAACTGGTCCCTTGTCCGAATTCCATAGTGGGCTGAATGACCCCTTACCCGAAATATTTTCATACAACTTGTAATTACGTAACTTTTACGTTAGTGAGTAGGTAGTTGTAAATACATAGTTAACTAGTGACCTGTATGGCAAAAAAGGTATTAAAACCGTCCTCATAAATTACTCTATCTATAATATTAAAAAAAAACTCGCATCGAAATCCGTTGCGTAGTTTTAAAGATTTAAGCATACATAGAGACTGAGAGCGGGAAGTGACTTTGTTTTATACTATGTAGTGATAGTAATAGTGATGATGTGACCTGCATGTCATGCGCGTGCGCCTCCGAGTGCAGTGCAAATTTTAATAAATAATCGACTTGTTTCCGAAGGCCATGCCTTAATACGACGCGGATGAGATACGTGCCTGATACGCAGGTCACACGGCTAAACTGGTTACATAATAAAACAGACCAGGAAGTCACAAAATTTATTTCAAATGTGAAATGCACAAATGCACTACAAACATTGTATCTAATGTATACGGATATTGAAACGTTGTCGGTTCTATCGTGCTGTGAGTAGAATACGGAATCTCGACGCACAAAATATCGATGAATGCTAACACGATGCTACAAAACTGCGATGCACGTTACTGCGAAAGATCTTCACTGCGATACTACTTGACTTCGATGCACATTACCGTGATAGATCCTCATTGCGATACTGTATTTGTCTGTAAATCTATTCTTACACAATTTTAGTAAAATAAAATCATCTTGTACAACAATAAAATTTATGACGCCTGCATATTTTTTGCGGGCAGTTTTTCCGGGTGTAATTGCTATTTAATTTTGTAGATCTTCTATCGATTTCTTTCTTCTCCTAACTCAGTCAAAATTTCAGACTCTAAGGTCCGTATTACAGAACGAAACTCAAGTCCAGTTTGATCTTAAATCGCCCAATCATAGTTTAAACATAGAATCTGTACTTGAGGATCAGTCTTATTCCAGAACAGCAATCTAACTACATTCAGCTGAATCGAGATTTTGTTTGTAATAAAATATAAACTTAAATTCGACAATTTGACACTGACAAGGAAATCTCTGCTCAAGCGGGGTGTCGACCACACTTGCGTGATCATAGATCAATCTCTACTTAAACCATAATCTACAACTGAGTAATGATCTAGAATAAAGCTATACTCGGCTGAACTACAATCAATGAATCTATGCTTGAGGGACGTTCTAAAATCAAAACTCGACATAAAACTAGTTTTAAACAGAGATCAGTGCTTGAGTTTCGTTCTGTAATACGGACCTTAGTATAAGGGTTTGGGTTGGATGTTGATGAGTCAGTCAAGACTTCTCTTTTCTTCTTATATATATATAAAAGGAGAACTGACTGACTGACATATCAACGTACAGCCGAAACTACTGGGGCTAGGAATGTGAAATTTTGCACACGGCTTCCTATTATAATGTAAGGGAGCACTAAGAAGGGGTTTTTGGAAATTTAACCTTTAAGGGGGTGAAAAGGGGGATGAAAGTTTGTATGGAAAATCGTCACTTTTGTAGTTGAACCGACATCCACGCGGGCGAAGCCGTGGACAAAAGCTAGTTTTATATAATTGTTGATCATAAATTATATAACTTTTTTGCTAACTGTACTTTAACTTCGTTTTTCTTGTGGTCCCGATGTACTACACCAAATCAATTAAAATATTACGACCCACGATCCAATAATACTAGCCTATTACTGTCCCACAGCTTGGCAAATACGTGCAACTTTCGTTTTATTATCCCTGCTTGTTGTATTTTTTTTAATGTGTTGTATGTGTATTGCCATACCTGGGAACAGAATATAATATTGAGGGTCAAAGTTCCAACTATTTTTGTATATTAATTAAAATATAAACTTCAATTCGACAATTTGACACTGACAAGGAAATCTCTGCTCAAGCGGGGTGTCGACCACACTTGCGTGATCATAGATCAAACCATAATCTACAACTGAGTAATGATCTAGAATAAAGCTATACTCGGCTGAACTACAATCAATGAATCTATGCTTGAGGAACGTTCTAAAATCAAAACTCGACATAAAACTAGTTTTAAACAGAGATCAGTGCTTGAGTTTCGTTCTGTAATACGGAACTAAGTGCAGACTTACTTAGTTTGGTGTACAGTATGCTTGGTTGACGGCTTCGTTTAAAACTTGTATTTATCCAATTTAAATTAACAATATTACAGCTGTCACAAGTTAACGAGTAATTAAATAAAAATAAATTGTACTTGAATAACATGTTTTCCCTTAAGGAAGGAAATAAAATATTTTACAGGGGAATGTAATTATTTTGTTCTTGGGATAACATTTAGAGTACGGAACCCTTCACTTTGCGAAAACCTTGCAGCAAACGGAGGTAAAGGTAATAAAAAACTGGCCGATATTTTATTTTTATGAGTAACTTTACTTGACCAAAAAAATTAAAATTATATTAATAACAAAGTTTCTCCAGGATGTATTTCTTATGGATTCGGTTAGATGATATTGTTTCACTTAAAAGGATAGCTCTTTGTATCTCAACTTTAGTTTTAATTTCGTGAAAAACATCATTGTAAAACATCAATAAAAGTATACTGACTGTGTTTTTATTAAGATTTTATCTTTTTCAGCATTGGTTAAAATTACGCTTGCATTGGGAGAATACGCTTCAAAAGTTGGAGGTGTCACCAAAGTCTTCATGGGACCGCTACCTCTCTATGGTTAGTTAAAACTTCATAATTATCTTAAACCCATGCATTTATTAGGTATAATGTTACGGCTAATAACCGAAGTGCGGCTACAACAGCTAGGTTTAGCCGGTTAGAAGTAGGTGTAGTCGGCCACATGCGTTTAAAAAAAAAAAAACCTAGGTGTATCCGCCTTAACTTTGGTAAGAACTAGGTTTAGCCTGCATCATAGCAGTTATAACTAGGTGCAGTCGCACGCCTGCAGTTAATCTAAAGTGTACCTATCCTATTTAAGGCGCGTCCCCCAGCAAAACGTAGCTCTAGCCGTTTTTTATGCAGTTTTCTGGAGCCTATAACTCTTAAAAAAAAAGATATATCAACCAACAAAAAATACATTAAATTTCTACATACTCTTACCTTCAAAATGGTACGTTTTGTTTTTTTCTTTTTTAAGTAAAATATTTAATTAATCCCCTCACAACGAAACCACAGAAATGAGAAATAATTATTGAAAACATGCTACTTCTCCAAAACTAACAATTGTTTTTATTTTGTTTTTACACTAATGGATAAGCAATTTCATAATGAACATTATGGTACGATTTTTTTTTTCAAAAACCCAATATTTGATTTTATAAAGATTTTTATGCAAAATTCTGAGCGTATTCGCAACCGTATCTATTGACATTCAGTATGCCGCCAGGCCTCGAAGGGGGAACCCGTGTCGCTCGTCACCGCGCCGCGTCGGCTCATGCGCTCGCTCGCTTACGTCACATTATCAACAGATCTAAGAAGTAATTTCAAGTAATAGATATGGCATTCAATGAAATATTTTTTTATGAAATATTTATTGGTGCGTCCAAATACTTTTGGTCATTATGAATTCAGTTATTATACTCACGTCGATAAATAGGTAGGTACTTTCAACTTTTACTGTGATACAAAATAATATTGGCACGATTACGAAAATGAGCTCAAAATTAAAATCCAAGATGGCGGCTAGGAAAATTTTAGGTTTTTCCGTCATGGGTGTCGTTTTCATGGTTTTTGGGGTCGCTGATTACGAAAATGAGGTCAAAATGAAAATCCAAGATGACGCCGACGAAAAATTTTGGTTTTTCCGTCATGGGTGTCGTTTTCATGGTTTTTATGGTCGCTGATTACGAAAATGAGGTCAAAATGAAAATCCAAGACGGCGCCGACGAAGATTTTTGGTTTTTCCGTCATGGGTGTCGTTTTCATTGTTTTTGGGGACGCTGATTACGAAAATGAGGTCAAAATGAAAATCCAAGATGGCGGCTAGGAAAATTTTAGGTTTTTCCGTCATGGGTGTCGTTTTCATGGTTTTTGGGGTCGCTGATTACGAAAATGAGATCAAAATGAAAATCCAAGATGGCGGTAAAGATTTTTTAGGTTTTTCCGTCATGGGTGTCGTTTTCATGGTTTTTGGGGACGCTGATTACGAAAAGAGGTCAAAATGAAAACCCTAGGTGGCGGTCAGGAAAATGTTTGGTTTTTCTTTCACGGGTGTCGTTTTCATGGTTTTTGAGGTCAAAATGAAAATCCAAGATGGTGGCCAGGTAAATTTTTGATTTTTCCGTTATGGCTGTCGTTTTATATATATATATATATATATATATAGTCGAAAAACCAAAATTTTCGTCGGCGCCATCTTGGATTTTGATTTTGAGCTTATTTTCGTAATCAGCGACCCCAAAAACTATGAAAACGACACCCATGACGGAAAAACCAAAAATTTTCGTCGGCGCCATCTTTGATTTTTATTTTGACCTCATTTTCGTAATCAGCGACCCCTAAAACCATGAAAACGACACCCATGACGGAAAAACCAAAAATTTTCATGGCCGCCATTTTGGATTTTCATTTTGACCTCATTTTCGTAATCAGCGATCCCAAAAACCATGAAAACGATACCCATGACGGAAAAACAAAAATTTTTGTCGGCGCCATCTTGGATTTTTATTTTGACCTCATTTTCGTAATCAGCGACCCCAAAAACCATGAAAGCGACACCCATGACGGAAAAATCAAAAATTTTCGTCGGTGCCATCTTGGATTTTCATTTTGACCTCATTGTCGTAATCAGCGACCCCAAAAACCATGAAAACGACACCCATGACGGAAAAGCCAAAAATTTTCGTCGGCGCCATCTTGGATTTTCATTTTGACCTCATTTTCGTAATCAGCGACCCCGAAAACCATGAAAACGACACCCATGACGAATAAACCAAAAATTTTCATCGGCGCCATCTTGGATTTTAATTTTGAGCTCATTTTCGTAATCGTAATATTTGTATCACTGTAAAAGTTGAAAGTACCTACCTATTTATCGACGTGAGTATAGTAACTGAATTCATAATAACATTTCATAAAAAAAATTTCTTTGAATGCCATGTCTATTACTTCTTAGATCTGTGAATTTTACTTGTATTCGTATGAAGTTCGCCAGGTGGCGCAAGTAATAGTTTACGAAGTATTGTAGAGGTGGGGTGCGGCAAAGAGGGAGCAAATGCTCAAGGTTATTTGCTCAGGGTACCACCTTAAATCTTCTTGCCAGCTAAAACACTAGGAAGAGTTTTGGGGGACTGCCATGTCCCTTGTAGAATTTGACGTTCGAAAAGTGCTAATCATCAGCCAATTTGAATAAATGACTTTTGATTTTATCATCGGCTAGAACTAGGTTTTCAGTGCAGTTGAGCATTTTGGCTTTGTTTTGAAATTCTTATCTTGTCAACAAATAAAAATGTTTAAAAAGATGATAGAAAATAATACCGACAGTCATTTCTCACTACAAGTAAAATATATTTATAATTTATGTAAATATTTATTTGGGTTTAAGATAAGTTTTAATTTTTACAAGTTTTTTAAAAACCTGTTTTCTTTGGTTTTTTTTAAATTATTCTGTTTAAATTTATTTGGTTTACAATGTGTACATGATACCTACCTGCGTACTTACCACAACAATAAAATTATATGCATGATAATAGCTAAAATAACATTACGAGGTCACACGTGCCAAACGGTTTTTAACGTCATGCGTCACTAGTAACACTGAGGAAAAACAGGGTCTGATACATAACATCGCGAGTCACTACATCGATGGTCGCTGTATCGACAACGGTCCATCGACGGGATAATGAATCGACAGTACCCCACATCGATGGTACGCTACATCGACAGTACACCAAATCGACGGTGCGCTATATCGACAGTACACTACACCGATGGTACGCTACATCGACGGTACCCCAAATCGATGGTACGGTCAACATCAGAAGTATATTAACATTACTCAAAGTTTCGAAGCTGTTTTTTTAATAAAAACTTGTTAGATATTACTGATGCTGACCGTACCATCGATGTGGGGTACTGTCGATTCATTATCCCGTCGATGCACGATGGACCGTTGTCGATACAGCGACCATCGATGTAGTGACTCGCGATGTTATGTATCAGACCCGGAAAAACATGACATGTATAATTTTAAAGAATAATTCAAGATATTGTACCGGAATAATATTCAAGTAATAAAAAATGTGACCTCGGCTTTATTGTGCCGATTGTCATATTATTCATACATAACGGTCAATGGCCTTATGGCCAAGAACCTGGCCGATCACCTGGCGAAGCATGCACTTGGCGGTTTTAAGATTCAAGATTCTTTATTTGCATGAAATATGGTATATGGTCTTAAATATAAAAGGTTTCACATATAATAATATATATTTCGCTTACTATAATCAGCATGCAAACTTAAAATTAAATTAAAACACCTAGTACTCGTAATTTAGGTACCTATTACCTTGTTACATAAAACATTTAAGAAAAATAATAGGTATATCATTATTAACAATCATATTGTGGGAATTCAAATGAGCGAAGGGGAGGGTTAGACTTCTACGGACTAAAAACCAAACCCATGTTCCTTCTTCGCCCTTGTGCCGAGGCCACGTCATCTCTTTCGATAATCCGCAGCCCGGACGGGTTAATGGCGACCCTCACGCTATTTCCTAGCGTGTGCCCTTATGGTTGGCCAGACCGAATTTACTATTTAATTTATTATAATTTACTTGGCGCTCTACTATTTACAAAAACACAAAATCTTTCGAAAAACAGCGAATCGAAGCACTGAAAGAAAAGCGTCAAATACGTAAAGAGAGACCTAAGCCCTCCTACACTTTACCTTCAACTCAGCCGGTCAACTCTACTTCTTTAGCTGTGACCGGGTATTTAAAAGTAAATCACTATCATTACATAGCTCAAAGTAGCAATAGTCGCTTCCCGCTGTCTGTCCCTATGTATGCTTAGATCTGTAAAGCTACGCAACGGATTTTGATGCGGGGTTTTTTTAATAGATAGAGTGATTCAAGGGTAGTAGACCAGGGTCGATAAGTTTTGAAACCAAAAAAAATTACAGTACTATGAAACCCATTAGAAAAGGAGGGGAATATGATCAAAATGAAAGAAAAAATAAATTACGGTCGATCCGAGTTCGGGAAGTGGGGGTAGGGGGGGGGTTTTAAGGGGGGAAAGTGGTTTATCTCGATTTCCGGCAAAACTACAAGTCCTATGGAAAAAAATTAAATGGCAAAGTTGTAGAGAATAAAAAGATCTACAACTTTGATTTTAACACTTTTTTCACATAACCTCAAAATGTATGCGAAAAATTCAAATAAGTAACCAAGTTTCTGGTTTTTAATTTTTATCTTTTACAAAAAACATTTTTTTTTCACAAAATTTAGTGAAAACTTACCTTTTTATGCCCTAAATACACTGTAATTTTTTTGATTAAAAATATTTATTTTTCACCTTATTATTGACTTAGTATCGAAAAATCAGCCATATTTTCAATCGAAAATTCTGACGTCAAAATATCAGCTTTTTTAAAAAAGTCGGTGGGCGTTGTGTTCCTTAAAATCTCTACTTTCTGATAATGTATAAAAAATATACATTGCAATGGTAAATTTTCTCAGAAAATGCAAAATCAGCTGCTACGAAATAACAGGTAGTAAGGGCCAAACCCTCCTAGCCCCTTCCCCACTTCTCTGTGAAATACCTTTTGATGGGCCAAAATTTTCCGTAGGTCTCCACGATATATACATTATCTTAAAATAACAATAAATAGGCATAAAACAGCAATAAATACGCTTATAATTTCTTGTCTAGGCCTTATTTGGTAGAGGGTATTTATTTCGCAGCAGCTTAAAAAAAATTACAGTGGGATGAAACCCAATGGAAAACCATTGGGTTTCATCCTACTGTATTTTTTTTAAATTTTTTACCATTTTTGAAGGCTTCGGCACTGGTCTATAGGGTTTATTATATGTAGCACATTCCACCCGTGCGAAGCGGGGGTGGGTCGCTAGTTTTTTATAAAATGTAATTTAGTTTATGAGAATCTGTGCGTGCATATTATAGAACATTTAATCATTTGTGTCCACGCGGTCTCAGTTGGTATTTAGGTACGGGAAGAACAAAATATCTCACAAGCTGAGCTACTAGTTTGGGACAATCAGACTCATCACGAAGGAAACGACAGGCAAACATCAGTAATATAATTTTATTATCTGGAATAGTCGTCGTCGTCGTCGTCTGGAATAGTCGTTGTCAAACGAGAAGAACTCTCCTGTTTGCACCAGTAAGAGAAAAACCACACGGTGCGGTGCGGCACTGCTCCGGTTTTCCACATACAAAAATGTGTTGCAGCCACACGGTGCCGTGCGGTGCACTCCGGCTCCGCACTGCGCGCGCGCCGGAATCAAGACGAGGCGGGGATTGGTGTAAACGGAGCAAAACGCCGGAGCGGCACCGCACAGTTGTTTTGTTGTTGTTTGTTTGTTTGTTAGAGCAAGACAATAATTTTTTCATCGACGCTGCAGCGCCGCACCTCACCGTGTGGTTTGGCTAACACGGAGATCGCCTGCGCATGGTTGCATACGCAGTTGGCACATACCACTACAGATGCAACACGAATGAGCGTAATCGTACTAGCTTACAAAACCAGTTTGCTACCAAAGCAAACATGGTAGATGTTTTCAAGGCCAGTGGACATTCGAACTTTCAAACCAGATATTATACTGTGCCAATAACAATTGGTAGGTGTTATCTAAAAAGAAGCGAACAATTGCAAAGTTTATTGGTACCTAACGTAATAGCAAAGTTTATTAGGACTGAAGCACAGGTACAATTTGATCTAAATTCAGAGCAATAAATGAGGCTTCCGGCGACTGGGACCGCAATTAACTAGGACCGCGGTCCCAGTCGCCGGATCCATAAAAACTGAAATAAAAAAATGTACAGTCAAACGAAAATTTTTTAGATGTAATAATTGAAGAAAAATCCTTTTTGATTTAAAAACATCATTTATTGATATAAAAAAACAGCCTCTGACTACAGTTCTGTTATTTAAAACTTTCATAATAAAAACATACACATAAATCATGCTAATAATAGTAATAAAAAAATAACATAAATCGTGCCTAAAATAATAATCAACAATTTTTAAACAATTAAGAATCAGAAAGTAATTATTTATCACAAAATCAGCCTTTAAGTGGTACCGTAAATATAATAAAAAAATAACATAAATCACAATAAAAATTATAAACGTAGGTACTATCTATGTCAATCACAATTAGTTTAAAATGGCCGTTATGGCTTCACCCAAAATCAGTCAAGTAAATAATTATCACGAAATCAGCCTTAACTCTGTTAAAATATAAAAATAATGTTATACATTTAAAACACCCTTTGACCACTGTTCTGTTATTTAAAATATACTTAACAAAAAGATACACATAAGTCATGCTTATAATAATAATCAACAATTTTCAAACAATTAACAATCAGTAAGTAATTATTTATCACAAAATCAGTCTTTAAGTAGTACCGTAAATAAAATAAATAAAAAAAACATAAATCACAATTAGTTTAAAATGGCCGTCATGGCTTCACAGAATCAGTCAAATGATATAATAACTTAAAACCTACATATAGATCAATTATACCCATATCCGGAGTCAATGTTTATCGTAATCTCTCCAAAAAATGGCCGATACTTATTTTACAATTAAGTAAGTCAGTAACAGATTATATATTTTTTTCATCTTTGCAATCGAAGAATGCTTCCTCTTCGATATTTGGATACCGTTAGGATTTTTTAATGCTCCAGAATAGTATTTCATATCTTTTATGAGGCCTTCCAGCAACTGGGCAATGTTTGGCTTTGGTTTGATGTACTTTCTAATGTGGCTATTCCATTGCTCGACAGCATTATTTGTTTTGTTTAATTCCCCATAAGTAGTAAATGTACCTGCGAGTGTTGAATTTTCTAGCCATGTTTGTACAAAGTAGTCATTAAAGTTTGTAATTTCTGCACTAATTGGCGACTCTTCCATGACATACAACCAGCCATCGTCGACCATATCTAGTGGGAGATGAGAAAGCGCCGAACATAGCTGAACATGGTCTTTTCCTGGTTGAGTTTTGTCGACGCCCAATTCCTTCGCTTTACGCCACAAACTTTTTTTGAAGTGATAAATGCAACCTACTATTTTCACACCAGGGAAAAAATGTTTGACCGCTTGTATTGATGAAACTTCGAAGTCCATGGTCATTACAGCCGGCTCCCATTCGGGTATCTGGCTTTTTATGAGTTCAAAAAGCAACTTATACGTAGACTTCTTCTTATCAGGTAGAAGTGCGTAAGCTACTGGAACAACATTTACGTAGTCTTCATTACTTCCAACATCTGCATGTATAGTATAGAGTTGATAAAATGACTTAATACAAATTTTAAATGTGCCATCAATATAGAAATGTTTGCACAGTTTAAAATATTTTTTAATTTCTTCACTTGCAAACACAATTACGCGCTTTTTTTGCCCTCTATAGTCAGCAAGCAACAATTTTTGGTACTTTTTTGGTACTTCGACGTCGGCAGCTCTGTGAAAAGTGACTTTTTTTGCTCCAATACCATCGTTTCTTTTTTTGTAGAGTCGCTTTTCTATGTTGTGAAAATGTGGTAATTGTGTAACATGCTGTAATCCCTCGTCTTTAAGAACTTCCATATTATATTCAAACACTTGTGCAACAGGGATATTTATATCCTTTTGAACATCTTCTACACATTTTTGCATTTGGCGGTTCACTTTATCTTTCGCGAGATCAATAGGTTCATGACAATGAGCAGTTTCGTTCAAAATAGTCATCGCATCGACTCTGATTTTTACTGTCGCGTTGCAAACATTCTTGCACATCGCCATAGTTTTGAGCCATCTTTGTTTATTCTTTTAAGAATATATTCATAGCCAGCTCTTCGCAAAAGTTCACGTCCTCTTTGTGTGACATCAATATAAAACGACTGTTCACCACGTGAAGTTGAAGGACTTTTTTCATCCATTTTGATAATTCTAAAATCGAAAAAAAAATAACTATCAGATAATCTTAACAAATGACATTTTTTTTTGTGATATTAAAAAGTCGCATCAAAGATGAGAAGCAATCTAAAGTAAAAATATTTGTAACCACGTCGTTTAACCCCCTTATTAGCTTGTTTTGTTTATAAATAAGTTACTAAAAATTGTTTTACATACCTGAAGAGTATTAAATGAAGTCACTATACACCACCACTTACATCACACAATTTGCAACAAATATTCAGCGCAGTATCTTACAATGATCTAATATGACACTGTCTGATGCAAAACTTGACTTTCTTAAACTGATAAGCTTCTTGTTCGTGATTGGCCGAGCCAGCTTCTTGTTCGTGATTGGCCGAGCCAGTCATCGGGCAATGCAAAATTTCTCGTTTATAACAAAAGGGCTACCTGACCTTGAAATCGACAGGCAAAACGGACTCGAGTTAGAGAGTGATAGTCATAGTATTATACAATGCTATGCCCTTTGTGTGTGTTTTACCTGCATGTGTGAATTATGTTAAAACGGGCTAGCTTAATCTATTACTAAGCGCATAGGATAAAATCATGTCTAGAACGAGTCCAATGATATTCATATAAATAATTTAGAAATTTTTTCGTTTGACTGTACCGATTTTGGCTTGAATTATAGATTTTTTTAAGTTATCTATGAGTGGTCCCAGTCGCCGGAAGAAAAATATTTATTTTTTACGGATCCGGCGACTGGGACCGCGGTCCTAGTTAATTGCGGTCCCAGTCGCCGGAAGCCTCCAATAAATCAATAAATTACCATTTTACATCTCGAATGTTTGTTTACTAAAAAGACAAGAGTCGGACTTAATAGATTTCATTTGGAGCACAACTCGAGAAAAGTTTGCCCTTGAGAAGATCCGCGAGAAAAGGAAAAATAAATTATTATTCTGAATGAAGCATTGTGGCCAGATTGTTTTAGAGGTTTTATGGTCTATTATGAGAAAATTAAAGAGAAAAATATCAAATTTTAATGTTATAAACTTATAACGCAATGAATTCAAAATAAATCGTTGTGTGTCTGTGGTTGACACATCTGCGGAGATTCCTGTCTACGGGAGATTCTAATATGAAGCCCCGTACGGCGGCGGTGTGACCTTTTTGTGGAGGAAATGCAGTTTTCAGTCGGTTTCGCTAGTGCAGCGCATAACTTTAGTGTGAGACGTCAGGATATAAAAAAGTCTTTGTGTAGTCGATCTATTTTAGTATTTAGCGTTTACATGGCCTACTAATAATGTAGAAAATATGCTAGAATTCACATATTATTGATTAATTGAGATTAGTGCTATAGTTAATAACACAAGACAATGTTTGTTATTTGTGTTCTTTCTCCAAAATTAGTTTACTGTTATGTTATGTATTTTTTTTTTTTTTTTTACATTGTTTATTGTTATATACTTTTGTTTATTACTAATAATAATAATATTCCACAACTATCACACAACGCCATCTAGTCCCAAGCTAAGCAGAGCTTGTGTTATGGGTACTAGACAACTGATAAACATACATACTTATATATTTCTAAATACATACATAATATTATAGATAAATTACACCCAGACACAGAACAAATGATCGTGCTCATCACACAAACATTTGTCCTGGGTGGGAATCGAACCCACGACCTCCGGCATAGCAGTTAGGGTCACTAACCACTAGACCAACAGGCCAATTACTGATTGTGTCTGTAGTAAATCTTAAAAACTGACACCTTGCTATTGTATCGAGTCTGGTTCTTCTAACCAACCTAACAGACAGATGTGTGCTGGGGAGTTTGTTCCGCCACTTCTTCTTTCCAGCTAAACACTAGGAAGTGTCGATGGGTGGGCGTTTTTGGGGGACTGTCTTATAAAAATGTAAATACAGTGAAACCTGGTTAAATGTGTCTCAGATATCCAAATCTGTCTCATGGGAACTCATACTGGGGCAGTATGAGTTCCAGTTATAGAGATTTCTCACGTATCCAGGTCCCAGTTGGCCAAGTTTCACTGTAGTAAAGTAAAGTAAATTTTGACCTTCGAAAAGTGCTGATTATCAGCCTAGTTTGAATAAATGAATTTTGATTTTGATTTTAGTGAATGAGAAGTTATATTTTATGCTAGGTGATTTATTCTATTGCGGCATTAAGTCCGTCTATGTTCCACTCTTGTACATGAAGATTTAATAAATAAATACTTTTAAGGCCCCGTAATAGTGGCAATTATATTTGTTTTTTTATTATTATTTTCAGTTGTAACAGATCCCGTAGACGTGACGACAGTCCTCAACAAATGTGTGAAGAAAATGTTTGTGTATCGATACATCGAACCGATGGTTGGCAAATCGTTGATGGCTGCTGATGGTAACTTACAAATTCATATTTCTTATTTAACATCATTTCTTTTTTTTAGAAGATCTTTCGAATCATACAATGTACTTTAATAAATTTCTCTCGAGAATTTAACCGTCCCCCAAAACGCTCGGCCGACTGCTCTTTGTTGGCGGAAAATCTCACCAGTTGTTAAGCAAGTTAATTATAAATATGGTATTGGGAATGTTTCAGTACCAACATGGAAGCGTAACCGTCGGTTGCTGGACCCGTGCTTCAAGCAGACAATCTTGGACAACTTTCTGAAGTTGTTTACTGATCGAGCTGGAAGATTTGTTGGGTTGCTCGCTGAGGAAGTCGGCAAAGGTGAAGTGGATCTCAATGAGAAGATCACTAGAGCTGTTGTGGAAACCGCTTGCCGTGAGTAGTTCTTCCTCTTTTGATGCTCCTCGAACAAGTGAATGTTGGTCATCAACTCCGAATATTTTTTCCTTTTCCGTTGCGGGGTGGACCAGGTCAACAGTGGTCGTTTTGGCTACAGCTGTTTTGAAATTCTTGCCATGTTATAAATAATAAAACGTCCTCAAAAATAGCTTGTTGTCCGAGTTCCAATCTGTTTTTCGGCCTGGTCACAGCACGGCCACAGCCGTGCTTAAAGTTACCGAAGATATTAGGGATAGCTTGGAGAATTCGAGGGTTACGGTGTTGGTTTTCATTGACTTTTCCAACGCTTTTAACACCGTTGACCACGATAGTCTTCTGGCCATACTGTTCCAAATTGGGTTCTCTTCGTTAGCACGTGAATGGTTTTCTTCATATCTTCGTGGTCGCCAGCAGGCGGTGCGTGTTGATCAGGTTTACTCTGACTGGTGCGACCTGGTAGCTGGTGTTCCACAAGGCGGTATAGTCTCTCCTCTCTTATTTTCATTTTTGTTTTTGTATTGTTTTTAAAAAAAACGTTGCCCCACACTAGGAATTTCTCCTGTATCGTGGGTGCGTTTGCAAACATTTAAACTCACATACACAAATACACAGACCCGAAACAACTATCTGTGGGTCATACAAATATTTGTTCCGTGCGGGGATCGAACCCGCGACACGCGGCGCAGCAGTCCAATCGCTCAGCCACTGCGCTAACCGTGTCGTCATTGTTTATTAACTCCATTACTACTATCCTCAAGTGCTCTTACCATCTATACGCAGATGATCTACAACTTTACGCTCATTCTGACATTGCCAACCTTGACAATTGCATTACATTGCTCAATGCTGATCTTCAAACAATCGGAGAATGGTCCGCCAAATTTGGGGTGGCTGTCAACGTCAGAAAATGTCAGGCCATCCTCATAGGTAGTTCGTATTACCTGAGAAATTTAGACACTAGCCAACTGATGCCGCTTATGTTCGACAATAATGTGATTTCTCTCTCACCTCATGTAGAAGACTTGGGCTTGCACATTGACGACACATTAAGTTGAAATAAGCAGGTAGCTCAGGTTATTCAGAAAGTCACATACTCGCTGCGGTCTCTCTATAGATTCAAACATTTTCTACCATCTAGCACTAAAATAACTTTGGTCCAGTCACTTGTGCTTCCCATTATCGACTATGCTGATGTTTGTTACTCTGATCTTTCCCAAGAACTTTTATACAAATTGGATCGTCTTCTTAATAATAGCATTCGGTTTATTTTTGGCCTTCGTAAATACGATCACATCTCTGCATACCGTTCTCAGCTTAAATGGCTGCCTATCCGACTCAGAAGATCCCTCAGATCTCTTTGCACGCTCTTCACTATTTTCAAGGATCCATGTACTCCCCATTATTTAAAAAAATACTTCAAAGTGTTGGGCAGTTCACACAATCGTAACCTTCGAGCTTCCAAGAACCATCTGCTCGAAATTCCTTCACACCGTACTGGTTTTATGTCCTCTTCCTACGCTGTCTCAACCATAAAGCTCTGGAATGCGCTACCCCCTTGCATTAAAAAAGCAGAGAGCAAGATGGCTTTCAAAAGAAAAGTCCGGAAATACTTTTTGAAATCGGACTGAATTGTTCTCAATCAAGTCACTTGTGTTAGTGCATGTTTACGTACAGGCGGGACGTCGCGCGGCGCGTTGTGCGTTTTTATTTCAAACACATGGCGATGTATGAAAAAGTTAACGATTTCAAATGTCGATTTTACGAGAATCATTTTTTGCTCGTTAGTTTAAAATGCAGCGTTTGTTGCGGTGGACCCGTCTCTCAGTAAATTAATAAAAAAGCACGAGACGAGCCTTCTGCACGCGCCGCGCGACGCCCCGCGTCTCCGTAAACGAGCCCTTAGTAGGTATTCGTTGGTAATTATTAGGAGGTTTTCGTATTTTATAGTCTGTTTGTATGTATTTAAATATCTATTAGTTTATTTAATTATATCTATATGTATGTGATGTAACGTGTATTAGTATGCACGGATATTATTATGTATTATTTTTGGAAAATGGTATTATCCTTTTTATTTATTTTGTGTACTCTACCACAGTACTGTCCTATTTAACCCTAAGGTTGACTGGTAGAGAATGCCTTGTTGCATTAAGTCCGCCTATGTACCACTCTTGTACATGAAGTTTAAATCTTCTATCTATCTATATGAATAAAGAGAGAAGTCCTGACTGACTGACTGACTCATCAACGCCCAGCCCAAACCCTTGAACCTAGAAAGCTGAAATTTTGCACAGATGTTCCCTTTATAATGTAGACAAGGAATAAGAAAGGATTTTTCGAAATTCAACCCCTAAGGTAGTTAAATAGGGGATGAAAGTTTGTATGAATAATCGTCATTTTCACGCGGGCGAAGCCGCTGGCAAAATCTAGTTAAAAATAAATGATGTCAATAACCATAGAATAATGACAAGCAATAAAAGTGACCACTTTTTGTGGCACAAAGTGGACGATGCGCGAACTTCGAAACCTTGCCAAGTTACGTGTCGGGGACTATAATGAGTCGGTAGGGTCACGTGATTTAGTTGTCTACGGCGGGCTAGACCCGGCAGAATTTGAAATATGACTGATGTGTCGTTTTGTCCGTATATATGTCATTTTGTACGTACTTCCCCAATATGTTGACAGCTACATCTACCTAGGCAAACGAGTATCATTTAACCCTATTCTTGGCACTGTATACAATTTGATACATTGAACTTTATGAAAATCTAGAGACGTTCCAAGACGTATTTTCAAAACATTTATTATTTTATATGGTAGAAAATATAATCCAAATTCTACAAAAAAAATACTATTTTATCATTTAATAATCCAAAAATGCAGTAGAAAACAAAATAGTAAACCGACAAAAGGCGTCTTGGCGTTGCAAGATAAAAACACACAAATTTTATTACATTTAGGTCAAATTATTTTCAAAAACTGTTTAATTCCAATAGGTTACTATATTTGCTACTTAGAAACGCTACTTTCGAGTACCAAAATGGACTGAAATCGTATGTAATTTACAGTTCTTTCTTAGTGTATCAGATATGATACACTGCCAGATAGCCATACTTTTAGATAATGTTTCACCTGTATCAAATATGTTACATTGCTTGATTTGTATGGTTTCAATTTATTATATAATTATTACAATATACAATATATTTTATATATATATTGTCAATATTATTGTTTATTTTTATTTTCTGCCACATGTGGTTCATCGTCTTAGTATGCAACAACAAAGAAGCGCTCGGTAACTTGGAAATTACCGAGTTTTTGTTCCGGAACCAAGAGCTAAATTGAATTTATTTGAAATTGAATGAACTACTGAGGTTGATTGCAATATTGCTTATTCCCAACGGACTCCGACACCAGTTCGCTGCCTCTATCATTGCCATGTTCATCAGGAAATCTTAATTTTTGATCAAATGACGTTAAACCAAGTAGTTGCTTCAATATCTTTGGTACTATACCCTCAGTCATTGTAATCAAACCCTTGTTTGCCATCAATTTTATTGCCCAATCAATTCGTATACAATATCTGTATAAAAGAAAAAGAAAAGAAGAAGGCAGCTTCATTGTGCTGAGCCTAGGCCATTGTGTCCGGTGGTACCATCCTTGTTACTTCAAGTAAACTCACTGGGAACCTTTTTGTAAGTGGCTTCACGTGGCAACCTCCTTTCAACTACCTTTACCATGAGTCAGCATCTTGACACGTTATAACCAGGTGCTGTAACCATTGTTAGCACCTTCTCTCTCTACGGCTACTCGTTCTAAAAGACGCGATAAAGAGAAAAGTAATACCAGCTAAAAGATTACAACTTAACTGGCGTTGCTGTAAGTTTATAGGTTCTGGAAAAGTGCTATAACTCGTTTGACCCTCGTGAAGAGACTAGCGTCATTGAAAGCTGTTTTGCAGATGACTTTCTCATAGAACAACAAACAAATATCTATAGCACGGAAACAATTGGCAACTCATTATATACCACAGATGATGATTTTCTGAGGATCCTTTCATTTATGGGGGTAAAGTAAAAAAACCCAAAAGGGTACAAAGCCTACGCAGTATACCTTACGCAAAATACACGCTTTGGACGTGGTCACGAGCCTGTTTTGCCAATAATTAAGATTTTATAAGGTCCAAAGGGCGTTACTACTATGATTTTTAATTTTTACCGATTAATACTAAAAGGGGGTTCTGTTTTCCAATTGTATGTATGGAAGTACAATAAAAATGTCTCATAAATTAAATGTTTTTTTCACGTTAGCGTGTATTTTTTTTTTTTTTGTTTTGTTAAAATAACGCTGGAAGCCTGGCAGTGTAGCAAATATGATACATAGATTTTATAAGGTAGATTTCTAAGAGTCTGGCAATGTATCACATGTGATACATTCAATAAATCATAAAATAATATAAATAGATTTTTATTATTATTTTTTCTCCTCTCTATGAATACCTAAGAATGCATTCTATGTAAAAAAATTCAATATTTCAAAAAAAAAAATCTCTGCCAAGTATAGGGTTAATAAACAAACGACGAAGTCGAAGTGGGAAGAAGAGCAAATATAGGAACATAGAAGAAATTTTGGTCACTCAAGGAAATCTTAAAAGGAGACTACTCAATAAACATAAAGCAAATTATAATAGATACCTGCATACTGCCCTGCCTGCTGAACGGTTGCCAATCTTGAGTATTCCGGACAAGAGCGAAACAAAAGATTGAAACAACACACAGAGCCATGAAGAGAAACATACTGAACGTGTGGAAAATACACATTGACCATTTAATAAAAAAAACTTAACCAATTTTGCTATGCCCTACACAATCTAAATAAAGTCGCGAATCGCAACACCGTACTTACTGCGTACCTCGCGTACGTCTCCTCAACACTACGATATGGAGTAATATTTTGGGGTAATTCTACGGACAGGGAAGCAGTTTTTAAAGCCCAAAAAAAATGCGTTCGTGCAGTATGTATGATCCAAAACACCGACAGTTGCAAACCATTCTTCATTAATCTAAAATTATTGACACTACCATCCCTTTACATTTATGAAGTTGCCATATTTATCAAAAATAACCCTAACCTATTCGAAACCGTATCCTCTAAACGCCACCAAGGTGCACTGAAGTCAAAATCCCATAACACAACCCTTTACTCAAAAAGTTTCCTTGAAATGGCACCAAAAATTTTTAACCAACTTCCCAAATCAATAAGAACATTAAGAGATTCTAATACGTTCAAAAAATCCCTCCATAACTTTTTAATTAAAAAACCATATTATTCTATCAATGAATATTTAGAAGAAAAAAAGTGAAAAATGTTTTTATTTTATTTACATTCTTTTACTTTTATTAGCTTTAGTTCGTAAGTTAGTTATTAGCCATAAAACACTTTTATTGTTCTTATTTATTTTAAGTAACTAGGTATATCCTTTAAAAAATGTTTAAACTACCTACATTAAATAATGTGTAGACATTATTTGTATGCCTTGCAAGGCAGCACATAGTGAACTATTATTCTTTTGATAACACCTGATAACTCTTTTACCTATGTGTCACAAATAAAGATTTTTGAATTTGAATTTGAAAAATCATTAGGCAAAAACCAAGGTAACTGATGCCATCACGCAAGCCTTAACTTAAATGGCAATAGGCCTGGCCACGTATCACGATACAAAAATGGTAGGTAGACAGTGAAAACTACCGAGTGGTAAGGGCCACATGGAAAAAGAAGAGTAGGTAGACCGATTAAGCGGCTAACAGACGTCAAACACAAGTTTTATAATGCATAAAAGTATATCGTGCCCTTACTGCGAAACCCAACTAACTACCTACATATTTTATAGTTTCGAGAAAATCGTGTTTAAAGGTTCGAATCGTGATATTTCTATTAAAACAACTGATAATGAGGAGAGTGTGTGTATTTTTGGTTTCTTATTGTATTCATTATTTGGGTGGAAGAAAAAAAGAACTTGATTCTCTAAACAAGTAGGAAAAAATAAGGATTGAATGGTTTTTCCTGTAGCGGCAATGTATTCTTACCTTTTTTATGAAAAGAGTTTGGGCAGCAGTTTTTTTATTAATTTAATTAAACAGAATTTGTATGTTCACGTAGTGGATAATTGCTAAAACAACGTGGAAATATTTAGTATTTTTACTCATTTATCAAATTGTTATTGTTAATTTAACTTGAATCATGCCAAAACCTATTAAACGGAGATAGAATGTTTTTCCTGGCGAGAAACATTGCTTACAGTGCAAAAACATTGCTTTAACCGACACTTATTGGGTTTTGTCTGTTCTTTATTTAAAAAAGCTAAATCCAGAACGGAGCGTTATCTCGGAAAACGGGTTTTACCAGTATGTCGATCTTGAAAAGGAGATTCTAACGGTATCTGTAACTCATTTTTGCCTTTATGTGACTTTAGTTGGTTTTATCTTTAAGGGCACGATATGATTCACTGCAGTAAACAAAATCAGAAAAATATATGATATTCTTCAGGATATAATAGGCTAGTAACATAGTGCTGTGAAAACATAATACAACTAACTCTGCTTGATAGAAAAAAATCACGAAGATACTCCTAAAAAATTCTTTTAACGAGTAAAAATCATACTAAAATACATGTCATCGTTCTGATTTTTTTGCCAAATAATTCTACGAGCAACATACTGAAATGTAGTGTTTTACTTTTTTAGTCCAATCAATTGTTTTATTGTAAATCGCAAAATACCACTAATTTCGCACTACTCGGCCGCAGCGAAAGACGTAACAACCGCTTTGTAGAGCAAGCTGATTAGAACTTTATTCTAACAGGATTACAAACGAAGTTTGAACCACCACAAATAGAGTTGTTAATTTGAGGTAGCATGAGCTCTTAAGAGGTGGGTTGACGACATAGTAGAGACACCAGGTAACGATTGTCAGATTATTTCAAAAGACAGGGACAAATTATGGAAGAAACGTGTGTTGCGTTGCAGCCCGGCCACAGTCGATTTTATCATTTATAGACGTGTCAATAAAGTGTTCTTAAAGAGTTCTTGTAGTACCTATGATTAGATTAATTGTACCACAAATACTTCTTGTTAAAAAAGCACTTATTTGTGGCCGGGCTGTACCGCATACGTTGCAGCCCGGCCACGTGTATATTTTCTGGTAGGATGCTCAGAATGTTCTAAAATTTAGACCAAATAAATGTTCCTTTTGTGTTATTTATTTTTTTCAATGGAATATACCAAGGAAGACGCTTATATAAACAAAAAAAATATTTCAACCTCCTACAGGCGTTGGTCCTAAAGAAATGCATTAGCAAATTTGTACAAATAAGCAGACGTGTTATTTTATTTCTACAGGCGCTTAATGCAAATTTTTATTTGAAATATTTTTTTTGTTTATATAAACGTTTCCCTTGGTATATTTCATTGAAAAAAATAAATAACACAAAAGGAACATTTATTTGGTCTAAATTTTAGAACATTCTGAGCATCCTACCAGAAAATATACACGTGGCCGGGCTGCAACGTATGCGGTACAGCCCGGCCACAAATAAGTGCTTTTTTAACAAGAAGTATTTGTGGTACAATTAATCTAATCATAGGTACTACAAGAACTCTTTAAGAACACTTTATTGACACGTCTATAAATGATGAAATCGACTGTGGCCGGGCTGCAACGCAACACACGAAGAAACTGTAGGAGGCCTTTACCCGTAAAGGGGCCCATATCCCAACGAATACACTAACATAGATAATAAGAAAACTGAAACAATAAATAATTAATAATTAATTATGTATATTTTAGTAAAGTAATTTTAATTTAAGGATAATGGGTAATGCCCGTCGGGGCTGCGGATTATCGAAAGAGATTACGGGGCCTCGGCACAAGGGCGAAGAAGGAATATGGGTGGTTTTAAGTCAGTAGAAGTCTAACACTCCCTACCACTCTGCCCGAGAGCGGGAGGAGTTATTTGATGATTTCCCACCCCAAAAAAAAAAAAGAGTAATGGGAAATAAAGGCATTTTTATTTATCCAAGCCAATACCAAAGAGGAAGAGTTCTTCACATTTTATGCTTGCAACGTTCAGCAGACACGTTGTGCAGCGACGTTCTCACAGATCCTAACAAATTTTATGAGAGCTTTGACCGAGTGGAGTCAGTAGTAACATGTCATCGGCGTCGATGATGTTGTTTAAACACAACCTGTCAATATAGCAGCCCACAATACGCATTGCTGAGTTCTTCGATCAATGCATTCAGACACAGATTAAAAATATTGCCTAGAGGAAGTTAAGCCCCCTTTTTTTGTGTTTAGTAAATCATCAAGTAACCCCTCCCGCTCTGGGCAGAGCGGAAGGGTATGTCAGACTTCTACTGACTAAAAACCAGCAAAGTTCCTTCTTAGCCCTTGTACCGAGGCCGCGGTATCTCTTTCGAACAACCCACAGCCCCGACGGGTGTCGGTCCTTGCAAAGTTAAGCCCCTCACGCTGCATGCAAACCTGTATGGTACAGACGACTCACCTCATTATCAAAAGATTTCATTTCTCATTATTTCAGAAACTACACTTGGAGTTCGAATCGACGGCAAGGACCTTGTGGATAACAATTACTTGAAGGCTGTAAAGGAATTGATGAATATCCCCGTAGCCAGAATTTACCAACCTTGGCTTATGTTTGATTTTATCTTCAATTTGTCTCGTTACAAAACAAAATTGGTGAACGCGCTGGAAACCACTGTTAAACTTACGGCCAAAGTGAGTATTGATGATACTTTTTTATTGATGTATGATTATATTGTTTTTTTTTTTACAATGAAAAAAATTCTACAAAAATATTCAAAACTGTGAGACATAATGCTTCGTGTTGTTATGACTGGAAAAGAAAAGATAATAATAGTTATAATTATTGTTATTCTTTATTTTTTTAACCTTTCACGCTAAAATAACGTCGTTTTGTAGATGCTGGATACACGGGTTTCAGAACATTTACAACGGTTGAAAACTAAAGAAGACATTGATTACAAAGGTGAGAATTAAGTATAATATTATTGGCATAGTTAGGTCCTTTTTTTCACGGCTTGGCTAACGTCTGTGATTTACAAACCAACCAAAATCTATTTACCTACGTATCGATAGAGAAGTATGGCTATAAAACCGGACAGAAATTTGAAAAAATAGAGTGTGAAGTGTGTTTGCTGGTGAGTGCCCGATTAATGAAAAATGGGTCCGCGCCCTGTTTAATACATGGAACCTAAACATAACTGGCGAAATGTGAATAACCAATTTACAGTTAATCTATGGACATTTCTGATAGCCACTGACGTTAAAAAGATACGCAATAGGGGGGCTATCCTACTAATACATTTATAAACATGTATGTATGGATGGATGATGTTTGTTACTCTTCCACGCAAAAACTACTGAACGGATTTGTATATATTATAAAACACTATCGAAACGGGTCTTATCGCGATAAGACCCGTTTCGATAGTGTTTTATAATGTGTACAAATCGCGAAAGTTTAAAAAGTTTAATTACAAACCGATACGGGCCGGATTTGTATATATTTTGGTACACCTTCACACACAAAATGTAGTGACAAAAAAGTTTTTAGTTAGGGAAATAATTTATAATTTGGGAATATCTGATTATAATTTATTATTACTGTCGTGTCTGGGTCACCAAGATACAGGCTGTGCCTAGTTTGGGACCCATTGTTAATCCTGTCAGTTTTCTGTTGTGTTAGCTAAATAAAATGAATGAATTTGAATTAATTACTGTACCTCATCAGTGATTTTGGTCGAAATAATAATATGGTCTAAGGGTATTGGCTGAGCCCATTTATGATGGGCGCATCTCTCCGATATCCCGAATTCCGGACGTAAATGAATAGATTTTTCAGCTTGTAAATATTTGTAAGAATATTTCAATTCATTTAATTTCTAAAATTCTAACCCTAAATAGTACAATCTTCGACAAAGAAACGTGCGTTTCCTTCAGAAAGGAAACGTGCGTAGTACTCGTAACCGGCGCGGCGTGCGTGTATGACAGACGTATGAATGTGGACTAGGCAAAAGGAGTATGTAGGGATCGTAGCAGGTGGCGTTCTGTGGTTTCTACCTACCCCCTTGGGAAAAGGGCTTAAGTTTCTATATGTATGAGTATTGAATAATTATTAATGAGAAAAAGTCACACAGGCCTGTAGCAGTTGTGTGAGCAAGCTGTTAAAACGGGTATTGCTAACAAAATCTCAGGCGATACAAGACACCCATCGTTGCAACTTAGCTGTTTTTGATTTCTAAAATAGCCTAGCCAGAATAAGAGCTAAATTTCCATATTTCCTGCATTTACGTATAACTGCATTCATTTAAAAGTATGTTTTATTTTTGCTTCAGGTGGTAAATTCCAATGCATCTTAGATGTCCTCATTGGGAACACCGTGTTTGAGAATGAAAGCTATTTCACTGATACTGACCTACGGAATCTTATTGACAACGTGCTGGTAGGTGGCTTTGACACCACTATCGGTCAGATGCACTTTCTATTTGCCTGCATCGGCACCTATCCTGAGGTACAGGACAAGCTTTATCAAGAGTAAGTAAATTTTGAGAATCTGCATGTGGATAAGTCAAAAACCGGTTACCGGTATAAACAGTAGTTGCAAAACATACCCAGAAAAGAGCACAGAGTCTTTGGTCAACTGGATCCACTTGCAACTGGACCCACAATAAAATTATGAAAAAAATAAATAAAAATGTGATTTGTTCGACTTGACTCGTGGGTCCAGTTCGAGTGGATCCAGTTTTTTTATTTATTTTTTATTTTAAATGGGCTTGCTCTTGACTTCACTCTTGCCCTAAGGGCAGAGATGATGTCGACGATGGAACGAGCTTACCCAGTAGCCTGTTAACTCGCGACTTAAACAGATTAGGGTTATAATTATGAACTCGGAAAAACCGACGCAGGCAGGAAATTCCACTCCTTGGCTGTGCGCATAATAAAGGACTCAGCAAAGCGCTTTGTTCGAATGTGTGGAATGTCGACTAGGTATCGGTGATACCCTGCAGTTGATAAAAGCCTCAGCTCAAATTATAAACTTGATAATTAGAAAGAAACGGGAGTCGGTCGTGATCCACCTGCTTAGTTCACCTTTCTTGCCGATGGACCACCTAAATGATGAGGAATAAACTAAATATCAAAAATGTCTATAGGCCATATTCCAACTAAAATTAATTACTGGGAAATAAAATCCTCCTCCTGATCATGTCATTTTTACTACGATTGAAAAATGAAAGCCGCAGAAAATGTTTCATAAAATAATGACTACCTATCTTTAAGACAATCAACATCGGCGGGCATTGCTCCAGAGGGAGGAGCCTCCTAGTGCTCCTAATAATGCGCGCTTTGGCAAGAAGTATTGCTTTCTGAATCAGGGGTGCGCCAAAGTTCACCTAAATTTTCAACTCTGATAAATTGGAAATCCGAAAATGTTCTTCCTAACATTTTTCATCCTAACAATCACAATTCCTAACTACTCTATCTCTAATGTTCATAATCCGAAGCATTCAACTTCATAATGTCAGTAGCAATAAACATCTAATAAACTTTTATTTGTTTTCCTATATCGACGCTTTCCGCTACGAAGGGCGTAACTCCAAATCTCATACTTTTGGCAATGAGCAAAAAACAAAAAAAAAAAAAAACTTTCTTCAATAACTCTTTTGTTTTTATACTTATAAATTTGAGTTCTAGGAATAAAATTCTTAAATTTTGGCCGTCCTTTGCCTCATTTAATTACAATCGTCTACGAGAGTTATTGACGAAGTTAGCATGGAGTTACACCCCTGAAAATAAAATAAAAATGTAGATACAACCCATAATTAAATGGCCTGGGAACAAACGTCTGCAGTAAAAACCAGTTAAGCACATGCAAGGGTAATGTTTGTAGTTGTAAAGACCATTTTTTTTGCAAAATATGTAGATACACCCTGTTATTAATACTAATGCAATGAATATAAGATCAGTTTTATTAATAAGGATGAATATTATTAAATAAGTAAGGATATTTTAGAGGTATTTTTAATATAAATAATAGTTAGTCGAGTCAAAATGAAATTAACGGTTTTAAAAATCAATTCATATTTATTATTACTTGTAATAGGAACATTAAGCACTTCATTGAATCACAACTGGTAAGTTACAGGTCCCGTGAATCAATCTACAATCACACAACATAATAACACGCCTGTACCCAATAAAAAGGATAAAATAAAAAGCTTTTCATCATCATCATCATCATTTCAGCAGAAAGACGCCTACTGCTGGACATAGGCCTCCCCTAAGTGTCGCCACATTGACCGGTCCCGTGCGTCTCGCATCCAGAGGATCCCCGCAACCTTCACCAGGTCATCGGTCCACCTAGTGGAAGGCCTTCCAACGCAACGTCTTCCGGTTCGCGGTCGCCACTCCAGAACTTTCCAGCCCCATCGGCCATCCGTTCTGCGAGCAATGTGCCCTGCCCACTGCCACTTAAGTTTGGCAATTCTTCAGGCTATGTCGGTAACTTTGGTTCTCATGCGGATGTCCTCATTTCTGATTCGATCACGCAACGAAACTCCGAGCATAGCCCTCTCCATTGCCCTTTGGGTGACTTTAAGCCTTCTGATGAGGCCCATTTTGAGCGACCACGTTTCGGTCCCGTATGTAATCACTGGCAACACACACTGGTCATAGACTTTCGTCTTGAGACACTGCAGTAACTTGGACGAGATGATACTTCTCAGCTCCCCAAACGCTGCCCAGCCGAGTCGGATTCAATTCGATTGACCTCTTTCTCAAAGTGAAACCTGGGACAAACAGTCCAGTTAGGTAGGTCCACCTACCTAACTGGACTGTTTGTCCCAGGTAGACATAATCGTCTACAACTTCGAGTGTAGAGTCTTCGATCTTTATAGGAGTGGGTGTAACATGGGCATTCAACATGACCTTGGTTTTATCCATGTTCATTTTAAGACCCACTCTTTCGGAGGCTCTACTGAGGTCATCGAGCATTGCACTGAGGTCCTCCATGGTCTCAGCCATGACCACTATATCGTCGGCAAATCAAAGGTGAGTCATGTACTCGCCTTGATGTTGAAGCCTAGTCCTCTCCAGTCCAGAACCTTGACGACATCCTCTAGTACAGTGGTGAACCGCTTCGGAGATATGACGTCTTCCTGTCTCACAACTCACTGCAGAAGGATAGGTTCCGTGGTCTGGTCCTGAAGCTGGACTGACATGGTGGCATTTTTGTATAAACACTTCAACACTGCAGTACAGCCCAAGTTTCAATCGAATCGAAGACTTTCTCGTAGTCCACAAACGCTAAACAGGGAGGAAGATTATACTCTTCGGTCTTCTGTTTAACCTGCCGCAGCGTATGTATGTGGTCTACGGTGCTAAAGCCTTTTCGGGATCCGACTTGCTCGGGAGGCTGAAAGTCGTCGAACCTGCGCGCGAGACGATTCGTAATGACTCTTGAAAACAACTTATAGACATGGCTCAGAAGTGAGATGGGCCTATAATTCTTCAGTCGGGCATTGTCGCCCTTCTTGAAGAAGAGTACCACCACACCTCTGCACCATGCCTGTGGCGTTTTTCCCTCGAGAATGACGGAATCGAACAGCCTTCAGGAGTTCGACCGTAATTCCGTCATCACCCGGTGCCTTGTTGTTCTTAAGCTGTTTCAGAGCCATCCTAATCTCGTACAGGCTCACATCCGGGATGTCTTCGGTATAGTGTCGGGTCAGTCTAGCTCTGGGGTCTTTCGCTAAATCTTCAACTACTAGTTTGGAAATACAGAGATTTTATTGTTTTTTTTTGTTTGAGGCGAAAGTTTTTTGGAGTTTAACGACTGAAACGACTGCATAATAATAACAACAGATAACCATAAGTTACTTTTACATTAGATGAATCTACCTTTTCAAAACTATATCATTATCCATCAAGCCGTTTACACAACGTATTAAAGAAATAAACACCTTCGCAAACAAACATCCATTCTAAAGCCGTGTACGTTTCTTCTAAAACTAAATTATAATAAATACCTACCTCACTTAGGTCGTAAAACACAATATTTTGTCTTCATGACATTTAAACGTAGGGTGTAAAAACCATACTTTAATTGTGTTCTTAGTGAATTTCAGGGTGTATAAATCAAAAATATTGGTGTTTAGGTCGTAACACCAATATTTTGATAATACAACACTATTTTTAGTAACTTACAATTATACAACTAAAATATCGCAACGAACTTGACCGTGCAGACTTTCCAATGTGGTTTTACAACCTATACCTTGCAAATATGTAACTTATTTCCTATTTCCAACAAAAAAAATAATTCAATTCAGATTATCACCGTATTATACGCTCTACGTTAAACGTTTATTAACGTTACGACAGAGACGTAAATGTTACCTACCGTAACCTTTGTGAGATACATCCTTTTTTACCGACATCAAGAGTTATCAGAATATTTTTTTGCAGGGCGTAAGTCACAATTTGTTTTGTTATTGTCTTTTACCCTGTTTTACATTCAAGAAAATATTTTTGTTTGTAGATACACCAAGTTTGATGTCGTAACGTAAAAGAAATGTGTTTTACGACTTGGTTTTTTTAAAGAGAGATGTTTAGCGTTAAGAAAATATTGGGTAGTAAAAACCATTTTTTTCACCGTAGCGCAATTTTGAATATACAGATAGAAAGAGCGTGAAAAACTAAATAAGACTGCATCAAAAAGTCAATTTGGCCAAAATGGTCTTTACGCCCTTTGTAGCGGAAAGCGTCGATATTTTCTCAACATAACTATTATTCAAAGTCATATCTTTTTTGTTTAGATTTCTTTTTATTTATAACTAGCTTTTGCCCACGGCTTCACCCGCGTGGATGTCGGTTTAACTACAAAAATGACGATTTTCCATACAAACTTTCATCCCCTGTTTAACTCCCTTAGGGGTTGAATTTCAAAAAGTCCTCCCTTATTCCTTGTTTACATTATAAAGGGAACCTCTGTGAAAAATAACAGCTTTCTAGGTCCAAGGGTTTGGGCTGGGCGTTGATGAGTCAGTCAGTCAGTCAGGACTTCTCTTTTTTTATTATTATATTGTATTGTTGTTGTTGCTTTGTATTGTATATTATTATATACAATACAATGATATCCATAGGTTAGGTTAGAACTGTGACAGTTGGTCACAGTTCTAACCTAACCGTCGAAATGTTGCAAATTTTTTCAAAATATTTTTTCATAGTGCCCCCAAGACGACACTCTGACCTGATCATTGAAACGACCTTTAATCATTCTAAACAGTAGTATGAGTGAAAATATTATGTTAATTATGTTTAGGGATAAAAGCGTTATGATAAAAACAGTAGGAGTTGAAATATATTACAATAATGATATTATTAATAACAATTTTCGGAAACATGAGTGTTATGAACATCGTCGGTAGCACTACAAATAGTATGAATGAAAACTTTACGATTGAAAATTTTAGGAAGAGTGATCATTCGGATTACAAATCATTAGAAAGAACCATTTCGGGTAAAAAAACTTTAGGTGAGCCAATATGGACCCCTGAATAAGCCCCACCTGCCTAACGAGAGCCTCCTTTTTTTTTTTTTTGGTGGGTGGAAAATCATCGAATGACCCCCCCCCCGCTCTTGGGCAGAGCGAAGGGGAGTGTCAGACTTCTACTGACTAAAAACCGAACCCATGTTCCTTCTTTGCCCTTGCGCCGAGGCCACGTAATCTAGTACAAAATACCGCGGCCCCGACGGAAGGTGTTGTTCGAACCTTTTGACAATAAGACTCAGGCTGACACGACTATCGGCTATCACAATCACAATTTGAGTACGAATTCCACATATTATTGACAATCTTGCGAGCCAAGTGTAGGAAAAAAGACAAGTTACTAAAATATTTCTTTAATTTTCTAGAATAATTCAAGTTTTGGGCGAAGATGGAGGAGTAACAAAACAGAATATATCTCAACTGGTATATTTGGAAGCAGCAATCAAGGAATCGCTGAGGTTATACCCATCTGTATGGATGGTGGCACGCGAAGCTACAGTAGATACACAGTTACGTAAGTACACACACCGGCAAAATTAGAGGAACACAAAAAAAAGGTGCCTTTTTTTAAAAACTGGTGGTTATTTCGACACGTGGTGTCGCTATTTTAATGAGTACCTACCCTTTTTCAACATAACATTATGGGCCCTTTTGACATTTTTTAACCTTCTTACTGAAATTGTACCCTATTTTTTTTTTTTGGTGGTTGGTAAATCATCGAATAACCCCCCCCCCGCTCTTGGGCAGAGCGAAGGGGAGTGTCAGACTTCTACTGACTAAAAACCAAACCCATGTTCCTTCTTCGCCCTTGTGTCGGAGCCGCGTTATCCTTTCGACAAGCCACAGCCCCGACGGGCAAATTGTACCCTCTTAAGTGTTAATTGACGATTGACGCTTCTGAGTGTTTTTGATAAGAAATTTGTTTTATGCGGTCAATGGTGGCCCTAGCTCAGTTTGTTTATTTTGCTTTGAGAGTTAACATTGTATTGCATACAGAATGAGTGATTTGCTAGCTACTGAAGACGCCAGGGCTGCAACAATGATAGAGGAAGGTCACACTTACCGTTCAGCCAGGCGAACGTTGGGTGTGGCATTATCCGTGATCCATTGTACTGTGCAACGACTCAGAAATACAGGATCTTACGTGCGCAGGCGAGGGCAAGGCAGAAATCGTTCAACCAGTGCCGCAGACGACCGTTTTATAAGGGTGCAAACTTTGAGAAATCGTTTTCAAACGGCTGTTGGCGTGCGTTATCGTGCACACACACAAAACTTGAGCCTATGAATGGAGCAAAAGGGTTCTAGGATTTCAGTTATGTACCTGTGTGCAGTCAGAGATCCACCATCGATGATGACTAGAGCGGTGCGTGCGTGCCGTCAAACTTATACCAGCCCACTTCATTACAGACCCCCTCCACCATAGGCCGTTGTTTCGGAAAAAATTGCTTGAAAGTAACGTTCTCCTCGATATCTCCACATCCTTTCCCTTCCATCAATGCAATTAACGCAGTAACGGCTTCCATCAGAGAATAAAACTCGACTCCACTCATCGGATCAATTTTGTTGCTAACGGGCGAACGCTAATCTGGCTACTCGATGGCTTACTTCAAGTGTTGGCGTTTTTGCTGGCACGTATGACCTCAAACCAACTTCAATAAGTCTTCTTCTCACTGTTCGTTCACTAACACGTACGTAACGCACTTGTTCCACGGGTCTGAACAGCCGTTTGACGGCGATTTCTCAAAGTTTGCACCCTTATAAAATGGTCGTTGCACGCTGGTTGCACCATTTCTGCCTTGCCCTCGCCTGCGCACGTAAGATCTTGTATTTCTGAATCGTTGCACAGTACAATGGATCACGGATAATGCCACACCCAACGTTCGACTGGCTGAACGGTAAGTGTGACCTTCCTCTATCATTGTTGCAGCCCTGGCGTCTTCAGTTGCTGGCAAATCACTCATTCTGTATGCAATACAATGTTAACTCTCAAAGCAAAACAAACAAACTGAGCTAGGGCCACCATTGACCGAATAAAACAAATTCCTTATCAAAAACACTCAGAAGCGTCAATTGTCAATTAACACTTAAGAGGGTACAATTTCTGTAAGAAGGTTAAAAAATGTCAAAAGGGCTCATAATGTTATGTTGAATAAGGGTACTCATTAAAATAGCGACACCACGTGTCGAAATAACCGTTTATTGCCCGTGGTCCACCCGCCTAGTCCACCTGGGTGTACCACGGGCAATTATTTTTGCCCGTGGTCCACCTCCATGTCCATATGTTTCTATCGTAGTATAACGAAAGAATAATAGTGATAATAAATTGTAAAACCAAGCCATTGTGGAAATGTTTTAATCTATTTATTGTATACCTCATTATACGTTAGACATAAAAAATATAAACGAAATGAATTATATTATAATCTTTAAAAATAAAAAGAGAAGTCCTGACTGACTGACTCATCAACGCCCAGCCCAGCAGCAAAGGGATTTGGTTTCCGCACTAGCTTTAAAGTTTCCCCCCCCCCCCCCCCCGCTCCGAAGGGGAGTGTCAGACTTCTACTGACTTCCCTTGTGTCGGAGCCGCGTTATCCTTTCGATAATCCACAGCCCCGACGGGCGTCGGCCCTTGCGGGCCCCTTCCATGTTGCTGACATCTCTTTGAGGGCGCGCGTGGAACACGAACGCGCCGCCGACACGGTCTGTTGCCGTCATGACGCGCGACGGCCGGACGGCGAGCTAGCCCGTTACTCACCGTCCACAGACCCGCGTCTACGGTGGCCGGAAGTCATCGCGTGGCCCCCGACGCCCAGAGCGCCTTCCGCGGTGGCTGGGACGTTGAGAGGTTCTCTCCCTCTCTAGTTCCGCCACCTCCTTCGCTAGCATCACTGTTTCGCAGAAGGAGGCGACGGCGTCCCATTCCTCTTCGCCCCGGACCATGGCTTGCATGCACCAGGGCCGGACGCGAGAGGTCGCCGCCGCCGATCGCCGCTACGAGAACACGGTGGGGCTCTGCCCAAGCAGGGCACACCTCCACAGTGTGCTCCACCGTGTCCTCCGGTCGATCCTCGCAGTGGAAGAATCCGGGCGTTTCCTTCCGCCTGCCACCAGCCCACCTTCCTTCAGAAGCAGACCAAACATCCCAGGCATCCGCAACGGATCTCAGTGTTCCAACAGTTTCCTTGTGGATCGGAATTTTGGGCTACAAGCTAACTGAAATTGTCTTGTGGGAATATAACCCAGCAAAAGTACTAGGCTAGCATAGGTTCCAGGTGGTATGTATTTAAATTATTTTGGTGTACACCCAGGTGGACCAGGGGCAAAAATAATTTCCCGTGGAACACCCAGGTGGACCACGGGCAAAAATAATTGCCCGTGGTACACCCAGGTGGACTACGCAGGTGGACCACGGGCAATAAACGGAAATAACCACCAGTTTTTAAAAAAAGGCACCTTTTTTTTTGTGTTCCTCTAATTTTGCCGGTGTGTTTATTAACAAAGGGTTTTGAACTTTTTTGTATGGAAGCTGGCATATCGAACCACAACCATTTTGTTTTTTTTTTTTCAAAATGCGGCCGCGATTTCTAGTTTTATCCCCCTTAACGACTGCCT
Organism: Diarsia mendica; assembly: GCA_949316265.1. Classification (NCBI taxonomy): domain Eukaryota; kingdom Metazoa; phylum Arthropoda; class Insecta; order Lepidoptera; family Noctuidae; genus Diarsia; species Diarsia mendica. The sequence continues at coordinate 19,802,552 of OX438909.1, read as the reverse complement.
AAGCTAATCCTTGTTTTTAAATGCAATTATAATATGAAAAACTGTTTTTTCCTATAGGTAACCTCACAATTCCCGCTGGCAGCAGCATACTAGTTCATTTACGGAGTGCTAACAGAAACACTGACTATTGGGGCGCAGATGCCGAGGAGTTTAAACCAGAACGATGGCTCAATCCACCGACTCATAAAGGCGCTTTTGCAAGTTTTTCACCGGGACTGAGAGGGTGTATTGGTAAGCTTTGCTATCTCTTTTCATCACGATAGCCATTAAGAATGTTAGTATAGTTCATGTGAAGGAGTAAGCGTCCACACCTCTGGGAGCAGTATATGAAAGAAATTCGTTTTTTTTTATTTTCGTCAATTTTTATTAATTTGATAAAACAAAGAACACGTAGGTATCCAATATTTTTCGGTAATCTGACGGACTAAACAGAATCATATTTTTTTAGTCAGTCAACTACCCTATTGGTAGATTTAGAAAAGATAAAACGTGCCTTCTGGAAGGTACTGCGTATAATACGAGAGAGCATCCTCAGATAGACAAGAAAATAGATGGTACATACGTTCAGCGTCCGAAAACGATTTGATTTGTAAGTACTATGAAATCTAGGCCAATCTTTTATTTTTCTACAGAAAGTAAGAAGATTAATTTTAGGTAGCTTAACGTTATCGATGCGCTTCTATTTCGTTTGAAATCTCCTGCATCAGTAGGAAAACATTGCATATTATTATGAGTGGTGATGATTTCGAAATAAAAGCGGTCAAATCCTTCTCGTATGTCATATCCCTTTTTACGGAGGCTAATTGGTGACGATAAGCTGGTTATCAAGCTACATAGCCTGGCCCACCGTCGCAAAGTCGCATGTCTGTCGGTCTTCTACAGACTGTACTTCGGAGAGTGTGCGCAAGAGCTCCACGAGCTGATCCCACCATCTCCCTTCTTCCATCGGGAGATTAGACGTACTGCAGGGTATCACCGATACCTAGTCGACATTCCACACATTCGAACGAAGCGCTTTGCTGGGTCCTTTATTATGCGCACAGCCAAGGAGTGGAATTCCCTGCCTGCGTCGGTTTTTCCGAGTTCATATAGCCCTAATCTGTTTAAGTCGCGAGTAAACAGGCTTCTACTGGGTAAGCTCGTTCCATCGTCGACATCATCTCTGCCCTTAGAGCAAGATTGAAGTCAAGAGCAAGCCCATTTGTAATAAAAAAAAAAAGTTTTTCTTTTTTTTTGGCCGGTGAAAATCATCAAATAACCCAACCCGCTCTTGGGCAGATCGACAAGGAGTGACTAACTTCTACTGACTAAAAACCACCTATGTTCCTTCTTAGCCCTTTGTGTCGAGGCCGCGGTATTTCTTGTGAACTACCCGCAGCCCCGACGGGGTATGTCATATCCCTGTTCTTCTAATTCATCGAAGGAGTACGATTCTTGGGTTGGTACAGCTAAGGTCGAAGATTGAGCGAATGAAACCAACCTAATACCTAATAAATACGACTGTAGGTACATGGTAACTTCTGTTTTTTGTGTAATTCGCTTGTTCATTTCATTTGCGTGTGATGAACAGAAACAAAATGGAAAACGTCTGGAATGAATAATTTGGTAAAGAATCTTTACTTTTAAATAAAACCCGCTCGAACAGGCTAATTAAATGATGTTACTTTATGTAAAACATACAAAATTCAATATGTTCTTGTCATAAAATAGTGTTGAAGTTTTTTTTTTTTATAATAGCAACCACCTTAGACTACCTAGCGTTCACCTTATAGAATATAGAGGATGGCTACTGCACCGGTCTTTCCTATGGATGCCTTAAAGTTAAGGCCTCCAGCCAGGGAAAATTGTGGAAAATTGTGTTGATGAAAATTCGAGAACGATTTTATAAAGAACTGTTCATAATAGGCGGGTTTATACTAAATGCGTTTTTCGTTGAAATTATGGAATAAACTCAAACCGCCTTATTAATAAAAATAGTTAAACCTGGTTTAACTTACGCTTGGTTTATCTCGAATGCCATCACTTTCTTTTGATTATGTTTGAAGTGAGAGTTTTATTAATAAGGCGGAAAATGTTTGAATGAATCGATATGAATAAGTTCCTGGTTCCCGACAATTTGGGAGCAGCCTAAGATAGATATCCAAAGGGGACACGAACAGAGCGGTCGCTAGAAGAATGGAAATTCTTACCTCCAAATTACTAGGGTCCTGTTCAGTCCAGCTTGTCCAGCCCAGCTTTTCCAATTGGCACACATTATCACCACGCGACGCGACACACACAAATTATAATAAAATAGTTCCTTGTTTTTTATAGAAACTCAAACGAAACATTCTGTTCGGAGATGAGATTGTACTGCTTTGTTTTTCTTCTGTTTTATTTTTATTTTTTATTTGACGTGCCAAATTCAAATTATGAAAGTGGCCAGATAGCTTCATGAATTCGAAAAGGTAGACAACCTCCTTAGGTTTTAATGAAACAGTATGATTTCACGATTTTTTTTATGATATAGGTAGTTTTTTTTTTAATTATTCGGCATCTGGGATTGACGGATTTTCTCTACTCACACACAGACTTACAGTAATAAAAATAGGTAGAAACTTTTTACTGAGTAGCTGTAAACTCAATGTCATCAGGGTGGTTCAGCACAAAAAATGGTCATTGTAGTACGAAATGACGCATAGGTTTTGTTCTGAAGAATTAGGTATATTACGGTGTTGAAATTACACCCCCCGATCCCTCCCGCTCACCCTCTAGCTTCACATACATGTGTGTGTGTGTGTGTGTGTGTACATGTGACTTCTAGATAATTGTAGAGGATCGGACAAAAAAAAACTAATTAGTCCGTCAGATAGATTTCCAAAAATTATTTGACACGTATTTTTTCTTTTTTCACGTAAACTTAAAATGAAGACGATACAGTGCTTCGAAAGCTCGTGTGACGTCATATTATTATGATAGTACATTTTGACGACACAAGTGACGTTTCAAACCCCACTCCAAGATCTTTGACTCGTTTTATCTTCGTAATTTTTTATTGATTTGATAAAACAAAAAACACGTATTCAATATTTTTCGATAATCTAACTTACGGACTAAACAGAATCATATTATTTTGACCCAGTTCGATCCCCTATTAGGTACACCCCTGCCTAACCTTTTGAGAATGTTGTTTATGTATTTAATTTAATATTACATTTCTTTTTACAGGTAAAACGTATGCACTTATGTATATGAAGGCAACCATGGCCCAGGTACTACGCAGGTTCAAACTTACAGCCGACCATACGAATATAAAACTAGAATGCCGTATAATGATGAAACCTGTATCAGGACATTTGGTTAAAATTGAGGAGAGGCGACCAAATAAATAAGAACAAAAGTTTTTTTTTTTTTTTTTAGAAAAAAACGTTGCCCCACACTAGGAATTTCTCCTGTATCGTGGGTGCGTTCACAAATATTTAAATTCACATAAACAAATACCCAGACCCGGAACAACTATCAGCTGTAGGTCATACAAACATTTTTGTTCCGTGCGGGGATCGAACCCGCGACACACAGCGCAGCAATCCAATCGCTCAGCCACTGCGCCAACCGTGTCGTCAATAAGCAATAATAAATAAGTGAATAATAAGCTTTTTAATAAAGAGTGCTTGGAATCTTATAAGAGAGATTTATTTAAATTCCTCTTCGAATCTTCGATAGGTGTTAATACTCCATCACACAGTTTACTACTGATAAACGGAAGTATGACAATTATTTCGACTTCTAATTAACCATTTATGTTTAATGACTGCTTAGGTATGACTGTGTTTATTTATTTCAAATTATAATGACCTGTGTACTGACATATTTTAAATTTTCATAATTTTTATTTCTTAATGTAACTTGCATATTCTAAATTATTTTATTATTATTTATTGTAATTTGTTGGCTTTAATTTGTAATTGAATATGTTATGAACATTTGTACGTCAAATGTTGGCAAAACACAGTGCTCATTTTTCGACATAACAACATCTGTAATACGATACCTATGTTTTACAAAATAAATGATTGATTGATTGATTTTTTTTTTCCTGTTAGTTTTGTTTGTTAAATCATTAGTGTTGGTCAAATCTTGTAAATAATTTCAAATCAGTTCCCCCAACCGATTGAACTGAACGTAAATGAACATTCGGAATAATACACATTATTTAACACAATACTTAATAAAACTTATTTATGTAAAATTAAGAGATTTTATTGGAATAAATATTAAATTAATTAAAAACTATAAAATAAACTAAACTAACAATAAACTATAAAAAGGCATCGAAAACTGCTCCTCAACGCTGTCAGCCGGTAATGTGCCCAAAAGACTGGCGGCATTGCCTCGTTGTATGGCAACACTTAGCCTCTGGCCAAGATAAAAGCCAGCCCTTGGGTCACGAGAAGCGTCAACTAAGCGTTTCGAGATTTCTTTAAACAGGCTATGAGCACTCGGACCCCACGGCCCCAGAGTTTCAACCCCAAACGGCTCGAAAATATAGTTTCCGCAAAGGTTATTACTGTATTTACGCCGCTTGAGGTTTTCTGCAGCCGCAGCGGCTCCACCTGCGCATAATAATAATTGTGAGATTGAATTACTATATAAATAAAGTACGCGATAAGACAGAATATTTTTTAATTAATCGAGCTCGAACGTTCGACGAGTCAACAACTCCTGAGGATGCCCCGTGGAGGGGCGAAACACGTGTCGAGTATAGGTTTGGTTGCATGGCAGGCTAATTATTTCTCACTTGTTTTGTATGTGTGCTTAAGCATGAGGGCGGGAGGGTGGGCCCATATGTGCATGTGCATATGCTTGACGGTGGGATTTGTGTCCTGCTTTCAAACCTGGATATATGTCTCGCGGTATTAAAACTAAATATATTTCATAGCATTTAATGTCATGGATTTCCGCAAAGTAACGCCTGTTTCCATGCAAAGTAATGTCTCTTTCCGCGGACTCCACCAAATCCACAAAATTAGCAAGTCATGCATACCTATAGCTATAGATCTTTGGCAGTCGTTACAGTGACCTGAAAGTCTGACAACCAGTCTTACCGAAAGGAATCTACCTAGTATTGTGGATTGTGGAGGTCAGGGCAGTCGCCCCTTGTAAAATACTGGTACATAATTATCATGGTATTTTTTTCTAACCAGCAGTGCAAGTACGAACTTTGCATCGATAAGACATCGAGATCGTTATCGTTGTCAGTTTTATCGAGCTTGTTATCGAATTTGGAAGTACGTAACACGCGTCGACAAGATTTATCGTGGGCGGAATGTCAAACTGTCAAAATGTCGTTTCGTACTTGCATTTTCGATAAAATCGTTTAAATTTTAGAGTTATCTACCGATCGTTAAAATATTATTTACGTACTTGCGACATCGATTCGATTCGATAAAAGCTCATTTTATCGAGAATAACTGTCAGATTTATCGAATCGAAGCGAATCGAGTGCTACGTACTTGCACTGCAGTTCATCCGGTTACCTAGACTGGAAGCCGTGCTTAACATAGTTGGGAAAAGGTTGGGTAGAATTTGGTAGTAGTTCGTCCATAACTGGCTATACCATAACCAGTTATAGAGAAACTAATGGAAACCTACCTTCAATTATTCATAGCGTTGTCCAATCATATTATTATGCAACAATCTCTTGGAACTGTTGTAATTGGTTTATTATTACATCTTAGGTCGATGGGTCATCCTAGGGGCTTTTTTTTTTTTTTTGGTAGGTGGAAAATCATCGAATGACCCCCCCCGCTCTTGGGCAGAGCGAAGGGGAGTGTCAGACTTCTACTGACTAAAAACCGAACCCATGTTCCTTCTTTGCCCTTGCGCCGAGGCCACGTCATCTAGTACAAAAATCCGCGGCCGTCATCTTAGGGGCTTAGTTGATTTTATGGGGTAATTTGTGATTCAATATGCGCAGTTATGACATGATAGCTCTATTAATGCTTTATGCAAACAAAGTCCACTGGAGCCCAGTTAATTTATGATCAATCTTAAGCACTAGATATACATTATCTTTGATATTTTCTATCGGTTTACAATCATAGACACCCGTAACACCAATGCATGCATGTCCGAATGCTATGAATTAGAGTTCATGCACTGGTGTTTATGAACCAGGAGCCCAGGACTCTTGGTGTTCCTCTATTTGTTTGATGGTTGATTGTTAAGCCAACGTCTTCTATTCCCAATGTAGATATAACTCGGTTTCTAATAAACTAAAACAGTTATTGTGATAGCATCAGCAGTAACAAAATCTTATAGTTGACTAAAAACATTTTTTCTCTAGGCGATAATATTATCTCGATGCGGTTGTTCGTAAGAGATACTGTGGCCCCAGACACAAAGGGCTAAGAAGGAAAATGGGTGGTTTTTAGTCAGTAGAAGTCTGACACTCCCTTTCGGTTCAGAGTGGGAGACTGTGACTGTGACGGTGACCCACCTTCCGTATTTTCTTTTTAAAATCGTTTTGTTATGGTTTAGAGGACAATATTATTCCCTTTTTGATATTTTGTAAATTGTACTTAGTTGGTAAATATCGTAAATAAATAAAGTGACAAATGAATTGTTAGTATTATTTGGGTCATATTTCCATATTCTGCAATGTTTTAGTAGGCCCTTGGTTACATCATTCATGTTGAGATTATACATAAATATTTATGTGATAACGATGTAGAAAACCGCACCTAGTATGAGTGTTCAAAGTAAAAGATAAATCAACAATTCAAAAGTAAACCACGGTAGTTTCTAGATGACCAGTCAAGAGCGTCCAGACGACATAATTAACAAATCAAGAATCGCCAATGTGGTGTTCACTTGAATCACTTGTGGGCTTTTGGGGTTTATATATCAGTAAGTAGTGTGCAACTCAAAAGGACCGTCTGCCTGCCAGAAGGGCTACAGCTAGTTCAGGATTGTTCTACGACGCTACGTTACCGTCGAGCCGCATGCTACGTTTATTTGTATATGTCACAGGCAAAACTCTTAAAACTACTACTAGTCAAAACTACTTTTGACCGGTCAAAACTATTATTAGGTGGTTTCTGTTTTATTTTTATACTAAGTTCCTATAATAACCTAAATATGTCGTTAGGAAACTTAATAGGTTTGTTAGATTATTTTTTTGACCCTTTGGATAACCTTGTACGATAGCTAACATTTATTTCATTAGAATAAACGCGTTTTAACGCAATAAGGGAAAACCCTTATTGCGTTAAAACGCGTTAAAAACACTTAATCAGTCAAAACTACTTTTGACTGGTCTCACTCAGTCAAAAGACTGACGCCCGAATACTCGAACGTCACTCAATTTTAAGTTGCACTTAAATCTCGTGCTGTCTTTGTTACTTTAACGCAGAGTGACAGAGATAGCACGAGTTTTGAGGGCTACTTATAATTGAGTGACGTTCGAGTATTCGGGCGTGAGACCAGTAAAAAGACTGAGACCAGTCAAAAGTAGTTTTGACTGATTAAGAGTTTTGCCTGCAACATAATAAATATTATGTAAACAAAACTAGGAAGCAGGCAGGGTCGATTTGTAATAAAATGACAATAATTATTAAGGTTGATGTTCCAGGGTAGCCCGCGAAATTCAAGTTTTCTTAAGTTTTTTGCAATTTGCAGGCCAGTGATAGGTTGTATGTTGATGAACATTTGATTCGCGGCTGTAAGACATATGTAATGCTTATAAAGGTTCCGGAATGGCTTTGACCTTGTAAAAAGTCATTTTTAAACCTTTATGAGCTCGGAGGGTTGTATTAATGGTTTTGATGATTATAATTCTGTAACTATATACGTCTTACAGCCGCGAATCAAATGTTCATCATCATACCACCTATCACTGGCCTGCAAATTGCAAAAAACTTAATAAAATTTGAAATTCGCGGGCTGGTTGGAGGATTCACCTTAACTGATGAAAATAGTATGGACACCGCCTGCTTCCAAGTTTTGTTACCATAAACACCTTAAACAATGAGATCGAGCAGCCATGGGGGCTGCTCGATCTCATTCGGGGGCTACCCTAATAAAACATTTTTTTACAATTTTTATCTTTGTCGGCGTGATTGATACACATAATTATTATTAATACCCAGCTTTCTAGTGCTAACGGTCACATAGATTAAGCGAGGACGGACAGACAGACATGGCGAAACTATAAGGGTTCCTAGTTGACTACGGAACCCTAAAAAGATTATTAATATTATTCAAGAATTCATTTACATAATAAAATTGTTTCTCCAGAAGCCATAATTTTAACTTAACAAAAAAATAAATGATTAGTTAGTAGGTACATACCTACAATCTGTCATTTTGTCGATTCTTCCGCCGACAAAACCCGTTTCTTCAGTGGTCATGCTAAGCCGGGCATATTTTGTTTTCAAAGGTTACGACAGACGTCATAGTTAGTCAAACCCGAATTTCGAACACAAACAAGATGAGTATTTACTAGCGGGTCTACCTTTTAAAGTAGAATTTTTTATTTCCGAATTTCATTTTGCATAGCAGTGGATGGCAGAAACTTCATTTCGCCGAAAATCATTTGGCGTACACTCATTTATCATACATTCAAAACGCATAATTTTGTAAGTCAGAATCATCTTTGAGCATAAACTTCATTTCCAGAACCATCATTTCGCCGAAAATTCATAATCAGAATCGTCTTTTGGCACGCATTTCATTTCATACATACGTGTAACATGCAGCAGGCATGACTTCTGTCACGGCTCCAGCGCTGCGGTGCTCCGGCGGTCCCACGCAAGCATATTTGTGCCCGCGACTTCGTTCGCCTGAACGTCAGGTTCAGATGCAGATAACTTTATTTGCTCAAACATGTGTGTAGGTACATACAATTAATAGAAGATAATGCATGCAAGGTGATATGGGTACTTGGAGTTGTTCTAACACGTTTACCATATTGTCATAGTGTGCAACAAGTAAGCTGCGGTAATCGATTCGGGACCTATGCGGCTGCCTTCTGTCTTCACGTTCAGACTTTTGATGATAGCCATGATCCAAAGAGATCAAGGAATAGTTGAAAGAGCTCAAACATTTAATACATACATAGCTTTTGCCCGCGACTTCGTCTGCGTGAAATATTGCCTACTGTCTCGATAATACAACAAAAAAACAACAAATAATTAAAAAATTAAAAAACACGCCTGCCGTGTCAAAAAGTAAACTGAAAAATAAAAAACAAGTCAAAAGATTTCAGTGATGAATGAGAGCAAGATCCTGTGATAATATTCAAAAATAAAAAACTGAAAACTAAATTTTTTATTGCAGTCGGGGGACCTGTAAAGAAATGATCCACTCACCTGTCCCCCGACTGCAATAAAAAATTTAGTTTTCAGTTTTTTATTTTTGAATATTATCACAGGATCTTGCTCTCATTCATCACTGAAATCTTTTGACTTGTTTTTTATTTTTTAGTTTACTTTTTGACACGGCAGGCGTGTTTTTTAATTTTTTAATTATTTGTTTTTATTTCATACCTTTTAGTGATATAGCGGTATTTTGACCTATAACCAAAATGCCACGATATACTTGCTTTATTTTTCAGGAAAGCAATGTCGTGCGATGACAATGCGAAACTAAATCGATTATTATTTATATTCATTAACTATGAGATAGAGGTGATTTCGATTTTGGAGGGACTGTTTATCATGTGGTTATATAACGTATACTGGGAACCCTCCTAACTGTGTCATGCGTTAGATTTACTATGCTTCTGTTCAATGTTACTGTTTGCAGCTTGTGCATTGTCACGGGTCAACATGAGTGGTCACTTGCGCCTTTTGATTTTAACTTCTCCGAACCGAGGGCTATTAAATTAGGAACATTTTTTGTAAGACAAAGTTATTACCTAACTGTTTTTATTAAGTGCTACCCTAACGAGACTTAACCAAAGGGATAAAGGTAGGACAATTTTCCCTGGATGAACTGTTTAAAAATAGATTTGAGAATAAAGTAGATGAGCGTTTCAAGCGACATAGAACGGAGAATGAACAGGACGGGTGCGCGAGCGAAGCGAGCGTGAAAATTTTTGTATTTATAAATTGGGTTTGGGGACGGTTAAAGGCGCAAAGATAATTATTGTCATTGGAAGGAAAGAGGACAAACTACTGTTGATCTTGGGTTCAAGAAGAGAACCGCTTACTCTTATTATGCATGACGTCAATTCTCCACTTCTGGAACCAAGCTACTAAGACGGAGGTTTGGAAGATGCGATTGATACCTTCTCGACAACGAACGATTATTCCTTCTGACATAGTCAGTTGCCCGAAAGTCTGACAAGCAGTCTTACCAAGAGTTATCGTATTACCCAGCACTAACCCGGTTGTGCAGTTTGCAAATCAAAAAGACAGTCATTCCATATAAATACCGGTTTTCAGCTGCATCCAGCTATACTGGAAGCCGATTAAAACATAGTTGGGATAACGTGGATCTAAATCGCCAATTAACATATCTTTTAAATAAACGCTACAAATCAAAATGTTTGTTGACGAGTACTTTATAAGTAATACAGAAAAGTAATCAGAGTTAAGAAGGAATTGGGTTTATTTTTGTTCATGTCACATAAATAAGAATAGTTATAGAAGTATGAAAAAAGTCTGTGAAGTGATTTTGAATGGCGGAAGCACAGAATGAACAAATGCGCGAGCGAAGCGAGCGTGAAATTTAAACGGATTGTTTGTGTAGATTGGGGGGGGGGGGGGTGAAATATAGCCAAAAATATTTCTTTGCTTTACAGAATGAACAGATGCGCGAGCGAAGCGAGCGCGAAATTTGAAGGGTGAAATATAGCCAGAAATATTCCTTGTCTTACAGAATGAATAGATGCGCGAGCGTAGCGAGCGCGAAATTTGAATGGATTGTGTTTATACATGATTGGGGGGAGGAGGGGTGAAATATAGCCAGAAATATTCCTTGTCTTATAGAATGAACAGATGCGCGAGCGAAGCGATTCTTGCTAAGTTTCAAGTACATTGATTCACGCTTATTGATTTTTCATACAAACTTTAAAACCGTTTAGCTGTCGTAATGCATGGATTTGGGAGTTGTAACCTAGCCAGTTTTATTCCTTTAATTATAAGGAATCTACTGATATGTAGCTTGTTCGTATCGATTACCGGGTTTAAAATGTCACCATATCATTTGTTGAGTAGTATTACGAGTAAACAATAGGTATTGAATACTACTGTGGTATATTTTTGTAATCTACTTAAGGCGCGTCCCCCAGCAAAACGTAGCTCTAGCCGTTTTTTATGCAGTTTTCTGGAGCTTATAACTCTTAAAAAAAAAGATATATCAACCAACAAAAAATACATTAAATTTCTACATACTCTTACCTTCAAAATGGTACATTTTGTTTTTTTCTTTTTTAAGTAAAATATTTAATTAATCCCCTCACAACGAAACCACAGAAATGAGAAATAATTATTGAAAACATGCTACTTCTCCAAAACTAACAATTGTTTTTATTTTGTTTTTACACTAATGGATAAGCAATTTCATAATGAACATTATGGTACGATTTTTTTTTTCAAAAACCCAAAATTTGATTTTATAAAGATTTTTATGCAAAATTCTGAGCGTATTCGCAACCGTATCTATTGACATTCAGTATGCCGCCAGGCCTCGAAGGGGGAACCCGTGTCGCTCGTCACCGCGCCGCGTCGGCTCATGCGCTCGCTCAATTACGTCACATTATCAACAGATCTAAGAAGTAATTTCAAGTAATAGATATGGCATTCAATGAAATATTTTTTTATGAAATATTTATTGGTGCGTCCAAATACTTTTGGTCATTATGAATTCAGTTATTATACTCACGTCGATAAATAGGTAGGTACTTTCAACTTTTACTGTGATACAAAATAATATTGGCACGATTACGAAAATGAGCTCAAAATTAAAATCCAAGATGGCGGCTAGGAAAATTTTAGGTTTTTCCGTCATGGGTGTCGTTTTCATGGTTTTTGGGGTCGCTGATTACGAAAATGAGGTCAAAATGAAAATCCAAGATGGCGCCGACGAAAAATTTTGGTTTTTCCGTCATGGGTGTCGTTTTCATGGTTTTTATGGTCGCTGATTACGAAAATGAGGTCAAAATGAAAATCCAAGATGGCGCCGACGAAGATTTTTGGTTTTTCCGTCATGGGTGTCGTTTTCATGGTTTTTGGGGACGCTGATTACGAAAATGAGGTCAAAATGAAAATCCAAGATGGCGGCTAGGAAAATTTTAGGTTTTTCCGTCATGGGTGTCGTTTTCATGGTTTTTGGGGTCGCTGATTACGAAAAGAGGTCAAAATGAAAACCCTAGGTGGCGGTCAGGAAAATGTTTGGTTTTTCTTTCACGGGTGTCGTTTTCATGGTTTTTGAGGTCAAAATGAAAATCCAAGATGGCGGCCAGGTAAATTTTTGATTTTTCCGTTATGGCTGTCGTTTTATATATATATTATATATAGTCGAAAAACCAAAATTTTCGTCGACGCCATCTTGGATTTTCATTTTGACCACATTTTCGTAATCACCGACCCCAAAAACCATGAAAACGACACCCATGACGGAATATCCAAAAACCGTCGGCGCCATCTTGGATTTTCCTTTTGACCTCATTTTCGTAATCAGTGACCCCAAAAACCATGAAAACGACACCCATGACGGAAAACCTAAAATTTTCGTCGGCGCCATCTTGGATTTTCATTTTGACCTCATTTTCGTAATCAGCGTCCCCAAAAACCATGCAAACGACACCCATGACGGAAAAACCAAAAATCTCCGTCGGCGCCATCTTGGATTTTCATTTTGACCTCATTTTCGTAATCAGCGACCATAAAAACCATGAAAACGACACCCATGACGGAAAAACCAAAATTTTTCGTCGGCGCCATCTTGGATTTTCATTTTGACCTCATTTTCGTAATCAGCGACCCCGAAAACCATGAAAACGACACCCATGACGAAAAAACCAAAAATTTTCGTCGGCGCCATCTTGGATTTTAATTTTGAGCTCATTTTCGTAATCGTAATATTTGTATCACTGTAAAAGTTGAAAGTACCTACCTATTTATCGACGTGAGTATAGTAACTGAATTCATAATAACATTTCATAAAAAAATATTTCTTTGAATGCCGTATCTATTACTTCTTAGATCTGTGAATTTTACTTGTATTCGTATGAAGTTCGCCAGGTGGCGCAAGTAATAGTTTACGAAGTATTGTAGAGGTGGGGTGCGGCAAAGAGGGAGCAAATGCTCAAGGTTATTTGCTCAGGGTACCACCTTAACAAGTTCTAGACGATAATTATAGTTTTCATTAAAAATTAATAAAAAAAAAATTAAAGTTGTTTTTATCCCTAAACCATGGTCACCCTATCATATTTTTTTGAAATTTTAACTAGCAACCTATGTCACCCGGGATAACGCAAAGAATCTAAAGATACCACATACATCAAAATCGGTTAAGGCGTTTAGAAGTTACGGTGGATTAAAGAAACTCACAGACAAACATACATACATACATACATGAACGCTAAAAACATAACACTCTTTTTTTTGGGGCAGTCGTGTAAAAAAAACCTGAGATTGCGCGCAATCAAACAGACAAATTCTTCTATGTATTATTATATAGGTAAGTACCTATAGATAATATAGATACATACACCCGAAAGACATAATCCTCCTTCTGACGCAGTGAGGGTAATAATACTGCGTGACGTCATAGCAGAGCACCATTGCAGACTCTCGCGAAACTTGTTTAAATTATGCTGATCTTGCGAAATTACCTTTAGTCAACCAGTAACTTATAAATACTGCTATTTCATTTTATGTTCCCACTGTTTAGTAGTCCGTGTCGTGTCAACAAGTATTAAAAATAATTTAAAGGAAAAATGTTAATTCCTATAATAATTTCATTAGTATGTGTGTATTTGTGCTATGTGATCTTGTGCCGCCATTTCTTGCCTCAAATAAATGAGCAGGTGCCCACATTCCCAGGGAGGTTGCCCATCATTGGGCATTCTCATATGTGGCTAAATAATGAAAGTAAGTTTTGTTCCTTAAACAACAGAACTCATCTATCTACATTATTATTTATATAAAAAAGAAAGTCCTGACTGACTGACTCAACGCCTAGCACAAATCCTTGGACCTAGGAAGCTGAAATTTTGCACAGAGGTTCCCTTTATAATGTAGAGATAGAGGAAAGCTAGTTCATCATAATCGGCTCAGTAGTTAATGCACTATTATGGGATTAAGGTATTTTATATAAGCTAATATCATGAACCCCATAATTATCTCAAAGTCATCATCTTCCTGTCCTTCATCATCTTCATCATCATCAGCCTATTAATGTTCCCACTGCAGGGACTCAGGCCTCCTCTCTTTAAAAGGGAATGGGCTATAATCTACCACGCGGGCCCAGTGCGGATTGGTAGATGTCACATGTCACATGTTCTTATCCCCTATTATTTGGGGTCGACGTAACACGACGTGTTTTCCATTCTGCCCTGTCTGTCAGTCGTCACGTCATCTATTCCTTTTTACTTCATATCACTCCTCACACACTCCATCCATCTTTTTAGTCTTCCTTATTTATTTTTTTAATTTTTTTACAATTACTATTTTCTTTATTTATTTTTAAACAAATTTTGTACATTTTTAAATATTTCTTGCATTTGTTTGTAAGAAATATTTAAAAATGTAAAAAATTTGTACCCCACCGGTATCGGGAACAGGGCAATTGGACAATTATTATTGTGATTCTGCTTAAAGAATGTCCACGCGGACGAAGTCGCGGACAACAGCTAGTATTTTATAAAATCCCCACTTTGGCACCACATTACAACTCCGGTCTAGAAACTGCCTATTTTTTATACGAATATATTATTTCTTCATGTCTAACGCATTTCATTAGGTTTCACATTGTGAAACCGCATCGTTATATTCGAGAATAAAAACCTCACGTTACAAAATCCTTTTTTTTTGGGTGTGGCAAATCATTAAATGATTCCCCCTGCTCTGGGCAGAGCGGTAGGGAGTGTCAGACTTCTACTGACTGAAGACCACCCATGTTCCTTGTAAGCCTTTTGTGTCGAGGCCGCGGTATCTCTGTCGAACAACGCGCAGCCCCGACGGGGACAACCCTCAGCTCCGACGGGACGTTACAAAAGCCTCAAATTAATTTCTTAATCGAATTATCATTTAACGACAGCTTGTATGAATACATTCTCATGATTTCGTTGACGGCTTCGTAAACAGTATTCGTTTACACCTTTTTTTTTTTTTGGTGGGTGGAAAATCATCGAATGACCCCCCCCGCTCTTGGGCAGAGCGAAGGGGAGTGTCAGACTTCTACTGACTAAAAACCGAACCCATGTTCCTTCTTTGCCCTTGCGCCGAGGCCACGTAGTCTAGTACAAAATACCGCGGCCTTCGTTTACACCCTGTATTGAATTTGAACTATGACGCACGCAGGCACGTGGCGCAGTCCTGCGTCAACAAGTGCGTTGCGCGTGTAGAGGCCTCTTACGACACCGCGGTTTCGTTTTCGAATGTCGAGGGCATAACCCTGTTATTTGATCTGAGGGCATAACTAATAATTATAGTAGACGGACACGACCACGTGTTTTTTTTATTAAAGAAGTTGTTTTGGACTGGCTCGTTGGCCTAGTGGTCCCGCTTGCGACTGCTGTGCATAAGGTGCTTGGTGCAATTCCCTGGTTGGGCAAAGTGTTCCTTCAGGAATATCTCAGTAGCAGCCACGCAGTCTGGATTTGTGCAAAAAAAATATTATTTGAATAAAAGAGAATATAAATGTAGATGGATGATGGATGATGAGAGGAAGGCCAAAGAAAAGATAGATGGAGTGTGTGAGGAATGATATGAAGGAAAAACAAATAAATGATAGCGTGAAGACTGACAAGGAAGAATGAAAGAATAAAAAAAACAGTTGCCCCGGCCCCAAATAACATGGGATACGGGGCTGCGTGTTGTCCCGTCGGTTTTGCGGGTTATTTGAAAGAGATACCGCGGCTTCAGCACAAGGGCTAAGAAGGAACATGGGTGGTTTTTAGCCAGTAGAATGCTGACACTTCCTTTCGCTCTGCCCAGAGCGGGAGGGGTTATTTGATGATTACCCCCCCAAAAGGACAGGAAAATAATAAGTATTTAGACCACAACTTTCAGAAATGTCAATTCGTCTAAAAAACTAAGGTGGGGTCATAACTTCGCGGTTTATTAATAAATGCTGCTTTAAGTGCTGTAACGAATGTTTAACACTAGATTTTATAAAGTCTAGCCGTCTCATATTGTTAGCTATTCAGTTGGATCATTGTTTATTGGCTTAATAATAACAAGCGCATGAGGAATTGAGGAATATTCAATGTTAAGACGCACTGGCCAAGGTCGGCCTGTGTGGTTATGGGTTGGTCTTATATTTAGCTACACAGTGATGCTGCACAAAATATGAAACGTCTCTTAATAAGCCGCTAAGACAACAACAACAACAACGTTCAAATATTTAATTGCACTGTATGGATCAAGTTATCTGAATTAAATGTGTTTTTTATTGTGCCTCTATCAATTTCTTTAGTATCTGTCTATTCCAAACCATTATAATATCTGTGGTAACACGTTGTTACAAGTTTTTTTTTGCAAAACTTGCTGTGTGATTAAAAATAATATAGGTACTCATTGGGTCCTAGCGTATATATATATATATAAACGTTTTTAAATCGTAAATACAATAAATTATCCTATGCCATCACTAGCACAATCACTATGTTTTATAAGTTATGGAATCAGGCGTTACTTTGCGGAAATCCATGACATTAAATGCTATGAAATATACTCTAGGAGTAGGAGTAGGAGTATAGGTTTGGTTGCATGGCATGCTAATTATTTCTCACTTGTTTTGTATGTGTGCATATGCATGAGGGCGGGAGGGTGGGCCCATATGTGCATGTGCATATGCATGACGGTGGGATTTGTGTCCTGCTTTCAGACCTGGATATATGTCTCGCGGTATTAAAACTAAATATATTTCATAGCATTTAATACTATGTTTTATGTTTTTTCCTACTCCTCCGCTATTCTTTTCTGATTAATTTCGTTGCGGGATCCAAGACAGTTAGGTAAATCATTTCTCTGGAACTTCGTCGAGCTTCATTGTCTCGGCGCTTTTCTTGTGGTCGCCACTGTTGATTCTGGCTAACAGGAGTTACAGTGGTTTGGGAATAGTGTGGCGGGCTTGTCCCAAACTCAATCACTAGGCACTAACGATTTTTTTTGTGTCAGCCTACTTGGTGTCCCACAGCTGAGCAAAGGCCTCCCCTTTCTCCTTCGATACCTTTATATCCTGTGCAATTTCTGGCCATGTTAACCCTGAAAACATGATCAGATCGTCACGCCATCGTCGCCGTGGTTGACCTCGACGACGCTGTCCCTGCTCAGGTTCAATTTTAACCAACCTAATATTAACCGGAAAGCTCATTCCTCAGAGAAATAGACTGGACGAAGAATAATCGATAATGAAGTTCATACTACGATAGGGACATTGAAGAACAGGGTTTTGGAATGAGCACAGATTCCTATTTTCGTTGCCACGAATGTACTCAAAGTGTAAATCATTGAAGAGAAATCTTCGTGTTAGTAACGAGTTTCAAGTTAAATCTTGCAGTCAGATTTTTACATACCAAAATATACCTGATCTTCTTTTTCACCCTAAGGGGTGCTTATGAAAAACGTATGACTGCAAGTATAATTATTTTCTTAATGACTAAGGAATCACGGTGCAATTGAAGGCAAAGCCCTTAGTAATCCTAGCGACTTTAAGACCGCCGATATTAAAAACTTCGTTTTTTTATTTTATTTTTTTATTTTACTACCTGGGCTTACTCTTGACCTCAATCTTGCCCTAAGGGCAGAGATGAGGTCGACGTTTGTAAACAATGCAGATAAAAGTAATGCATACAAAATGACCCAAGGTCAACTTATACTTATGTTAGAAATTGGTTTACGACCGGAGGACGTCACTGTTAGAAACTTTGTGGAATATAAAAAAGTGATTGTAAAAAACTTTTTAACAAAAAATAAAACAGACTTCAAAAAAAAAAAAAAAAGACGGGTTGCACTCCGGGAGTGCCGGCAGAAGTGAAAACTTGATTATTAACGTTGTTGAGCATGTTTGATATTTTGGAATGGTTAGGGAATAATTTTGCACCAATTGCTTTAACAGTATAAAAGTACTATCATTTATGTGGTAGAATACAATATTGATTTATTGCGCTATCGTACACAAACATGACAATTTATATTACATTAAAAATTTAACACTTTAAAACTATTACAATTATTTTACATTAAAAAGTTTATCTCTCCGAAAAATCAACTTTCATCCATAATTTCAACGACTTTTTCACCATCATCATTACCAGAACTATCATCGCCAATCTCTAAAACTGATACGATAGGTTTATGGTAGCTGAAGTAAGAAACGAACAGTTTTGATTCGAACCTATTTAAATGTCTAATAAAGACCGCATCAATAGTAGTTTTGTATTTCGTTGTGCTAAGATTGCGATCATTCGACATAGTTAAACCAAATTCATTATTTAAAAATTCAATTATTCCGCCATAACTATGCTAACCCATTTATTTTGTCTTTCCCTGTCCTCCGATCGGAACTCCGATTGGTAGGAGGAGCGGGAATATTTTTTCCCATGCCTCCGATTAAGCATCATAAAAAATAGGTTAAAAAACTTTTTAAGTTAAACGGTTTTATGTTATACATACATTGCAATGTTTAAGATAAATGTACTAAAAACCAAAAAATAATAAAATAGATACAGTCGTGGGAAAAAACCGTGGGGCACGTCAATTGTAATTTCCGCAGCACGACAGTTCCGAATTGACGTGCCCCACGGTTTTTCCCACGACTGTATCTATTTTATTATTTTTTGGTTTTTAGTACATTTATCTTAAACATTGCAATGTATGTATAACATAAAACCGTTTAACTTAAAAAGTTTTTTAACCTATTTTTATTTTCTAGTTTTTAGCCGCCATCTTGGATTTTAATTTTATATAGTATATTGTATTCTGCTTGTTGAGCCCTTTCATTTGATACCCATATTGATGGGATTAATAAAACACAAATTATCCGCCATTTTGTAGCGGCGGCCATCTTGAATTTATAATGATAATGAATAAACATAATTGTATTGTCACCAAAATCCAAAGTGTATACAAAATTTCAGATTAATCGGTTGACAGGACTCTGGGTGAAATTTGAATTACTAAATTTGATCCAAGAATAAAACAAACGGGGTGAGCTAAATAAAACCGTTTAAAAACATTGTACAGTCTAGTTCAAAATAAATTATTTTTGTATTTTATTGACTGTACAGTCGACATCGTTAACGTTCAGGGTCAAAATGTCCAACTCCCACACGACTAGTCTAAGATCGATAGTTTCCGAGATATAGCCGTTTCAATTTTGACAGCTGTCATCCGAAATGTAGATCTCATTGAGATCTATCACTTGTCCCTACACACAACTAGTCTAAGGTCGATAGTTTCCGAGATATAGCTGTTTCAATTTTGACAGCTGTCATCCGAAATGTAGATCTCATTGAGACCTATCACTTGTCCCTACACACAACTAGTCTAAGGTCGATAGTTTCCGAGATATAGCCGTTTCAATTTTGACAGCTGTCATCTGAAATGTAGATCTCATTGAGACCTATCACTTGTCCCTACACACAACTAGTCTAAGGTCGATAGTTTCCGAGATATAGCCGTTTCAATTTTGACAGCTGTCATCCGAAATGTAGATCTCATTGAGACCTATCACTTGTCCCTACACACAACTAGTCTTAGGTCGATAGTTTCCGAGATATAGCCGTTTCAATTTTGACAGCTGCCATCCGAAATGTAGATCTCATTGAGACCTATCACTTGTCCCTACACACAACTAGTCTAAGGTCGATAGTTTCCGAGATATAGCTGTTTCAATTTTGACAGCTGTCATCCGAAATGTAGATCTCATTGAGACCTATCACTTGTCCCTACACACAACTAGTCTAAGGTCGATAGTTTCCGAGATATAGCCGTATCAATTTTGACAGCTGTCATCCGAAATGTAGATCTCATTGAGACCTATCAATTGTCCCTACACACAACTAGTCTAAGGTCGATAGTTTCCGAGATATAGCTGTTTCAATTTTGACAGCTGTCATCATTATTATTATTATTATTATTAATTATTATTATTGTAAGCACACTTGCACAGAATTACTCAGACACGTGCTCAGATACGCATTCCAGCTTATTTTATGTAAACACGTGTCATTTTGTGCCTCCTATTATGTTATTTTGTATCACATTATTTGTTGTTAAATAATTCAAGATTATTTATTACCTAAAATCTTAATTTAGCTGCAAAACAATATTAAAATAATTATAACTGTCAAACTCGCAAGTATGGCGCCATCCCCACTATCATTGTATAAAAGGCATGCCGCCATCCTTGGCAGCTCACTTTGTGTGCGACGTTCGTGAAGCTAACATCACCTGTTATTGAGTAAGTTGATATTGTAATATTTTTTGACAATGTTTAAATCCGATATGTTTAAATAATGATGATTAATGTAATTAAATCTATGTTGATAAATATAAATATTTAAAATAGTACTACTTAAGGGTTATTATTACAATTTTATGATTTTGTAGTGAATAAAACAAAGCATAAATATACACTACTCTTTTATTTTACAATTCAGAAGTGGGATAGTAGCTCATTCTAATATATGTGTTTTTTTTTCTTTTTCGGTCGAGAACATGGATAGACAAAGAGTGCTGGCCTCGCCGATTTTGGAGAGTGTACAAGTGCAACCGAAAGAAAGTGCAGATGATCATAGACACCATCACTCCTTGCAGCAGCAATCACAAAGTTCAAGACTGTGTTTGCAGCAGATACGAGGCCGCGTGATGGACCCGATTGGCCATATACCCAGCAACAGTCGATCACGCAGCCCTTTGCGCAGCAGCCAGCAGCACATCAGCCCGCAGCGCAGTAGCCAGCGGCGCAGTAGCCAGCGGCGCAGTAGCCAGCGGCGCAGTAGCCAGCGGCGCAGTAGCCAGCGGCGCAGTAGCCAGCGGCGCAGCAGCCAGCGGCGCAGCAACCGGCGGCGCAGCCGCCAGCGGCAAGGCAGCCCACGGCGCAGCAGTCAGCGGCAAGGCAGCCCGCAGCGCGGCAGCCCGCAGCGCGGCAGCCCGCAGCGCGGCAGCCCGCAGCGCAGCAGCCAGCGGCGCGGCAGCCCGCGGCATGGCAGCCCGCGGCGCAGCAGCCCGCGGCGCAGCAGCCCGCGGCGCGGCAGCCCGCAGCGCAGCAGCCAGCGGCGCGGCAGCCCGCGGCATGGCAGCCCGCGGCGCAGCAGCCCGCGGCGCAGCAGCCCGCGGCGCAGCAGCCCGCGGCGCAGCAGCCAGCGGCGCAGCAGCCAGCGGCGCAGCAGCCAGCGGCGCAGCAGCCAGCGGCGCAGCAGCCAGCGGCGCAGCAGCCAGCGGCGCAGCAGCCAGCGGCTCAGCAGCCAGCGGCAGAGCAGCAGGCAACAAGGCACGAATCACAACGTGCAACATCTTCCCTCAGCAATACAAGGAACTACAGGTAGCACTGCTGCTTCTAACGGAGGCAGTAGTGATTTACATATTTTAGTACAGGCATTGAGGTCACTTGCTCCGGGTCATGAAAACATGGGCTCTTTCAATAATACAATACCCGAGTTTGACCCCGCAAGAAAAGAGCAAACGATGGGTATGTGGTTGCACAAGGTGAATGAATGTGCCGCCATTTATTCATGGAATGAAAAACAAATAGTGCATTTTGCACTCCCTAAACTTCAAGGCATTGCAAAACGTTGGTATGAAGGATTACCATCGGTGCTCTTTTCTTGGAACGAATGGCAAACAAAATTAATATCGGCTTTTCCCTCGGAAGAGAATTATGGTCAAATGTTGGCAGACATGCTGTCTAAGCGTGCACGTTACGGAGACTCCCTTGAAGATTATTTTTATGACAAAATTACTCTTATTAACCGATGTAGTATAAGTGGTAAACGAGCGGTGGAATGTGTCCTACACGGCATAGATGATCGCGCCGTTAGGTTAGGTGCCGAAGCGGCTCAGTATGAGGACTTGGATAGGTTGCTCACTTATTTAAGAAATTCAAGAAGTTTAAAACAAAATTCTGACCGTAAATCTAATATTATTAAAAATCAGCCTGTTACGAACTCCTCAGATAAAGCAAAGAATCCAAGCGTCAAAGACAGAGTCCTTCGTTGCAATAACTGTAAACAGGAAGGCCATTTTGTGAGTCAATGTACTCAACCAATCAAAAAGTGTACTAAATGTATGAAAGTTGGTCATGAGGCGGAAAATTGTTATTCAAAAATAATTCCGACTCAAAAATCTGTTAACAAAGTAGATATCAATGGTAAAATTTCAGATAAATATTTTAAAACTGTGCGTATTAACGACATAGAAATGAACTCTTTTGTTGATCTTGGCAGTGAATGCTCGATGCTTAAACAATCTGAATTGTGCAAATTGGGGAATATAGAGATAAAAACAAGAGATCTGCCTATACTCAGAGGTTTTGGTAATTCTGTTGTGCATACATTAGGTAAGGTCAATACTCTAGTCGAAATTGACGGAGTCAAGGCTGAAGTTGAAGTATTAATTGTTCCAGATGGTGTTATGCAGGTTCCCCTTATGATAGGTCAAACCTTTACTGAACAACCTCATGTATTGATTAAGAAAACCAGTGAACATTTTGATATTTTACCAAATATTATCAATAATAAAATCCAATTCAAGAAAATTAAAATTTTTAACCTTAAAAATATTCAATTGAAAGGTTTAACTATTTTAGAAGTCTATACAGAACCCAAATTCACAGGTGACCTTTACGTTGAGGGTGGCTTGCGGAACAAAAATAACTGTTTCCATTATGTTCTAACTGGGATTTATCAATTTGATAGTGATGGTTCCGGACAAATTGCTTTAAATAGCTTAAGTTCCGAGCCTTTATGGTTAGAAGACAATATTTTAATTGCACGGGGTATCACTGCTAATAGTGCTAATCAACAAAATGAAAAAAACGTTCTGCATGTAGCCAATTCTAAACTACAAGATCAACAAATGAGTTTAATCTGTTCATCGGACCTAAACGTTGCTGGTGAATTGAGCAAAAAAGCGATTGATGACTTGCTTTGCTTATTAAATAATTATCGACATTGCTTTGCGTTTACGCTCTCTGAGTTGGGGCAATCTTCAGTTTGTGAAATGAACATTGACTTGCACTGTGACACACCAGTAGTCTATAGGCCATACAGACTGGCAATTAAAGAGAAAGAAATAGTCAGGGATATTATAGATGAACTAGTTCAAAATAATATAGTACGCCCTTCAGTCTCCCCTTTTGCTAGCCCTATTGTGCTCGTACGAAAGAAAACTGGCGGTCACCGCCTTTGTATCGATTATAGAGCCTTAAATAAAAATACCGTACGCGAAAATTACCCAATGCCACTTATAGATGACCAGATTGATACGTTAGCTGGGAATATGTACTTCACAGCTCTTGATTTGGCATCTGGTTACTACCAGATCTCTATCAGAGAACAGGATAGGCATAAAACAGGGTTCGTCACGCCAGAAGGCCATTTCGAATTTAACCGAATGCCCTTCGGTTTAGCGAATGCTCCAGCAACATTCCAACGAATAATGCATCAGGTTTTAGGAAACTTACGCCATAAAGAGGCACTAGCTTACTTAGATGACATAATCATCCCATCAAAATCAATACAAGAGGGTATGAGACAATTAGAATCAGTATTAGTTTTGCTATCAGAAGCAGGTCTTACGCTTAATTTATCAAAATGCGTTTTTTTTGGCCGTTCAGTTACTTATTTGGGGTTTACTATTTCAAATGAGGGTATCCAACCAGGCTCCGCTAAAATAGAGGCAGTAGAAAAATTTCCTGTACCAAAAGATCAACACAATGTAAGGCAGTTTTTAGGGCTAGCGAGTTTTTTCCGTAGGTTCGTGAAGGGGTTCTCGATTATTTCAAAGCCATTGACACAGTTACTCAAAAAAAATGCTGGTTGGGTATGGGGGCCCGATCAACAAAATGCATTTAATACCTTAAAAAAAGATCTTAGTTCAAAAACCGATATTAGCCCTATATAATTCAGAATCATTAACAGAATTGCACACCGACGCATGCAAAATAGGTATCGGTGGCATATTATTCCAGAAAAATGAACAGAATATTTTAAAACCCGTAGCTTATTTTAGTAGACAAACTAGCCCTGAAGAACAAAATTATTGCTCTTATGACCTGGAAACTTTGGCAGTGGTAGCCTCGTTACAAAAATTTCGGGTATATTTAGTAGGGATACATTTTAAAATCGTGACCGATTGTAATTCGTTAAGGTCCACTTTCATGAAACGTGATATGATCCCCCGAGTAGCCAGATGGTGGATCCAAATGCAAGAATTTGATTTTGAAATCGAGTACAAAGCGGGATCTTCTATGGCTCATGTAGACGCTTTGAGTCGCAACCCATCCATCAGTAAACACTCGGAAAAAATGATTAATGCTATAACGGAAACAGACTGGCTCTTAACAGTTCAGAATTCAGATTCAGAACTTCAACGAATTATCGGGATTTTAAGCAACTCTGAATTTAACGATATTGTAGAAATAAAAGAAAATTATAAAATTAAGAATGGTAAACTTTTTAGAATCACACCTAATGGAGACAGATGGGTTGTGCCTAAAGGCGTTCGATGGCAAATCGTCAAACAGAATCATGACGATATAGGCCACTTCGCTTTAGACAAAACACTAGAAAAAATAAAAGCTCATTATTGGTTCCCAGATATGCGTACTTTTGTTACAAAATATGTATCCTCATGTTTAGAATGCGCGTATAGTAAAGCACCTGGTGGGAAAAGACCCGGATTTTTGCACCCAATCCATAAAGTAGACGTGCCGTTTGATACTATACACATGGATCATACAGGTCCATTTGTACGTAGTAGTAGGGGTAATGTGTATATTTTGGTGATAATTGACGCGTTTACGAAATACATCTATTTGAAACCGGTTAAAAATACAAAATCAAGCACTACCATTAGAATTTTGCGAGAGTTTATTAGTATCTTTGGTGTGCCTAAACGAATTATATCCGACCGAGGCACGTCATTTACAAGTGACCTCTTTAAAAAGTTTGTATTAGATAAAGGCATCAAACATGTATTAAATGCAGTTGCTACTCCACGGGCCAACGGTCAGGTGGAGAGATATAATAAAGTTATCGTTGACTCGTTAACAGCCAAATGTGTTGGAACATGCGAAAGCAAATGGGAAGACCACCTGCCCGATGTCCAGTGGGGTATCAATAATACCCTCAACAAAGGTATCAATAAGACACCTGCAGAAGCTCTTTTTGGAATAAGGCCACAGGGCTCCAGTGATAGTAGAGTAATTTCTTCAATTGATGATGATATCACCCCAATAAACAAAAGTCTCGAAGAAATTCGCACTGAAGTTTCTTCTCATATTAAATCCACACAAGAGACTCAAAAAGCAACATTTGATAAATCTCGTTGCAAATCTATCAAATATAATATAGGGGATTTAGTAAGGGTTGAACGGCAAATTCCCTCTACAGGCGGTAGTAAAAAGTTAATCCCAAAGTATCAGGGCCCTTACAAAATCACTAATATTTTCGATCATGACCGTTACCAAGTAGAGGACACGCCACTTACAAGAAAGGGAAACAAAAAATATTCTAGTGTAATTGCTGTGGATAAGTTAAAACCATGGATTTGTTTCAATAGACCACATCGACGCTTTCCGCTACAAAGGGCGTAACTCCAAATCTCATACTTTTGGCAATGAGCAAAAAACAAAAAAAAAAAAAAACTTTCTTCAATAACTCTTTTGTTTTTATACTTATAAATTTGAGTTCTAGGAATAAAATTCTTAAATTTTGGCCGTCCTTTGCCTCATTTAATTACAATCGTCTACGATAGTTATTGACGAAGTTAGCATGGAGTTACACCCCTGAAAATAAAATAAAAATGTAGATACAACCCATAATTAAATGGCCTGGGAACAAACGTCTGCAGTAAAAACCAGTTAGGCACATGCAAGGGTAATGTTTGTAGTTGTAAAGACCATTTTTTTTTGCAAAATATGTAGATACACCCTGTTATTAATACTAATGCAATGAATATAAGATCAGTTTTATTAATAAGGATGAATATTATTAAATAAGTAAGAATATATTGGAGGTATTTTTAATATAAATCATAGTTAGTCGAGTCAAAATGAAATTAACGGTTTTAAAAACCAATTCATTTATTATTACTTGTAATAGGAACATTAAGCACTTCATTGAATCACAACTGGTAAGTTACAGGTCCCGTGAATCAATCTACAATCACACGACATAATAACACGCCTGTACCCAATAAAAAGGATAAAATAAAAAGCTTTTCATCATCATCATCATCATTTCAGCCGAAAGACGTCCACTGCTGGACATAGGCCTCCCCTAAGTGTCGCCACATTGACCGGTCCCGTGCGTCTCGCATCCAGAGGATCCCCGCAACCTTCACCAGGTCATCGGTCCACCTAGTGGAAGGCCTTCCAACGCAACGTCTTCCGGTTCGCGGTCGCCACTCCAGAACTTTCCAGCCCCATCGGCCGTACGTTCTGCGAGCAATGTGCCCACCTGCCCACTGCCACTTAAGATTGGCAATTCTTCGGGCTATGTCGGTAATTTTGGTTCTCATGCGGATGTCCTCATTTCTGATTCGATCACGCAACGAAACTCTGAGCATAGCCCTCTCCATTGCCCTTTGGGTGACTTTAAGCCTTCTGATGAGGCCCATTGTGAGCGACCACGTTTCGGTCCCGTATGTAATCACTGGCAACACACACTGGTCATAGACTTTCGTCTTGAGACACTGCAGTAACTTGGACGAGATAACGACAAACAGTCCAGTTCGGTAGGTCCACCTACCTAACTGGACTGTTTGTCCCAGGTAGACATAATCGTCTACAACTTCGAGTGTAGAGTCTTCGGTCTTTATAGGAGTGGGTGTAACATGGGCATTCAACATGACCTTGGTTTTATCCATGTTCATTTTAAGACCCACTCTTTCGGAGGCTCTACTGAGGTCATCGAGCATTGCACTGAGGTCCTCCATGGTCTCAGCCATGACCACTATATCGTCGGCAAATCAAAGGTGAGTCATGTACTCGCCTTGATGTTGAAGCCTAGTCCTCTCCAGTCCAGAACCTTGACGACATCCTCCAGTACAGTGGTGAACAGCTTCGGAGATATGACGTCTTCCTGTCTCACAACTCACTGCAGAAGGATAGGTTCCGTGGTCTGGTCCTGAAGCTGGACTGACATGGTGGCATTTTTGTATAAACACTTCAACACTGCAGTACAGCCCAAGTTTCAATCGAATCGAAGACTTTCTCGTAGTCCACAAACGCTAAACAGAGAGGAAGATTATACTCTTCGGTCTTCTGTTTAACCTGCCGCAGCGTATGTATGTGGTCTACGGTGCTAAAGCCTTTTCGGGATCCGGCTTGTTCGGGAGGCTGAAAGTCGTCGAACCTGCGCGCGAGACGATTCGTAATGACTCTTGAAAACAACTTATAGACATGGCTCAGAAGTGAGATGGGCCTATAATTCTTCAGTCGGGCATTGTCGCCCTTCTTGAAGAAGAGTACCACCACACCTCTGCACCATGCCTGTGGCGTTTTTCCCTCGAGAATGACGGAATCGAACAGCCTTCAGGAGTTCGGCCGTAATTCCGTCATCACCCGGTGTCTTGTTGTTCTTAAGCTGTTTCAGAGCCATCTTAATCTCGTACAGGCTCACATCCGGGATGTCTTCGGTATAGTGTCGGGTCAGTCTAGCTCTGGGGTCTTTCGCTAAATCTTCAACTACTAGTTTGGAAATACAGAGATTTTATTGTTTTTTTTTTTGTTTGAGGCCCAAGTTTTTGGAGTTTAACGACTGAAACGACTGCATAATAATAACAACAGATAACCATAAGTTACTTTTACATTAGATGAATCTACCTTTTCAAAACTATATCATTATCCATCAAGCCGTTTACACAACGTATTAAAGAAATAAACACCTTCGCAAACAAACACCCATTCTAAAGCCGTTTACGTTTCTTCTAAAACTAAATTATAATAAATACCTACCTCACTTAGGTCGTAAAACACAATATTTTGTCTTCATGACATTTAAACGTAGGGTGTAAAAACCATACTTTAATTGTGTTCTTAATGATTTTTAGGGTGTATAAATCAAAAATATTGGTGTTTAGGTCGTAACACCAATATTTTGATATAATACAACACTATTTATAGTAACTTACAATTATACAACTAAAATATCGCAACGAACTTGACCGTGCAGACTTTCCAATGTGGTTTTACCACCCATACCTTGCAAATATGTAATTTATTTCCTATTTCCAACAAAAAAAATAATTCAATTCAGATTATCACCGTATTAGACGCTCTACGTTAAACGTTTATTAACGTTACGACAGAGACGTAAATGTTACCTACCGTAACCTTTGTGAGATACATCCTTTTTTACCGACATCAAGAGATATCAGAATATTTTTTTGCAGGGCGTAAGTCACAGTTTGTTTTGTTATTGTGTTTTACCCCGTTTTACATTCAAGAAAATATTTTTGTTTGTAGATACACCAAGTTTGACGTCGTAACGTAAAAGAAATGTGTTTTACGACTTGGTTTTTTTAAAGAGAGATGTTTAGCGTTAAGAAAATATTGGGTAGTAAAAACCATTTTTTTCACCGTAGCGCAATTTTGAATATACAGATAGAAAGAGCTTGAAAAACTAAATAAGACTGCATCAAAAAGTAAATTTGGCCAAAATGGTCTTTACGCCCTTTGTAGCGGAAAGCGTCGACATGATGACGTTTTAACGTCTTAAGCGAAAAGTCTATGATTATTTAGACCAATGGGGTCTAGTTTGATTCAAGACCAATGGGGTCAATACTTTAAGACCAATAGGGTTAATACTTTAAGACCAATGGGGTCAATACTTTTAGACCAATGGGGTCAATACTTTAAGACCAATGGGGTCAATACTTTAAGACCAATGGGGTCAATACTTTAAGACCAATGGGGTCAATACTTTAAGACCAATGGGGTCAAATATATTACTATGGACTAATGGAGTCTGCTTATATTAATTAAGACCAATAGATTTACCTAATTTTTGTTTATATTGTTAAACTTGCATAATATTATTGCTATTGTACTAAATTGTTTGCTGATTTACATCTAAGTACGGGGACGTACTTAAAATTTGCTTGGATGGCCGACTGTAAGCACACTTGCACAGAATTACTCAGACACGTGCTCAGATACGCATTCCAGCTTATTTTATGTAAACACGTGTCATTTTGTGCCTCCTATTATGTTATTTTGTATCACATTATTTGTTGTTAAATAATTCAAGATTATTTATTACCTAAAATCTTAATTTAGCTGCAAAACAATATTAAAATAATTATAACTGTCAAACTCGCAAGTATGGCGCCATCCCCACTATCATTGTATAAAAGGCATGCCGCCATCCTTGGCAGCTCACTTTGTGTGCGACGTTCGTGAAGCTAACATCACCTGTTATTGAGTAAGTTGATATTGTAATATTTTTTGACAATGTTTAAATCCGATATGTTTAAATAATGATGATTAATGTAATTAAATCTATGTTGATAAATATAAATATTTAAAATAGTACTACTTAAGGGTTATTATTACAATTTTATGATTTTGTAGTGAATAAAACAAAGCATAAATATACACTACTCTTTTATTTTACATTATTATTATTAATTATTATTATTATTATTAATTATATTATTATTATTAATAATTATATTATTATTATTAATAATTTTATTATTTATTTTATTATTATTATTATTATTATTAATTATATTATTATTAATAATAATTATTATTATTATTAAGCGCCCTGCGCTGCCTAAACGAAACAGTAGGCCCAGGCATACATTTTCGTCGCGCCGTAGAGAGGGGATAGCTGTCTACTCTCCATCCGTCTTACGCTTTTTCGATCAGGGTCACGTGGTCACGTGTCCTGACGAATTTTCGATCAGGGTCACGTGGTCATGTGTCCTGACGCGAGTTTAAGATTTTATACCCATCACAGAACAATTTCCCAAAGTGCTCAACGCCGCTAAAGAAGTTTTCACTTCAAAAATGAATTTTTCAAATCGGTTAGCAAGTGACGGAGTTATGCCCGAACCAACAAACATCAGAATTGAGAACCTCCTTCTTTTTTTAGAAGTCGGTTAAAAAACACAAAAAAGTCAAAAATAAATCAGTTTCTGAAGTCGGTGACTTTTGTTTGTTTGATTTCATTTTTTTGCCACCGACTTCAGAAACTGATTTATTTTTGACTTTTTTGTGTTTTTTTTTGAAGTCGGTTTTATTTTTTGTTAAAAAGTTTTTATTTTTCACTTTTTAGTGGTTCACATGTTCATGGGTCATAATGTGGACAATGTAGTTTTTTTTTGAGTTTTGTTGATATTTCAAAAACCGCTTGTCCGATTTCGAAATATGGGACCATTCCGAAAGTATACCCTTTCCAACGAATTAAGAATTTTTCAAATCGGTTAGCAAGTGACGGAGTTATGCCCGAACAAACATATAAAAAAAAATATATATAAAAACATCCGAATTGAGAACCTCTTTCTTTTTTTAGAAGTCGGTTAAAAATGGACAAAAAAGGACGATCAATAACAAGAACTATTGACTGTTCATATACATATGTTCTCATATAACTATATGAGAACATATGTATATGAACAGTCAATAGTTTCCTTTAACGCAACTGCGTTAGAGGAAACTCAAACTCTGATTTATAGCATCCATGACATCCATGTGTTAACAAGTTGTACTGCATGAAACCCGGTTAGGGCAAGGTAACATAAAATAATAATTTAA
Organism: Diarsia mendica; assembly: GCA_949316265.1. Lineage (NCBI taxonomy): Eukaryota > Metazoa > Arthropoda > Insecta > Lepidoptera > Noctuidae > Diarsia > Diarsia mendica. Next base: position 19,771,406 of record OX438909.1, on the reverse strand, counting down.
TAAAAGATAATTAGGTACTATTACAGACAAACAGTAACACAACGGAAACAAGTGGCAAAACCTTTGACATTTCATATCCTAGGAGGGAAGATCAAGATTTTACGTCTATTAGTATAATCACACTATAATAATATTATTAATCACACTAATATTATAAAGGCGAAAGTTTGTATGTATTTTTGTTACTTCTTCACGTAAAACGACTGAATTTGGATAAAATTTGGTACACATATAGGTTATAACCTGGATTAACATAGGAGTTTTTATCCCGATTTTATCTCCCCGTGGGATAATTTTCGAGTTGTAACGAGTGAAGCCGCTGGCAACAGCTAGTAATAATATTAATATGATTTATATATACTGGCATATTAGCCGTGAATATTCCCGGTAGTTTTTATCGAGGAAGATGGCGCCACTGCCACGATACATGTCAGCTCCGTGTTTATTTATTTCGTTATATTAGTAATTCCACTCGTTTAAACCTAAAATCACCACTATTCGAACAGTTAAGTGCATAAGACCCAGTGATAATGTTATCTTCAAGAACATATAACAAATAGTGACGAAATTGTGATTGTGAACCCAGTGCTCAAACTGTGACAATAAACTGAGCTTTTTATAAGGTAAACATATAATTCGCCTTATAAAGTTATACCATGTACAGGACAAGTGATCGGGTAACAACATTATTTTGAAACCCTTTGTAAAAGTGCTCTAAAAACAATAATTACCAAATTGTGAACGGTTTGAAGAAACAATTTGAAGTTGAATTTGAAGTTTGCTGTTTAATCAATACTTCTGTGGCGACATCTAGTTGAAAAGGCTGAACACTAACATCACCCAGAACATCGGTCGATAAAACAGTACTTTTTTCTAGTCAAGAGGTCAACTATTACGCCCATGTCATATAAGAACCGAATAGCCGAAGTCAAAGAGTACGTGACTGACGTACTGTTGGTTGTGAGTTCGAATCCACCGAATTAATACGCACTCTTTTTGTGAGAAATCTAGATTTATTTTCATCATTTATAATGGATGACTACGAGAACATTACACAAAGAAGACAAAATACTCATAATAAAAATTTGACATCTAGCGACAGTGAATTTGATATGGACGTGTCATACCAAAGTCTACCTAACGTTGTTGGAAATAGTAATGATCTTGCAATAATGAAGGAGGAGATCGTAAAACTAAAATTGGAATTGCAAACCGCCAACTCAGAAATTGACAACTTGAACTTTGAAAATCACACACTTAATAGTAGATTATACAACAAGTGAATAAAAAGGGAATTTAATTCGAGGTACGAAGTTGGATCCCGAGAGCAGCGAAGGATTCTAGAGTAGAATCACGAGCGTAGCGAGGGATTCTATACTCTAGAATCCTGAACGGAGCGAGGGATACAAGTACCTACCGAGATAAATTTTTTATTCACGTGTTGTGTACTCTACTTTTTACCATTGACTGTGAGAAAATAAATAGGAGCATGGTATTTATTTTCGGAGCTAAGCACTCTAGATTTCTTTGGCTTATTACCCACGGATAGACGTTTTAAGTATGTCACTAACTTTGAGTATTTTGAAATATCAATGTTGTGTTTGATTCTCACTGTGGCTTTTATCATAGAATATATGCTCTAAAGTGTCGACGGCTTCGTAGTCTTGGTTAATTCATTGAAATAGTTATGAAATATGCACTCAGAGAAGGAATTGGCGCCATTCATGGTTTTCCAGTCGCAGAACAAATTGTATGTTTTCAGGTACAACTCCCGAGATTTTGGAGCAAAACAAATCATCTACTGCTGCTTTAGAACGAAATGATTCCGGAGTCAGTCTCTCATTTTCGTCATCGGAAGAACTCATTTTATTATAATTAGGTACTTAATTATAAGTTAATAACACAAAACAACCACAATAAAAGACAGAAAAGAACGTAACTAATTTGGCGGGATATTTTTTAAAAATTTGGAATGGAATAGCTCCATTCAGCCACCCAGTACGTACTTTCAGCAGCAGCGATTTTTTTGTATAGTACGCGCGGAACTAGTTGGCCGCGCCTTAGGCATGTTTTTGTTTTTTTATTTAAGTATTATTTTCAATAAATTGAACAATAATTGTTCACGATATCTCGAGATTGGTCATCACTGTCTAATTATAGTCTCCTGTGCATTGCGAGCTGTAGGCAACCCGCCCCCTCACCCCTGTCGCCACCTTAGGCGCGGCCAACTAGATCCGCGCGCACTATACGTAATTCGTGTTTGTTCCTAATTCAAAATGTCTTTATTCACTCAGTGACTAAAAGAGCGTTTTATTCACTGTTATCGATGAATAAAATGCCCTTTTTCGAGTGGCAATGGTAAATAGTAGATTATACAACAAGTGAATAAAAAGGGAATTTAATTCGAGGTACGAAGTTGGATCCCGAGAGCAGCGAAGGATTCTAGAGTAGAATCACGAGCGTAGCGAGGGATTCTATACTCTAGAATCCTGAACGGAGCGAGGGATACAAGTACCTACCGAGATAATTTTTTTATTCACGTGTTGTGTACTCTACTTTTTACCATTGACTGTGAGAAAATAAATAGGAGCATGGTATTTACTTTCGGAGCTAAGCACTCTAGGTTTCTTTGGCTTATTACCCACGGATAGACGTTTTAAGTATGTCACTAACTTTGAGTATTTTGAAATATCAATGTTGTGTTTGATTCTCACTGTGGCTTTTATCATAGAATATAATTATGCTCCAAAGTGTCGACGGCTTCTTAGTCTTGGTTAATTCATTGAAATAGTTAAGAAATATGCACTCAGAGAAGGAATTGACGCCATTCATGGTTTTCCAGTCGCAGAACAAATTGTATGTTTTCAGGTACAACTCCCGAGATTTTGGTGGCAACAAATTATCTACTATTTATAATTGCTGCTTTAGAACGAAATGATTCCGGAGTCAGTCTCTCATTTTCGTCATCGGAAGAACTCATTTTATTATAATTATTACTTATATGTTGATAGATTTTCCAATAACACAAACAACCACAATAAAAGACAGAAAAGAACGTAACTAAATTGGCGGGATATTTTTTTAAAATTTGGAATGGAATAGCTCCATTCAGCCACCCAGTACGTACTTTCAGCAGCAGCGATTTTTTTGTATACTTAATGCGCGCGGAACTAGTTGGCCGCGCCTTAGGCATGTTTTTGTTTTTTTATCTAAGTATTCTTTTCAATAAATTAAACAATTGTTCACGATATCTCGAGATTGGTCATCACTGTCTAATTATAGTCTCCTGTGCATTGCGAGCTGTAGGCAACCCGCCCCCTCACCCCTGTCGCCACCTAAGGCGCGGCCAACTAGTTCCGCGCGCACTATACCTACGTAATTCGTGTTTGTTCCTAATTCAAAATGTCTTTATTCACTCAGTGACTAAAAGAGCGTTTTATTCACTGTTATCGATGAATAAAATGCCCTTTTTCGAGTGGCAATGGTAAAAAAATAATTTACTGAACTGTGATAAAAAGATAAAAGTGCTTAAATCAATAGCAATCCAAGAATGCTCAACCAAAAACAACCTACCCAGACAGTTCTATTCACCCCAATACCAACGGCGAGTACGAACACTTTTAATGAAAACTGGCCTACCTAGGACCTCTTCAAGAGAATATACTATACAGGCATTAAACTTGATAAGCCCTAAAGCAGATATATTAAACAATCCAGTGCCTGACAAAAATATGTTCCATGGGTTTGAGGAGCGTCAAACACTCGTATCTGCAACACGTATAGCTGAAAACCTACAGGATAGTAGCTTAAATAAAAGCTTCCTAGATGCTTCCATTGGACACAGTTGTGAAAGTGTTAACATATTGCACACACCGATTGAAGAAAGGACTGACGACGCTTTATGCAATAGTAACACTTTTTCACACGCTTACGAAGAAAAAAAACCCAAAAACCGTGTAATTATACTATGTAATGAACAGGGGAATGGTCTGCGTCAATAACTCGCCGAGCTACTGGGATCAGATTATTCAGTATTCTCTTTTATAAAATCTGGTGCTACATTGAGAAACCTCTTAAACTCCTCAAAGAATGAAATAGCCAACTTTAATATGAATGACTATGTTATTGTTGTTGGAGGCCGCTATGAACGCAACCCATATGACACGGAGATGTACTTACATACATGGCTTTCATCTGTTAAGAACACAAATGTAATTTTATGCGAGGTCCCATCAAATAGATTCCTTAATGAGGCAAAACTCAATTACATGCTAAGGTTTATTTGTGGAAAGTATGAAAATGTTGTTTTTATGGATATGGACTACTCTAGATATCGGCCTCGTAAAACAAATTACATGATTAATTTATCTAGGTCTTTACTAAGGGAAATCTTGCAATTGGACTATAAACTAAAATCAAAAGAATATCAAAACTTATTAAATTTAAAAAGTAAAAAAATATGTGTAGATAAATCTGTACAAACGGAAATTACATACAATCATAAAAATATAATTGAGAATGAAAATGTCCAAATGTGTAAAAAAAAGTCATCTAGTAATAATAATCAGCAGCTCCAGAATAGTACTGTTTGTAGTGATTTTTTTCGTGAATAAACACTTATACATTTTACACCAAAATATAGCGGGTCTACTTAACAAAGCAGACACCCTCTGTATATGTTTAAATGAACTGTTAGAAAAAGACCAGTCTGTTGCTGTACTATGTATAACGGAGCATTTTATGATGTCGGGTCATGAAGACCGCCTTGTACTACCGAATTATAGATTGGCTGCATGTTTCAGTAGACAAAATAGCAAAAGAGGTGGTGCTTGCATTCTAGTCCGGTCAGGACATTTTGTGGAAGGAGTTACTAGAGGTTTCGGAACTTTCCGTTTCTAATGTTGTAGAATGCTGTGCGATTGAACTGACGAGTTATAAAGTAGTGATAGTATGTATTTATAGAGTACCAAAGACAGGGAATTTAAATGTATTTTTTACCAAATTGGAGCAACTTTTAAAACTACTGACTAGAAGAAGTTGCAGGAATATTATCATAGCAGGTGACATAAACATTGACGTAATGAAAAATAATAATATGACTTCCGAATTAAAATATCTTTTAACAAGTTTTAACATGACTTTAGCAATAGAAAAACCAACCAGAATGCAAAGCCAGACCTGCATTGATAATTTTGCTCACAATTTCGATAAAAAGTGCAAGACGGAGGTGATAGAATTTGGCCTTTCGGATCACACTGCGCAACTTCTGAAATGTCCCGTACGTTTGACCTGTGTTCTGAAATACTGGTATACATCACAACGAGATCTTAGTCCAGAAAATATTATTAAATTTAGAACATGCCTGGAAAAACTAACTTTCGCTGAAATCTATGACAATGATGATCCAAATGAGGCATTCAACTTATTTTTTGAACAATTTAAATTATTTTATGACCTGTGTTTCCCCCGTAGACGTATCAAAATACCGACAACGCAAAAACCAAAATGGATATCGCGAGGTCTTAAACTATGTAGCTTAAAAAAAGGCAATTATTGTGGACGTCTAGACATAAACCTACTCAAATAAATAAAGATAAATATTCAAATTACACAAAGATATTCAAGAAAATTATTAATCTGACTAAACGATCACAAAATAACCACAATATTAAAACTTCTGACAATAAAAGCAAAATGACATGGAAAATAATAAAGAACTCTAAATTAAATTTACCTAATGACTCAATAAATACCATAAAAATTGACAATAAAACGATTGACAACCCACAATTAATTGCTGAAAAGTTCAACGATTTTTTCATAGAAAAAATTGTGCCAGTTCCCGGAACAGGTAAAAAATCGAGTGCGTATATCACAAATAAACAAAAATCAATGTTCATGCCTCCATGCCAACCAATTCAAATATTTAACATTATAAAATCTATTAAAAACACCAATAGTGTAGGGTATGACGAAATATCTTCAAAAGTTATAAAACATGTTGCTGACTTAATCGCACAACATTTGAGTCATATTCTGAACCTTTGTATCAGCCACGGTGTTTTTCCGGACCGTCTTAAGGTCTCCATAGTGAAACCAATTTTTAAAAAAGAAAGAAAGAAAGAAAGAAAGAAAAGTGTTTATTGGATTCCCAACAGGACAAAACAAATTGACAAAAAATTAAACATTATCAAAGTAAACAATATGACAAATACTTAAAATTAGGACGTAGGTAGATACAAGTTTAAATTTGTCCCGTGCGAAGCCAAAAGGCCACTATCTCAGCATGTTGCTGTGACATTTATGATACATAAATGTCACAGCGCTGGTATTCTGATAGGACCCAATGGTGACGCCACGTTCACAGAAAAAAACAACAAAAAACTAAATTAAAACAAAAATTAAATTAAAATACACCTAATAAAAACAATAAGTTAAGTTAAGTTCGATAGAAAAATATTCAATAGGACTCCTATTTAATATATTTCCATCGAGCTTTGGCAACACCGACAAAAGAACACAACGACGGGGCGCACGGTATATTTATGTTCTGTGGCTACTATTATCTAATCTGTGCAATTGATTGTACTCTGTGATCAAATAAACAAAACAATTCATTGGACTTGGAGTATTGGAAATTGGAACATACTGTAATTACTAACTAATAGTGTGTAAAAAGGTAATAAGCAACAAATGCAGAATTATAGACCTATTGCGCTTTTGCCAGTCTTTTCCAAAATTTACGAGAAATATATTTATAATGAACTTTACAGTTACTTAGTAAAACAAAAAATTCTCTGCAACGAACAAAAAGGTTTCCGAAAGAACATGACAATAAACATGGCAATTTATGACTTTTTAAATAAAATTATGACTAATGTAGAATTTACACACTTAACAACACCAATAGTTGACTCGCCAACGCACCACCGCACAGGCCGACAGTCCGACAACGACTGCCCGCCCCACCACACGGACCGGTATTTATAACCGAGCGAGCGACGTGTGCGCCCGAGGCAACGTCATAATACTGTTATCGATTTGTAGTGTGATATATTGATATCTACATACACTACATTCCCTTCCTTGTTTTAACTTTTTTGTATCGGAACCAGAATGATTATTAAGACATTTTTAACATATAATTTTATTTTATTTTTATTCATTTTTAATTCGTAACTCTGGCATAACAAAATCACAGCAAAATAATATTTTACAAATCATTGAATAGTTTATTTATATATTTAATTATTATTTATTTATTTTTTACTTTTAGCCTTCCTCTTCTTCTATTTCATTTTCTGGTTCATTTGTATCTTCTCTTCTGTTAATTTCTTTACTTTGGCCACTCACCACTTCCCATTGGCCTTCAACTTTTTTCAAATGAACTACGTTTCTTCGTGATACTTTCCCAGTTATGTCGTTTCGAATACTTACGTCTCCACCTTTACTCTTTTCCACTGTATGGGAAGTTGGATCATAATTTAGGCTTAGTTTATCTTTGACCATATTTTTGACGTATACTTTATCGCCAGGCACTAATTGACACTCACGAGCTCTTCTTTTATTATCGGTATATTCTTTCCCAGTTTCTTTCTTTTCTTGGTCTCTGTCTCGAACATCTGCATCTTCCGGTTTATGTGCATGTGAAATGTCTCCTGCCATAGGAATGTTGTCGCGGTATTGCCTTTTGAAGAATAATTCTGCAGGACACTATGCGGGGTACCGTTGTACATAGCCAAATACTCTAACAAACCATCTTGCCAGTTTTTATGCTCAACTTGACTAATTTTTAGACGCTTAAGAATATCTCTGTTCTGACGTTCGACTTCTCCGTTCTGTTGAGGCCAGTATGGTACCGTATTATGCAAAACTATATTCCTTTCAGTACAGAATTTTTTGAACTCCTCGCTGCAAAACTGTCTACCATTATCAGCCGTTATTGTCATTGGGTTACCAAGTCTGCTAAATATCTCTTTTAGAGATTTTATTATGTCTGCACTGGTTATTTTGCGACAAATCTTCACCTCCTTGTATCGACTGAAGTAATCGACGATTACCAATATGTAATCGCTGCTTGGTAAAGGGCCCAATAAATCAATACATGTATCTACCCAAGGTTCACATGGTAATGCCCGTCGCTTCAATGGGTTTGGAGGATTCGGAGCCGAAACTAACGTACAGCCTTTGCAGCATTTAACCAAGTTCTCAGTTTCTTTGTCATATCTAGGCCACCACACTTTGGCTCTTAGTCTCGCCTTCATTAGGACTATTCCTGGGTGTCCTTCGTGAGCAGCTGTCAAAACCTGAGCGCGCAATTTGTTTGGTATAACAATTCTTGTGCCTCTCAACAAAATTCCGTCGTAAAAACATAATTCATTCTGGAAGAGTTTGAAATTTTTTACTTCATCATCCCATTTGTTGTTATAAAGGCCTTCCCTTACCTTTAATATTTCTTTGTCCTGTTTTGATGCCTCCATAATTTGATCCAGTGATACTGCCATTGGCCTGCTTCCTTCAACAACTTGATGTATGTAGTTTTCCGACTTGTCCTGTGGTGTTTTACTTAATTTACACAATCTTGATAAACTATCTGCTATATTTTCTTTGCCAGGCTTGTATATTACTTTAAATGTATATGCTTGAAGGCGAAGTATCCATCTTTCTATCCTTGCACATGGTTTTGATTTAGGACCGAATATAACCTCAAGTGGTTTATGGTCGGTCACTAATTCAAACTCTTTTCCAAACAGAAAAACATAAAAATGTTCCACAGCCCAGACCAGGGCTAAGGCTTCTTTTTCTGTCTGGCAATATCGCCTTTCACAGTCTGTTAGCGTCCGGTGACCATACGCTATAATACGATGTCCATGACTATTAATTTGAACTAATACTCCTCCTAGTCCTACCGGACTGGCATCTGCTACAACCATAGTCCGATCTTTAACGTCATAGTATCCTAGAGTAGGAATATTAGATAAAGCTAATTTTAATTCATTAAATGCAAATTCCTGTTTACTGCCCCAAAGACTTTTTAATTCTGTGGTTTTGCTCTGTTTCTTCCTTAGCAGTTCTTTTAATGGTTCAGTAGTTGTTGCCAAATTTGGAATCCATTTTCCAACATAATTTATTAATCCCAAGAAGCTCTGAAGCTCACCTATATTCATAGGTGGACGAAATTCTTGAATGGTTGTCACGTACTTATCTAATGGTTTTACACCTTTGTGTGATAATTCGTGTCCTAAAAATTGAACCTTTTCTTCCCTGAATATGCACTTGTCCTTTCTCAGTACTACATTATTTTCTTCTAGAGTTTTGATCACTGCTTCTAATCTTTGATCATGTTCTTCCAAATCCTTACCATATACTAAAATGTCATCTATAAAATTAATAGTGCCATTACATCGCAATAACATTCGTTCTAAGGTTTTTTGAAAAATTTCCGTTGCACAGGATATTCCAAACATTAGTCTTTTGTACCTGAACAGGCCTTTACTTGTGATAAAAGTTGTAATGTGTCGTGAATCGGGATGCAATTCAATCTGATGAAAAGCATCTTTTATGTCCAGTTTTGAAAAGTACTTCGCATTTTTCATTTTCGGTAGTAGCTTGTCCATAGTGGGCAGTGGGTGATTTTCCCGTAGGATTGCTTTATTGGCCCGCCTCATATCTACGCAAATGCGAACATCTCCGGTGTTTTTTAAAACTGGCACTATTGGCGATACCCATCTCGAGGATCCTTGAACTTCTTCAATAATGTCTTTCTCCAACAGCTCTTTTATTTTTTTATCAACTTTTTCTTCCAGTGGTATGGGAATCCTTCTTAATGGTTGAGAAACTGGTTGTACTTTTTCATCGATTGGTATCTCCACTAAAACGTCCTTGAACTTCGTAAACTCTGTCTTAGTTTCCATTTGGTCGATTTCTAATCCGATTTTGAGTACACCCATAGCCATGGCAGTGTCTTTCCCAAGCAGATCTCTAGTTCCATCAGCGATGACATAAAAAGTTGAATTTTCTGATCTATCTGCGATTTTTATTTTTGCGTCAAATGATCCTATTAGGTCAAGGGGTTTCTCACTCCCATAACCATAAAAAGTTTTATTGCAACTGGATGTTTGGTTATGAACCTGTACCTTTTTTTGTTTCATATTGTCCCAGGTTTTGTTTGTGATCAAGTTACATTTACACCCAGTCTACTAACATTTTAACTTTTATTCCCCCAATATAACAATCTAATACACTGTCATCATCGATTTTGAACACATATTGTATGTCTTCGGATTCTGTTTTATCTATCTGGTTTGTATCGTTTCTTTTGTTATCTCTTTTCATTTTTTTATTTACGCTTTGTTTGTTGTTTCCTTCGTATTTTCTTTTATTTCCTCTGTCCCGTGTCATTGTCCTGCAGTATTGTCTAAAATGTCCCTTTAGCCCACATTTGTGGCAATCTCTTTCTTTTGCTGGACATTTGCTGTCTTGAGACGCGTGTCCTGAGCTCCCACATCTTCCACATCCTGATTTTCCTTTCCAATTCTTATCATTACTTTTTTCATTAATTTCTGATTTCATGTTCTTTACTCTGTTTATGTTTTCAGTTGATGCGCTGCTTCCTCCAAATTCTTCTATTTGTCGGCTTACAGCTTCGAGAGTATTTGCTTCAACAATTATATTTGTTAGTGTTATTGCGTCTCCTGTTTGTAGAATTCTTTTTCTAAGCTCTTTAGAGGAACACTTTTCTGTGATTTGATCGATTATTTGATCGTCTTTGTCCTTAAACTGACATTTGTCTGCTTGTTGTCTAAGCCGTATTATGAATTTTTCAAACTTTTCATTTGTCTCTTGTGCGATCAATCGAAAAAGGTGACGTTCGTAGATCTTACTTTGTTTGGGAAGAAAGTATGCGTCGAGTTTGGTGATAGCCACTTCGAAGACATCCACTCCATCTGCTGGTGATACATTTGCACCTGGTATATTATAAAATATTTCTTGTAATTCTAGTCCACCATAATGTAGCAACGAAGCACGTTTCTTCTCACAACTCTCGATGCCAGCAGCTTCCAGGTATATCAAGAGTGCCCGCTTCCAGCGTTCCCATCTCGTTCCTACTGATGAGGGTTCCCCCTCACAATCAAACTTGTCTAACGTGAGTTGGGAACTCATGTTATCAGTTGGTTACCTGGAACCAATAACTAAACACACTTGACACTAAACTGCATGTACATAAAAAGTACCACTACTGCTGGCCTATTCTTTCTTTGATATCTCAATTTAAGTACCAGTAGATATATTCTACTGCAATAACTTTCAGCTTTGATGACTTGTCAATTTAATGACCAGTAGATATATTCTACTGCAATAACTGTCATCCTTTGAGGACTTGTCAATTTAATGACCAGTAGATATATTCTACTGCAATAACTGTCATCCTTTAATGACTTGTCAATTTAATGACCAGTAGATATATTCTACTGCAATAACTGTCATCCTTTAATGACTTGTTAATTTAATGACCAGTAGGTATATTCTACTGCAATTCCTGTCATCCTTTGACGACTTGTCAATTTAATGACCAGTAGGTATATTCTACTGCAATTTTTTATAACATTTATGTGCTCTTTGATTTATTATTGAACAAATTATATATCACAAATCAAATAACTAAGTATGAGATCCCGGGTTCGACTCCCAGGTCGGGCAGTGTCACTCAGTTTCTCTACTAAGAACTTGCCAATAACAGACCGAAGTCTAAACTGGCGTCCAGTTAATGGCAACAGGCATGCTCAACGTAACTGCTGAAATTTGGTTGTACCACAAATCTCTGCCTATCCCCTTCGGGGATTATGGCGTGATGTTATGGTTACGCTAAGAAATTAAAATAGTATGTTTTCTTTAACAACCGGGATAGCATTAAAATGGCTACATAGATATAGGTACAATACATTTAATGAATCATATATTGAGTCAGCTTTCTTTTATTTGGTAATAATATACACACATTTTTTAAATGTGGCAATATTTCGTATATTTCCGAAATATAACGATCCATTATCTACTTGTAGTTCCAGAAAATATAAAAGTCTTCTTGTTCCTCTTACGCTCGCTCTCAACAATCCATCCATCCATAGACCCGCTCAACAGAGACAGAATTATGGCACAAGCAATGTCAAATTCCTATCCCTAGTAGGCAAATCCACAGGCAGACAGGCTATCGAAAAATGAGCATTACCTAAGTATTTTGTTTGTAAGAAAACAACTTTATTTCAAAATACCTTCAAACAAATGTTTATTTATTTTTTTCTTTACTTAAAAACATGAATACCTAATTGTACCATTTGTTTTTTTTTTTGTATAATAAATAAATATAAAACTCACGGTTTAATCCTCGTCGCCAATGTAGAATTTACACACTTAACAACACCAATAGTTGACTCGCCAACGCACCACCGCACAGGCCGACAGTCCGACAACGACTGCCCGCCCTGTAGTAGTCTCTGCTTTCCCCGCAAGGGAGCGTGCAGTCAGGGTTGTAGACTGTTGTCTGTGCCCCGAGGTGTCACATGTGCCCGACACTGCGGGCACCTCTCTTCTTGGGTGGCCTACTTGGGCCTTGAACTGCGGCAGGTGCGTGGGCTCACGCCACCTGCCTGTGTGTTGGTGTCATCTGTGGCTGGTGGGAGCGTCGCGGCGCCATGCGAATGGCGCAGCTTTCGCATGGCGCCGCGACGCTGCCCGCCCCACCACACGGACCGGTATTTATAACCGAGCGAGCGACGTGTGCGCCCGAGGCAACGTCATAATACTGTTATCGATTTGTAGTGTGATATATTGATATCTACATACACTACAACTAATATTGATAATAAAATACCGGTATGTTCTGTGTACTGTGATATGACGCAAGCTTTTGATTATGTTGACCATTCAATCTTATTAAACAAACTTGACTCCTATGGTATAAGAGGTAACGTTTTGAGCTTATTAAGCACGTACTTATCAAAAAGAAAACAGTCGACCGCGATAACAAACTTAAACTTTAAGACTAAAGAAGAAGTAACATATCTGTCTGCACTGTATACTTTGGTGTACCACAAGGCAGTGTATTGGGTCCGCCATTATTTCTGATTTATATTAATGACCTGCCCAAAGCCATAGACTTTCCAATTACACTCTTTGCTGACGATAGCACTATTACAATAGCACGTGATAAACCTAATTCTTATGAAGCGGATGTTAATAACGCGGTAACTTCCATAATCACTTGGCTGGATAATAATAATCTAAGAATTAACCTTGACAAAACACAAATAATGCACTTTGGTCATAAAAAACCTAGTTCAAAAATGGACGTTCAATACCAGAATAACAAAATACATGACGTCGATAGTGCAAAATTTCTTGGTCTGATAATTGACAGACAGCTAAATTGGAAGGATCATATTGAAGCGCTTTGCAAGAAAGTTAGTAGTTCATCCTATGCTTTGTATAAACTTGCCCCCACAGTTAACATAGATACACTACTTACAGCGTATCATGGTATTGTAGCGTCAGTGCTAAGATATGGTATAATATTTTGGGGTAACTCCACAAATAGAGAAACCGCTTTTAAAGCACAAAAGCGATCCATCAGAGCCATGTTCAGACTGCAGGTAACGGACAGTTGTGTACCATTTTTCAAAACATACAAAATTCTAACACTGCCGTCTATGTATATTTATGAAACTGCCTTATTTGTGAAATTGAATTCACACCTGTTTCCCAACCTATCAGATACAGTTGAACGTAACAGGCGGAATGATATGTTGCGCGGACGTAGAGCCAAAACAGCATTAATGTGGAAAAGCATATTTTGTATAGCCCCGCAAGTTTTTAACAAAATCCCAAAGCAAATTAAGCTGTTAAATTTAAATGGGTTTAAAAAAGAGCTTAAAGAGTTTCTTTGTAAAAAGTGTTATTATAATTTAAATGACTTTTTGAATGATACTTTGACATCCTAATTTGATTGTAATCTCTCCTTGATAGCATATACCTACTTAACTTGACATTAATCTTGACATTGACATTTGTTTTTTATTTGTATTTATCTATTGACATAATTTTAATTGCTCTGACTTGCCCATGACTTGCCACATATTGTAACATTAATTCTTTTTTAAGTGATTTGTATCAATAATAACCTAATTTTTCTATCTTTATGTTGTAGGTAATAATTTATTATGTGTACCCGATATTTGCACGCCCTTTGTGGCAGAATGTGATGAGACCGTTTATTATATAATTTAAGACCATGTATTGTACCATGTTCGGACAAATAAATGAATTTGAATTTGAATTTGAATCGAGTCGGCTATCCCCATATTTATTCTTCCACTTAAAATAATCCCATCTAAATATTAGTTTCAACTTCGTGAAAAACATTTAACTTTAAATACAATACATTTTTTTTTTTGTGATAAAATACGAAACCCCATTTTTTGTTTCAGTTTTACTAGATTCAAGTAACAAGTATTTGTATTTGAATCTTGCAAAACTTTTTTTTCTAAAATCATCTACACGACACGCTATTCGAAATCCAGAAAAACCTCGTTCATATTTTTCGGATGAGCAGAATAAACTTTGACCCAAAAAAACACTCATCATCGTTCTCCTGCCCTTAGCCCAATTTATTTGGGGTCGACGTAACATGTCTTCTTCTTTCATACTTCTCTATTTCTCGTCTTGTCAGCAGTCACCTTTTTTTTTTTACTTTTATTGACTCGATTTTAGTATTTTTATTTTTTTGTATGATTTACCATCTAATGATATGATTTATTTTTATATTAGCAAGTGCTTACGTTTTTGTTGTTTTATGTTTTTCATTTCTTTTTGCGTATGTACGTACGGTAACGAATTTTTATTGTCTAATTTTATTTTATTTTATTTTAAATTGTAAAACTTAAGAGCTGTGTTGTGTTACTTTATAATATTTTCGATACAATGTAAAAATTGTTTATGAAATAAATGATATGATATGATATGACCTCCTTTCTAGCCATATTATCTTTCACACAGTCCATCCCTCTACTCATATAGCCATCTATTCCTACTCAACATTTTTCTCAGAACATTTACTTCATTCCTTCGCATCACAATGCCCATACCACGACAATCGATTACCACACAACTTTTCACTCACTGGCGCCATTTTTAGCCTAGGCTACATGTCTATGAAAACATTATAACTTTTTTCAGCATTGATTAAAACTGCGATTGATCTTGGAGATTATGCTTCAAAAGTAGGAGGTGTGACCAAATTCTTCATGGGACCGCTGCCTATTTATGGTTAGTTAAAACTTCATAATTATAATTATTTCTTAAAGAAATAAGAACAAATATCTGGTTCAGTGTCAGTTTATAAAAAAAAAATAGTTAATAATAATATGGTTTATAAAAGATTAAATTATAATTATTTGTTAGCAATCCTTGGACTTTTTTTTTTGGGGTTGCGAAATCGTCAAATAACCTCTCCCGCTTTTAGACAAAGCAAAAGGGAGTGTCAGACTTCTACTGACTAAGCCCCACCCATGTTCCTTCTTAGCCCTTTATGTCGAGGTTGCGGTATCTCTTGCGAACAACCCACAGCCCCGACGGGAGCAATCTTTGGCCTCACTTTGTGTATTTCCAAACTCAAAGAGAATTAAAAGCTCTCGTAGTACTGGCAATTATAAGTTTTTTTTAATCCTATGTTACAGTTGTATCAGATCCCGTAGATGTGCCAACAGTCCTTAACAAATGCCTGAAAAAAATGTTTGTGTATCGATTCATTGAACCCATGATTGGCAACACGTTGATGGCTGCTGATGGTAACTTACCCATTTCGTTTACATATTTCTTATTTATAATGATTAAGTTAACTTGTTCTGAATGTCTTTTTAATCATTAATGTGATTTACAATTAGCCACCAAAGTCAAAATGAAATAAGACAGTCCCCCAAAACGCTCACTCTTTAACTCTTCTGCCCTGTGTTTCGACTAGGAGGAAGAAGTGGTGGAAAAACTGGAGCACACACTCACTCACTCACTCATCACGTGTTTCATGGTATTCCGAATATTTCAGTACCAACATGGAAGCGTAACCGTCGGATACTGGACCCTTGCTTCAAGCAGAACATCTTGGATGACTTCCTGAAGTTGTTTTCTGATCGAGCTGGAGGATTTGTTGAGATGCTCGCCGAGGATGTCGGCAAAGGTGAAGTGGATCTCACTGAGAAGATCACTCAGGCTGTTGTGGAAACCGCTTGCCGTGAGTAGTTCTTCCTCTTTTGATGCTCCTCTAACAACTGAAGGTTGGCCACCAACTCCGAATATTTTTCTTTTTCGGGGTCAACGGCTTTCGCTCCAGTTCATTTATTTATTTTATTCTTTTCCGGTAACTTACAGCTAATACAAACAGTGTTTTTTTCCGCAAATTATGATCTTTTTTAAGAACACTTAAAAAAGATCATAATTAATTGCGGAAAAAATATTAATATACATAATTAATTATTTTGTTAGTAATATTTAATAACCTTGACATTTACTCTTGCAATAAGAGCACTCTTAGATTCAAAGAAATGCTAATAGCAGTTTAAATTGAGCATAATAACACTAGATTAGACAATTTAAAAAAAAACTGGCCAAGTGCGAGCCGAACTCGCACAAGGAGGGTTCCGTACCATCGCGATCGTAATAGAAAAGCCCCCTTTAATTTGAATTATTTGTTGTTATAGCGGCAACAGAAATACACTTTTTTCATAGTGTTAGATCTTAAAAATAAAAGATACTGTAATGTAACACTCATTCTTTACATTACTCCGTATTTTATTATAGGTTTTTTTCATTAATTATTTATTTATTTAAACTTCATGCACAATAGTGATACATAGGCGGACTTAATGCCACAAGGCATTCTCTACCAGTCAACCTTAGGGTTAAATAAGACAACATTAATTAATCTTAATTATTAAGGATGAATGGATATTTTTTTAATGAAATCATAATAATAATAATGTTAACATCGGGCGTCCCATGACGGCCTTTATTTTTTCAGTGCAATGAACGGTATCTTTTATTTCAGAAACTACACTGGGGCTTAGAATCGATGGCAAGGACCTTGTTGATAACAATTTCTTGAAGGCTATAACAGTATTGCTAGATATCCCCGTAGCCAGGATTAACAAGCCTTGGCTTATGTTGGATTTTATCTTCAATTTGTCTAGTTGCAGAACAAAATTAGACAACGCACTTGCGTCCAGTACTAAACTTACGACCAATGTGAGTACCTATAAAATTAAGTCAAACCTTATTCTTATATTTTTTTTTATCCTTTACTGTACGACTGCTGGGCAAATGTCCTTTCAAGAGCTCTTTTCCTGTGCCGCCTCAATTCGTTATTTTTTTTATTTAATATAATTTATTGTTAATCTACAAAGCTGTGAGTGAGCTCACAGTGCTTCGTGTTAAACGAAAAAATATTTTTTATTTTTCATTAGACTTTACCCACGTGAAAATGTCGATTTTCCATACAAACTTTGTCGTGCTTTTTCATCCCCATGATGGCTGAATTTTCAAAAATCCTTCCTTAGGGGATGCCAACGTCATAAGAGGAATACGTGTGCGTAATTTTAAGCTGCTAGCCCTAAGGCCCTGTGCGTTGGTTCTCAGTCAGTCAGCTTTGCCTTTTATATTAATACAGATAACCATAACATTTTGCAGATGCTGAATCTAAGGAAATCAGAACATTTACAACGGTTGAAAACTAAGGAGGAGGTTGATTACAAAGGTAAGAATTAATCTATTTTATTGTCATGGTAGCACCTATCCTACCTAGCACTTGTTCTCACCGCCACTGCGACCATTTTTGATTGGTATGTTTTTTTTATTTTTTTTATGTATGTACACCACAGAAGAGATAAAAGAGGTTAGAAAGGCCATGTGGGCGGGGCACGCGCGCCGCTTATATGATCAGACGATCATATGTCGACAAAATTTGATTTACTGACCAACAATCGCGCTCATATTGTGACAGCGAACGGAGCTCCGCGAAAAAAAAAGAATTATGCCGTGTTGCGCGATTATTACGTGTCGGAAAAGAAGCCAGGTGTGCAGTGTGGCTCGAGAAGGGATTTCTCTTCATCGGTAAGTCTAAAAACCTTAAAATACAAGTGATATTTGTAATTATTACAATAGTATTATGTAGTTCGCAGACAAAAATGATACAATCGCAAGCAGAAACGAAATTATGTACATTGCTTGCAATACGTGGGTACCATCTTGTACTACGTGGGCGATTGCGCAATGCATTTCGTTCACTGCGAACGTCGCGTGCGACGAGCCAAAGCTTAAATTCTGCCTACTCTTTGCGTTTCGATAGTGTTGTACCAAGTTGTCCATAATGTCGATATTTAGTATGTGTGAATGCATTCAAATGATTATTATGTTATGATTAAAATAACTTTTGTTTATCCCATACTATCAATACCTTATTATTGTTTATTGATTGTTTTTCATCTAAAATTTGTTTTGAGGTTAGCCATTTATAAATCGAAACATACATTTTAAATTTTATTTTTAGGTTTCCAACAGATCCAGATATGTTACAGACCTGACTAAAGCTATTATAGAAAAATATTAGTGTGAGATTGCATTTTATTCTGAAAAATTCGAATTTGAAAGATAGCAAGCGCATGCTATTGCTACTTAATAAATACGTTTTATTTCAAGACAATAATAAAATCTGAATTGATATTGAATTTCAAGTACTTAATGTTCAATATTTGAAAAAAATCTTTTCTGTTTACTTTTTATCTTTAATTTTTTATGTGTGAGAGACCAATAAATATTTTTGCTTTCTTATTTTCTTTCTTTCTGTCCCGTCCCGAAATTAAAGCAAAAACTGCAAAACTTAAAGTAACAAAACTCAAGTAATTTTATCGATATACATTATCGACCTTTTGGTCACCGTAACATGTATGAGAAATATACGCAAGTGTGAGTGTACGTCAAACGCAATGTTTGCGCTAGTGTGACAACCAGTAGCAAGCTCGCGATCTAAGTGAGTGCGGTTTATTTGTGTGCATAATTCGCGTACTTATTAGCGTCTTGCATGTAGTGGTTACAGAGAGTGGGAGACAAGCGGCGACACGCGTTCTAATACAAATCAGGAACTATTTCCTTTCTAACCTCTTTTATCTCTTCTGTGATGTACACCGATTACGCTGCGATTTATGATCAGATTTACGTAATTCTTTTTTGTTTGATGCGGAATAGTTGCCATTTGGTCCCATAAAAATTAAGTATAGTTTGGCCTAGTACTTTTCATTTTATGAAGATTTTTCTTAAGTATGTGTGTTAGCGAATAATTTCGTCGTTTATGAATCAATTTTGATGATTCTTAATTTTTATTGTGAAGGAGATATTTTAAGGGTGGTACTGTGATATGGAAACTCGAGGGCAACCCTCAAATTTCATAGGCACGTATTACGTGCTTTTTGGTTTCTTAGTCGAATGTTAAATGTATAGTAAATATTTCTATAGGATATTAAAACTAAAAATTAAACCACCAAAAAGTGAAAAATAAACTTCTGAAGAAAAATCAGCTTCTGAAGTCGGTGTCAAAAAACGAAATGAAACAAACAAAGGTCACCGACTTCAGAAGCTGATTTTTCTGCTGATGAAGTACTGTTTAAAGAACCATCAGGAACCTCTCAATGCTATTATTTTACTTTGCTATCAATTTTATTAAAATATATATTTTTGTCGTTTCAGGTGATAAATTTCAATGCATCTTAGATGTCCTCATTGAGAACACCGTGTTTGAGAATGAAGAAGAATGCCTTTTCACTGATATTGTAATGAGGAATCTTATTGACAACGTGCTGGTAGGTGGCTTTGACACCACTATCGGTGAGATGCTGTTCACATTTACCTGTATCGGCACCTATCCTGAGGTACAGGACAAGATTTATCAAGAGTAAGTTCTCACATGATATCAGTAAGTTGATAAGTCAGACGCAAAATACCAAAATAAAAAGCAGGTTACCGGAATAAACGGGTGGGATCCAAAACATCAACAATCAACAGTTTATTTGTACAATGCATCAGAATATCATTGGTTATAACATAAACGGTTCAGAATGTCAACACTTCAGATAAGCAACGAATGTGAATCACATTGATATAAAACATAAATAGTTCAAAATATCAACACGTTCACCCCCGAGGGAACTTGCAGCACCGACGGGTACGACGAAACCTTCACTTCGTTCTAAAATAGTTCTTCTTTTATCTATTCTTAAAGTTCAGATTGAACATTGATTTTATTGGCGTATTTCACATAAAACCGCTTAAACCCTTTTTTGCGCTTGATTTCGATAAAACTGGCATTAAATCAAATAAAGAACACTTCATAAACTTTAAGAGTACAATTAAATAGCTGTATACGTACAGGCAGACAGATAGACAGGGTGAATCTATAAGGGTTTCATTTTAGCCATTTGGCTAAGGAAACCTAAAAAGGATAAGTTTCTAAAAGTATTTCTTTATATTCCTAGATTAACTCAAGTTTTGGGTGAAGACGGAAAAGTAACAAAACAGAATATATCTCAACTGGTATATTTGGAAGCAGCAATCAAAGAAACGCTGAGGTTATACCCAACTGTAGGAATGGTGGCTCGCGAAGCTATAACGGATACAAAATTACGTAAGTACTGCCTTAAGTAATCTTGTTTGGCACGGTTGGTGTAGTGGCTCAAGTAGTGTCGAGTTCGATCCCCGCACAAATATTTGTAAGGCTTACAGATCTGGGTCTAGATTTTTGTGAACATATGAGTTTGTGAAAGAGTTTTTATTCCGTTCAATTGCGTCTTTAATTTTCTCGGTATTAAAGCAACGGAGATCGCTGCTTAGAATAATAAGGACTTTGTTAAATGCCTACTTAAAATTAATAACAATACTGCTCTAACACGTTTCATTGCAAGAGAGTTTAGATAGTAATAAGTTATTTTTATGAACCTACCACCACTCAGTTACTTTTATGATTCTTCTTCTTCAACTTGGTATTGTACGAAATACAGCTCTTAAATCGTCGGCAGCCTTTTATTTAAATAATTTTGGATATAAACCCCCAACTTTTCAAAAATTTTAAGATTCCTTTAGTGAACTTCAAATCTCGTATGAAGACTGCAGGATCATTTAAAGCCGCTCCTTCGTGAGCTTCAGTAATTGATAATTTGATAAAATTTAAAATATTTATTATTATGGACATGCATGAGCGAGCTAGGAGTCTCTCTCAGGGATCGCGTCCGAAATGAGGTGATCCGACAGAGGACCAGAGTTGTTGACATAGCTCACAGAATAAGTAAGCTGAAGTGGCAGTGGGCCGACCATATTAGCCGCAGAACCGATGACTGTTGGAGTAAACGTGTTCTTGAGTGGAGACCGCGAATCGGCAAGCGCTCAAGCTCGGTGGAGCGATGATCTTCGCAGAGTGGCTGGTAACAACTGGATGAGAGTTGCCGAAAATCGAGTTGAGTGGCGCAAGTTTAAAGAGGCCTTTATCCAGCAGTGGATTGCAATAGGCTGATGATGATGATAAAGAGCGAGCAATGCTTCAGGTATTGGCCGTTCATTTTGCCCGACACCACACTCAGAACTACATAATTATGTTGGTGCTACCCTTTACCTGAGACCACAGGGAGGCCGTTTTTTTGCGAAGCACCCGTTGGGAAGCCGTCCCTCAACGCGTTGATATACTGAACGCGCAGTGCATTGCAGGCTTCTTTCGTTTAATTGCTTCTTAGTATAATATACATGAAAATACTTTAGCCGCATTGAAAAAAACCACTTTCTAAACTTTTACAACTGTAACCCATGACTGCTGAGCGTTATGATTTTTTTTATTTTTAGTTATAGATAAGATTTTTATAATAAGATTTTTATATTAAATGACATAGATCGTAATCTGTACATTTTGGCACACAGGCTCCTACGTGTTTTGAGCGGTTCACCCTTGTTTCGCCGAACAACTTTTGATGTAATGTTACTAATTCGAACAACGTTTACGAAAATAATCATTTTGTATAATATCGGTTAACATAATTTTCATTTCATCGAATATTTATTTGCGATAACAACATTTGCGCTATTGACCAAAAGGTATAATGTTCATTTGATGTAATGTTCAGGTGTTTTATCGCATATTCAATTTTTCCCCGAAACAAACACAGATGCTGACAGAAATCCTAACCCTAGACGGTGGACGTCAGGGGCACCCTGAGGTTCGGTTAGTTAGGTCCCTTAAAACCTGCAGACAGAAATAGGAGCCCCGTGCAGCGGGGCTCCGTCGACCTGCTGACGGAAACGAATGAAAGGAAACGAATGATTAATGAACTGAATATTCGATACGATCTTTGGACTAAATCATTATTAGTCTAGTGAAACATTAGTTTAAATAAAATTTGTGCATTTGAAAATTCGGTTAAATGATATCATTTCAAATAAATAAATATGCGTAATAAAAATCTACCAATTAATTATTCGGTCAAATGAATAATTAATTATACGAAATGACTTTATTGTAACTAAAATATTAGTCGGAGTGATTTTCGACGAAACAATTGTTATACCAAACAAGGGTGAACCGTTTTGAGCATCTCCTTTGATTGATAGATAATTATACTATAAAAAAAAAAACATAATATAATATTTACTTTTTATTTACTTCATAATATATTATGTAACAGGTTTTTTGATAATTATGGATAAATTAATAATTATGTAGTCTTGTAAGTAACATAGATGTTTCACTTTCCTTTAGGTAACGTGACAATTCCCGCCGGCAGCAGCGTACTAGTCCATATATGGAGTATTAACAGAAACACAGACCATTGGGGCGCAGACGCCGGGGAGTTTAAACCAGAACGATGGCTCAATCCACCGACTCATAAAGGCGCTTTTGCAAGTTTTTCACCGGGACTGAGAGGGTGTATTGGTAAGTTTTGTTCTCTTTTCATCACATTATCAGCCAGTTAGAATTTTAGCATAGTCCATGTTGGACACCTATGATTAGAAGAAATGTATTTTTGCCCATAGTTTTTTTTAATCCATTTGCCATCAACTATTTAGAATTGACGAGTTTTCGATACTTATTGGAACTGAGATCCATATCGCACGTTATTGTTTTAACACCATTTTTGCAGTGATTTATAAGGCACTTCCCGATCACCAAAACTAAAATGTTTTCAATCGATTCAGCTTGCCGTCAATTTTGAGAACAAATATTATATAATTATAACGTGTATATACGTGTGTTATTAGTACAAATCAAAACTTCGTTTCAACTGGCTGTCATAGAGATGTAAATTGAAAAAAAAACTAAAAAAACCTTAGCGCCGTCGTTATTTTTCTACATTTTCTGCATTTGGTATTTTTCAGAATAAGGGAAACACAATAACTAAAATGTAATAAAACACTAAATTTAATCGTTTTATTTTAATTAAAGTCAAATTATGTTTAAACCAAACCAATTATTTTTTTCATAACATAAACCAAAAGAGAATCAGGGACTTCCCCGTCCGTAACTGTAAACTTCAGTGGGTGTTACCAATAATTTTAAAACATTATGTATACCTATGTAAAAAAAAAATGGTATTTTCTAATTTAACAAAAAAAAATATGTAATATCAAAATTAATGATAAACGATAACCACCTTACCATATTTTTATTTTCATACTCTTGAAAAAATCCTTCTCCAGCAAAAAAAACTGTTTTTTTCATGTTTTTTTAATCTCAGAAAAAAACGTATTTTTACAACTCTAGGCTGTCCATAAGACACCTCTCTATTTTTGACACTTAAATAAAAAAAAAATGTAGTAGCTGTATACGAATGACAACTACAGATTGTAGAGCACAAAAAAATGGAAGTGTAGTCCATAATGGCTGATACTATATATTTAGATGTTTTAAATTACATTTCTTTTTACAGGTAAAACGTATGCACTTATGTATATGAAGGCAACCATGGCCCAGGTACTACGCAGGTTCAAACTTACAGCCGACCATACGAATATGAAACTAGAATGTGCTGTAATGTTGAAACCTGTAGCAGGACATTTAGTGAGAATTGAGGAGAGGCGATCAAATAAATGAAGACAAAAAATTGTTATTTTATTTTAGTATTCCGTAACCATGTTGATGAGCCTATCACAATTATAGAAATAAAAAATAGAAAAGAATGGATTAAGCAGTACCTACCTGTAACATTTTAGAACAAAATACATACAAGATTTATCGTTCTTTTATTTTTCATACGTCGAAACAATTTCATTCAGTTGAAATTTTCACAAATGGATTGAATCTAAACAAAGCATTGATATTTGTCCTCGAAAGAGCACTTTGCATTTTTTTTGTCATTTAGTCGATAACTACAAAACAACATTATAAAAATAATAAAATAAAACAGGACGTCCTCCGTTGATACAATTTTACTTTATCTTGGCATTCTGGTACCTTGACTTAATTTTTTTAGACGATCCTTAGTGTTAAGCTTATTTCATTTCCTGCGACTGCTTTTATCGTAACGGCGATTTGCAACTTCAGCTTGGTGTGATCTGCCGTGATGATATACTTGCGCACCAGTTGGGCTACCGTTACCGTCAGCGATGTCATCGCGAATGTTTTGCCTGTGACAATCAATAAATTGTTAACATTTTTATAAATTAAATTATTGTGCCATTAAATATTAAACAGTTTAAGATTTTAATATATAACTTTATTATTTAATAATAATAAAATAAATTTATATTATTTATTTATTTTATATTATTATTTAAATATATTAATTAATATTAAGTAATATTATAAAATTAATTATTATTTATTAGTTTGAAATGGGACTAAACACGTATGCTTCTCATTCTATGAAACCAGCATATTGTTCTTGATTCTTCTATATCCAGTAATGCTCGCACATTAAATATTGGTTTTGATTTGTTATCAAAACGTTTTTGTAAAATTATACACTAATAACCCTCCTTTTGAGTTTCGCCACAGAGTAGGGTAAAAATCTAACTTGGGCCTACCACGTACAGTCAGCATCAGAAGTATATTAACATTACTCAAAGTTTCGGAGCTTTTTTTTTTAATAAAAGCTTGTTAGATATTATCCCTAGTAGCATTTTTGTTGGCATTTAGTTGGGCCACATACATTTTTGTTGGCATTTAGTTGGGCCACATACCTCTGTATGTGGCCCAACTAAATGCCAACAAAAAATGTATACTCGTTACTACATGTTATTGGAGTGTAAGGACTATTTTAACGAATAATCTTCTGAAACATTAAAAATAATAGCAAGAGTCCTGTACATAAAAGAATTAAAATTCCGAAATGTTCGGCTTCTTCTGATGCTGACTGTACAATATATGAACGGACATGTCTTTTGGCGAAGTAACCACTTAATGGAGCTGTGTGCACTAAGCAGTCTCTCCATGGAGCATACTGATATTGAGCTGTATACAGTTAGACTGGAAGCTAAAACCACCACGAAAAGCCTATGAACATGACATTTTGACAAAAATGGACAATAAAAAAAACAAAACTTACCGAGACAATTTCGTTTGCCAATACCAAAAGTAGAACCTGTAACATGTTTAGATGGTAACGTATCGGTGTCCAGCCATCTCTCTGGTCTAAACTCCTCAACGTCAGGTCCCCAAGACGAATGATGAAGCATACCGATACGTGATATCATGACCGTACTACCTGCGCGCAGTGTGTAGTTCTCTAAAACAAAACAAACACGTTTAATTAAATATCTAAATCAATTTATAAGAAGGCATCTTGCAAAATTCTATCATCGTCTGGTGGTACAAATGGCTGGTGGTGTGTTGCCATCTGGCATTATACTGAGCTGAAGCCCTTTTGGCATTATTCGTTTTAATTATTTTTAATTTGTTTTATATAATTTTTAAGGTATTTTTGCTAAATAAACACAATTTTCTTTCTTTCTTCTTTCTAACATTCCTAACCATCCCTCTGTAACCGCTGGGCTGGAAAAGGTCATTGGACGCCCTCTGTCGACGGCTGGCAAGTCTGCTACGTGTCGGGAGAATGGTCTCAACCTCCATAAACTTTTCCCCAGCCTCCTGTGAAATGAAAGAGATCACCGCATTCCACGAATGTGCGCTCCCGACCATCGAACGAGCGATGGCGGGCAGCAACAGGTCAGCTCCGATTTTTGTTAAAAGGGCACGGCGCGGCTCGTCCAATGCGGCACTCTCTACCAGCGTATGCCAAACCGTATCCTCCAAACAGTAGACGCAATCTAAGTTCTAATTTAACCTAACACAATCAGCCGGTGTGACCCGTAATTGTGTTCTTGCAATGAGTACAACTATCTATACACACTAGGTTAAGACCTGACTTTTTGTTTTCCATGGACAAACTTGTGATGCTGCCTCATGATGACACGACGACCTTCACAAAATTGAGGAGCAATGTTGCTGCCGTCGTTGTCAAAATAGCCATTTGCAGTCTGCGGTCGTCTTCGAAAGGTCACTGTGAACTTAGCATCTCAAGTATTAGCATCTCAACAAATAACTTGAGTTCTGCTTGCATCCAGCATAGTTCCATAGTTCCTGATAGTTTATAACGATTGTTCAAGTCATTTGCCCTGAAAAATCCAATTTTAAAAATGAGATGCCAACTTCACATATGACATCGCAGCATCTCAACATATTAAAGGTTTTTCAGGATCAAGGAGTTGTTTTAAACATAGTTCTATACCTCCTGATTGATTGTAACAATAGTTCTGTTCCTTAACCGTCAAAATAGCAATTTTGAAAATGAGATGCTAACTTCCTACATGACGTCATAGCATCTCACAGTATTTTCAGTGTTTTAACACCGAGGAGTTGTATTAAGCATAGTTCTATATACCCTGATTAATTTTAAGCAGTGTTCCGCCAATTTGCCGCCAAAGTCGCGACGCGACGCGAGAATAACCGAACACCGTGTCAAGTTAGCTTTGGTTACAATTAACCGACAGTTCTGCCCAGCATCTCAGCCTTTTTCATTACCAATGCAATAAATACGCCTACTTCTCTTGTATAACGCTTTCAGGACACACCACACTACAAGTTGTAGCGAAAAACAAAAAACCAAAAAAAAAAAATTGACCGTTTACAGACAGTTCTGCCCAGCATCTCAGCCGTTTTCATTACCAATGTCATAAATACGCCTACTATTGCTGTATAACGCTTTTAGGACACACCACACTACAAGTTGTAGCGAAAAACAAAAAACCAAAAAAAACACTTTTGGCCTTTTACTGACAGTTCTGCCCAGCATCTCAGCCGTTTTCATTACCTACGCTATAAATACGTCCAATGCTGCAGTACTCCGCTTTCAAAACACACCACACACACATTTTAGCGAGAAAAACCAAAAACCGTGTCAGGTTGGCTTTAGTTACAATTAACTGACAGTTCTGCCCAGCATCTCAGGCTTTTTGAATACCAATGTTATAAATACGCCTACTACTGCTAAATAACGCTTTCAGGACACACCACACTACAAGTTGTAGCGAAAAACAAAAAATCAAAAAAACATTTTTGACCGTTTACTGACAGTTCTGGCCAGCATCTCAGCCGTTTTCATTACCTACGCTATAAATACGTCCAATGCTGTAGTACACCGCTTTCAAAACACACCACACTACACATTTTAGCGAGAAAAATCAAAAACCGTGTCAAGTTAGCTTTGGTTACAATTAACTGACAGTTCTGCCCAGCATCTCAGGCTTTTTGAATACCAATGTTATAAATATGCCTACTACTGCTATATAACGCTTTCAGGACACAGCACACTACAAGTTGTAGCGAAAATAAAAAAAAACCAGATTAAAAATGTTGACCATTTACTGACAGTTCTGCCCAGCATCTCAGCCGTTTTCATTACCTACGCTATAAATACGTCCAATGCTGCAGTACTCCGCTTTCAAAACACACCACACTACACATTTTAGCGAGAAAAACCAATAACCGTGAAAGGTTGGCTTTAGTTACAATTAACTGACAGTTCTGCCCAGCATCTCAGGCTTTTTGAATACCAATGTTATAAATACGCCTACTACTGCTAAATAACGCTTTCAGGACACACCACACTACAAGTTGTAGCGAAAAACAAAAAATAAAAAAAAACATTTTTGACCGTTTACTGACTGTTCTGGCCAGCATCTCAGCCGTTTTCATTACCTACGCTATAAATTAAATACGTCCAATGCTGTAGTACACCGCTTTCAAAACACACCACACTACACATTTTAGCGAGAAAAATCAAAAACCGTGTCAAGTTAGCTTTGGTTACAATTAACTGACAGTTCTGCCCAGCATCTAAGGCTTTTTGAATACCAATGTTATAAATATGCCTACTACTGCTGTATAACGCTTTCAGGACACAGCACACTACAAGTTGTAGCGAAAAAAAAAAAAAAAACAGATTAAAAATGTTGACCATTTACTGACAGTGCTGCCCAGCATCTCAGCCGTTTTCATTACCTACGCTATAAATACGCCCAATGCTGCAGTACTCCGCTTTCAAAACACACCACACTACACATTTTAGCGAGAAAAACCAATAACCGTGAAAGGTTAGCTTTAGTTACAATTAACTGACAGTTCTGCCCAGCATCTCAGGCTTTTTGAATACCAATGTTATAAATACGCCTACTACTACTAAATAACGCTTTCAGGACACACCACACTACAACTTGTAGCGAAAAACAAAAAACCAAAAAAAAGTTTTGACCTTTTACTGACAGTTCTGCCCAGCATCTCAGCTTTTTTGATTACCAATGTTATAAATAAGCCTACTACTGTTGTATAACGCTTTCAGGACACACCATACTACAAGTTGTAGCGACCTGACACGGTTTTTGGTTTTTCTCGTTAAAATGTGTATGTGTGTGTGTGTGGTGTGTTTTAAAAGCGGAGTACTGCAGCATTGGACGTATTTATAGCGTAGGTAATGAAAACGGCTGAGATGCTGGGCAAAACTGTCAGTAAAAGGTCAAAACTTTTTTTTTGGTTTTTTGTTTTTCGCTACAACTTGTAGTGTGGTGTGTCCTGAAAGCGTTATACAGCAGTAGTAGGCATGTTTATAACATTGGTAATCAGAAAGGCTGAGATGCTGGGCAGAACTGTCAGTTAATTGTAACCAAAGCTAACTTGACACGGTTTTTGTTTTTTTTCGCAAAAATGTATAGTGTTGTGTGTTTTGAAAGCGGAATACTGCAGTATTGCACGTATTTATAGCGTAGGTAACGAAAACAGCTGAGATGCTGGGCAGAACTGTCAGTAAATGGTCAAAACTTTTTTTTTGGTTTTTTGTTTTTCGCTACAACTTGTAGTGTGGTGTGTCCTGAAAGCGTTATACAGCAGTAGTAGGCGTATTTATGACATTGGTAATCAAAAAGGCTGAGATGCTGGGCAGAACTGTCAGTTAACGGTCAACATTTTTTTTTGGTTTTTTGTTTTTCGCTACAACTTGTAGTGTGGTGTGTCCTGAAAGCGTTATACAGCAGTTGTAGCCGTATTTATTGCATTGGTAATCAAAAAGGCTGAGATGCTGGGCAGAACTGTCAGTAAATGGTAAAAAAAAATATTTGTTTTTTTTATTTTCGCTACAACTTGTAGTGTGGTGTGTCCTGAAAGCGTTATACAGCAGTAGTAGGCATATTTATAACATTGGTAATCAGAAAGGCTGAGATGCTGGGCAGAACTGTCAGTTAATTGTAACCAAAGCTAACTTGACACGGTTTTTGGTTTTTCTCGCAAAAATGTGTAGTGTTGTGTGTTTTGAAAGCGAAATACTGCAGTATTGCACGTATTTATAGCGTAGATAATGAAAACTGCTGAGATGCTGGGCAGAACTGTCAGTAAAACGTCAAAACTTTTTTTTGTTTTTCGCTACAACCTGTAGTGTGGTGTGTCCTGAAAGCGTTATACAGCAGTAGTAGGCATATTTATAACATTGGTAATCAGAAAGGCTGAGATGCTGGGCAGAACTGTCAGTTAACGGTCAACATTTTTTTTTGGTTTTTTGTTTTTCGCTACAACTTGTAGTGTGGTGTGTCCTGAAAGCGTTATACAGCAGTTGTAGCCGTATTTATTGCATTGGTAATCAAAAAGGCTGAGATGCTGGGCAGAACTGTCAGTAAATGGTCAAAACTTTTTTTTTGGTTTTTTGTTTTTCGCTACAACTTGTAGTGTGGTGTGTCCTGAAAGCGTTATTTAGTAGTAGTAGGCGTATTTATAACATTGGTCTTCAAAAAGCCTGAGATGCTGGGCAGAACTGTCAGTAAAAGGCCAAAAGTGTTTTTTTTGGTTTTTTGTTTTTCGCTACAACTTGTAGTGTGGTGTGTCCTAAAAGCGTTATACAGCAATAGTAGGCGTATTTATGACATTGGTAATGAAAACGGCTGAGATGCTGGGCAGAACTGTCTGTAAACGGTCAATTTTTTTTTTTGGTTTTTTGTTTTTCGCTACAACTTGTAGTGTGGTGTGTCCTGAAAGCGTTATACAAGAGAAGTAGGCGTATTTATTGCATTGGTAATGAAAAAGGCTGAGATGCTGGGCAGAACTGTCGGTTAATTGTAACCAAAGCTAACTTGACACGGTGTTCGGTTATTCTCGCGTCGCGTCGCGACTTTGGCGGCAAATTGGCGGAACACTGCTTAAAATTAATCAGGGTATATAGAACTATGCTTAATACAACTCCTCGGTGTTAAAACACTGAAAATACTGTGAGATGCTATGACGTCATGTAGGAAGTTAGCATCTCATTTTCAAAATTGCTATTTTGACGGTTAAGGAACAGAACTATTGTTACAATCAATCAGGAGGTATAGAACTATGTTTAAAACAACTCCTTGATCCTGAAAAACCTTTAATATGATGAGATGCTGCGATGTCATATGTGAAGTTGGCATCTCATTTTTAAAATTGGATTTTTCAGGGCAAATGACTTGAACAATCGTTATAAACTATCAGGAACTATGGAACTATGCTGGATGCAAGCAGAACTCAAGTTATTTGTTGAGATGCTAATACTTGAGATGCTAAGTTCACAGTGACAAAGTATACCTTCAAAATGTCTCTCAAATCTATCTACTTACTCAGTTTTAAATCTTTGTCTACTACTCTCGAACTAACTGGGAATATCGGATGCAATCGAAGACTTTCATTAATTACTGCTTCTGTATACACTAACTTCCGTATATCATCCTTGTTTATATCTCTATTTGCATCTACAACTTGCATTATTCTGAAAAAAAAAACATCCAAAGTTATCTAAACTTTATAAATTCACACTACTGATCGCTTGACTCTGAAAATCACACCATTTAAGGTGCTTCTAAACGGGCAATATTTTACTAAAAATGTGACTGCAATACTATGGCCGGTTACATTGCCAGCAATATCAGCCATACTATGCAATGTTGTAGTAATGGTAGTAGTGGTGATACATTTAGTATGGCCAAGCATTTTACGTGTAGCCGGCAATATTGCTGAACGATCGCTTGACATTCGAAATGAATATTGCCGGGCGAGTTATATTATTATTGTTGTTTCGTTTTCCGGTATGATTTCTTACGAATGTAAGCTGCTGCGACGAGTATCATTTCGTCAGCCATTGTTTCCGGATTGTGTAGCCTGTTTACAAGTGTGTGCTTGGCCAGACTGGCAGCGCGGTGCGGGGAGCGGCGCGGGTGCGGGAACGCGCGCGATTTGCCTGTCCGCAGTGGACCGCGATTTCGTTCCGAACGTTGTCGCGTCCAACTGTCCGTCCAGTGTTTGTCAAAATATAATATGGATGACGAAGACTTGTTTTTATTGGAAAATTCTTACTTTAAATGGCAAATGCTAAAAGTGAAAAATGGAGTTAATAAAATTAATTTAACCGTAGCGAGAGCAACCTCAAAAGTTTTTTGAATATACAAGAATGTCAATGGATACGTTTGACTACATATTACAAAATATAGAAAATTATATTATAAAAAAAATAACAACTTTCGCCGAAGCAAAAAAAGCAAAAAATTTTTTGGTAAGAATTTTAAAATCGGTTATTTTAATTAATTGGATACTTCTTTAAATAATTATAAATAATTGGATTAATTTCTTAAGCTTTTACTTATAAAAGTTAAAGCTAAATAAATAAATCCAATTTATCTGGTTATCTGGCGCAGACTAAAGTTTGAGATACGCCGCTCCCGCGCGGTTTATCGCTTGCCGCCCCGCGCACTCACTGCGGCCACTTGTATGAACGAGCTATGACACGAGTTGCCCGCGCGCTCCCCGCGGAAAGTAGCCCGAGCGCTCCCCGCGGAAAGTAGCCCGCGCCGCTTCCCGCGCCCGCGTGCCCACTACGGACACTCAAATGAAGTTCCATACGTTTAAGTTTGTCGCGCCGCGCCCGCCCCGCGCCCGCGTTTGCAGTCTGGCCAAGCACTAAGAATCATGGGCCATTTAGTTGCAGATATAATTATTGTAATATATGGCTCTGCCATAGATTGCTCAGCCATAGCCTCTAAGAAGAAGAAAGAGAAAGAAAAAAAGAAACTGCAATAATATGAGATGAGCCGAGCCACACATTACCGGGAATGCATAGCCCATTTAGAAGCACCTTTAAATCAATTTTCAGTTGCTCTATTCTATGTTATCCTACCTGCCACCCTGTGAGTGCGTCATACCATTTGGTTTTAGAAGCCATCTTTATTTTTTACTTATAGCTACCAATTCCAAAAAAGGACAAGACTACCCTGATTCTGCTCCTAATAAATCTATTAGTTTTTTTTTTAATGGTGGTTAACGTCGTTGTAGCTTTCTTAATCTACTAAATATCGAACACTATGATACACTATCCTGTCTGCGACTCCAGAAGTCTTAACAGATTGGGAAATTTAGGATCTTCTGTAAACTACGGCTGCATTATCTTTGAAAACCTGGTTCCACCCACTGCTGGCCTACAGGCCAGGCTAACAGGCCTACTTTCTTGTACGACATACTTCTCTGGTTTCTGCAACTCTTAATCAGGCAGAAAATAAAAATATAACATACTCTTCATATATCTTCTCTTGAACTTTTGGGAATGAACCTATCATTACTAAAATAATTTCGAGTGAATGCGCTGTAGTCTCGAATGCAGCCGCAACATTGGTATGCAGTTCGTCTGAAATCTCCTGGTCACTGAAGTTGTTTTTAGAGTTTTGTTCCAACATCAGATCTATAAAAGGCTGGTAAGGTACATCTGAAAACAATATAAAATATTACTTATTTCTATTGTTTTATTAAGATTCTAAGCCTCATCCATCACGCGTGGAAGAATTTGGAAACATTTTACTGTGAGTGTGTGCATGTTGGTTCGTATTTAGCGAACCTATTGCCATTTATTTACAATTTGGCCCACACTGGGAATTTCTTCTGTATCGTGGGTGCGTTTTCAAACATTTAAACTCACATACACAAACACACCCAGACTCGAAACAACTACCTGTAGGCGAAAATAAAGCTTGTCAAAGATCATGGAGAGGGGGCTTTTGACGTCATAGTCTGGTAAAAATGATGCATTTCTGCCGGTACGCTATTGGTCTGTGACTCTGTCTTTGTCACGTTCGTTCTTAAAATACCATCGCGCAGAAAAGTTTTACGAAATGGTTTTACATGACAATTGAGAAAAATGATTTATGACGTACCTACCTATATTGTTTTACGAAAAGAGAGGCTGATAATAAGTCATGAAGGCCTCAGTTCAATAACAAAAATAAAACACTTACAGGCACGATCAGTGCTTCCATTTAAAACTGATCTCTTTGTTTGAAATATCTGAAAAAAAAAGACAAAGTTTTTGTATCAAAAGTTTTAGACTTTCACTGTGTTCCTTCCCCATACCTTCTGCTTCTTTCGTATAATGGGCTTCATCTCATAAATTCATGACGAATATATCATAACATTACATATATTATAGTCCGGGTTCCACGGTTCATTTTTGCATTTGATAACTATCAAGCTAGTTTTTCGTGAGTAACTTCATTTTGATGTGACGCCCATTATTTCCTGAACGAAAACACTCGATTGTGGTAGCTAGCAGAGGTCTCTTCTCATCTTCTTCTCAGTCAATTCACTCTTGCCAGAGCGGTCGTGGTTATCATGTTCCGAAAGGTTGGGCAGCAGATAGCATCCGCCGTACGACGTCCCGCCACCCCTGCCTGCTGGTCGTCAATCGGGCACACTCGTGCACATCTGTCTGTCCATCGCATCGGGGATCTTCCCCTTGGTATTGTGCCTTCGACTTGCCCCTGCACGACAAGACGTTCTATGGAGTCGTTTCAACGCCGACTAACATGCCCAAAGAATTTCAGGATCCGACTGCGCAATTGAGTGGATAGGCGCTTTTTATGCTAAGCTCAACAAGGATGGAGGCGTTTGTTCGGAACTCGGTCCAAGAGACCCCGAGCATCTTCCTCCAACACCACATCTCCAGAGCGTCTATCTTCTGAGTTTCGGTTTGCCGTAGGGTCTATGTTTCGGTGGCATACAGGAATATGGGAAACACTAACGATTTTAAAGAAGTGAAGTGAGTGTTTTGGAAGAAGTGTTTAGAAAGTTGGCGACCGCATGGGAAGAGAAAGGTATTTGTCTCGGCGAGGCGAGGTTAACAAATCTGCGGTTTGCTGATGACATTGTCCTCTTCTCCTCATCAGCTGCGGAACTGGAAGAGATGGTACAAGAGCTAAGCAACGCAAGCCTTGAGGTTGGACTAAGGATGAACATGTCGAAGACTAGGTAAGCTCATGACCAACAGCTCACCGATCAGCGTGCACGTATACGGGGAGAAAATACACTATGTCCAAGAATACATTTACCTTGGCAAAATAGTCTCATTCCAGGCGAGACAAGACAAAGAAGTTGCAAGACGCACGGAAAACGCCTGGAAGAGCTATTGGTCAATGAAAGAACTATTTAAGGGCGACCTACCCATCCCCTTAAAACGAAAGCTAATGGACATGTGTATTCTCCCCATACTGACATATGGTGCACAGTCTTGGTCTTTGACTAACATCCAGAGGTCCAAACTCAAGGTTTGCCTACGGGCAATGGAGCGCAGCATACTCAACGTTAAACTTACCGATCGTATAAGGAATACCTCTGGCCCTGCAGTCTCTACACTAATAACAGCGCTACGAATGTCTCTACGTCGTATCGATGTCAAATTTCTTTAATAGATTTTCAACCTTATTTCAACAGCATAAGATTGAAAATCTATTATAGAAAGTTTTCGATTTTTCGACTTAACGACGTTCGTAGCGCTGTTATTAGTGTAGAGACTGCAGGCCCTGCGCTCCAGAACTCAAATTGCTGACGTAGCTCATAAAGCTGCCAAACTAAAATGGGACTGGGCAGGCCATGTCTGCCGGATGCCGGTAAAGCTGTGGGCCAGCATATCTCAGAACTGGAGCCCGGAGACAGCTAGACGGCGGCGCGGCAGACCGAGGAGGAGATGGCGGGACGCCTTGAATGGCTTTCTCGTTAACTGGCGGGAAGAGGCGCAACAACGAGGAAAGTGGAAGGAATGGGGGGAGGCCTTTGCTCAGGAGTGGGAAAGATTAGGCTAACTAAAAAAAAAAACCACCTTTGTGGCTTTCGTTATGTTTCTACTCCTACATATTTTCTTGAGGTTGTCCATTACACTTCTGCTCATAGCCATGCGTCTCTTAACTCCATTTGTGCAGCCTCCTTGATTTGAGATGAGAGCCCCAAGGTAAATGAAGGATTGTACGACCTCGACGTTTGCTATTTTGTTGACGTTCGGCAAGTTGTTGTTAGCTCTGTCGACAATCATCATCTTGATTTTACCGCGATTTATCTTCAAACCAAACTCTAGGCTGATACGTTCCATTTTCAGGAGGAGATCTTCCATGAGGCTACTACTAGAGACAAAAAGGGTACTGTCATCTACATATCGTAGATTTGAGAAAAGAAGGAGGTTCTCAATTCGGATGTTTATTTATATATTTTTTTATGTTTGTTCGGGCATAACTCCGTCACTTGCTAACCGATTTGTTTTTTTTTTTTTTTGGAAATATAAACTTTAGAAGAAAAACCAGTTTCTGAAGTCGGTGGCAAAAAAAAAAACAAACAAACAAAAGTTTCTTTGACTTCAGAAACTGATTTTTCTTCTAAAGTTTATTTTTGACTTTTTTTTGAAGTCGGTTTTATTTTTTGGTGAAAAGTTTTTATTTATCGGCTTTGGTTACACCGTCCATTCAGTCTTCGCAAAATTTTATCTCCGTGTACGTAGGTATTGAACAAAAGCGGCGAAATTATGCATCCTTGCCTGACTCCATCGCTAGGGTGAAAGCTGTCCGAAAAGATTTAGTCAGTATTTACTGACCCGGTTCCGTCTTCGTATAGGCATCTAAGCAAATGCACTAAATGTTTCGGTGTACACGTTTGAAATAAGGTGTCCCACAGTTTTGGCCATTTCACCGAATCGAATGCTTTCTAAAAGTCAACAAAGCAGATGTATGTTGGCTTGTTGAAAAGAGGAAGAGGAGAAAATTTCCTAATGAATGTTCTAACTTCCGGAATTGTAGGACTAATATAAATATCTTTCCCATCCGGTTGAAAATACGCCCGAAAACGTCGGTCCATTCGGACCTTTCATGACAAAATATTATTTAAACTTATTAATTACTTATTGACTGGCCTGTTGGTCTAGTGGTTAGTGACCCTAACTGCTATGCCGGAGGTCGTGGGTTCGATTCCCACACACACCCACTTGTAACAAAATCAAATGAAAAATTTAATAAAACATTTTTTTTCTTTATCGAAAAGAAAAAACAAATACTGGTGATTTCAAAAAAAATATTCCTTAATATTAATTAGAAGTGGAAGAAAATAATTGTTTATCAACAAATGCGTTTTTAAGCAATAAATTTATTTAAAACGGACTTGCTCATGAAGGGTTCCGTATCATCGTAGTTGTGATTGTGAAGCCCCGAAGCCAGTAGAGAGGCAAGGCTGTTCTACTGGTTTGTATCATGCACGTTTGGCCTACCGAATCGATGTTCTGTTTACCTACCACTTCATTAATTTCATCAACAGTTTTCTTAAATTGAGTTTCCTTCTTCTTTTCTCCGGATAAATTGTATATAAATTCATTTTGCAGCCAGAACTTCCGAAATCTTTGTTTCACAAGTTCTAGAAATCCATCGACCGTTGCCATATATTTTGGATAAAACTCCTCATGTGCGGTCCTTCCAAAAGTAGTCACTGAAATGAAATGCTTTAGGTATTATTAACTCAGTTTTAGACTAAAAAATCATAACCCTCCTTTGGCTTTGCCGTAGTCGGGTAAAAAGTACATTTAAAGGGGAGATTAGATCAGACGAACATAGAGCTGGAGCAAGAGTAAAGGTTTGGTCACGTGGGTAGGTATATACATACATACAGAGAATTAGCAGACGTAGCTCTTAGCCTGTTGCCGGCACAACGTGCCATTTGGCACACTTTTTTTTTGGGGCTTGCCGGCACATTGTGCCATTTGGCACATTTTGTCCGATCCTGTTACCGGCACAACGTGCCATTTGGCACACTTTTTTTTTTGGGGTTTGCCGCATATTGTGCCATTTGGCATAATGAAAACAAAGTAAAGACAATTAAAATAAAGATAAAAGGTGCCGGTGGGATAGGTAAAAATAAAGACAAAAGGTGCCGGTGGGGTAGGTAAAAATACAGATAAAAGGTGCCGGCGAGTAGTTAGCGTTGGGAAATAAGAAGCTCTCGCTCGCAAAAGATATACATACAGTATTATAGCAAGGGAGCCCGTGTTGCTAAATGTGGTTTTATATTAATCTGACGCGCACGAGTAAATTCCAAAATATCTTCTAGAGCTCCCCTACTAATACTTTTACATGAAACAGCTGAGCATATTACCAACGTGAACTTTCTGTACTCCGTCTGTCCGTCCGAATGTCACAGCTACTTAATTCGGAAGCTATTAAGACTACACGGTTGACACTTGGTAGGTAGATGTATTCTTTGAACCGGTTTCCGATTTTTATCATGGAATTTTCCACTAAATATTTTTTCGCAAATTCAATCATTTGAAAAATAGGCATTTCCAAAGCAGTAAAATGCCCTCCCCTTCTAAATTTTAAACTAAGAGAGTGAAAAATCTAAAAAAATATATGCTGTAGATCTCAGTAGAATCTATCTACTAAATTGGTTTTCACGAGTTAAAGTAGGTTTGGTGCTTTACATTTATAAAACCGTAAATATATGTATCTTTGTCATTCAAATAAACTTTACGAAAAACAAACTTATAACAAAATGAGTATTTCTATCGCCGTTAGAACAATAAATAATTAAACAAAAGGGGGCTTCCCAACTACGATGGTAGGGAGCCCTGTATGTGCAAGTTCCACTTGCACTTGGCCAGTTTTTTATTTAAAATAATATGTAGATTATTACCAACAAAAAGTCGCTCAGTGATGCTTTTATTGTTTTTATATGGCCACTCGCAATAAAACTTGATAAAATTGCAATACTGGTCAACTGGGCCATCTTGTGGCGACCTCAAATTAATGTATTTAAGGCCATAAACTAGGTACCTTAAATGAACTTCATTAAGGGGCCCCTGCCAGTGGTGTTCGGACCTCGGCTTAGTGCGTCATTGAAGAGGGTGGGGGCAGCAAGGAACAGGTTGGGATGAATAGACTAGCGAAACGACTAGATACTTAAATGACTATTAAAGTAGCTCTCTGGCTCGCGAGGTGGTTGTAGAAATAATTAATTATGTATAATTATGTGTCAAAATGAGAACAGAATTAAGGTACCTAATTTAACGCTACAAGCTCAGCTCGCGTGCTAGCTCAGAGCCTAGCGACACAACATCTACACACATCAAGAAAGTCCAGGGATATTTTATATTTCACTAGCTTTTGCCAGCGGCTTCGCTCGCGTGAAAATTACGGTTTTACATACAAACTTTCATCCCCTATTTAAATCTTTAAGGGGTTGAATTTCGAAAAAAATCTTTCCTTATTCCTTGTCTACATTATAAAGGAACCTCTGTGCAAAATTTCAGCTTTCTAGGTCCAAGGGTTTGGGCTGGGCGTTCATGTCAGTCAGTCAGTCAGGACTTCTCTTTTTATTTATATATTAGATCAAGTTTACCTATCTACCTATCCTTTCCTATGAAGAATTTTCTGATAGAGAAAATGGAAGAATGATTGGTTATTTTAAGGTTTTTTATAGTTACTATATCTACTCGTTTGTCGCTAGTTACACACTCACATAAAGATGTTTTCAGGGATAGCTGCTTCACATATGGCACAGGATTAAACTGTCCTTTTCCAACGTGGCATTCTACAGCTCTCAGGAATGCCTTAGACTGGCAGTTAAACTCTTCGAGAAAGCTATTTACAATGCGCAGACCAAAATTTGGTTTAAGCAGTTCCCGGTGACGGCGCCAATAAGGTCCTGAATATAAAAAAATACAATTAACAACAAACATAGCACCAACACACATATAACGTATTCTGATACATTGGTGTTATTAATTAGGAAGATAATAGCTATTACTAAAGCTAGCTCATTGCCCCCACTACCTACTGAGCAAAGGCCTCCCTCCATTCCTTCCAACGGCAACGGTCACGATTCTGTACAAATTCCTTCCAGTTTTCATGGAAGGCATCCAGTTCGTTCCGCTTAGGGCTCAGAACCGGTTTTAAACGTGCGGTTAATTACCAGTAAATATATCGTTCCTTCATTTACCGGTTAAACAAGTGAACTGCTTTTTGTAACCAAAATGATAAAGGTTACCGGTTACATAACTACAAACGATTTTAAAACCGTAATTATCCCGTTAATTCAGTAATTCGTTATTTTTTTGGTCTAAATTTTTAACACTTCTATTTATTTATTTATTTATGTACACACAAAATACAAAAAAAGGAAAATACATAAAAAGAATAGAAGAGCACAAAGGTACTGCTTTTTTCATAAGAAATCTCTTCTAACTTGTTACAATGAAATTATCGGTAAAATTTTAAAATATAACCGGAGAACATAAATAGTGCGGGTAGATTCATGTGTCGACTTGGCGGGGGCCGGGGACCTACCAAAACTTGGTTTTAACCGGTAAACTTTTACTACCAAAAAAAAAATTCACGAAAACCGGTTTTCCACATAAAGGTAAAGTACAACCTTTAACCTAAATCTATTCCGGTTTGGGGTCAATGACCGTAACCGGTTAAGAATTTTAACCGATTTCCGAGGCCTGGTTCCACTATACCTATTTCTTGTATGGTTCTGTTATTTGCTTACCAGATCCGGTAAGAAGACCATCCCCCAGCATCAATTTTATAAAGTCATTCAAAAAAGGTTTCTCCAAAAAGGTATTGGCCGCTAAAAGGCCATCTTCAGGATCTGTTATGACTGTAAAAATAAAAGATTACAAATATCTAAATAAATACAGTCTATTTTGTGAGACGTAATTAATTAAATCAATAACTCAAGGCGTATCCACCACAATTTCGTTTTGTTGTTGCCCACCCTTTGGAAACGTTCGGAAAACCAATTATTACTGTGTACCTATTCTATCCTATGTGTGAGTATGTATTTATTAGGTACGAGTTTTTGGTCGACTGGACCCACTCGCTACTGGGCCCGCGGGTTCAGTTTAATAAATCATTATTTTTATTGATTATTAGGGTTCCGTACCTCAAAAGGAACAACGGAACCCTTATAGGATCACTCGTGTGTCTGTCTGTCCGACCATTCCCCCCCCCCCCCTTTATCTCCGAAACTATTGAAACTAAAATTTTGAAAAAAAATACAGTAATTAGTTCAACACTTCTTATAGATTACAGGACAACCTATAAGACGTCTAAGTACGGAACCCTTCATGCGCAAGTCCGACTTGCACTTGGCCAGTTTTATTGGTCAACTGGACCCACACTCAAACTTTAAGAAAATAATATCTATTGTTTGAAGTTAGTAATGGATGTATCCATTCGAGTGCAGTCGAGTGCAAAATTGTTTAGACAAAATGTGAATGGCTATACGAATTAAGATGAAATTTGGTATCAAGATCTTTACTAATATTATAAATGCGATAGTAAATCTGTCTGTCTGTCTGTCGTCCTTTCACACTAAAGCTACTGAACTGATTTAGATATCTACACACTACTTTTGATCCTGGTGTTTCCGTTTGATAAGCAAATAGCTTAAATACGAATTGAACCCAATTACGCTCAAACGGCTTAACACATTTCAATAACAATTGGTATCAGGATATTAAAACAACAATGTTCTTAATTTGATATCGATACGACTTTGCGACAGATTTTCAACGATATTTAGTGTAGAGACTACAGCCCCAGTAGACATTTTGCGAAAGAGACATTTTGCGACTGAGCTCAATTAAATTGCATTAAACGCAAAAACCATTCAGTTCTTTTTGGCGGGACTCAAGTCTTTTTACAAAAGACTCAAATTCTGAAGGAATTGAGCTCAATTACTCAATTCCTTCAGAACAAGCTCAAATTTTATTAAGTATGACTCCAAGACTCGAGTTTCTAACAACACTAGCCCTATCGGCAGAAGTCCTTAAATATGAGGGTTTTTATCCGATACAAGCAAAACATTAAGTAGACCAAAGTAATAAAATAACTTACCATAATAAATACCTCTTGGAAATTTTAAGTAAGTGATGTCCTCGTGTTGTAATGCGTACTGGGTGACAGCTTTCAGTAGTGAATATAAATCTGCAAAATAGTATTAAATCCAATTCAATTTTATTCATCAAACTAGTTAACTTTTATAGAAAACCCCCTTTTTGCGTGCATATAGGTATAAAATAAATCAGGAAGTATTACTGTCACAGTGTGTACAGTCTGTGCGCTTGCGCCGTTCCGTGCAGGTGTGTCAACGACCTTTCGCGACGAAAATGTCGAGTACAAAAATTGTGAAGTGTACGACGTGTAATATCGTAATTAATGAACTACTGGCGTTTGTACAAAACAAATATGAAGTGATGGACAATGAAAGTATGATTCAGATCTGTGCAACGGGTTTTTCAACTGAGGATATCGACTGTGCTAAGACGTTATTATTTGAATCTTTGTCGGTTAGCAAGAAAAAAATATCTCGACGAAAAGACAAGCGGCACAAGGACCTGGAAGACATAATAACATTGCTTAAGGTAACTGATCCTGAGCTGATACCCATTTTTGTGGCCAAAGACTTGGCTAAATTGCCCCCGGTAACATTTGACCATGTCGATGTTACGGGTTTGCTGAAGGATTTAGTGGTATTAAAGAAGGAGATTAGTGATATGAAAAATACATATGCAACCGTGAAGCAGATAGAAGAAATAAAAGAAGAACTACATAATTGTAAATATGGGTCAATATTGGCAGTGGATGAGGGTAATGTTAATAAGTTAAGACGAGGCGCATTTTGTTTGGATAGCGGGCCGGTAGGTATATCACCAATGTTAAACCGAATCACAGCGCCTACACAGAGAACACTCGACCGAGAAAGTACACCGACTCGGCTATCTCGTTCATACCGGAGCGTCGTCAATGACTCAGTGAGCGAGAACGATAGATCTGAGCGTTGCAGGGATAAACACAGTGTCGAGACAGTTGGAAAAAGCTGTGCGACGAGTAACTTGTTATCTCGATCAGCTGACAAGGAGCAATCTGCAACCAGACTTGTTAGTAAATTGATTTTGCCTAGCAACGAGCCCGTGTGGCGGCGTAGAACAATAGCCGAAGTTGTACGGGATAATGGTGATTTTAAAAATGATAAACCGAATGAAAGCTGGACTATTGTACAGAGGAAGCGCTTACGTAATCGATTTGTTAGTCAATACGGCAAGGCTACTACGGAACCTTGCAATAATTTCAAGGCGGCTGAAACTAAAGTGCCCTTGTTTATCTCCAATGTTCATAAAGACACAGCGGAGACAGACATAGTCGAGTACATTAATACAAAAACTCACGAGAGAGTGAGCCTCACCAAAATGAAAATGAAGTACGAAAAAACTTATAATTCATTTAAGTTGTACGTATCGAAACACAAGTTGCATTTGTACCTTGATGATAATATGTGGCCCGATGGAATAACATTTCGTCGATTCGTGAATATGAGAAGTGGGCACGAAAATCAACATATAAATGGATCACAAACGTAATTGCAGGCTCGTGAGTTTTAACTGTAAAAATGTGAAAAGGAGTGTGGAGTGCATCAGATCACTTTGCCGGGAAGCAGACGTGATAGCTCTTCAGGAAACGTGGTTGGTCCCACAAGACCTACCATACCTCGGTTGCATCGATGACGACTTCAGCTTTACCGGCAAATCAGCCATGGATTTATCGGCTGGTGTGAGACGCGGCAGACCTTTTGGTGGTGTGGCAATCTTGTGGAGAAAAAGTGTGTTTACGAGTGTGTCAATCATAAAGTGTGAAAGCGAACGAATAGTGGCAATTAAAGCGTGTACGAGCAACCAGCGGGAAGTGTTGATGGTTTGTGTATATATGCCAACAGACCAGCGGGACCATCTGCCAACATTCACGCATTGCATGGGTGAGGTTAGTGCCATTGTTCAAAATAATAATGTAGAATCAGTATATATCTTAGGGGACTTTAATGCGCATCCATCTGCTTCGTTTTGTGACGAGTTACTGAATTTTTGTGAAGATAACAAATGGATATGTGCTGACTTAGTGAAGCTAGGCGTTTCGTCTGATACCTATACATTCTATAGTGAGGCGCATAGATGTAAACGTTGGCTAGACCATTGTTTGGTTACAAAATCTGCCTGGAAAACGATAGTTAGCGTTAATGTCGACTATGGAGTGTATTGGTCGGACCACTTGCCCTTAATTATTGAATGTAATCTTGACATAATTAGAAATAAATGTACTATTGACAATTGGACTTGTAATAATATTGTATGGGGAGAAAGAAGTATAGACGAATGTGATAAATATCTCGACTTATGTAATAGTAAATTAAAAGAAATCCATTTCCCCAGAGAACTTGATAAATGTGCAGATAAGATGTGTCAAAACATAAAACATAGATTTTTTATTGACAATTTATATAATGACATTATAAACATATTGAGCGAGGCCTCTGTAAAAAGTAAACAACTCAGAAAGCATAAAAAAGGTAAAAGTGTGGTGGGGTGGAACAAGCATGTCAGGGAAGCACACAACGAGGCTAGGCAGGCTTATCGTAGG
Organism: Diarsia mendica; assembly: GCA_949316265.1. Classification (NCBI taxonomy): domain Eukaryota; kingdom Metazoa; phylum Arthropoda; class Insecta; order Lepidoptera; family Noctuidae; genus Diarsia; species Diarsia mendica. The sequence continues at coordinate 19,727,075 of OX438909.1, read as the reverse complement.
TACGTGTCACATGGCAAACCTGACAATGGTCCTTTTTATGACGACATGTATAGAACGCGTAAAATATTCAAGTCCAGGTTAAAGTTCTGTCAAAATCATAAAAAACAGCTTGAAATGGACATTTTAGCAGAACATGTTTCTGATAAAAACTTCAGGGCCTTCTGGAAGGGAACCAAGAAAATGAGGGGTAAAGTTAGTAGGCCAGTGAGTGTGGATGGGTATAACGAGCCTAAGGACATAGCAAACTTGTTTAAAGAACATTTTAAAGTCGTGTCTCCGCTAACATCTTGCGTAGAGGTGCCTACTGATGGTGTCACTGATCGGGATAATGTGTTGGGTTTTTCCAGCAAGGATGTGGAAAAGGCCATTAAAAACATGGTTAGAGGAAAATCCCCGGGTAGTGACGGTATCAGTATTGAGCACCTTCAGTTTGCAGGCGTGCATTTATTTAGAGTTCTGGCCATGCTGTTTACCTTTTGCTTGCGACACTCTTACCTACCTACAAAGCTGTTAGAAACGGTTGTGGTACCGATAGCGAAAAATGTCACTGGGGACGTCACAGATGCAAGCAACTATAGGCCTATCTCTCTAGCAACTACTGTTGCAAAGGTCTTCGATAAGCTACTGGATGCGCAACTAGGCAAGTACATTGACCTTCACGACGCGCAGTTTGGCTTTCGGGAAACACTATCGACTGATCGTGCTATATTGACACTGAAACATAGTGTTAACTATTATGTCAACAGAAAAACAGCTGTCTATGCTTGCTTCCTGGACTTATCGAGGGCCTTTGATTTGGTGAACTACAACAGGCTTTGGGCCAAACTTGGAGAGGTAGGGGCTCCCGCTGAACTCGTTGGCATCTTGTCTTACTGGTCCAGACATCAGAAAAACTACGTGAAGTGGGGTAGCGTACTTTCGGATGAGTATGCACTGGAGTGTGGTGTGAGGCAGGGAGGCCTGTCCTCTCCAAGACTCTTTAACTTATATGTTAATCAGCTGATCGGTGAGCTCAGTAACAGCCGTGTTGGCTGTCGTATAGATAACGTCTGCGTTAATAACATCAGCTACGCTGATGACATGGTGTTGCTGAGCCCATCGCTCAGTGGGTTGAGAAAACTGCTTGATATCTGTGAGTCTTATGCTGAGGGTCACGGTCTGAGGTACAACGAGCAGAAGAGCAAATGTATGGTCTTTAGAGGCAAGAACAAACAACCGGAGCATATACCACCGGTCTATCTGAATGGGGTGCCTTTAGAGCGTGTCACTCAGTTTAAGTACCTAGGGCACGTTGTGACAGAGACTTTGAATGACGATGCGGATATCGAGCGGGAGCGAAGGGCGCTGTCGGTGCGTGCTAATATGTTGGTACATAGATTCGCAAGGTGTTCTACGGGTGTAAAATTAACACTATTCAGAGCTTACTGCCAAAGCTTTTACGGCAGCTCTCTGTGGACCAACTACACGCAGCGGGCCTACAGCGCTCTTCGCATCCAATACAACAATGCGTTTAGGATTCTGGTGAGGCTCCCTCGATTCTGCAGCGCGTCGGGTATGTTTGCTGATGCAAGGGTAGACGACTTTTATGCGATAATGCGTAAAAAAACAGCTTCTCTGATGCGCCGGATTCGAGGGAGCACCAACAGAATCCTAAAAATGATATCTGAGAGACCTGATTCCGCAGTGCTGGGGAGATTCATGCAGCTTCATGTGACGTAGACTACTGATTCTTGACATGTGATTTGATGTAATACTAACGTAGTTTTAAGACCTTTATAACTAACATGACATGTGTATTTTGTTGTAATTATTGTATTTCTGAATATTTGAATTTTTGTGAATGATAATCCATAATACTAACATAGTTTTAAGACCTTTGTTACTAACATGACATGTGTATTTTGTTGTTGGCCCAGTGATTGAATTATTATGAATTGTAATTGATATTTATTAAGTATACTAACGTAGTTTTAAGCAATTTGTTACTAACAAATGGATGGACAAAATTGGTCTGAAATAAAAGTATAATAATAATAATTACATGAAATGCGTGAGTTATAATCTTGCACGGCATCACGTTTCCGAGATCTAAGCTATCAGAGTTAGAATTTAAATAGGTACTCAGGGATCAGTGCAACTATAATTTAATTAGCAACACATACTTCTCATACAACCTAATATTAATCAATAGAAAAAATCTTCTTTAGCAATGCGCTTCTTCGGTAAGTAAGGTTAATCTATCAAAGTTACAATCATCAGCATTTGATAGTCAATCAGAAAAGTGATGATTTCGTCATAAACGGTAATTGTTGGTATTGATTATATCAATGTATTGATGCCAGTTATTCCCAAACCACTGCATAATGTGTGACAGCCAGAATCAACAGGGCCGACCACCAGAAAAGCGTCGAGACGATGCAGCTCGACGAATTTAAATCTCCTGGATATCGTAACGAAATTAATTAGACAGAAAACAATGAATGGGAATGTAATTTATTTATTATGCAAATGTACGCATTTAAAAAGTTAAAAAAAAAAAAATAGTTTAAATAAATTGAAAAAATATCCAGTATTTTAATCATAAATGAACTCATAAAAATCTTGTGAAAACTTGTTCGTAGTGAAAATCCATGGTAATTAGTATAATGATACAATAGGATAATTAATTTTAATTCCATCTTTTAGCAGTTAATTAATCTATATTTTTGGAATGGTAAATTATGAGCTCTGGAAGATCGCATGTGACGATTCTACAGTATAAAAAAATCTTAACAATTTTATGCCCAAACATGTTTTTTTAATATTTTTATTTTATCGAATTAATGTTTTTCTTTGTGAAAATTTTTAAATGGCAACAGAAGCTGGAGAATGTTGGCTTGAAAATCAGCAGAAGTAAAACTGAATACATGTTTTGCGATTTCGGCGGTCTCTCCAGTTCTGGAGCCATAGCGCTAGATGGCGTGCTTCTTCCAATTTGCCCCGACTTTCGGTATCTCGGTTCACTCGTGCAAAGCGATGGCGAAATAGATCGTAGTGTGAAGCACAGAATTAGCACTGGATGGATGAAATGACGGCAGGTCACGGGAACAATATGCGACTCCCGCATTCCCCTTAAACTCAAGGGGAAGATTTATAAGACCATGGTTAGACCTGCTGTCGTGTATGGATCAGAATGTTGGGCTACAAAAGGGATAAATGAAAGGCAATTGCATGTGGCTGAGATGAGAATGCTAAGAGGGATGTGTGGTGTGACGGGAAAGGATAAAATAAGGAATGAGTACATAAGAGGAAGTCTGAAAGTGGCGCCAGTGAATGAAAAGTTGATTGGTAATCGATTGTCGTGGTATGGACATGTGATGCGAAGGAGTGAGGGAAATGTTGTGAGGAAGATGTTGAGTATGAATGTGGATGGCTATAAAAGGAGAGGAAGGCCAAAGAAACGATGGATGGACTGTGTGAAGGATGATATGGCTAGAAAGGAGGTGACTGCTGAGATGACGAGAAATAGAGAAGTATGGAAGAAGAAGACATGTTGCGCCGACCCCAAATAAATTGGGGTAAGGGCAGGAGTATGATGAATGTTTTTCTTTTAAACTAGTCATAATAATATAACAAGGTCAAGCAAAAAGGGCAAGGTCAAATCTTGCAACTGAATTTCAAACCAACCAACCGACTGAATTTAAAGGAGATGTTTCAAAACGGGCCAGGTATTAAGTAATTGGACGATTGAAAACTGTTTTATGTTCCTTGGTTGGTGGATGGTTTACTGTCTTTGTTTTTTAATCAGAGAGCACCTAAATGGCGAGACGCCACATTGAAATTCAATAATAAAAATAACTTATATTCAAATTATTACAAGAAAAATATCCATTTATGCAATTTATCTGTATTTTTCCCGAATTCCTCGATTTTTCTTGATTTTTCAAGGTACCTACAGTACTTAAATGGGCATCATATTTATGTAACTTATATACTAACTGGAATATGCACGTGCAACTCAAAAGTGTTCCGAGCGAGATTATCTCGAAAGTGGATATTGTCATCTCTTTCTAATAGGTTGTCCAATATTAATTTATTTATTTATTAAAACTTTATGCACAACAAAACGTACAAAGGTGGAATATTAAATTGTACGTATAAATTTGGAACAGTTATTATTGTTTTTTATATAACTTCCTAGCTATATATAAACTGCTACATTATGCATACGGGTGGGTACCCTACCACCGTATGCATATGTAGCAGTTTATTTAAAATTACGAGTTATAAAAAATAACCCTACGCATAATATTCATCAAAACTATATTTTTTAAATCTTTGGTTTTCTATAGTTCCCACAGTTTAAAAAAAAAACTGTAGTATGATATTTCTAAGATGTGAAAAATATATTATGTGTCCCTTTTTTTGTGGAGCGTGGGAAATCATCAAATATGACTCTTCCCGCTCTGGGCAGAGCGGTAGGAGTCATTGTGGAGTCATAGTCGGTTCGATCAACCCACAGCCCCAACTGGCGTCTGCCCTTGCGAGCCCCTGCAATGTTGTTATTAAGGCGAGCGTAGAACACGAACGCGCTGTCGACACGGACTGCCATCATCATAGGATGGTCGGACGGTGAGCTAGGCCATTACTCACTGTCCACAAGCCCACGCCTACGGTGGCTGGAAGCCATCACGTGGCCACGTGGCAAAGGTTCCGCCACCTCCTTAACTAGCTTCACTGCTTCGCAGAAAGGGGTGACGGCATCCCATTCCCTCTCACCCCGGACCATGGATTAAACCAGGACCAGACGCGAGAGGTCGCCGCCACTTTTTCTTTACATTATTTGCCGCTGCCGATCCTCGCAGTGGAAATAACCGAGCGTTTCCTCCCGCCTGATTCGGTGAAGGTATCTCCCGAAACAACTGTGTCCGGTGAAAACCTGCTTCAGTCGGAAGGTGAGGGCGCCGTGGTACCTCTCCAGCCACTCCTCAAAGAGGGGACTTATCGCCACTATCGTGGTGCCTTAGAATATGTGGCCCTTGATTTCCTTCATAGGTTCTACCTGTTAGGTAACTTTCTTCGTTTGTCCAAAGATTTTAAAGCATACAGTTGCAATATTTACATAGACGACTGACGAAACATGAGCATTAGCATATTTTAAAAAACTTGTATTTTGAAATATTATTTATTTATATTATGTAGGTACACACAAAATACAAAAAAAGCACAAAATACAAAAAAAGGAAAATACATATAAAGAATAGAAGAGCATAAAGGTACCTACTGCTTATTTCATAAGAAATCTCTTCCAGCAGACCTGCGAGAGGAAAGGGGTGGGGTTGTGGTGGGGGGGCTGAGGATTGTTATTTGTTAATCAAATTTTTTTTAACATAAACCAATGGTTCTGGATTTTTCAAATTTAATGTGTTTTGAGAGTAAAAGAAATAAAGTGCTGTTAGCGCCTTATATAACATAAGATTCTCGGCAGTATTAAATATCTATTTACTGAATAATAATAATAAGAGTGATTATTTGAGACCTTTATGAACTGAGACGGTTGTATTTGTGATTTTTATTATTTGTTATTATTGCCGCGAATCCCATTTTATTTAAGATACGACTTGACACTGACCAGCAAAGTGCAAAAAACGTAAGAAAATTCGAGTTTCGCGGGCTACCTCGTCGCATCAACCTTAAGTAGGTATATCGAATAGCTGTGCCCGCGGTTTCACTCACGTTATGGCATTATAATATAAAAACGAAAATAATTCAAATACGGTGTTATATGAATTATTTTCGTTATTTTAAATTGGGATTGAAGAATACCGTTTACCCAACATAAAACTACTGGGTATCAATCCAGTAATCATCAAAAACTCGGTGCAAGATATCGGTGAAAACATACCTCAACTATTTTTGAAGTCGTGTAAAATAGAATAGCACTTACTGGTTTGGTCATTGAGCAGCAAATGTGTATGTCCTATGATGGGCAGGTACCCAGGGAAAGCTGGTGGCAGCGGATGGGCATGAGACTCCACAAACCTCGCGCGCCAGTATACTAGTGCGCAGATCCATGCCAATAAACATACTGTCACTATAACCAACATGGTTAAACTGTAGAGTTCTATTCTAACTGCCTTTTTTAAATACTTACTAGTTCTCAAGAAAAAAAATAATTTGACTGAAATATTACCTATAATAATTTTATTACTACTAGTTGTTAGTCCGCGACTTCTGGCGTGTGAAATTGAGTATTTTTAACCGAGTTCGTAATTGTAAGTGATTGTTCTGTTTCGTTTGGGAGCTGAAGGAATAGACCTATAAATGTGTCATCATTCATCATTCTCCTGACTTTATCCCAATTCATTTGGTGTCGGCGCAGCATGTCTTCCTCTTCCATACCTCTCTGTTTCTCGTCATCTCATGAGACATCATATCATTCTTATCACAGTGGTCTTATACTTATCGACCATAAAATGTGTAATACTTAATAAAAAATTGACACTAAAAACCGACAACTTAATTCAGTGATTTTTGAGGTACCTTCCTATCTTTATTATTTTCTATATTTATTATTATATATATTTTTTTCAATCGATTCAACTTTCCGTTAATTAAGAGAATATGCAAAAATATTTTATATTTTTTTTTACTATTAATACATTTATTTTTAGTTAGGTAGGTACCTATAATGTTGTTAAGAGCTCCACTAATTTTCACCTCCATGCAAATGAATTAGAAATGTCTATTTTGACTAAAAACCGTAGGATTCACTCCTAAATCACACTTATTAACTGACATACTGGTTTTAATTTAATTCAATTCACATAGTTGGTTCATCATGATAAATCATCATAAACAAAGTACATACAGTACATATATAATTATTACAGGTCTTAAATAATTAAATTGTGATCATCTATGTCTACAGTGATAATAGTTGCTCACTTGGAAGTTAATTATTATTATTATAAGTATTATTATTAAATAAAATTCAATAATATTCATTAACTAAGGCAAAAACAAAATACACACGTTAGTAACAAAGGTCTTAAAATTATGTTAGGTTTTACGTAGGTTAAGTTTTTTTTTTTTATATTAAATGGGCTCACTCTTGACCTCAATCTTGCCCTAAGGGCAGAGATGAGGTCGACGATGGAACGAGCTTACCCAGAAGAAGCCTATTTACTCAAATAGATTGGGGTTATATGAACTCGGGAAGACCGACGCAGGCAGGGTGACGCTTCGTACGAATGTGTGGAACATCGACAGGGTATGGGTGATAACCTGCAGTACGCCTAGTCTCTCGATGGAATAAGGGAGATGGTGGAATAAGCTCGTGGAGCACTTGCGCACACTCTCGAAGTACAGTCTGTAGAAGACCGACAGACATGCAACTTTGCGCCGGTGGGCCGGGCTATGTAGCTTGGCAACCAGCTTAGCGTCACCAATTAGCCTCCTGGCTCTGCGCTCTACTGAGTCGAGTGTGGCAAGTTGGTATTTGGCTGAGCCGTCCCAAAGGTGACAGCAGTACTCCATGCCGGACCGGACTTGAGCTTTATAATACAACTAGCTTTTGCCAGCGGCTTCGCCCGCGTGAAAATGACGATTTTCCATACAAACTTTCATCCTTTTTTTCATTAAATCCCTTAGGGGTTGAATTTCGAAAAATCCTTCCTTATTCCTTGTCTACATTATAAAGGGAACCTCTGTGCAAAATGTCAGCTTTCTAGGTCCAAGCGTTTGGGCTGGGCGTTGATGAGTCAGTCAGTCAGGACTTCTCTCTTTATTTATTATAAGAAGAAGATATTCAAAGCTGTCCAGGCTTGAAGTACCGCTTGACCTTGTATAGGATGCCCAGCTTTTTTGCCGCAGTTTGAGCTTTCGACTCGATGTAAGTATATTCAAAATACACTAATTAACAAACACAGCTGTTTTATTACTATTCTATTTATCTTCGGGGACGCCGGCAGACACCAGGCGGGCGATCAGTACTTTCGTTGTGGATTATTTCGCCCAGTGCCCCATTTTGGTGGATCCCCTTCATGGGTCGCGAAATGGCATCGCGAATCTTCCTGTTGCCTTGCAGAAGCTCACCAGTTGTTCGGTAGAGATTTCTGCAAGCTTCTCTTCATTAATCTCATCTGTTCCAAAAAAATGAGAAGGCGAAAAAATAAAAAAATATATGGTACACATTATGGGGTACTTGGCGTCAGCGTAACGACTCGACACCGTTCTGTTCACTCAATGAACCAGCAGCAGCACAGACTCAGTGAAGACTATCGTATAATAAGGAGAAGTTTCCTCGACCAGATCCAGATTAGAAGTCCCCTCTGTTCGAAATCATTTCAGTTTTAAAAGATCCACAGCTTGTCATTTTCTGTTCCTTTTTCAGAATTTAAATTAGTGACTTCATATTGTCTTAGAAATGCAACTTGCCAGTATTCAAAACAGCCAGTAATATTAAAGTCTAACCTTTTATTTCATTTAAAATCAGTAGATTTGTTACAGTTTGGCTATAATCACTGAAGCTAAAGTGTTGTACTATAAGTATGTCTAATAATTTTTTGTTAATTTTGTCTTTATCCTATGATTAAATGATATTAAAAACGCATACATTTTAGCTCAGTATTGCTTTTGAATATCGATTTTTTTTTACTGCGATTCCATTTCTATCTCAATTCTAATCAAAACAGGACCTTCAGGACTATATAACCAGTGTATTGACATTTTTTTCTGATTTTTCCGTGTTGCCAATTTGTCACAAGTGGCAGGGAAAAACAGTGGCGATTGAACTTGCTATAGCATATCTAAGCATTGTTTACGCCATCACACAACATAATATCACGCCTGTACTCACTACAAAGGTTATAAAAACTATTTGGTGAAGATCTGATGAAGAACTTCGGAGATAGGCAACGGAACTCCTCAATTCATGATAGCAAATGGACTGGGATTGCTGAAATCTCATGACTGTCTATTGTTTACACCAGTTCATAACATAACATCACGCTGGTACGTTGTGAAGGGGTAAGCACATGTGAACCACTAAAAAGTGAAAAATAAAAAGTTTTTTACAAAAAATAAAACCGACTTCGACAAAAATAAAACACAAAAAAGTGAAAAATAAAAAATCTGCTTCAGAAGTCGGTGGCAAAAACACGAAATCAAACAAACAAAAGTCACCGACTTCAGAAGCTGAATTTTTATTTTTCACTTTTTTGTGTTTTATTTTTGTCGAAGTCGGTTTTATTTTTTGTAAAAAAGTTTTTGTATCCTTGTGTACTCTTCAACGGCCAAGTCACACAACATTCGTTTTCATTAGAGAAAAACAAGCAGCTCCATCGAGACTTGTCTACTTTTTTACACGACTGCCCCAAAAAAAAGAGTGTTATGTTTTTAGCGTTCATGTATGTATGTATGTATGTATGTTTGTTTGTGTGTTTCTTTATTCCACCGTAACTTCTAAACGCCTGAACCGATTTTGATGTGTGTGGTATCATTAGATTCTTTGCGTTATCCCGGGTGACATAGGCTATAGAAAAAATCCAAAAACATCATAGGGTGGCCATGGTTTAGAAATAAAACGAACTTTTAATTTGTTTTTATTGAAATATTAATGAAAAATATAATCATCGTCTAGAACTTGTTAAGTAGATTACAAAAATATACCACAGTAGTATTCAATACCTATTGTGTACTAGTAATACTACTCAACAAATGAAATGTTAACATTTTAAACCCGGGATTCGATATGAATAAGATATATATCAATAGATTCCTTGTAATGACAGAAATAAAACTGGCTAAGTTACAACTCCCAAATTCGTCCACGACCGCAGCTGAATGGTTTTAAAGTTTGTATGAAAAGTCAATAAGCGTGAATCAATTTACTTGAAACATGGTAAGAATATCCACTTAACGAAATAATAATGTATGCATTCATAGGTTTTTCAAAAACACTCATTTAAAGGGTGGAAAAAGATATTCAGGGTTGAATTTTGTATGGAAAAGTCTTAGTGCGAGATTGAAAACACTTTAAACTCATTACTAACGCAAATTAATAAAGCTTTGCGTGTGTAATACAACAATAGATCTGTGCAAGTGCGAGTAGGATCCGTTACCTATGGTTCCGTACCAGCATCTTGGTAGGTAGGTACTAAACCTACTTGAAACTGTTTGGCACTATACTTGAATTTCTGTTGATTCCTAAGAAATGAAGAAATACGTCTCCTGATTTTTGAAAATAACCCCTTAAACTTAGGGTAAGTTTAGAGTTATACAGAATTAATAGTTCACTTTTATAATGTACAACAAAATCAGTACCTAAACTCTGTGAACAACAAACTAGGTACATAGCAAATATAATCTTTGTAATGCAATTATTAAGAATAATTCCGGCTAGGTTTCACCCCCCCCCCCTATTTTATAAAACAATACAAAAAAAATTCGCGCTCGCTTCGCTCGCGCATCCACCCATTTTGTGCTTTCGCCATTCCTAGTCATTTCACAGACTTATCTACATGCTTCTATTCTCAATTCTGCTGGTCTGAACAAAAAAACTCAAGTCCCTCTGGACTCTAATAAATTATCTGCATTACATAATTGACTGGCCTGTTGGTCTAGTGGTTAGTGACCCTAACTGCTATGCCGGAGGTCGTGGGTTCGATTCCCACCCAGGACAAATGTTTGTGTGATGAGCACGATCATTTGTTCTGTGTCTGGGTGTAATATATCTATAATATGTACGTATTTAGAAATATATAAGTATGTTTATCAGTTGTCTAGTACCCATAACACAAGCTCTGCTTAGCTTGGGACTAGATGGCGTTGTGTGATAGTTGTGGAATATTATTATTATTAATAAACTGAGTTCGTGGACAAACATAATATTAAGCTTCGTGGAGCTCAAATGTTGAAATTTTACTACTTCTGAGCTCCATTTAGGCATGGTTATCCACCGCTTGGAGTCGGCTTCCAGCCAAGATGGGCTGAAAACTGGTATTTTACATGGAACCGCTGCCTTTTTGTCCTCTTCCCTCCTGATAGCAATATCTTTGCCCCTCCCCCGCCCCCTTAACCCAAAACCAATAAGAATCATACAAAAATTTTCGCGCTCGCTACGCTCGCGCATCCATCCTGTTCTTTCTCCGATCTGTCCTGCTTAATACGTTCATCTACTTCTATTTTCAGTTAATCCAGGGAAAATTGACCAACGCTTTAAATCCTTTTATCCCCGTATATAAGTCTCATTGGGTAGCACTTCATAAAACATTTTAATAAAATCAAACGACGCAAACAATGATTATGTTGGCCCGTGATAGAGCACAAGCTGCAAACGGTAACATTGAACAGAAGCATAGTAAATCTAGACGCGTGAAACTGTTACGTTTTAGATCCACGTTAGCTAATCCCTTGATAAACAGTCTCTCCAAGAACTATACCACCTAAAATCTCAAAGTTAGTATCCACGAAAAATAAACGATTTACATACATACATCAGTCTGCGCGCGCGCTTGATGGGGACAGACGTGTACCTACCAATTACGTGCTATCGAGTGAACGTTATAATGACGGACACTTTAAAATGTAATTATTGTAACATCGTAATAGATGAAATGTTAGCATACATCAGTAATAAGATCTCAGTGATTGACGAGGACAGTTTATCGAGAATTTGTTTGTCTGCGTTTACACCGGCGGATATACAAAAGTCAAAATCTCTGTTGTTTGACTGTGTACCGACGGATAGAAGAAAAATAACCAGGAAGAACAAAGGAAAGGAGAATCGTGATCTGGAAGACATAGTGGCCCTTCTGAAGAGCACGGATCCTGACAAAATACCAGTCTTTGTGGCACGAGACTTGAACAGACTACCCCCAGTCACATTCGATCATCTGGATGTGACGAAATTGCTCAAAGACATTACTTTATTGCAATCAGAGGTCAAAGACATAAAAATCAGGTATGCAAGTCAACAGGATTTGGAGGGGCTCAAAGCGGAACTTCATACAATTAAATCAGGACCAGTATTGTATGAGGCCACCAACATAAACTCAAGACGTGGTGGGTACATTAATAGTGAATCCGAACCCAGAATATCCCAACTATCACCTCCGGGATCACCAAAATTAATTTCTGAGGTAGTCCCCACCCGCCCGGAGTGCAATAGTAGTGATAATATAATAAACATTGCCGCGACGGCGACGTCTCAATGCAAAACACAAGCGAATGAAACTTCATCAGCTGATCTGACGTCACGCGAGATAACGGAGCAGTGCGCCGAGAAGTTAACTACTTGTAGTAAACAAAATGTTAAAACGATGTCGGAGGTGTTATCTTCGCTTCCTCGTCACAGTGGGGGTCAGGAAAATTGTGATGGGCAGTGGAAAACGGTAGAAAGTCAAAAATCAAAATTTAAAAAACGATTAGTTAGTGTGTTGGGTTCGTCCAGTGATATTGACGGGCGATTCAAAGTGGCTGATTTAAAAGTACCCGTATTTATTAGTCATGTACACAAAGACACCACTGAGAATGATATTATCGAGTATATTCGACAGAAAACTCGGGAGACTGTTTCTCTGCATAAAATAAACATAAGGAACGACACGGAATATAATGCCTACAAAGTGCTTGTGCCCAAATATAAATTGCAAGTATTTATGGAAAATAAACTGTGGCCACAAGGAATTTTATTCCGGCGTTTTGTAAGTTTCAAGCCCAATACTTTTGTGGATAATGAACGTAAACAACCAACTAATGGATAGTTATACATTCAATATGGTTAGTTTCAATTGCAAAAATGTCAAGCGATCGAACGAAAGTATTAAGGATCTCTGCAAGACTTGTGATATTATAGCCTTACAGGAAACATGGTTATTGCCCGAGGAGATCTCGTACCTAGGCAATATCGATGTAGGCTTTGCCAGCACTGGAACTTCTGCAGTGGACACCTCGGCGGGTATGCTGGTCGGCAGGCCACATGGAGGAGTGGCAATTTTATGGCGAAAAAGTGTTTTCAGTGACGTATCAGTGATACACAGTGATAACCCAAGGGTTTGTGCTATCAAAATTGTATCTAACAATAGGTCGATAATAGTGATGAGTGTGTACATGCCTACTGAAAGGGCTGAAAATAAAGTGCATTTTACGGATTGCCTAGGACTGTTGAGTGCTATTATAGACATTGAGGATGTTGAATCTGTGTTTGTTCTAGGTGACTTTAACGCTCACCCAAGTGGACTATTTTTCGGTGAGTTGACTCATTTCTGTGCTGATCATGACCTGTTTTGTGTAGATGTGGACAGGTTGGGTTTGGACTCAGGCTCCTATACTTTTATAAGTGACGCTCATGGGACGTCAAGCTGGTTAGACCATTGCTTGGTCACAAAGTCTGCATCTAATGCTGTCATTGATGTTAGGATAGACTACGATACGCTGTGGTCTGATCACTTTCCTCTACACCTGGAATGTAAATTGGATGCCATTCATCCTATGTTATCTAACTTAAATGATACAAATAAAAATGATGTAAATTGCGAAGTAAGGTGGGGCAATAGGAACTTGAATCAAATACAAGAATACAGGGAATATTGTCATGAGCTTTTGAGATTAGTTGATTTTCCACATGAGTTTATTAAGTGTGGGGACAAAATATGCTGTAACCAGAATCATAAACATTTACTGGATGAAATGTATTGTAATATAGTGACCGCCCTCCGTGAATCTGCAAAGGCTACTTATCGGGGAAATAGGCAACGTAGGGGTAGACGTGTAATAGGGTGGAACCGACATGTGAGTGAAGCTCACGGGACGGCCAAGCTAATGTTTCAGGACTGGATTGATCATGGCAAACCGAAAACAGGAATAATATATAAGACAATGTGCGAAACTAGAAAGATTTTTAAATCACGCCTGAAGTGGTGTCAAGATAACAAAGAACAAATTAAAATGGATAAGTTAGCGACACTTTGTTCGGATAAGAATTTCTCTGGTTTTTGGAAAGACACTAGAAAGTTGAACTATAAGCCTGGCCTTCCCGTGAGTATTGAGGGTCAATCAGATCCTAGAAACATAGCTAATAGATTTAAGGATCACTTCTTTGTTAGGTCACCACTTGGTCCGTCTGTGTCGATGCTCAATACTGGGTCCCAGGGTGTGGGATTGAATCTAAAAATTTCAGCAAAAACTGTGGCTCAAGTAATTCAACAAATGAGGAGAGGAAAGTCTCCTGGCCATGATGGACTCAGTATTGAGCATCTGCAGCATGCCGGACCTCACATTGCACGAGTACTAGCTATGTTCTATTCGTTATGCATAAGTCACTCTTACTTGCCGGAACAATTAATGAAAACTATTGTAGTGCCCATAGTTAAAAATAGAACAGGAGATGTCTCCGACAAGAATAATTATAGGCCTATATCTTTAGCGACTGTGGTGGCTAAAGTGCTTGACAGTTTGTTGGATGCACAATTGGCTGAATCGATAGTTCTGCATGACAATCAATTTGGTTTTAGATCTCAACTATCGACAGAAAGTGCCATAATTATTGTGCTTGAAGCATACTGTCAGGTACTATACCAACAGGGACACACCTGTGTATGCCTGTTTCCTCGATTTGAGCAAAGCTTTTGACTTAGTTTGTTATGATATTCTGTGGAAAAAGTTACAAGGAGTAGGACTCCCGCCTGAACTTGTGAATATTTTAAAGTACTGGTATAGCAATCAAAGTAACAATGTGCGGTGGGCGGACACCCTTTCAGATCCATATCAATTGGAATGTGGCGTGAGGCAGGGCGGTTTGAGCTCGCCCCGTCTTTTTAATTTGTATATTAATGCCCTAATCGAGGAGCTCAGTAGCCAGAGGGTTGGTTGTCGCATAGATGATGTGTGTGTGAATAATCTTAGCTATGCGGACGACATGGTGCTGCTGAGCGCCTCGGTTTGTGGCATTAGAAAATTGTTACAAATTTGTGAAAATTATGCTGATGGTCATGGCTTAATGTATAATGTAAAGAAAAGCGAGTATGTTGTCTTTAAGGCTGGTACTAGGTGTCCCGCTAGCGTGCCCCCTATAAAGCTGTATGGAGATGAGTTGGCTAGGGTACCTCAGTTCAGATACCTGGGTCATCTAATTACCGAGGACCTTAAGGACGACATGGACATTGAACGTGAACGTAGGGCGCTGTCCGTGAGAGCGAACATGATTGCTCGCAGGTTTGCCCGATGTACAAACGAGGTAAAAATCACTCTGTTCAGAGCCTTCTGTACATCTTTTTACACCTGCAGCCTGTGGGCGGTCTATACTCAAAAAGCGTACAATGCCCTACGGGTACAATACAATAACGCGCTTAGAACGATGTTGCGGCTGCCCCGCCACTGTAGTGCATCTCGTATGTTTGCGGAGGCGCGCATCGATTGCTTCTACGCTACTCTGCGCAAGCGGTGCGCGTCAATGCTGAGCAGAGTGCGGGCTAGTCGCAACAGCGTTTTGAGTATGATAGCCGATAGACTTGACTGCCTGTACATGGGTCGATGTATTAATGTTCACATTAGTATTGATACATCGATTCATGGGTCGGGCAGGGGGCGAGTAGAATAAGCTTGCTTTACTAACAATAGTTATAAGTTATTGTACTACTAACAAATTGTATTGCACAGTTAATTTTATTTATTTTTTAGTTCACTTTTTAACATGGCAGGCGTGTTTTTAATTTTTTAAATTATTACAGAATTTGGTGGCATTTATAATTTCTCATTGAAATATTATGCCTTTATCTATAAATAAGACGTGTTCAGGACTTGTAAAAGTACGTATTGTCGGAAAATCGCCCAAAGTATGTGAGCACGTTCTTAACAAAACACCATTGGGGCGCAGACGCCGATGAATATAAACCAGAACGATGGCTCAATCCACCGACTCATAAAGGCGCTTTTGCAAGTTTTTCACCGGGTTTGAGAGGGTGTATTGGTAAGTTTTGCTATTTCTTTTCGTCATAGAATGATAGCATAGTCCATGTTAGACACCTACGATTAGAAGAAGTATTACTGTTACTGTATTACTGTACAGTATTACTGTGTCATCTTACTGCAAAGACCTCCCTCCATGATTTTCCAAATTTTGCGATCCAGGGCTGGACAATGTGGACCACTGGTCGTTGGTTCTATCAAGCTCGTCCCGCCATCTCCTACGAGGTCTACCACGTCGCCTTCTGGCTGTGTCAGGGTTCCACAACGTGGTTGTTTTGACCCGCAGCTCGTTGGGCATACGGCAGACATGCCCAGCCCAGTCCCACTTTAGCTTAGCGGCTTTTTGAGCAACGTCAGTGATTTGTGTTTTGGAGCGCAGTGTGGTGTTGCGTATACGGTCGATTAGTTTAACTCCTAGGATGTTGCTAGGATGCACGTTGGCAAACCTTGAGCTTGGACTTTTGAATGTTAGTCAAAGACCAAGTCTGAGATCCATATGTCAAAATGGTAAGAATGCACATGCCCATGATTTTTGTTGTAAGTGACAGTGAAAGATCTCCTTTCTTAAGCTCTTTCATGGACCAGCAGCTCTTCCAGGCATTTTCGAGACTAACTGGCCCTAGTATTCATGGACATATTACAATTCTTCACCATTTACTCGGATCTTGTGTTGGGTGGTATTTGAAATCAGTTTGGTCTTCGTCATATTCATCGCGAGTCCAACCTCAAGGCTTGCCTCACTGAGCTGGTTCAACATAAGCTCCAGTTCTGCCGCCGTGGAGGGGAATAAGACAATCAATCAATGCCCTTTTTTCCCAACTAGCCGTAAGCTTTTAAAACACTTCTTCAAGAGCACTATTAAAAAGGTTGGGTGAAAGTGGGTATTCTTGTTTGACACCTTTTTCTATGGGGAATGATGGTCCGACTGTCTGTAATCTAATTGAAGCAGTGTTGTTTATGTATAATTATGTTAAAGCAAGTTGATGTAGGTGGGATTTATCTCTTGGTTGTTCAGAGCGTTTAATATGGCATTGTGGGTTAGACTATCGAAAGCTTTGGAATAGTCTATGAAGGTATATCGACATGTTAAACTCTTGGTATTTTTCAATTAATATTGCATGAAGATGGTCAATAGTGGAAAGTCCTGATCGAAAGCCACCTTGTTGAGGAGGTTGATATTTTGAAAGTGAGGTGATAAACGCTGGTCTATGACTTTGATAAAGGCTTTAAATATATGGGATACAAGACTTATAGGTCGATAGTTGTTGAGATCTGACTTATCTCCTTTTTTTGTGTAGCAGTATTATATTAGAATGGCAGAAATCATCCGGAAATATACCTGTTTTTTTAATAGAATTTAAAAGATTTGTAACTACAGGGAGAAGAGAAGACTCGCTTATTTTCAAAACCTCGGTACTTATACCATCCTCACCTGGTACTTGTTATCGTTTAAATATCCTTATTTATTAGTACTTGAAATCAAAACTCCTTTTCAACTGGCTGTCCATAAGATATTTTATTCGACTCTTAAAAATTAAAAATATGTAGTAGCTGTATACGAATGACAACTACAGATTGTAGAGCACAAGCCCTCCCTTCCCTCTTTCCACTTGTCCCTATCCAGTGCTCCGGTTTACCAATCCCTGCAAAACGTATCCAGTTCGTCCCGCCATCTCCTTCTGGGCCTGCCGCGTTGTCGTTTCTGATGTTTGGGACCCATTGTGTGGTTGCTTTGCTTGTTATTAGTTTATAGAAACAAAAAACAGAAAAGAGTGGATGAAGCAGTAATATTTTTGAACAAAACACATTCAGTTGATATTTTCACAAAATAAATGGATTGAATCTAAACAAAGGATTGTTAATATAATGATGATTTATCCAAACTTAAATATAAGGAGAACAGCTCCAAGGACATTAATGGTTAGTTTTTTATATCGATGGGTCCTATGAATAAGGGCCAAAGCAACAATTTGAGCATTTTCACTTTTTTGTGAAATGCTTCCTTTCAATCATGTTCACGTTCAATTCGAAGACATGTCGAAGACATCTTAATTTTAACTATAGTTCTTAGTTAAAGACTTCTGTTTAATAAATTACTATTCGATGTAATTATATGCTCCATAAGCATTTAATTACATTCCCATCTATGTGGTGGTTCAATGATGGTTGTTCAATGCTGAGTCAATAGATGGCACTGTCGCTCACTTTCGACCTTTGTAATGATTGTACTAAGATCTCAGAGATGGCAGGTTCATCAATATTATAAGCTGGTTGAGATTAAACAATGATCTTAGCAGATAGACATTCTTGCGGCGACATATATGAAAGAAAAAATGACTAAGAAGTATAAAATAAATTAATAGTTTAAAAACACTAAAAACCACGATTTTACGTGCAAAAAAAAGTCAAAAATAAAATGTGCTTTTAAATATAATATTTAATTGTAAAAGTGTATTTGTTTACAAGAAAGTATTTCCTGCTCCAGCGCCCCACGCTTTTACAATCGGCCCCGACTTACGAACAGTTGGTCGTGGGTTCGAACCCAGGCAGGCGCATTACTTTGTGTAATTTATTTCATCACCACTGCTCTCAAAACGGTGAAGGAAAACATCGTGAGGAAACCGGCATGTCTTAGAACCAAAAATTCGAAGACATGTGACATCTACCAATCCGCACTGGGCCCGCGTGGTAGATTATAGCCCATTCCCTCTCAAAGAGAGGAGGCCTGTGTCCCAGCTGTGGGAATTTTTTTATTTTATTTTTTTATTTTTCCTTTATTGGCCAACCAACAATAGGGTAGTCGACAAAAAAAACTAATTAGTCCGTCAGATAGATTTCCAAAATATATTGAACACCTATTTTTTCTTTTTTCACGTAAACAAAAAATGAAGACGATACAGTGCTTCGAAAAGTCGTGAAACGTCACAGCTTGGTCCAATTTTACCTAACTATGACGTCAAACGCCCCCTCTCCATGGTCTTTGACAAGCTTTATTTTCGTCAATTTTTATTAATTTGATAAAACAAAAAACACGTATCCAATATTTTTCAGTAATCTAACTGACGGACTAAACAGAATCATATTTTTTTTAGTCGGTCGACTACCCTATTGTTTACACTGATAACATTTTTAAATAAGTAAGTATATAATATCTAAGGTTAGTGTAACAATTAATTACAGGTTAGCACCGCATGCCCCATAAACAAATAAGATGTGCTACAAGCACTGAAATATAATTAAACATTTAGGGTACTTAACTAAAAGCAAGCATTATGTGATGGGATATAAAACTATCTTTAAATAAAACCACACAAACAGAACATAATAGCAAATTTGAAATCCGAATCAAAAATCTAAACTATATAAAAATTACAATAAAAAAATAAAATCGAATTTAAAAGTCAAATTAAAAACACAAGTAATATTAAACACATTAATAGGCTGTTAATGATGATGAAACGTCTAAAAGTAAATTAAATTTAACAATGGTGTCTTGACAATTTGAGCACACTTAATCGCCCAAGATTTCGTAAAAATCCTAAGCGATCTCCTGCCCATCCAAACCCGTTTAAGACAGAATCGTGCACATTGTGTTATAAAGGCTAGTTTCTACTAACTGGGGAGCAGAACCCCACATTTGACATGCCTTATTATATTTCTGCTGGTTAATTTACGTGTCGTAAGGTCAAAGGCCGTAAGAGCCTATTACGCTCCACGTAAGCTATTCCAGCAAAGTCACCAAAGCGACACTCATCTGCTCTGAACTACGTTAAAACCCACGAGCATTTTACCTCCGGGACATGATCTGTAGTGACTGTTTGGTAAACAGGCTGTTCTAAACATAATTTGAAAAAATGTGAAATTACACATCCTTTCGACAAAAAGTGTGAATGATATGCACCCGACCAGACGATGTCCCACTTGCTGAGTGTCTGAAGTGTCCCAATACCTGCACTTTAGAAGATCTAAAGTACGCCACAGACGCCGCAGTTAACGTGGCCACATCTGGGCCCAAGAAATCTAACTGTAACGCATTTGGTTATTTTATTTTCTTTTTTTACCAACCTAGGTTGAGGTATCTACAATAAAACTGATTGATTGAGTCCAATGTGATTTAAGAAGGTGTTTAACAAGGATTATTGATCATTTGTTTGCTTTTTCATTACAAAAGCACATAATATTCTTTAGAAACAAAAATAAACAAGTCAAATGCAAGAAAAATAAAATGGCCTAACTGAGGGTTGCAAATATTACGTCATCAAGTAATACAACGTTTATACGTTGCTTGATGACGTAATACAACTGACACTTGACACATAAGCGTCAATGTGATTTTTGTCATAAAACCATTATATTATTATATGTAGTTTATTTGGGTAATTTATTTATTTTCAATATTTTTACAACATTTGGATTAGTTAAAATTTTTAAAATTCACGGTATTTTTAAATTATCTTAAAGGCCAAAGTGTCACTTCGGACGATTTATTACCAAGTAAATCGTCCAAAGTGACACTTTGCCCCTTTTACTAGTATTTTACTGTATAATAAAAATCTAAAAAAGTCACGTATATAGGCATATCTGCATTAATTTAAAAACTAATACATATACAAAAAAACTTTTGTAGCTAAAATAACTAACATACGTGTCATAGTTACGATGCAAAGTTTCACAAACATCCGTTGAAGCATGTAAAAAATATATCAAATTGAGAGCTCGTAAAAACTTTGAGAGCCCGTATTGAAAAGTTGTCAATTTGCACATTGGCCCTTATTCATAGGACCCATCGATATATTATATCCACTTCTTTTTGTTCACCTACCGTAACTGTTTTTTGTTGGGTATTTATTGTCTGCATGTTTGTTTGTTATGTGTAGTTATTTACTTATTGCAAAAATAGCCTCTGATTAAAAAATGTTTTCTCACTTTTGTACTGGACTCTTTGATCAAACCATACATTTTGTAGGACAATCTTTTTTCAAATAATTTAGATAATTATCTTGAGATTTCACAAAAAAAACCGTTACGATAAAGAACAGTTAGTAATACATTTTTTAAAATCATCAAATCGATAAATTATTATATGCTTGCTATCTCTGTTAGCTACCACAATCGAGATTTTTTGCACAGGAAATTGTTGGGCGTCTCATTGAAACGAAGATAAAGATAAAGATATATTTATTGCGTAACTGTGTACACATTAAGTTCTTATTAGTAAACATTACATTTTTGGTTTCAACAGTCTACCCAAGTCGGATATGCTATGAAGCTATTCACGAAGATTCAACTTGATTGTAATTATTTTTGCATCAAGTATCTTAATATTGTATAATTGCATGGCACATGTGTGAGTACTATGTACCTACTATAAAGCCACTTTTTACATTTAGTTATATTTTATTGACGTTGCCCTGGTGGCTGGGAGATTGTCATGCTCACTCAAATGTCTCGCTGATGGTGGCGGGTGTGTGGATCATTTAGTTCCCTTCAAAATGGTTGAGTTAGATGGTGCTGATCCATGCGTCATGTTCGTGAACGGGCGCTGTCAGTGGAGACTGGTCATCAGCTCTTAGCGGGTCAGAGCCCATTCGTCCCCTAAGATTCGCACCCTGTGCCCACTCGTCCCCTGGAACTTTTGAGGGGCCCATTCGTCCCCTGAAGAATATTTATTTTTATTCATTCTTCTAATATAAGTACATTTGTATATGTGTATACTGCAGTTTGGTAGTCCTAGTACAGTCGCGCAGAAAAGGCTAAAATAAAAAATATAGTAATTCGGTAGATATCATGTTTATTTCAAATAAAATTAACACATACAAAATCACAATGTCCTAGAAACTAACAAAATACAACTCTTTTACAAAAATCAGCCTTGATTGACCATCATAAAAAATCAACATTCAATATAAAATATGCAAAAAAAAATAGAACACATATCAACAGTAAATAATCATTTCTTTTTTTACATGCAAAATCATAATTACTTAAATCTAAAAAATTATAACAGTACAAAAAAAATACTAAAATAAAATCACAGTAATTATTGGACTAGATAAATCAACATATTTTTTTTGTATATTAACCAACTACATGCAAAATCGTAATAACTTAAATCTAATAAATTTTAACTAGAAGTACCTACATAAAAATTGGCTAAAATCACCGTATTTTTTGTATATTTACCAACTACATACATGCAAAATCATAATAACTTAAATCTAACAAACTATCAGTGTTGCCAACTCAACTACTTCAAAATATGCTATAGATTGGTGTAAAAAATATGCCAAAAATATGCTTATTTACTTAACTAAGTTGGCATTTTTTTTAAAAAAAATGCCAACATAATTAAGTATCAGTATTTATTGAGAAATTAAATCAAGGGAATAAAATATCAAGGTCTTCATCTTCATCAACATCAGGGCTGAGAGCCGGAGTCGTAACACTCTTTGGTTCCGATACTGCGTAGTACATTGTCTGGAACAGTGTAAGAGTAACAGCACTTTCCTGCTCTTTTTAGGCCGAACCTAACGTATAAAATGGCATTCAGGGTTCTCACCGCCAAACGGTTTCGGAGTTTTGTTTTTACCAGACTCATTTGGCTGAATACACGTTCAATGTCCGCATTTGAATGCGGCAATGTTATAAGAGACATTGCAAACTCACATAACTCTGCAAAGGGGTTATTATCAGCTGCATCTTTATATTGCATGTCTTCATTCCAGAACTTTACTGTGAAAGTCAAGGATTCCCATTTAATGTGAACTATATTTCTCCATTGAGATACCAGTTTTTTTAACAAGCCCTTCGTAGTGAGACAATTTTACATCGTAAGCCTATCGACAGGTTATATTATTATCATGAGATTCATCATAGCTCTTTTTTCAATGATCTGTTATGATTTATTAAATTTATTCCGTTAATAAACTGTTCACAAGTGTACTATGTTAACCGTTTCTTATGTAAAATATAGCTAATTTTATCTCAGGGGACCAATAGGCACCTGAATAGGTGCCGAATCTTTAACTTATATTGTATATATTAGAGGGGACGAATGGGTACCTTAAAAATAATATTTTTTATTAAAATATTAATTGGTCCCCTACCAGGAGACCAATGGGCACCTATATAGGGGCCGAATCTACAACTTTTATGCTGGGGGACGAATTTTAGGGGACGAATGGGCTCTGACCCCTCTTAGCTGCCATGGTTTATATATTTTTCTTTGATTTGTTTTTTATATCTTTTTACTCTGGACGCTCTTAACTTGCACGTCTTGCTACATAGTTCTTACATAATATACCATCTCAACATGAATGATATAATGTACCAAGATTTTGTAACAAATTCTGTTTTAAAAGAGTGTCCATGGAGTTTCTTGCCCGTTCTTCTTCATGAGATCTACGTTAGGGAACTGGCAACTACAGTACTTTCACAAGTTATTATGCCTTGTGATTGTGACTGTAGCGTAGGAGTGCAATGCGTCGTTTCGGGAGTTGCTGCGTCGGGCTGCGCGGCGCCGGATGTTACCGGCGGTGAGTGCTGTGGGTGCGGGGGCGCGCGGCGGCGTGTGCCGTGGCGGCGGGTGTGAGGGGCTCCGGGTGGCGGGGCGGCGGTTGCACGTTGCGGCGTGCATTCGTTGTTCCGTGATTCGGGGTCTCGAGCATTCGTTGTTGCGGTTTGCGTCGCTGCGTGCTTTTGTGCTCGCAGTGTTCGTTGTTGCGGGCATTCGGTGGCGTGTGGTTCGGCGTGGTGGCTTTCGGAATGACGTATTGCACTCGTAGTTTCGTTCTTCTTCCGTCCTTCTGACATTCAAAAGTGCCTGTAATGGCTTAATTGAAATAAAATATTTGAGTTTGAGTTTGTACCACTACTTTTGAGCGTAGGACCGGGATAACGTACCACACAATTTTCAGGACAATATGACTCTTAAATTATATAAATATAATTAACGAAGTAAAAACAAAAAAAATCAGCTGGTCAGTAATCATTTTTGGTGACCACTTTTGGTGAATACTTTTTCAAATAATTTAGGTGTTTATCAGCAGATTTAACAAAACAAACTAAAAAACCGACTGAAAAAACTGAAAAGCAAATAAACAAGCACAGTTTGAATTAAATAAAACTTGGGAGCTGCGTGGTCCCTTCTATTTTACATTTCATAATTTAATATTCAAAATGAACCCCGCCTGCTTCCAAGTTTTCTTAAATTTAAAATGTGCGATGGTGGATTTTTGAACTCCGTGATATCGCCCCCAAAATCTACAATTTTCTTTGTTTTTTTTTTTAATTTTAATGTAGCCAGTAACACTCGCGCTATCAAGGTGAATCTAACGACGTATATTTCATTCAAATCCCTTGATCGATTTAGGAGTTATGAGGGAACAAAGAAACGAAGACATACATACATCCATACACGTCAAACACATAACCCTCCTTTTGGGCTTCACCGTATTCGGGTAAAAAACCCTGTTAGTAATAATTTTTTGAGAATCATTAAATCTACAATATCATCCCTGCTATTACCTACCACAATCGAGAGTTTTCATCACGAAATTGTTGGGCGTCTCAACACTAGCTTGATAGTAATCAAGTGCAAAAATGAACCGTGGACCCTGGACTAAACATCCTTATGAACACTTACGAAATCTTAGTATTAACTGAAACTTGGCTAACACCTGAAATCTACGACAGCGAGTTCATAGACCAGCGCTATACAGTATTTCGATGCGATCGTGATCGCATTGTGGAGGATAGATAACATTGACAGCCATGTACAGGTGGACGCTGTGTACCTATATAGACTTCTGTAAGGCTTTTGACAAGGTAGATCATGAAATATTCTGTCTTGTAAATGACTGTCTTCTGCTGCAACAAGATTAAGATAGATTGACAAACTACTGTCGTAGAAATAAGTTGCAGTTTAGTTTACCTAAATTTAATTTTCGAAACTTTACTAAAAATAAAAATAGGTATATAGGTACACTTTGTGCGATGTTCCCCTAATAAAAGTGATCTCGGCATTATCCTTGACTCCAAGCTTTGCTTAGACTTGCACATTAGCAAAATAATCAATATAGCGTTATGATTTATGTACAGTATGTAAAATTATCCTTACATAGTATAAAACAAAGTCGCTATTTCTGTCTGTTTGTTTGTCTGTATGCTTAAATCTTTAAAACTACGCAACGGATTTTGATGCGGTTTTTTTTAATAGATAGAGTGATACAAGAGGAAAGTTTTAGTATATAATTTGAACGACATCCACGCGGGTGAAGCCGCGGGCATCAGCTAGTAGATTATAAGCATGATAGTCAAGTAAGTTTAGTTTTCAATTTTGTTATGTATTAGTTATATAAGACGGTCGTCGTCGCCGAGGCAGGCCCAAGTAACGCTGGCGTGACGATTTGCACTCATTCCTTACTGATTGGCCGGAGAAGGCAATACATCGGGAGAGATGGAAGGAAATGGGGAGGCCTTTGCCCAGCAGTGGGACAACATAGGCTAGTAAAAAAAATAGTTATTGTTATCCTAGCGTTTAATTATTTGTAAGTTATATTCCACAGTTAATTTGTGAACAGCGTTGTGGACTACAGTATCGTTCCTATGTTTGGTATAAATCTCTTTTTATAAGTACCCTAATATTATACTGTAGCTGTTTGTTGTTCCACTTGAATAAAATAAAATAAAAAATCAAATTGCCCTAGGAAAAGCACATGCATTTTTTTCGTCATTTAGTCGATAACTACAAAACAATATAATTAATCCTGAATTCAATTATGATGTTGTGTGATGTGTGTGGTGATGTTGTTTTGCGGACAAAATCAAATTTTGATTTTGTACGCTGTGACGGACTAAGTGTAAAAAAATCCTGCGCGTTCCTTATTAAATATTTTGTTATTCTTTTTATCTATCATTATTTTTTTTGTTCATCAGAGAATAGAATCTTAGATTTATTATTTTCCGTGTCTTTGGAAATGTCTGCTCCACCGGACATACTTTAAACATACTATAAATAATAAATAAACATGACAATACTTTTTTAAATATTTTATTAGTACCTTTATTCACGATAAAAAAACATATCTGCTTAAAAAAAATGGGTTTTTGAACTTTTTTCCTACGTTGATAAAAAATCACAAATTATCTTGGCATTCTGGTTTCTATTGACTTAGTTTTTTAGACGATCCTTGGTTTCAAGCTTATTTCATTTCCTGCGACTGCTTTTATCGTAAGGTCCATTTTGAACTTCAGCTTGGTGTGATCTGCCGTGATGATGTACTTGCGCACCAGTTGGGTTACCGTTACCTTCATCGATGTCATCGCGTATGTTCTGCCTGTGACAATCAATAAATTATTGTGCCATTAAGTAATGTTAGATTGCTAAAAACAAAAAGGCAACTGTCCTACATACAGCTTATTGTTAGAGTTCCTTCAGCCTGTGATACAGGATTATTCTAGTACAGGCATCTAACATTATTAGACCTACATTTTTAGTTTTCGATTTTTATTTTACTTTACCTTCTGACATTTTTGAATAAAGATTTATATTATAACGGATGTATTTTTTTTTAATTAGAAATGGGCTTACTCTTGACGAACGATGAACGAGAACTTTTTAAGTCCGAATTTTATTTTGGATAAAAGTGGATGGCATAAACGTCATTTCGCCGAAATTCATTTGGCGTACACTCATTTACCATATATTCTGTTATGTGCAAATACCGAATATAAACAAGAGCGTGTCGAATTCATTTTGCAACCTAGTTTTTATTCTGCTGACGCGAATATTTTTTCTGTAATATTTATGTGTTTAGTTCTAAGTTATTAGAGTTTAAGTTTTATTAAAATGTTTTGTCGTTATGTAATGTTAAATGTATTGAACAAACAACTTCTGTCCTAAATATAATATTATACTGTTTAAGCTCCTACAGCCTGTGATACAGGATTTCATTATCCTAGTACAGGCATCTTACATTATTATACCTACATTTTTAACCGACTTCCCAAAAAGGAGGAGGTTCTCAATTCGATCGGTATTTTTTTTTTTTTTTTTTTATGTATGTACACCGATTACGCTGCGATTTATGATCCGATTTACGTGATTCTTTTTTAGTTTGATGCGGAATAGTTGTTATTTGGTCCCATAAAAATTTAACATGATTTGACCTAGTACTTTTCATTTTATGATATTTTTTTTATAATTTATGAACATATTTCGTTCGTTTTTTTATGTGTGTTCGCGAATAACATCGTCGTTTATGAACCAATTTTGATGATTCTTTTATTATTGGAACGGAGATATTTCAAGGGTGTTACCATGATATAGAAACCAGATCCTGGTGATGGAATCCCAGAGAAATCGAGGGCAACCCTCGAACATAGGCACGTATTACGTGTTTCGTGCTTTTTCTGACGCTATGCAAGTATAGGTTTCATAGTTAATATTTCTATAAGATACACAACTAAAAATGAAAAAATAAAAAACTTTTTGCAAAAAAAAACAACCGACTTCAAAAACACCAAAAAGTGAAAAATAAACTTCAGAAGAAAAATCATATTCTGAAGTCGGTGGCAAAAAAAGCCAAAACAAGCATACAAATGTCACCGACTTCAGAATATGATTTTTCTTCTGAAGTTTATTTTTCACTTTTTGGTGTTTTTGAAGTCGGTTGTTTTTTTTTGCAAAAAGTTTTTTATTAGTTTTAAGATTCATATTGTATTTAAACTCAAATATTTTATTTCAATTATTTACAAAAAAAAAATATTTTCTCTGTTAATTAAAAACTATAAAATAAACTAAACTAACAATAAACTATAAAAAGGCATCGAAATACTGCTCCTCAGCGCTGTCAGCCGGTAATGTGCCCAAAAGACTGGCGGCATTGCCTCGTTGTATGGCAACACTTAGCCTCTGGCCAAGATAAAAGCCAGCCCTTGGGTCACGAGAAGCGTCAACTAAGCGTTTCGAGATTTCCTTAAATAGGCTATGAGCACTCGGACCCCACGGCCCCAGAGTTTCAACCCCAAACGGCTCGAAAATATAGTTTCCGCAAAGGTTACTATATTTACGCCGCTTGAGGTTTTCTGCAGCCGCAGCGGCTCCACCTGCGCAGCACGATGAACTTGGAAGATGTGATGGCGCAAGAGTATCGACACATGTTGCGTCCCACACTAAAGGCCTACCCATCTTCCAAGGAAACAAAGACATGTCGTCCGGTCTCTTGCCATCGTCGCGTGCCAAGCCATGGGGTTCTAAAACAGCTGGTACGCTGACGGCGACAAGAGCACGTCGTATGATGTCGTTTAAGTTCGCGTGCCGCGCGAAACGGCCAGCACTATGGCTGCATGACAGGCCGTGGTGACCGAGGCTGTTGACAGCTTCACCACAATGACAGCGATGAGGAGAACAGCAGGCGACACCAAGGCGCAAAGAAGCAGCGAGGCGGAAGGTCGTGTCGTCGAACAAAGTGCCTATGCTCGACGACGGCAGTGTGTGAAGCCAAAGACCCGATTCCCATTCACCCACAGCCAGCAGGCACGCACGCTCAGCAGTAGTAGCAGACGTGTTCACTAAATTGTTCTGAACTACTCTGCAAAGCGGCTCATCCCACCGTCTCTGGGAAAATGGATGGTCGGGTGCTTCAGTGTTTGGGCAAGCGAGTTTCCAAGCCTCAATAGCCTCAGAGAAGCACGGCACATCAAAATTAATCAGTGTGGAAGCTAGGATATTCCTGATTAACTTCTCAGTGCTGTGGACCGAGGATATGAAAGCCGGTAAACTTAAACTAGAAATTTTGCGGACGCCGAGGCCTCCCATGCGTATGGGAAGAGTAGCTTGTGCCCAAGCTCGGTCATCCAATGCCACATTTAAAATTGATGATAAGGTATGTTTGATAATTTGGTCCATTCTGTCCAAAAGGTGAGTGTGACTCCATAAAGGGGAAGCACGAAGGAAATATGTTAATTTAGGCCCGAAACAACAGTATCGAATTATGGTGATGGCCGAATGCATATTAATTTGGAGTAGTCTTTCCGAAACATCATTGAAATTTTGAATTTTTTCCTCGATAAAATCGGGAAAAGAATTTTCAAAGATTGGAGACCCAAGGAGACGAAGGGAGTTTTTTTCTATGAATTTGATGCCAGGAGCTGTTGCGTTAAATTTTGAATAAGTATTTTGTCTGTGGGTACTATCTGTTACAAAAATTTCGCATTTAGAAATATTAAGGTCGAGGCCAATGTTATGTAGTTAATTTTTTAAGAAATTTAAGTCTTGTAAAACAGAATCTACATCGCCCCCCAGGGTTCCGTCATCAAGATACCAAACGTTAAATTTTGAATTTAGCTGTCGAATAATTGGGTGTATATAGCTAAACTAAAAATCACTGGCCCAAGGGGGTCACCTTGTTGACAGCCAACAGCAGATTCTAAAAGTTTGTCCCGATATAGCAATTTAGATGGGTGTCTGTAACATTGCCAAAGAAAACTATAAATTTGAGGTAATTCTTTTTTAGCTTCTGTCAACAGGGTGTCCCTGTTCACTGAATTGAAGGCGTTCTTTATATCAACCTTCAGGATGACCTCACCTTTACCAGAATTTAGGTAGGTCGACAAAGCGTGTACGGCAGCCTCGCAGCCCCCCTTAGAGTCATAACCTATCTGCAGGGGCTGGAATTTTTTCGAAACAATTGTATTTATTGTATTTTAGATTTTTAAGTTTTTGAATAATAATAATATTCCACAACTATCACACAACGCCATCTAGTCCCAAGCTAAGCAGAGCTTGTGTTATGGGTACTAGACAACTGATAAACATACTTATAAATATATTAAAGATTATTAAGATTATTTTTATTAAGATTATTTTATTAAAGATTTATTATTATTATTATTCAAAACTCATAATTTTGTAAGGCAGAATCATCTTTCAGCAGAAACTTCATTCCCAGAATCATTAAAAAGTAGAACCATCGTAATGCCGAAAGTTCCCAACAAAATCTTCTTTTAACATACATTTTTCATATCATACAAAAACCATGCAGCATGCAGCAGGCATGTGTAGAAGGTGGTCAGATTCGATGGTCCAAATAAAATATGGTTACACTATATCGGATTTATTTAGGGCAGAGTTCCCACTACAACTTTTTCACTTGACGGTTACAAAATGATTGTGCTCAAATACCCGACACATCGACTTTTATACAGTTCTACCAAAATCCTAAATATCACAATTAAATCAATCGATAAGCTGAGTAGTATTAATTAAATGTTAATAACAAAATTATTGATCAATTATTATCATTAAAATCTTAACTAATTATTCTATAATATTCGGCGCACCGGAAGCTGACAAGCGGAAGGCGCCATAAAGCAAGTATTCAATAATCCATCATAACATCATTACTTTACAATTAAATATAAGTTATTATAATTAAATAACAATTATTAACGTTCATTAAATATCATCGATAATATAATTAAGTCGAACTGGTATAAGCAGTGTCGGAAGTCTGTAACACATGGCATCAGCCACGGCTCCGGTGCTGCGGTTCTCTGGCGGTACCACGCAAGCTTATCGTCGCCGATGGTTTCATCGCACACCACCGCAGCATCGGCTTGCTGGCCAGCTTCGCTCGCTTCGCCATTGGTGAAGACACTGGCCTTCCGACCGTCCTAGAGAACGGACCTCCAGCCTAGGAACTGTCCTTCGTTTCGTTTGGCAATAAATTATTATTGTGGTTATTGTGTTCAGTTGTAATTTCAAGTACTTCGTTAATGTAATAAAAACAGTGTATCGTACTCCGTGAGTTTTCATTGCACAAAACCTATGTTCCGCCCACATAATGCTCGAGTCTAACGGAATAAATCCTGACGACCCGACATAATAATGATTTAGTCGAAAGATCGTATAGAATATTAAGTTCATTAATAATTCGTTTCATTTCATTCGTTTCCATCAGCAGGTCGACGGCGGCCACTGCGCGGGGCTCCTATTTCTGTCTGCAGGGTTTAAAGGGACCTAACTAACCGAACCTCAGGGTGCCCCTGACGTCGACGGTCTAGGGTTAGGATTTCTGTCAGCATCTGTGTTGTGTGACTAATAATGATTTAGTTGAAAGATCGTTTCGAATATTCAGTTCATTAATAATTCGTTTCCTTACATTGTCTATAAATTAACATTGTTCCTTCCAAATAAACCCTGCAGACAGAAATAGGAGCCCCGTAGCAGAGCTCCGTCGACCTGCTGACGGAAACTCCAATTGAATATTCGATAAAATACATGTTATACCACCTGAACATTACATCAAAATATGAACATTAACCTTTTGATCAATAGCGCAAATGTTGTTATCGCAAATAAATATTCGATGAAATGAAAATTATGTTAACCGATATTATACAAAATGATTATTTTTTTAAACGTTGTTCGAATTAGTAACATTACATCAAAAGTTGTTCGGCGAAACAAGGGTGAACCGTGAAATTCTACCAAATAAATTTCTGCCATTTAAAAAGTATGCCATTGTAAATTCGGATATTGAAACATTCGGCCAAACGATATTTTTTTACCTTAAACACATTCGTTCAATGAAGAATAGGCCAAGTGTGTTATGCCAAATAAATTTTGGAGCATCAAGTTTCTGCCAGATAGATGATACCCGTACTAAGCTGTATTTAGTTAGACTAGAAGCTAACACCACCAGGAAATGCCTATGCACATGACATTTTGACAAAAATGGATATTAAAAAAAAAAACAAAACCTACCGAGACAAGATCGTTTGCCAGTACCAAAAACGGAACCTTGAACAGCTTTACATGGTAATGTATCGGTGTCCAGCCATCTCTCTGGTCTAAATTCCTCAACGTCAGGTCCCCAAGACGGATGATGAAGCATACCGATACGAGATATCATGACCGTACTACCTGCGCGCAGTGTGTAGTTCTCTAAAACAAAATAAACACGTTTAATTAAATATCTAAATTAATATAAAAGTAGGCATTTTGCAAAATTCTACTATTCTAATTTAATACACAATCAAGCGTAGAAGGATTATTTTGAGGAGGCCTTTACCCAGGAGTGAGAAAATACAAACTTACAACCGCTATGTACAATCACCTGCAAAAATGCATGGACAATAATTATTCAGAACTGAAATCGTGTGAAGCGAGAAATGACGCGACTTAACGTCAACTAGTTAACGACTATAAAGGTTCATAACTGTAACACTACCTGTACCTGTGTAAGGTGCGTAACTGTATCACGTGCGCTGACTTTGCATGTTTCTACTCTACTTTTATTAAATCTGACCATCTGAATTCTAGGTGTCACTATTGACTCTAATCTACCGTAAACATTGTGGTTTAATTATGTTTCACCTAATATATACTTTTAAATTTATACTTAAGTTAATTTTGTTGTTGTTTGTACCTATTTGACTGTTCTTATATTATTTTGTAATTTCAATGTCCTAGTTAATTGTGCTACGTAAAGTGATGGCCTGAAACACAGGTTTACATAAACCTACATCGGGCAGGTCGCTACCATAGATTTGAATAAAATTATAAAATTATCACTACTTGCAAATATTATAGGTAGTACATTATGGTACAAGTGTATAACGTTGGTGATTACCGGCGCCATTAAGACCCGAGCCGTTAGGTGAGGGTCTTAAGAAAGCCGAGGACGGTAATCATCAATACACACATGTATCATACGACGTTTTTCAACACACTTGTGAAGAAAATAATACTAAAAAGTCATCTTCAACAGTTAAAACAAGTTCTGTTTTTTTTTTCACAATAGCGGGAAAAATTAATAAATTATCTACAGTTCGACCAAGTTATCTGTGCAGGCGGGAGTTATCTGTGTAACGTTATATCGGTTTTCGATAGATTCATTTGAAGTTTATTAAAGTTTAGCCAGTTGACAATAGATGATAACGTACAGTTTATTTCATATTCATACGTCTTAATGTCATCAGATACAAATATGGCACTACTGTCACTACCGTCGTCTGCATATAAAACCATGGGCGATTGAATGAATTTGGGAAGATCGTTTATGTATATAATAAATAGCAGAGGGCCTAAAATACTTCCCTGTGGTACGCCTTTGCAAACTTTTATTGGTTTTGACAGGTACTTCTTCTCATTTTTTGTGGTAGGCGAAATACTAGATATTTCAGTTTGTTGTTCTCTGTCACACAAATATGATTTAATGAGATACAAATATGATTTCCTCGGATCCCGTACGCTTCTCATTTAGATATTAATATTTCATGGTGGATGTAGTCAAAAGCCTTCGTCATATCCATGTAAAGTGCTGTAACTAGTTTTTTTGCTATCCATATCTTTTATCACTGTTAAGGGTTTAAGGAAGGTGTAGGTATATTGCGCTATTAATAGATTTGTTTTTCCTAATCCCCATTTGTTCTTCCGTAAGAAAATATTTTTTTCCATATACCTAGTTGTACAAATTGTTAAAGATAACTTTTTCAAAAACTTTTGACAGAATCGATAATTGGTCTGTAACAACTCATATTTTCTTTATCCTGCTTATTAAATACATGACAAAGAATTGGCGTTCTGCTACGATCTTAAGCAATTTAGTAGCTATTCCGTCATAGCCAGTACTATTTGTATTTTTTAAGGATTTAATTGTTTGGACTATGCTCTTTTGCAGGTAACTGTACGTTTACACGGGGTATTATAGTTTCTTAACTTATCAATCTTATTTATATTTTAGAGCGTAAGGTACTCGTGGGCAACAGTTGAACATCAGCGTCTGGTGGTAAAAATAGTGTTGCCATCTGGCATTATACTGAGCTGAGTGAGGCCCTTTTGGCATTATTCGTTTTAATTATTTTTAATTTGTTTTGTGTAATTTTTAAGGTATGTTTGCCAAATAAACACAATTTTCTTTCTTTCTTCTTTCTGACTTTCCTAACCATCCCTTTAGACCCGCTGGGCTGGAATAGGTCATTGGACGTCCTTTGTTGACAGCTGGTAAGTCTGCTGCGACGGGTAGCGACTGGTCAGGTCCGATTTTTGTTAAGAGGGCACGCCGCGGCTCGTCCCATCCGGCACTCTCTACCAGCGTATGCCAAACCATATCCTCCAAACAGTAGACGCAATCCAAGTTCTAATCTAACCTAACACAATCAGCCGGGGTGACCCGTAATTGTGTTCTTGTTATAAGCACAACTTTCTATACACACTAGATCAATACCTGGCTTTTCCATTTCCATGGACAAACTTGTGATGCCGTCTCATGGTGACACTCACAGAGCAACGACCTTCACAAAATTGAGCAGGAATGTTGCTGCCGTCGTCGTCAATAGAGGCATTTTCAGTCTGCCGTCGTCTTTGAAATACCTTAAGAATGTCAAACTACAATCTATCTACTTACTTAGTTTTAAATCTTTGTGTACTGCTCTCATAGTAACTGGGACTGTCGGATGCACTCGAAGACTTTCATTAATTACTGCTTCTGTATACACTAACTTCGGTATATCATCCTTGTGTATATCTCTTTTTGTATCTATAACTTGCATTATTCTAAAAAAAAACATCAAATGTCTTCTAAACTTTACAACACTGCTGATCGCGGGCCTCTGAAAATCACACCAATTAAGGTGCTTCTAAACGGGCAATATTTTACTACAAAATGTGACTGCAATACTATCACCGGTAACATTGCCAGCAAATAATCAGCCATACTATGCAATATTGATAGTAGTGGTGATACATTTAGTATGGCCAAGCATTTTACGTGCAGCCGGCAATATTGCTGAACGATCGCTTGACATTCGCAACTAAATATTGCCGGGCCAGTTATATTGTTGTTTCGTTTTCAGGTATGAGTTCTGACGAATATAAGCCGCTGCGACGAGTATCATTTCGTTAGCCATTGTTTCTGGATTGTGTAAGCCGTTTACTAGTGTGAATCATGGGCTATATAGTTACAGATATATTGCAATATGCGTCTATAGCTCTGCCATAGATTGCTCAGCCTTAGCCTCCAAGAAGAAGGAAGAGAAAGAAGAAAAGAAGCTGCAATAAAATGTTTTCGAGATGGCCGAGCCACACATTACTGGGAATGTATAGCCCATTTAGAAGCACCTTCAAATCATTATTCAGTTGCTCTATTCTATCTCCTACCTGCCACCCTGTGAGTGCGTCATACCATTTGGTTTTAAAAGTCGTCTGTACTCTTTACTTACAGTTACCAATTCTGAAATGCCTATTAAAGGACAAGACTACCCCGATTCTGCTCCTAATAAATCTATTAGATTTTTTTTTAATGGTGGTTAGCGTGAGTCGCTATTGCGTTTTTAATCTACTAAATATTGAACACTATTTTACACTGTCCTGTCTGCGACTCCAGAAGTCTTAACAAATTGGAAAATTGAGGATCTGTTGTACGGCTGCATTACCTTTGAAAACCTAGTTCCAGCCACTGCTGAGTAACAGGCCTACTTCCTTGTACGACATACTTCTTTTTTCTGCAATTCTTAATCAGGCTACACATAAAGAAGAAAAAATATAACATACTCTTCATATATCTTCTCTTGAACTTTTGGGAATGAACCTATCATTACTAAAATAATTTCGAGAGAATGCGTTGTAGTTTCGAATGCAGCTGCAACATTGGTATGCAGTTCTTCTGAAATCTCCTGGTCACTGAAGTTGTTTTTAGAGTTTTGTTCCAACATCAGATCTATAAAAGTCTGGTAAGGTAAATCTGAAAAATAATATAAAATATTACTTATTTCTATTGTTTTACTAAGATACTAAGCCTCATGCATCACGCGTGGAAGAATTTGGGAACATTTTACTGTGAGTGTGTTCATGTTGGTTCGGATTTAGCGAACCTATTGTCATTTACATACATTTTGTTTTTTTTAAACGTTGCCCCACACTAGGAATTTCTTCTGTATCGTGGGTGCGTTTCCAAACATTTAAACTGACACACACAAACACACCCAGACCCGAAACAACTATCTGTAGGCCATACAAATATTTGTTCCGTGCGGGGATCGAACCCGCGACACACAGCGCAGTAGTCCAAACCCTCAGCCACTGCGCCAATTGTACAGTCATTCTATCTCCACTGTACAGGTCGCGCCACGTAAAAAGAACGTTGGAAGTCAAGCTCCGCATTAGGTGATTTATCTGTCTATTTGGTGGTATGAGGTGGGGCGCGGGGGATGGGACCCATGATGCATTTCTGCCGGTACAATATTGGTCTGTCACACTCTGTCTTCGTCACGTTCGTTCTTAAAATACTATCGCGCAAAAAAGTTTTACGAAATGGGTTACATGACAATTGAATTAATTATGATGTAGGTATATTATTAAATTTTATGAAGAGAGAGGCTGATAATAATATTGTTGATAATTTAAAACAACGCATGATACGGACCGCCGAGGCAACAAAATGTTTCGAGTCTACAGTGAACACATTTACAACAAACACACAAAACATTTTTATTTATTTATTTATTTATTTACCAACTTACATTTACCATTACAGGGTAACCCCCAATGCGATAAATGAGCCTTAATTACTTAT